>CAWUFW010002173.1:5000-1205000 GCA_963921515.1 Calotriton arnoldi | reverse complement strand
TGAATGTGTAGAGGGATGCTCATGTAGCAGTCTTTGTTATGGTGGAGTGAGCACACAAGTCTTCTGGATGTTTTTGCTTGACTAGCCCTTAGCAGATCTTTAGGTATAAGACAATCCATCAGGAGATGGTTTTCTTTTGTACCGCTTTTCTTCTTTTTGGATCCAGAGTAGCCCACAAAATGTTGATCAATCAATGGACTCTTTTCCGATCGATGAAAAAAAATGAAGGCCCTCTTAGGATCAAGGTGGTGGAGCCGCTACTCTTTTCTGGAGGGATGAGGTGGAGCATATAAGGACGGCAAGGTGGTTGCCTTATGTGGAAGGGCGTGAATACCTTTGGCAAGAAAGTTACTTTTGTCTGAAGCACCAGTTTGTCCAAGAAGAAAGATGTGTATAGCTGCAGGATGGACAGGGCCTAGAGTTCACTCACTCACCGAGCAGAGGTGACTGCGATGAGGAACACTATTTATGGTCAGCAAGGCGTAGAGAGCAGCTGTGTACTGGTTCAAAAGGAGTGTGCTTTAAATAGGTGAGAACCAAATTAAGGTCCCTCTGCATCATTACAAAAGGTGTTGGTGAGAGGATGTGGATCAGCCCCTCTAAAAAATGTATCACAACTGATCTGAAAAGGGATGGTTCAATGGTAACCATAGAAAGGCCGAAAGATAACTCTTAACTGTCATGACAGCAAGGCCTTGAGAGAGACAATACAATAGAATATCTGTCAACTTTGCCTGTAAAGGCTGAATGTCACAGAAGGAACACCAGACAACAAACGTCTCTTAGTGTCACGCATATACAGTTTTAGTGGAAGGACGCCTGGCTGCCAGGATATGACTAACTACTTCGGGAGGAAGATCGAAGGCCATCAACTGTCACCATTAAATCTCCACACATAGAGGTATAGCTTGTGCAGGCTCGGGTGAAGGACCAGGCCTTGCTGCTGCGACAGGAGGTCCCTCCAGAAGAGGCAACCAAATCGGAGGACATATGTTCATGGCCAGAAGTTACGGATGCCACACTCTCCTTGCCCTGTTTGAAGCTACAAGAATGACTTGATCTTTTTCAATAATCTGGGCAGGACAGGGAGGGGCAGAAAGGCATACAGGAGTCCCGACCCACAGTCCAGGCAAAAGAAGTCTCGGAGGGAAAACCACCCTGCGAACTCCACCATGCAAAAGCTTGAATACTGCATATTCTCTGCAATGGCAAACAGATCAAGCCAGGGTTCTCCTTATTGTTGGAAGATGTCCAGTGACTTCTCTAAATGTAACTGACATTTGTGATAATCTAGACAATGTTGACTAAGCTCCTTAATTCTGGTATTAAATGATCCTGCCAGATGCTGGGTGATCAGGGAGATTCATTGAGTGTTTAGCCACTTCCACGTAGAGCTTTCTGGCACAGGACCCACAACCCCACTGCTCACTTTTTGTCACAGTACAACATGGCAGCCAAGTTGTTTGTGAGAACCTGTTCTCATTCCCTCTTGATGGCAAGAAAGAAAGCCTGCAGTGCCTAGCAAATCGCCTGTAACTACAGTTGATGTGGAGACCGGTCTCTGCCTGACACCAGAGTCCTCTAATGTCCACCTCTACCAGATGACCTCCCCAACCCAGAAACGATGCATCAATCCCAACAGTTAGCTTTGGATGGGGTAGGCCGAGCAGCCACTATTGCAGGTCTTTCTCAGTCTCCTTTGACACCCGGATGGAATTTGGGAGGTTTCCTTAGTGCTGAGACCACGGAGACTTCAAGTTCCACTGCAGAGCCTGCATGTGAAACCTGCCATGGTCCACAAGCAGAATGAAGAAGGTTAAGAGGCCAAGACTCCTCAGAGATGCTCTTACTGAGATCCAGGTCAAGGGCTGAAACATCAGGATCATAGCCCGAATGCCCCGGACTCATTAAGGTGGAGGGAAGGCTCAGATGAGCACTGTATCCAGGATGGCTTCGATGAAGGTGAGCGTTGCAAAAGCATCAGGTTTGACTTCGGCATCTTTCTGGAAAAACACAATGATGTCAACAGGCCAGCCATCATCTGGGGATGGTTTACAACCATTTAGGTGATCCAACCTTCAGTAGCCAATCAACAAAGTATGTGAAAACTGGAATTTTCAACCTCGGCAGATGGGCTGCGATCATCACCTTCTTGAACACCTGAGATGCACAGGTAAAGGTCAAAGGGAAACACAGAGAACTGAAAGTGCTCTTAGACTACCTGAAATCACAGGAAATGCTTGTGGGACTGCAGGGAATATGGAAATAGGTGTCTTGCCGATCTAATGTCATCCAGTCTCCTGGATCCAGGGCAGAAAGAATTTGGACCGGGTTAGCAGCTTGAACTTGTACTTCTGGAGGAACAAGTTCAAAGGGCGATGATCTGTGATGGGGCAGAGCTCTCCGTCCTTTTTTGGTACCAGGAAGTAATGGGAGTAGTAGCCAGTCCTAATCTCTGATGCCGGCACCCTCTCTACAGATCCCTTTGGCCAAGAGAGCTTGGACTTCTCATTGGAGTACAGATAAGTGGTTCTTCGAAGGTGTTGTGGTGTGTGTGTAGCAAATCTGAGGGATGTGACAGGAAGCATAGGGAGTAACCGTGTTCCATAATTTGGAACACCAAATGATGGAGGTAATGATTTTTCACCCGGGGAGCTGAAAGGTGATGCATCATTATCATCATCGTCTCCTAATTCATGATGAAGTGATTCTGGGTCTAAATGAGTATAAATGTGAGAACTGTGCGACATTGGTGGACGTCTTCACTCTGGGTTCGCCTCGGACTCCAAGAGGATTATGGGCTCCCTGTCTGGCATTGGTGCAGACATTGACGCTTGGGGCTTCAGCATAGGAATCGGCACCACTGAAGGGATCAACGTTAGAGGTGCCGAATACGTGGGAAGCCTGCATAGTGGGGATATTTCCTAGAAGTAAGGAACACAAAGCCTCCTCTAGATTCTTAGACCTGGGTTTGGTTGTAGCCAAACGACTTATCACACGCCGATGGAAGGCAGGAGATCCCCCATCGATAAAGGCATGGTCCCAATCCATGCTGAACTGGGAAAAGGCCGAAGCAGTTTCATTGGTAAGGGAGGATACATTTGGGGTTGCGCAAATACCCCATTTCTATGGCATGGAACGCAATGATGTGCACGCTTCAAGGGTTGGTAACTCCGGAGGACAAGGTATGCATATGTGCAATGTATTATTGGTAATATTGTAACGGACATTGACACCCCCCCCCCCCCCGGGCCTCCCTGCTTTCTCTCCCGGGTCCTCAATTTGATGTTTTTAAGTTCAAATGTTATCTATAGGGTCGTTTGATCAAACATTTAGTCGTAATGACACGGCTGGGTGGAGCCACTTGAGGTGTATGTGTGGAATTAATATGTACATGCACGGTTGGTTTTGGGCTGTGTTTAAATACGGAAAGTGTAACATAATTGGGTGGACTCTATTCACTTGTTAGACCAAGGGTAAGGTAATATACGCTATGGCTATAGATCGGTACTTTTCACGTGTTTAAATCAATGCTTTAATGTACAGCATACTTTGTATTGGAGATTGCCTACTGGTTCTATTGACAATGTTTATGTTTGCTGAATGTATTACATTTGTTAAAATCTAATAAACAGATCAAACAAAAAAACTGAAGGGACCAGCGTCCAGCCTGAAGGCAGGGGGGGCCTCAGAATGAGGTTGAGTGGCACAGTTGGCATCGAATCCATCAGCAGTAACCCAACAGGAGGCCACCTCGAATCCTTGGGGCCTGAAGGTGCACCAGAGGGATTCGGTGGGATATTGAAGGTGCGATCCAATGCCTGTTTTAATTCGAGGATGTGACGCAGCATGGTTGCTGGATCTAAAAAGTTGGGCATATTAGGCAGAACGGTCAGATTTGGTTTGGGAGTCGGAGACCGAGTTTTCAGCCTCACGCTATCCATGGCGTCGCACAACATGTATGATGGGAGTGACGGGATGAAAGCTGTGTTTTGATTTTTTATGCTTTTTGATTCCATATCTGGACATTCTCGTCACACTTAGAGCGGCTTCTGTAAAAAAAAAAAAAATGATGGAAGAAATGCATGAACTAATCTTAGTCACTGGTGATCGCTCTGGGACGCATTCCAGGCCATCGTTGTTCATCCACTGAGCCATTCTAGACAGAGACCACCTTATGTAAATCAGTCTTGGTCCTGCTCCAATAGGAGAAGTCTAGCATAACGACAACTAGGAGATTATATAAATAAACAGCAAGTAAGACCATACCTTCCCTCCTGAATAAGCAACCCTCAGGCCGATCCTGCAAGGGAGCCCTACATATCCTATGTCCCGGGAAGTATTGCAAACAGCCAACACCATCATCCAATAGTCTCTCCAAAGGTGTGATCCAGTCCACAAACGTATGCTTTTGCTGATTCAACGTGAGAACAAACATTTTGTTTGCCTTTAAAGTCCTCTTTCAATTTTGTTGGGTAGCTCACTGAGGTCATAAGTCCCATCCTCATTTTGCGCTTACTACCCATCACCTCCTTTTTCCTGGCCAAGGTAGCGTGTGCAGGGCAGACAGAAGTAATATCGCCTGGTTTCCCAGTTTCACCACTTATAAGTCTAAAGGCCTCATGCAGAATCCAATCTCTTGCTTCAGACAGACAGTACTATCATCACTGTTCAACCCAACCCATTTGATTTCTTCACAGCAGCTCAACACCTAAAAGCATGTTTCACCAGCCACAGGCATGTTCTCTATCATGGCATGCATCCTGACCTGCAGCACCTCTGATGGAGCATGTGCCAGGACACCCACCACCAATTATAGAGTGCTTTCTCAGGTTTCTAAGAACCTCACATTTCTCTTCCAATTTTAGCATAGCATCCACAGGATTGCCTCTAAAAGTCTGCACCTCTTACTTCCATGGTGATCTTAGAAGCGCGGGTCTCCAGAACTCCTATCCTGTCCTTTGGCAATTCAAGCACCCTTCAGAAGTTGGCATCCTGCCCAACAAGTACTCCAACTTCTCCTCTATGCTTTTCACCGCCAATGCCACTCATAAAATCTTTTCTCGCAAATCTGCATGCAGAGCATGAGGGCCTAATCATCTCCTGGCAGTTGACCTCATCTTGGGGGTACTTCATTAAATCTTCTTTGCCACTTCCGGAAGCCTTTCTCTTTGGGGGTAAAACAAATATTGTCTCTGCACTTTTTCCTCCCTGCAAAACTTGACTTGATGAGCATCCAAAGAAGCAAGATAGCAGGACAGAAGCCCCACAATCTTTAGCCGACATAGCTATTCCCCTTTCCACCATGTGATCTCAAGTTCTAGGCCTCAAATTGCAATGCAGTGCTTCATGAAGCAACAGGACTAACCACAAGTCAATAATTTTATCCCTTCCCTATGAATGGGGGGGAGAGGGGGTAGAGCCACTCTACACTAGCTTGCGTAAAATCTGCATTCCTTTGGCTCACTCCCGTCCAGCCACGCCCTTATCCAGCACAACTCCTAAAGCCACAGCTTCAGTTTCTCGGTGCTTACTACAGCTGTCTTTTGGCTCCGGAAACATTTGAGATCTTAAATCTGATGCCTCTCTGAGCGTCCCCAACATCTCACTCGGGAAGGCAGCCATTAGGAAATTGCCACAGCTGGCCCTGCTGTCTGTTAGGCAGGTGCGCACCTCCAATTGTAGGCTGCCGCCATAATCAGGCACTGACCAATGGCTCCGGATGCGCCCCATGGCCAGGTCACACCACACAGGTTGCAACAGCCACTCAGCACCAGAAGCCTGGAAGGCTAGATAAAGAATGGCAGCCTAATCAGGAGCTCCACAACCATTTGGACCCCGGCCAGCTCTGACCCAATAGATTTTTTTCATGACCAGAGGTTGCAATGATGAAAATTTGGAAAATAGACTATGCTTTGGAGTTACTGAAAAGTTGCATTTTCAAGGAGGCTGCGCCAGTAGTGTGTGTTAGTATTAACTAGGCAGAAATTAGCTTGGATAGGCTACCCTATGTATACTGGTATACTATAGGTATACCATATGTATACTGAGAACAGAATATCTTCGTTGTATCATCCATGTTTCAGCTGAGGTAATTAAGAAGTGTAACTTGGTAGTAAACGGTACTGTGCAGTTGGCAGTTAAAATATTAAATGTCTGGACAGAGTTGAGAAAAAAGGTTATAGTCATGTTCAACGAGAAACAAATACAGAGGCTATATGCTGTTTGGATTCAGGAAGAGCAGGGAACCAATTCAATATCAAATGCCTAGACGGATATAGTAGTTGCAAATGGATAGCCGGTCTATTACTAAGGTCAAGAGAAGTATGGAAAAGTGTCAAAGCTAGTTTACGAAGAGATAGAATGATCAGAGAAAACATACCCAGATTTAGGTGCTTAATGTGAGATTGTGTGAAGAATAAACTCGTTGTCGGATATTAAAAATGGCAAGGTAGTGATATGGAATGCTACCAGACTTGAGAATGGTATTGTTTAGAACTGGAGTTGATGTTTGTAAAGTGGGACATTTGAAGGTGCTGAAGTTCAGAGAGAAATCGATGGAGTGAATCAAAGAGATTTGGGTTTGGAAGAAGTAGATAATTTAAAGAAAGCGACTATGGCAAACGAAGATGGGGTGGCTATCAATAGTGCTAGAGGTTGTAGTGATGTGAGAAGAGGATGAGAGATTAATAACAAAGTTGGCGCTACAGTGATTGAAATAGGATGGGACAAAATGTTGGTTGAAGTGGAGGCAGAGAATACCATTGTTAGAAGGAAGTGTTTGCGTGAGTGAGAAGTATGAATGTGAGCGAAGAGGCAGGACACCAAATTCAAGAGGTAACATATGGCAGGTTAGTGTACCTGTAAGATGAAGAGAATCATCATGTGTGCAAATGTAAGTTTTTGTTTTGTCTGATGCATGCAGGTATGTTTTGAGTAGGTTGCTTGTATGTTTTGTTTTGCATGGAGCAGAGAGTGTATTGTGTCTATATATGTATGCAGTATTTCTATAGCACAAATCTAGCCAAAAGGCAGTGGAGTGCTGGACAGGGTCAAAGACGAGCATAATTAGCAGTATAGTACGTACTATGAATTTTCATATATATGCATGTTTTAATGCACTGTTTTTTCAGTGTTATTATTTGTGATGTACTAATCATGTTTTTTATGGTATTGTCACTATTATACAGTGTTTTTTTAATGAAAATATTTTATTTATGTGTATTAAGATTGTTGTTGTTTTCAAGCATAAAGTCTTCGAATGATAGGAGAGGTAGCTGGTGAGTGGGCTGTTAATTCACTGTGATGTAGTGTACTTTAAAAAGGTGAGTCTTCAACTCTTTCCTAAATTGGAGCAGCGCTGGGGTCGGACCTGAAGGATAAAGGAATGTTGTTCCAGACCCTGGGTGCATAGACAAGGACAACTGCAAGAATGCATTGTGAAGTTTCATACTATAAACATTTTGGAGAATCGCATGACATTTCTGCTGAAATACTGTGGGTCTTAAGAATAAAAAAGCACCTACTGTCAGTAGCCCATATGTTTATTCACAACAGCTCTGATGATACTACTTGTCAATCACCGTGGGAAAACTATCCAGTCACAGAAAAAAACGCAACCAAGAGGTAATTTGCGCTGAGTGGCCTTCAGTCTTGATCCCTGCATCTTGTGTCCTTTCTGGGGGCATTTCAATTTTGGGAGTTGAATGAGGTTACTTTTATGATGGAATGCAAAGCCTGTTAAACAGGGGCAATATAGTAGTCTACATTGCTGACATGCAAGTCATGCTTCTTTTATGCTTTGTATTCAAGCAAGTGAACAGCAATGGGGATACACTGCCCATGACACCTTTCTAGTCACACACTGAAAGACCGACCCTCTGAGGAGAGATTTCAATTTGTAGATAAACCCGCGGTGGTGACTTTCTGGAGATGGTAAAAGCTACCAATCTGCTTTATTTAGTCAAATATGATCCAGCACTCCTGTGGAAATCTACATTTCCAAATTTATTGCGAGCATAAAAGGTGCCTCATTACTGTTTTACTAAACTCATACAAGAAGGTTCGCTTGAGGCTCCATCGAGAGTACTATCAATGCCTGCAGGAAGCCTCAACAGCTGATCTTCAAAGACACATTTAAAAGGAAAAACCTTACTAGTAACAATATTGAAAGTGGTTATATCAGATGAGGCCAAAACACAAGATAAAGATTCTTAACATTCAAAATTGTTAAGAAATGCCCGGCAAAGGTGAGCACAACATAACAAAAATACGATACATATCACAAATAGAACGTTTCTGAGCTCTTCTTTCATGATCTCACAATCTGACTGAACAACTTTCAGAGTGCTAGGAATTCTCTTTGCCAATAAAAAATAGATCTGTCTAAAAAAAAAAGACAAATATGGAAATTAAGCACTCAACAAAACGTGATCTCAGTTGAACAGTCAAACATGAAAAATGAGAAACAGTCATCTAAATTATTAACACCCTTTAAAGATAGTTTAAAAGGTTTTTTTTTATGATCCGTGAATTACACAAGCATTCTATCGTAGCTAGATTTGTGTCACACGTTTAGATCATGGACTTAAAGACTGACTCACCCCCTTGCATACTGGCTCTATACAACGCTTCAATATCAATGCAACGTTTCACCAAAGAGACAGAACACTGAAGGTAGGGAGGCTAGAAAGAGCATTGTGAGATCATCTGTTTCCCACTTTATTGAAGTCCATGATGTCAGGGGAAGGCTCTGACAGGTGGAACACCAACTGAACTATAGCATGCAGGTGGCTTCCTGGCGCGGACTGCATACCTACTGGTAAAAAAAAAAACATACATGCCCTTGATAGGAAATTCCAATCCAGTTTTTTTCTAACATCCATACCAGTGTCCTTGGAACTAGGAATTAGAATCCATACTTAAAAGATGGAGGGACTTCGGAAAACATTTATAGCACATTAAAGCAGCTTGAATTTTTTTCCTCTAAAGACGTTTTCAAATGACATTAGGCCTCAAACTGTGTATGCTTCAGGGAGAATATCACAAAAGGCAAGTGCTATTTTGCACTGTCAAAATTGATCAGGAATTGACTTGAAACGGCCTGAATGGAAACTTACAACTCAAGCATTTTTGTGATTGATATGTACTCTGCTTTTTCTGTACACAGCCTTTTCGGTAGAAATTATAAGCATGCAGAATGATGCAAACCCAACGGATTAAAGCAAAAGCATCATGTGTTCTGTTCAACAAAAATAGATGGCCTAGAACTGCAATGGAATATAATATAGCATGTCTTATGTTTTTAAGCTATATCGGCATTGTAGCTATAAATGTATTTTGCATTTCCCCACGGCAAAAGAAGATGAACACATGAGTTTCCATGTGACCAACTTGTGCCCTTCACCATTATGGCAAACAGAAGTACTATCTATTGGCTGTCTCAATGCTGCAAATACAGCCAGGGCCACTGGAATTATGCGGCAGGGGAGGGTCAAATTATGCAGCAGGGTTGAGTAAATTATGCGGCAAGAAAAGTCAAATTATGCGGCACATTTTGTGGTAGTATTACTTCATTATTTTAAATGTTTTACACTTGTTAACACTGTCTGGGCATTGGTTGAACCTCCTTAGTACCAGTTTAACACACAAACATAGCAATAAGCCACAGAAAGGTGACCAGTCAACCTTTGCAAATGACCTTGCCGCTGCGTTTTTACCAACTTTTGAATTGTTTGAGCTAGAAACGATTTTTTTTGGGTTAAAACCTGCAGATTATGCGGTAGAGGATGGATTATGTGGCAAATCTACAATTATGCAAAAATCGCCGTGGCCACACAATCGCATAATTCCAGTGGCCCTGAATATAGCGAATACTGAAACTAGTGGGCATGATATCCGATGAACCAGGGGCGTAGCATAGTCCGTGAAATTCCGGGGATGTGAATCTTAAACTTCCCAACTAATAAAGCATTGGCACAGCAAACAGGCCTCGTCTTTGAGACCTATTGGCTCTGCTGAGGTCTTTTCTTTATGCTGTACAGCATCAAAGCAGAAGCTGTACAGCATGAAGAGACGATATATAAAAAAACATGATGATTACATGACTGTCATTTTGTAGGCACGTGCATGCACAGCAGTATGAATGAAAATAATGTGAAACAAGCATTGGCATAGCCTATAGGTCTCGCCTTTGGTACCTCATAAGTGTTTAGCCAGAGCTACTGGCTTTGCCAATGTCTTTAAGCCGTGTTGTAGAGCAGCGTGGCTGCTATGCAGCATGTTAAAAAGTTATAATAAAAAAGTGTTCTAAGCATTTATGTTACATATATATAACCAAGAAGACATTAAGTACAACTGAATGACCCAATTAAAAAAAGAATTAACATAAAAAATGTCTTCTAGTTTGTTTGTCCTTGCAATCCTGCCAACTTCCTCCTGCCTGTTCTAATGCTTGTGCTTTTTTTTTTTTGTTATGGGGAAGGAGAAAAACAACGGGAGGGTGGAGGTTGGGAAATAGTACCTGAATTACAATGCGAGCACGAAAGGACACTAGGGAAGAATCAACCAATGCCAGATTCCGAGGGCAGACTGAGGTGGTGCTGAGTGATGCAGATGTGGTGTGGAGGTGATGCTCATGCGATGCTGAATGATGCTCAAGTGATCCTGAGGTGGTGGTGTGCTGGTGGGTGCGGACGTGATGCTCAGGTGATGCTGAATGATACTCAGGTGGTGCTGAGTGATGCTGAGATGGTGGTGTGCTGGGGCGGAGGTGATGCAGAGTGATAATGAAGTGGTGCTCAGTGATGCTGTGGTGCAGTCATACTGAGGTGGTGATGCTGCACTGGTGTTCAGGTGGTGCTGAGCTGATGCTGAAGTGGTGCTGCATTGGTGCTGAATTGCTGTTGAAGTGGGGCTGTGCTGGTGGTGGTGCACTAATGCGGAGGTGGTGCTCTGTTGATGCTGGAATGGTGCTGTGCTGAGGTTGAGGTGGTGCTGCGCTGGTGGTGGTACACTGATGAGGAGATGGTTCTGTGCTGATGCTGTGGTGGTGCTCAGGTGATGCTGAGTGATAATGAGGTGATGCGGAGTGATAATGAGGTGGTGTTGAGTGATGCTGAGGTGGTGCTAAGTCATGCTGAGGTGATGGTGCTGCACTGGTGCTTAGGTGGTGCTGAGCGATACTGAGTTGGAGCTGTGCGGAGGTGGTGCTGCGTGATGCTGAAGTGGTGCTGCGCTGATGCTGAAGTGGTGCTGTGCTGGTGGTGGTGCACTAATGCGGAGGTGGTGCTGTGTTGATGCTGGAATGGTGCTGTGCTGAGGTTGAGGTGGTGCTGCGCTGGTGGTGGTACACTGATGAGGAGATGGTTCTGTGCTGATGCTGTGGTGGTGCTCAGGTGATGCTGAGTGATAATGAGGTGATGCTGAGTGATAATGAGGTGGTGTTGAGTGATGCTGAGGTGGTGCTAAGTCATGCTGAGGTGATGGTGCTGCACTGGTGCTTAGGTGGTGCTGAGCGATACTGAGTTGGAGCTGTGCGGAGGTGGTGCTGCGTGATGCTGAAGTGGTGCTGCGCTGATGCTGAAGTGGTGCTGTGTTGGTGCTGACTTGCTGTTGAGGTGGGGCTGCGCTGGTGCAGAGTTGGGGCTGCGCTGTTGCAGAGTTGGGGCTGCGCTGGTGCAGAGTTGGGGCTGCGCTGGTGCAGAGTTGGGGCTGCAGAGTTGGGGCTGCGCTGGTGCAGAGTTGGGGCTGCGCTGGTGCAGAGTTGGGGCTGCGCTGGTGCTGAGGTGGGACTGCGCTGGTGCTGAGGTGGGACTGCGCTGGAGGTGGTGCACTAATGCGGAGGTGGTGCTGAGATGGTGCTGAGCTGAAGTTAAGGTGGTGCTGCGCTGGTGCCGATGGGTCGCCGAGTTGGTGCTGCAATGGTGGTGGTGCACTGATGAGGAGGTGGTTCTGTGATGAGATGGTGCTGTGCTGAGGTGGCGCTACTCAGATGATGCGGAGTGATAATGAGGTGGAGCTGAGTGATGCTGAGGTGGTGCAGAGTGATGCTGAGGTGGTGCAGAGTGATGCTGAGGTGGTGCAGAGTGATGCTGAGGTGGTGCAGAGTGATGCTGAGGTGGTGCAGAGTGATGCTGAGGTGGTGCAGAGTGATGCTGAGGTGGTGCAGAGTGATGCTGAGGTGGTGCAGAGTGATGCTGAAGTGGTGCAGAGTGATGCTGAGGTGGTGCAGAGTGATGCTGAGGTGGTGCAGAGTGATGCTGAGGTGGTGCAGAGTGATGCTGAGGTGGTGCAGAGTGATGCTGAGGTGGTGCAGAGTGATGCTGAGGTGGTGCAGAGTGATGCTGAGGTGGTGCAGAGTGATGCTGAGGTGGTGCAGAGTGATGCTGAGGTGGTGCAGAGTGATGCTGAGGTGGTGCAGAGTGATGCTGAGGTGGTGGCACTGCGCTGGTGGTCAGGTGATCCTGAGTTGGTGCTGTGCTAGGGTGATGCTGCGCTGATGCTGAGGTACACCTAGAAATACATTAGTTCAGAATGTACTCTGTAAAAAAATATCTTACACTTGATTCAATATATTATAATGTTGTTCCATCTATAATAACAACACAGGGTGCATAGAGGGGCAACAGGACAAATTACTTCTCTCTGGGGTCGCTAATAACTTAATCGTCAGGGCTAGTGCAGCTGATGAATGTTTCTAAGTTCATCTTTAGAAAACTATCACTTCTAACAACAGTCACTAAATTCAGTGATGAAATGTACAATAAACTTAAACACTTCCAGTGTTTTAAAGAAACCCATTTTAAATGCCTTTATCATATTGCACACGTTTGTTGCATAATTTACATGTGTGAGAACCGAAAAGACTCGCTCACCGTGACGATATTGGCTGAAGTTCATACACAAGGAACCACCCAAGGTAAGTACCCAGGAACCCCACGGAGGCTGTGTGCAGAGTGGCAACACAGCTGCGTGCCCAATGGAAGTCAATGGAGAAGTCGCAGTTGCAGTTTTGAAGAAGGACCCTTCCCAGAGGAAACCCTTTGGAAGACAGATGGTTGGAGAGCCAAACCTCCCGTGGATGCCCCAGGAAACAGGTTACCTATACCAGGGAAGAGGGGTGCATAGGGGTGAAGTGACGTGGGAAGCTGCCGTTGACAGCAATGGAATACTTCGAAGAAGATGCCTCTGGAGAAGATGGCGAAGGAGTCCGGCAGAATCTAAGGGTGGATTCTGGAAGTGAAGAACCTGCAAGCAGGGGGTACAGAGCCACTCAGAGGTGACCAAGAGACACGGAGACACAATGCCCACTGATGTCGGGAGGTTCTTGAAGAATCGGGGGTGACCATGTCGGTGCACTTGTGAGGACCAGGCAATGCTGAGGAAGATCTAGGAGCCGTGCACAAGCTGTCCCACGTTGGATGTCAGTGATTGGGTGGTCGGTGTCTGGTGGGAGCACCAACAAGCCTTGGCAGCCGCAACTGGTGTGGAAGACGAAAAAGGAGCAACGTTGGGACCAGCAGGGTCCAAGGGACTCACCAACAGCAGGAGAGTCAGAGCAGGCCCTGAGCAAGCAGGAGTGCCCACTGAAGCAGTAGAAGACTCTCAGGAGGACCAACAGGCCGAAGGCACAGGAGTTGCAAGAGGACCTTGAGCAGCTCACCAAAGATGAAGGCCCTCGGTGCAGAGGATGCGGTGAGGACGCTGATCTTTGAGGGAAGAGATGCTGGAGCTTCTTGAAGCCTGAAGATCTCTGGAGTGCAGAGCCAACATGCCTTGGCAACGGTAAGTCAATGGGGTGAACAGAGGTTTGGTCACAGCAGTTCCGACGAGGGATACTGCCCTAAAAATTGCAGAGAGGTCAGGCCTCGAGGGAGTTGCAGAACCACCACCTGTGTTGCTGAGCATCGAGAAGTCCGTAGGACGACAGGAGAAGCAGACCGGTCAGCTTTGTTACGGTGCTTTGAGAAGCAGGGTAGTGACTACTTCACTGCAAGGGAGATTTCTTTTGGGGGTCCTTGATGCCCACAGGTCTGTTGAAGAACCTGGATGAAGCACAGACACAGAATACAAAGAAGACTTGAAGAACAGCGAGACCAGGAGCAGTAGGAGTCTTCCATGGTGCAGTCTCCGTTCCAGTCGAAGTCCAACTAAGTCCAAGTGTCCAGACTAGTGAAGAGTGACGTAGTTTCAGGGTTGAGTCTTGTCCCATGATGAATCTAAGGATCCACCCACAGGTAAGCCTCAAGTAAACTAAGTAAAGGGTTGTAACAACTATGGGGTCCCTCGCAGAGGAGCGGCTGGACAGAGGGGAGTACCTGTCCTTTGTCCAGTTTCGCGCCAGAGCGGAAGCCAAGGGCTCCCTGAGCTGGCTCAAACTGGAGCATGCAAGGAGGGCACCAAATGTGCCCTTCAAAGCAGTCTGGTGGCACTGGCAAGAGCCCCCACCCCAGCTCAATACACTAAGTCCTGTCTGGGAGGTGGTCACACCTCCCTGTGACAGGAAACCTATTGTTCTACCTTCCCCTGCTCGAGGTCAGCTCAGCAACAAGAGGGTAGAATTGTGTCTGTGGTTGGCAGCAGCACTAGCTTGCTTGCAGACCCTGAAAGGCTGTTACCGGGAGTAGAGGAGGGTCTCCTAAGGAGCCCCCAGTACATGGGATCATACTTCCAATGCTGCAATCGGTGTTGCGGTATGATTCCAACATGTTTGATACCAAACATGACCAGGTTCTGTGCATCCACTATATAGTTTGACATCTCGTAATGACTGATGTCCACTATATGTATTCAAATGGCTGACCGCACTTACAAAGCCTGGAGAATCGACTCTATGGTTAGTAGGGGTGTCTTGTTCATGCAGGGGCACCCTCACACTTATAAACAATCACCTTGCTCTCAGGACTGAAGAGCCTGCCATAGGGGTGACTTGTAGGTTTAAAGTGCAGTGACCTCAGATACAAGGAAACATATCAGTGGTGAAAGGTGCAAGCACCAGCTCACACAGGCTGCAATTGCAGGCCTGTAGTCACAGTTTAAGTGGACTCCCTTGGTTAGCACAATACATGCTGCAACCCATGGGAGACCCCTGGTGTACTAATGCTCTGGGTACCTCAGGACCATATACTAGCGACTCTTAAGGGTACACCAGTAGCCAATTGTGGAGGTACCAAAATACTTACCATGTCAATTTGGGGGAGAAAGTACAGTTGCTGGGATCCTGATTAGCAGGATCCCAGCAGTCTAGGTCAAAAACACACTGACACCAAGAAAAAAGTGGGGTTAACAATGAAAGCAGATCCTACTTTCCTACAATGATGCAGAGCATTTTTAAAGATTATGAAGGGTTTCTGTGTAGGATATATTTTGTTTCCCGTTAGTTTGATGTCTCAACTTCTACCTAGACCACTGATTGGAAACTTAGTATTAGAAGGTTAGAAATGTGGTTTATACATGGGAAGGTAGACCTAAATGAGAAAATGACCCACATGAAGTTGCAAATAATACAACTTAGTTGCAAACTTAACATTTCTGTCTGTGGACTATTGTTATGTTATGAGCTTTTATAGAGCGCAGCCATATCACCCTGTCAGGGTCTCATGGCGCTATTGACAAAAGCGTTAGAAAAAAATGTTTACCACGGAGTTAAAAGTACTTTAGAACATCCAGGTTTTTAGCCCTTTTGTAAATACTCTGTGGTCGGTGATGGCCCTCATGGTGTATAGGGAGCTGGTGCCACAGTTGAGGGGCTAAGTGGGAAAAAGATCTGCCACCGTTTCTTGCAGTTCTAGCCCTGAAGGGGGACAATAGATGTTTTTCTACTGCTAACCGGAGATTCCTTGTTGGCACGTAACAATTGAGTTTTCTCAATAGGTACTGTGGCCTGTTCCTATGTAGGATCTTGTGTGTCAGACAGACAAGCTTGAAACGTGTTCTTTTCCTTATTGGTAACCAGCATAAGGTTTTTAGAATGGGGCGGATGGACTTCGAGAAGGGAGGTGTAGTACCAGTCGTGCTGCAGTGTTTTGCAACACCTGAAGCATGGTATATAGTTCCTCATTTATGGACGCCATTAAGGCGTTTCCACAATCTAGGCGACTTATAATCAGTCCCTGTACCAAGGCTTTCCTGGGCTCCAATGGAATCCATTAGAAATGTTTTCGTAGCATACGCATGATGCTATAGCAGGTACCCAGAATATGGTTTACCTGGTCCTTCATTGATAGTTTATTATCGATTATTATGCTTAGGTTTCGTACTGTTGTTTTGGGGGGAGGGGACAGGGGCCAAGACTGGCTGGCCACCAGTCTTCTGACCAGTATTCCTGTGCTTTCCCCGAATAGTATTACCTCTGTCTTGCTTACATTTAGTTGTAGGCAGTTTGTCTGCACCCAGTTGGTTATTTGATTCATGCAGTTTTTGAATCTGATTTTGGTGTCAGCTGGATTGGGCCCCCATGGTTATTACCAATTGGGTATCATCTGCATACGAGACTACATTGAATCCATATGATCTGATAACCCTTGCCAGCGGAGCAACGTATATGTTGAACAGTATGGGACTAAGTGCAGACCCCTGAGGGACTCCTTTGTCGACAGTTTTATTGCGAGATATATATAGGATACTAGTTGAACAGAGATTGTCCGTCCCCTCAAGTAGTTCCTCAACCAATTGAGGGCTTTCCCTGCGACTCCAATCTCCTCTAGCCTTTGTATTAGGATTGTATGAGAAATTGTGTCGAAAGCAGCCGATAAATCCAATAGGACCAGCATTGCTGCCTGTCCTTTATCTAGTGAAAGTCTTATATGGTCTACTACTTCTACAAGAGCTGGTTTCGGTGCTATGTCCTGCCCGAAAACCTGACTGGGAGAGGTCGAATAGTTGCCTGCTTTCTAAATATGTGTTAAGTTGTTTGTTTACCAATGATTCCATAGCTTTCCCAAAGTATGGAAGCAAGGAGATTGGTCGGAAATTGCCTAGTTCGTTTGAATCTGCCGTTGGCTTAAGTATTGGTTTGACCCTTACTGATTTTCATTTTGTTGGAAACATCTCCATGTTTAAAGACATATTTAGAAGGTCTGTGAGGCATTTAAGGAGGACCGGGGATAGGATGGACAAAATATAGGGTGGGGCAAGGTCTTCTGGTGATCGTGATCTGATCTTATTTAACGCAGTTTTAACCTACTGTTTAACTATTGAATTGCGGTGAGAAGACAAGGAGTGATCCTGTTCCCAGGAGAGCATCGAATGCGGATTGGCTGACTGGAGATGGACTGCACATGTTGGAAAGAACATGATCACTTTGTCCTCCACTCTGAGAAGGCCGGCCTGGCAGCACGTAGGAGAGCGTTGCGATCTTTAAAGTGTAAGATTTGGCTAGCATGGGGCGTGGAGGAGCCCCTGGAGGGGGCGTTGAGCAGGCACCAGATGAGCTCTCTCTAAGGAGAATGTGGCAGTGAGATCCAATGGTGAAGTAAATGACCTGAACCAGGTTTCCAAATACGCAATGGGATCTTGACCTTATCCAGTATTGGGGTATCTTTCATAGATTCACATGCCTGAATCATTCCCCGTCGCCGAGGCGGGAGTCCCACGGTAAATACAAAAGTAGTGCCAAAAGCAAATAACAGTAGTAGGCTAAAAGAAAAAAGCCTAAGGCCTAAATCTTAGTAGCCTATCTACATCATTATAGTAAAAAGAACCAAAAGTTGGTTCCAACCAATCAGCTACCAGCACCCTCTAGAACCTTCCCAGCAGAGGCAGTTCTCCTCAGATTTTCACCGCACGTCGTGTGGAAGGGAGTCCCTGAGGGCCACTCAGTTCTTCTACTTTTTCTTCAGAATGTCTGACAGGAAAGCTCTTTTCAAACCCTGCAGGACCTGTGATAAAAAGAGGGTCCATGTGGATGACCAACATAAGGACTGCATTTATTGCCTTTATCCCAAGCATGAGGCAAAAAATTGCAAGATTTGCCGTACCTTCCCTACCAAGACCCTTAGGGATAGAGAGGCAAGAGTGCTCTTGTGGTTCAAATCTTCTTCGGCTGAAGAGGATGACAGAGCTTCTACTTGCAGCAAAAGAGCCAGATCCCATGACAGCTCTTCAAGTGAGGGAAGAAAACACCTTAAATCTTCCCATGATGTTTCTGACCCTTCACAGAGGTCACCAAAACTTTCCTCTGGGTCAACGCTGTCTCCGTCATCCACAGCAGGCAAGGAATCAAAAAAGGCATCTACCTCAAAAACTGTAAGTAAAAGCCATATTAAATCTGTCACGGTGACTACTTCGTCTACTATCTCTGTGACTTCTTCTTCTGCCTCATCATCTACGGCTACTATTTCAACTACGGCCATTCAATAGCCTATTCTGTCTACAAAAATCTCTATCTCTACCAAGAAACCAGTTCTTGAGGAGTCGTCGACGAGAAAGTCGAAATCACCGTCGACGACCATATCGATGTCGAGCTCATCGACAGTACCGTCGACGAAGTCTCCGCCGTCGACGAAGATTTCATCGTCGACGAAACCCATGCCGTCGACATCTGCCTCGTCGATGAAGACGACCGTTCCGTCGACGACGTCAACATTGAAGATCCCATCGACGACGAGCCCGTCGACGAAGAGCCCGTCGACGAAGAGCCCGTCGACGAAGAGCCCGTCGACGAGCCCGTCGACGAAGAGCCCGTCGACGAAGAACCCGTCGACGAAGAACCCGTCGACGAAGAACCCGTCGACTATGGATTTACCTGTTCAATCTACAGTTTCTGCTGGTTAGCTCTACCTGCGCAGTCAACGCCTAGGTCATCAGGTCTTTACCAACTTAAAACTTTTCAAAGACAGCAAGATTACAGCAAGATCTCACCACTTATGCCTTCACATCTCCTAGACACTTACGTTGAAGATGATGACTAGGAGGACGAAGATGATGAAGGACCCTTTGGTACAGCTCACCATCCTTCTGAATTAAACATCAAGTGTCAGGATGACGACGAAGATGACGACTACCAAGATCAATATTATCAAGAAGATATTATTGTTCCACATCATAGATTCCACCACAGGGAAGTACGCCAGAGGGAAATGAGTCACCTCCCTCCAACGCTCATTCAGGATCTACAGGCCATGCTGGCGGATTATCGACAGAGGTTTCCCCCACAACAGGCAGTTCCAGAGAACCCACCCATACCACCCATACCAGCGGTGGTTCCTGTTCCATTGATTCAACCTGAAGCTCCTGTTACACCGGCCCCTCCTTCAGGTCAAGCAGAAGGGGTGCAAGATGACACTACCTCCTCCGAAGAGGAGGTTGAAGAGGGTGAATTACCTGACAATTCTAATATTCCGGATCCCTGGGATGACTACGTAATTCCGATGCCTTCTCCGCCTCTTCCTCTGCCTTCTGATTCTCCCCCTGAGGACATCGGGGGCTTTCATAATTTAATGCAACGGGCTGCAGCTAGATTTCAGCTGCCAGTAACAGTCGAACAGACAGAATGTTTCCTTTATGATTTCAAGGAAGAGTCCAGGAAAATCACGAGAGCTGTGCCGATAATAGACTATATTTGGAATGAAGGGGTTAAGATCATGAAGACGCCTGCATCTATTCCGGCGGTGCTTCCGCGCATAGAGAAGAAATACCGTGCCCCTGCCAACAGCCCATCCTGCCTCATTGGTCACCCACGGCCAGATTTGGTGATTTCACAGGCCGCCCAACAGCGATCTAAGAATCCTGCAACACCTATCACCACACCACCTGATAAGGAAGGACGTCGTCTGGACCTTATAGGCAAAACATTTTCTACCATGGCAGCGGCCTCTATCAGAGCTGCCAATTCTCTAGCCATTATCGGCCGTTATGACCGTCAAATGTGGTCAGACATGGCAGGTTTCATTGACCTCATTCCAGAAGACCGTAGGCAGGAGGCAAGAAAGATTCTGCTGGAAGGAGAACGTGCCGCATCAGAAACTATAGATTGCGCTTTGGACATCGTAAACACCAACTTCCGTCAGCTAGGAGCTGCAGTGCTTAGACGCCAGGGATGGCTTAAAGCCACCACTTTCAGACCTGAGGTACAGACAAAGATTCTGGACATGGCCTATGACGGAGAGTCTTTGTTCGGTAAGCACATTGATGAGGCCCTCTTAGCTATAAAGACTGACACGGATACCGCACGATCATTGGGCACCCTTCAGTACAAGCGCGGAAATTTCAGAGGAGCAAGAGGGCGTGGTTTTTCATCAAGAGGAGGATACCAAAACCAGCAGAACAGGCAGTATCAATCCCAGTATAGACGGCCCTACAGCCAGTCCTCATACCGCCAATCGTCCACGGCTAGTTTCTCTCGTCAAGGTGGTCGAAAGAGATCACAAAATCAAGGCAGAGACACTAGCAGGAAGCAGTGATCTCCACAGGGCGCCAGCCATATTACCCTCCTTACCCGTGGGCGCGAAGATTTCAGCTTTTGTTCACAAGTGGCAGGAAATTACGTCAGATCGATGGGTTCTAGACCTAGTAACCAACAGCCACACCCTCGAATTAATCAAACAGCCACCTACTACTCCGGCCAGGGGTCCCCCTCCCCCTCGTCTTCACTTATTATTCAAGGAAGCCTTAACGATGCTCCTCAAGAATGCCATAGAGAAGGTTCCATCATCTCAGAAAGGAACAGGTTTCTATTCTCGTTTCTTCCTGATCAAAAAGAAGTCAGGGGAATGGCGACCGATTCTAGACCTCCGCAAGCTAAACAAATTCCTCAAGAAACAAAGTTTCCGAATGGTCACACTTGCCGAGATTTTAAGTTGTTTAAACGAAGGAGATTTTATGGCTTCTCTGGATATGGAAGACGCATATTTCCACATACCTATCCACCCCAAACATCGCAAATATCTTCGCTTTACAGTGGCTGGCGCCCACTATCAGTTCAAGGTGCTCCCGTTTGGGCTGAAATCGGCGCCAAGAATCTTCACGAAGTGCTTGGCACCAGTAGCAGCAGCATTGAGATCTCGAGGAATACAAGTATTCCCTTATTTAGACGATTGGCTGCTCAAAGGTCCTTCAGAACACGAAACCAAGGTTTACACTGAAGAATGTATACATCTATTCGCTTCTCTGGGACTGACCCTCAACGAGAGCAAATCACAGTTACGTCCCCTACAAGTCATGCCTTTTCTCGGAACACGGTTAGACACGGTCCAGTGCAAAGCATTCTTGTCGCACGACCGCCAGCTTCGTCTTCAAATGTTGGCAACGTTAATTTAAAAAAGAAAGTCAGTTTCAGTCCGAATGTTTGCTTCGCTCCTCGGAATGTGCTCTTCAGCGATACATCTCATACCCTTAGCACGGCTCAAAATGAGACCTCTTCAGGAAGAACTGCACCTTCAATGGCAACAGGCCATGGGTTCGTTCGACAATACTATCAAGGTCACGCAGCGCTTGATAAATTCTCTGCATTGGTGGTCACAGACAGAGAATTTAACCCAAGGCCTCACTTTCCTACAGACCATTCCAGACTTCGTTTTAACGACCGATGCCTCCATGGAAGGATGGTGAGGTCATCTGCAGGATTTGCAGATTCAAGGAAGATGGTCTCAAGTACAAAGACAACAGCATATCAACAGACTGGAGCTCCGCGCCATATTTCTGTCTTTCCAAGCGTTCCTTCCAAGTATTGCAGGTTCCTCAGTGCTAGTCCGTACCGACAACACCACCAGCATGTATTATATCAACAAACAAGGAGGAACGAAATCAGCTACGCTCTCGCAGGAGGCTGAGGAATTGTGGGAGTGGATCACACTCCACAAGATAACACTGAGAGCCAAACATGTCAGGGGTCTCCACAATACCCTGGCGGACACGCTGAGCAGGTCTCAGTCGGACTGTCACGAGTGGGAGCAGGAGCAGGCGAACACAGTGTTCCAGGCTTGGGTCAAACCTGCGCTGGACCTATTCGCAACGAGGGAGAACAAGAAATGCCGATATTATGCCAGCAGGTTCCCTCAACAGGGATCAAGAGGGAATGCCCTGTCCATGCGATGGTCAGGGATTTGTGCGTACGCTTTTCCCCCCAATGCCATTGATTCCGAAGGTGCTCCGCAAGATGAAGCTGGAGGGTTGCCGTTTAATACTGATTGCACCCCATTGGCCAAGGCAATATTGGTTCCAGGAACTTCTCCTATTGTCTCAATACAGGCCCATTCGCCTTCTTCCGACGCCTACAATGTTATCGAGGGACAGAGGGCAAGTACTTCATCCGGACCCACAGTCCCTGCACTTGCACGCATGGCTCCTGATTTCTTAGAGTTCAAAGACCTCAACATTTCACAGGACTGTCGTGAGATTTTGGCCAAATCCCGTGCCCAGAGCAAAATCAAGACTTATCGCTCAAATGGAAGCGATTTTGCTACTGGTGCGAGGCGAATAATATTCATCCAATTCAAGCTCCTGCAGAACAAATACTCCAGTATCTGCTTTCTCTTGCCAAGTCTGGGCTTACTTTTTCATCAAAGTACATCTTGCTGCTCTTTCCAGATTCAGGAAATGCGCAAAACTTCCCTCTCTCTGCTAGTCTTCACTTGTCAAACAATTCATGAAAGGACTTTTCCGAGCTTTCCCTCCAGTGCGAGCACCCCCTTCAGAGTGGGAACTCAACACCGTGCTAGCGCAATTAATGAAGCGTCCATTTGAACCGATCCATAAAGCGGATCTCAAATTCCTCACTTGGAAGGTCGCCCTTTATTGGCTCTTACCTCTGCAAGAAGAGTTGGTGAGATCCAAGCTTTCACTATCAAGGAACCCTTTTTGCAGTTTACTCGGGACTACGTAATCCTTCGAACAAATCCCAAGTTCATCCCTAAGGTACCAACACAATTTCACTTAAATGAACCGGTAAGATTAAGAACATTCTTTCCGGATCCATCCACTCCAGCTGAAAGAGCATTACACTCTCTGGATGTTAAGAGCTGTTTAAAATTCTACCTTCAGAAAACGAAGGACATCAGACGGTCCAACCAACTGTTCGTGGCCTATGGTCAAGCAACTCTTGGAAATGCAGTAACAAAGGCAACAATAGCCAGATGGCTGGCATTTGCTATTCATTTCTTCCATGACAAGGCTAACAAGCCTTTGCAGAGGAAAGTCAAAGCTCATTCGACAAGAACTGTATCAACTTCTACAGCTTTGTTTGCTGGAGTGACTCTGGAAAATATCTGTCGTGCTGCGACATGGAAAAATGTCCACACGTTCACGAAGCATTACTGTCTCAATCTTCGCATCAAGAAGATGCAGCGGTTGGACAGGCTGTTCTACGCCATCTCTTTCATTAAGGTCAGATTCAGGTATTTTTTCTCTTTTATGTATTATTCCATTACTTTTAATTTTTCATGCAAATATTCAGACTTGTATATCTAAAAATCGTAGATATTTCTATATACTTATATATATATTTATATAATGTCTTTTCTATAGCTTTTGCTTTCTTAAAGGCTTGATCTTCTATAAAAAAAAAAAAAAAAAAAAGATTTTTCAACCATTGTGGATGCTATTTGGGAGCTTATGAGCACGTGTCTCCCACCATCCGCAAACGACAGTATATTGGTATACTGCTTGCTACTCTGATTCAGGCATGTGAATCTATGAAAGATACCCCAATACTGGATAAGAAAACAAGTTACTTACCTGTAACTGCAGTTATCCAGTATTGGTATCTTTCATAGATTCACATGCACCCACCCTCCTCCCCGGCGAGTCAGTTCTCTATAATCTGGGATACTTACTTCCCACTTGTGATAGGAAAATCTGAGGAGAACTGCCTCTGCTGGGAAGGTTCTAGAGGGTGCTGGTAGCTGATTGGTCGGAACCAACTTTTGGTTCTTTTTACTATAATGATGTAGATAGGCTACTAAGATTTAGGCCTTAGGCTTTTTTCTTTTAGCCTACTACTGTTATTTGCTTTTGGCACTACTTTTGTATTTACCGTGGGACTCCCGCCTCGGTGACAGGGAATGATTCAGGCATGTGAATCTATGAAAGATACCAATACTGGATAACTGTAGTTACAGGTAAGTAACTTGTTTTCTTCTACCCCCTCCGGCAGTTGTAAAATTAGTATGTTACTCCTCTGTGAGCAGCCTTCTATGCCCTCCGCCCTGTCCTCAAGATGACAGACTCACTCCTGCAGGTCTTGAATGGTACATTGGTTGTCAGTCGCCAATGGTTGCAGAGTAGCTAGGGTTTTTCCCCATTCGAAACTTTATAAGAGAGCTTGCGGTGGTCGTCTCACAGGAAGCTCAGATTAGTAGCTAGGGAACAAAGCCTGATCTCCGTAGAGACCCGGGAGTATTCTATGACAGCCAACACCTTATCAGATGTGGACAGCGATGGGGTAGGTCCAAATAGAGTGTCCGGAATAACAGAGGGCGGATCTGCTGGTAGGGTGGGTGTGGCGGAATGCAATCTGCCCATGATTGGTAGCACCAGTGTAGGGTGCAAGACGACGGCAGGAGGGCTAGCAAGCTCTGAGGTAGGGCGAGAGGGAGGCGAGAGGTCCACGGCTGAGGATTCTCCACATCTCTTAGTGCAAATGCGGGTAACTGCTGGGGGGAGGGGAGGTAGAGAGGAACACTGATGTGCCGCAGTTATAGGGCTACAGAATGGTGAGCTGCGGACTACAATGTCACGGAGAGGCCCTTTGGAGGTATCCACCAACAGTCACGTTCATGCGGGTGGCAGAGTATGGGATGCTCAGAAAGGCAAGAAGTCAAGCAGCGCTAGGGCCCCACAATGGCTTTCAGGTCCAATGTAGGCAAGGTCCCGGGTGGACGTTCAAGAGGGTGGCTAGCACAGCAGTGCAAGCTGGTTGCAGATCCTAGGGCCACCTCTGACAGAGTCTGTGGAGCTGCTCGGTCCCACAGCGGTCAAGATGGGAGTTTGAGGCTCCTTGGGGGCAGAGGTAGAGGCTCTAGGGGTCACTTTGCCCATCAATGGCCACAATGCCAGGCCCTTGACCAGGATTTCAGGCGATGTGCAGGCCAACAGACGGAGGAGCTTCAAGAAGTCGCATCCGCCATCTTGGCGACCTGGTCATGCCCCCACTTTGAACCTCTCTTTATGGGAAATTTTGCTTTGAATTATTTTTGATCTATTGAGCTGACTTTACTGCTGAAGTTTTATGCTTTCCTCTCACTCTGTCAAACTAGAACTCTTTATGGGTTCTGACCGACTCCTTTTCCCCAATTCATAGAATCGGGATTTTGTTTCCTTTATGGAACATGCTTAATGCATTTATTGCTTATTGGCTTCTAATATGATTCTAATGACTAAAATGTATGACTTTATCTTGTGACCTAATAAAGTTTTTGACATTATGCTCTCAGGGATTCGTAAACATATTGGGCTTGAAGCCTTAAATATCTACACCAGCTGATGCACCACTACAATTTAACTTGCAGCTTTAGCTCAAAGACAGATAACAAGATCATTCAATTATCAATGCTCAATAAAGTGCTAGGAATGCAAGGCCCTGAAGCATGGCAGATATGGCCCATAACACTGACCGGCAACAAGACCACTGCAGTTTCTTGAGGCAAATAAATGCCACCCTGGTTTATTTTCTGAATCAGCAAACTAGATTATGCTTTATGAACCTATGAGCGAACATGAACTATGTAATTAACAACTAACCCAGCATGGGTACAGCAGTGAAGGAAACCAACCTTCTCATTTCGGGTCTCCTGGCCTAACATTTACGAACTGGAACCCTAGTTATCTAGCTATGAAGGGGCTGGTTGTTTTTTTAAACTCTATTTTTGCCTCCTTTATGCCCTTTTTTCTTCCCTACGAGGAAATGGCCAACAAGCCAAGTGTGATAAGAAATCCCAAATAAATACATTAAAAAGACAATTATTCCACAAAATACATGTGCATTTTTCAGTAACATTTTACTCTGCAATGTTTAAGGAAGGGCATCAGTTGCGTACCTGAGACAGCATCATAGAACTCATCCTCACTGAGAATAGTGTGTGGGGATGACGAGCCTTTCACCAGAGATTGCTCCAACTCATGATGCTCAGTGGCAAGCGTCTGAAGTGCTTCTGACAAGATCTTATTTTTTTGTTGTTCGTGTTGCAGCTTCAGATTCCGATCCTAAGAAAACAGAAAAATAGATGTGTGACATTCATAAAACAAGCTCTTAATACTGAAGTTCTGTTTGCAAATTGTTTTCCCGATGAATGCCTTGTCCGTTTTTGAAGGACTAAAGATACTCTTCTAAACTTAAGTAACAGTACCAAGCACAGAAATGCTGAACAAAAGAACAAGTTACTTACCTTGGGTACAGTATCTAAATGTAGATTCTTCACGTTACAAATATTTCCATGGCAACAGACTAGATTCGGGAACTGTTTAAGCAGTACCCCTGAGAGCCGGTAGGTGGTGCCGAGCGACTATGCACCAATGCAGTTCCACTCCGGAAATGACACGCAGAGCCAATATAGGCACCACTCCCGCACGCTGACCTCAGTTGCTTTCAAAGCTGTCTGCACCCCTGGGTGCAGAGCCCATAGAACATTGGTTTTGACTAGTGTGCAGATTCCTAGACTTGGGATCTTATTAATGGATAGAGTCAAATTCACAGAATGGGATGATCGGTGAGGAATCTGCAGTTAGATCGAGTCTCTATCAGAAAGGGCGTTAACAAAAGTAAGTAACTTGTTCTCCTGGTAGACTGCTAACTGCAGAATCCTCACCTTTTGACAAGATACTAAGGCAGTACCTATTTGGAGGTGGTTCTGTGAATGGATTCACACCAGAAAGTCCTGCAGGACCAAGCAGGCAAAACACCTCTCTTGACGAACCTGGCTGACAAGACAGTAGTGTTTTGTGAACATATGGTGTGACCCCCATGCAGCTACCTGGCAGATATCCAGGACAGGAACTTCATGTTCCAATTCAGTGGTAGCAGCTTTGGCCCTAGTGGAAAAAAGCCTGCAGTCCTCCCGGAAGCCGCTTCTTGGCCAATGCGTAGCAGATCTTAATGGAAGCACATGTTCCAGCAGGAAATAGTCCTTTTTTGCATGGATAATTGTCACCCAGTTTTATATTCATTCTGGTCGACGTAAAAGCTCAGTGCTCTTTTTATTGTCAAAACAATGGTGTTTCTCCTCTTTTAGAGAGGTGAGGTGGAACATAGAAAGTCAGTGGGGTAATAGTTTGGCTGACGTGGAATGTGGTCACAACTTTAGGAAGAAAGGAAGCTAAGTTTGCGGAACCAGTTTGTCTAGGAAAAACGTGGTGTGCTGCGGGTTGACAGAGTTTGAATCTCATTTAATCGCCATGCCGATGTTATGGCAACCAGGAACACTGTCTTGAGGGTGAGAAGATGCAGCGGACAGCTGTGAAGCAGCTCAAAGGGAGTGCACATGAAAGATGTGAGGAACAAGTTAAGGTCCCACAGTGGAATGAGAAAGGGAGAGGAAACAGATGTTGTAAACCTTTCAAGAAATGCATCACCAAGGTGATTTGAATAATGAGGGCTGGTCTCGCAAATGTAAAAAGACCGAAAGCGACGAAAAGTACCATTTAACTGTACCCAGGGTAAGAGCGTCACTGAACAAGGTATAAAATAAACAACAAATGTCAAATAACTTTGCCTGCTAGTGAGAGACGCCTTAGAAACTCCAACAAGCAGAACTGCTGACATTGCACGCTCTAGGCAGTGACAAATAGATAGAGCCAAGGCTCTCCTCATTTATGGTAGAGACCTTGCACCATCTACGGGTGCAATCGCCATTCGTGATCCGACAAGAATCAACGGCTGAGCTCGTCAGCCCTGGCATTTAAAGATCCTGCCAGGTGGTTCGCCACCAGGTAAATTTCTTTTTAACAGTAAATTCAGAGGCACAGGGTCCATGACCCCATCAAGTCCTGTTTGATGTAATACCACATGGCAGTGGTGTTGCCCTTAAGCACCTGTCCCAGCCTCCCTTTGATGGATGGAAGGCTTTTAGCGCCAAGCATATGGCCCTCAGCCCGATAAGGTTGATATGGAGCCAGAGCTCTGCCGGAGACTGGAGGCCTCTGACGTCCACCTCTCCCAGGTGGCCGCCACAACCCAGAAGTAACGCATCAGTCATTACTGTCAGCTCTGGGTAGAGTAGGGAGAGAGGTCTGCCGCTGACTCAACTGCGGTCCAGTAGCCGCCAATGAAGATCTTTTGCAGTCTCCTCTGAAATCTGGATGTGGTCAGAGAGGTAACTTTGATGTTGGGCCCACTGAGACTTCATATTCCACTGCAGAGCCTGCATATACCACCTGGGATGCTTGACCAGGATGACGCAGGAGGACATCAATACAGCAGCCTCAGAATTGACCTCACTGAAAGATCGGGATCATAGCCTAAATGTCCTGAACTCTCCTTCCCAGGAAGAAAACGGCACAAAACTGAACCATGTCCCAAATGGCTCAGATGAAGTGGAGCGTCTGAAAAAGGAGGAGTCAGGTGTGGTATAGCATGTTGATAGTGAACCCCAACGATGACAGAAGGTTGAATACCAATTGTGTTGAGTCCACCTTCAACAGCCAGTCGTTGAAGTAGGGGGAAGACAAGAACCCCTGACCTCCAAAGGTATGCCGCTACCACTGCCATCACTTCTTGAACAAGCAAGGAGTGCTGGAGAGACCAAAGAGGAGCAGCCTGAACTGAAAATCTGCCCACCAGGAGCTGCAGGTAGCACTGATGAGCCTGCAGGATGGGGATATGAAAATAGGCGTCCTGCAGATCCAACACCACCATCAAGTCTCCAGGATCGAGGACTGACAACACCTGGGTCAGGGAAGCTTTCTAAATTTGTCCTTCTGGAGGAGGCATTGAAAGGGTGCAGGTCTAAAATAGAATGAAGGCTTCCATCCTCCTTGGGGGCGTGGCTTGGCCGGCTGCAAGATGGCCGCACACTAGTGGGCTCTGCCGGCCAAGCTTTATTATCCGGCACAATCCTGCAGGTTTTCGAATCCTACCTGCACTTCTCCACCGACTCCTGATTCCTGGCGGCGAGAGGCATCGATTGGAGCTGTTTCTGTGCTCCTGCTCGGCCGGGCGGCTGAGATATACCGTGGTGAGGCGGCGCCTGATCTGCGGTCCGGCTCCCGTGTGGGCCGCAACAACTGCCTCCGGGGTCGCGCGGACTCCTGGTGCCGCCCGCAGCAGGCCGAGATCGGAGGTCCGCCCAACGAGTCTCCCGGTGAGTGGCGCCACCTCGGGGGCGATTGCTGGTGTGGTTGGGGGTCCGCGGGCCGAACCACCGGGTCCGGGACATCGCGGCCTGGCCGCTACTGTCTTGCCTCGCCTCCCGCTTGCCGTCATTGATGGCGGCTGCCCACGCCCGGATCCGGTGATGGGGGCAGCGGTCCCCCCGTGCCTCCTCGCCAGCCCTGCCCCCTGAGTGCTGCGCGCCCCCTCCGCCAGCATATCACTTCCGATCCGGCTGGGCTGAGATCCCCTACGTTGCTGCCTCCGCTCCGTATTATCTCCCCGGCTGCCCGCCTGGTCTCTGCCTTTAGGACCACCTATTCTTCAGGCCCGAGCCATTGCGCCTCAGCGTTTCCTCGCCTGGCTCCTGGGACTGGTGGAGTGGCCCCTAGCGCACATCCTGCGGGGCCTCGCTCTTGTGGATTCCCGGCGCTGACCTCGTGTTGGGTCCTGTGCCGGGCCCCTGCTGACTGCTGCTGGCCGCTGTGACCTTCGCGGGAGCCCTCCTACACTGGGCGCCCTCCTCCTCCTACTGCTGGCGCTGGGTGCTGTTGGGTGCCTCCCGGCCATTGCCCGATAAGGGGGACCTGCCTGCGCTTTGTCTCCCGGCCTGGGTGGACCTCCTCTGCGCACCACGGGCATCGTGGGACTGGGGGTGTCTACACCCGGCACCTCTACTCCTGTTCAATCTCCCCCTACCCTGCTCTCCGTGCCCTTGGTGCCTGGCTGGGGTGCCGGGGGCTGCCTGTCGGGCAGTTGGCCTTCCACGTTGCCTGGTGGTGTCTGCGGTGAGACTGCGGGGGCAGGTACGCTACTTCTGCGATAAACCCATTGGGTGGCGGTCCCTGACCTCTCCTATCACCCCAGGAGGCTATCCTCTGGAGCACGGCCACCTCCTCCGTGTGGGTTCTGCTGAGCTGCATTTCGCCTTGTCACGTTAGCTGCTGGGGGACAGTGTGCTTCTGCTCATTCTTCCGCTCCTCCGACTCACGTCGGCCTTCTTCCTGCCTGCTGGGTCTTTCATCATGGGGAAGACTGACCCAAAACAACCCAAGATAGCCTTTGATCTCCGGAGGTCTTCCCGACAGGACGGGGCTGGCTCTGTGGGTGCCGACTCTGCTGCCATGATGGATGCCCCCTCCAGTCGTGACGACGATTTGAAAGCCATAATGCTCGATGTCAAGTCGGCCGTGACCGGCATCGCGACCCAATTGGACCAACTCTCTGCCCGTCTGGACTCGGTTAAGGCCCGTGTTGACTCCCACGACAATCGTCTGCTTCATGTCGAGACCAGGGTGTCGGACGCCGAGGATGCTGCCACCCAGGACCGTCAGAGACTACTTCAGATGGATAAAATTCTGGCGGTCATCCGCGAGAAGAACGAGGACCTGGAGGCCCGCTCCCGCCGGAGCAACCTCCGTATTACGGCCCTTCCGGAATCCACCAACATTACACGGATGGAGGAGTTTGTGGACCAGCTGATAAGGGAACTCTTTGGCGATGCCCTCTCCCCAGTGTTCATCGTGGAGCGCGCGCGTTGCTCACTTAGACCGCGTCCCGGTCCAGGGCTGCCTCCGCGTCCCATCATTGCCAAAATTCTAAATTTTCGTGATCGGGACGCCATCCTTCGAGCGGCACGAGACAAGGGCACCATCAACCATCAGGGTAACACTCTTTCCTTTTACCCGGATTATACCCTTACTGTACAGGCGGCGCGGCGGGAGTTCCTTCCGGCCAAGCGCATTCTCCAAAAACACGAGGTTTCGTACTCCTTGGCCTACCCAGCGAAACTGGGGGGCAAAAACACTTGTTTTCCCGGATCCAAGAGAGGCCCTTGCATTCGCCAAGAAGCTTGACAGAGCGACCGGCTCCTCTCCTTCCAAATCTCAGACTGACGGTGCTGATCGCCTAAGTGACAATGACTGAAGTGTGAACATTGGTTTTCATCTATTCCTGTTTTGTATGATGCCTGACACCACCTAAGCTTGGCCACCCTGCTTCTCTGCAGGGGTGTATGCCTGGCCTCGCCATGCCCCCACGGGATGATTCCCTATTCTAAAGTTGGTATTTCCCCTCCCAGTTGTGGGTTCCCGGGGTGGGGAGGGTGGATTACTCAGCCTAATTGGGGGGTTAGAGTGGGTTGGGGGATAATTGGTCGCTTGGGGGGATGGGTCTGCATTGTTTTTTTTTTTGTTTTTCAATCTAGGATGTGGCTTCATTCTGCCACCGTTGTTTTGTTTTGCATTGTTTTCACTAGCCTAGATATTGACACTGCACTGTGCTTACTGCTTCTCCTTGCTGCGAGCCAAATGTCATTTCACTCTTGGGTACACACTACTCCTCTGGTTCATTCCCCCATCCGCTTGCTGTACGTATTTGGCTTAAGTGTACGGGGCGCTGTCTCTGCGCACTGTTGCGCTCGGCTCCAGGGCCCCCTCCCCGCCAGATTCAGGTCGAAGTGCTCTTCTCATTTTGCCTTGTCCACCGTTGTATCCGATGCACAGATTGTTCCCGCCCGTGGCGCTTTCCACTTGCATTGCGCAATGTCACCCTTATGTCCATTCCCCCATGGTTGACATAGTTTGCTGGACCTGGAATGTCCGCGGCCTGAATGACCACCGCAAGGCCCGACTGATACACTCACACGTACAGCGACATAGGGTGGACATTTGTCTCCTACAGGAGACGCACCTGATGCCCGGGTCCCTCTCCAGACTCCAGGCACGCTATTGGGGGGAATCCCACTCCTCTACCTACTCTTCATACGCCAGGGGGGTCTCTATTCTTATACGTAGGGGTCTTCCCTGGCACACTGATCGGGTGCTTGCTGATCCAGAAGGCAGGGATGTTATCCTTCATGGTTCACTATTGGCCCAGCCCGTGACGATCGCCGCGGTCTACGGTCCCAACTCTGACGATCCGGACTTTTTTAACCATATCTGGCACCTCATCTCTGCTTGTGGCCCTGCTGCTGTCGTCTGGGGGGGGGGGGTTTAATGTTACTCTTTCGGTGGCCCTCGATCGGTCTGGTTCCTACACGTCCCACCCGCGTGCCACAGCGGCCCTCAAATCGATCTTAACTGATAATTCCCTTTGTGATGCCTGGCGCCACCTCCGGCCTGACGCCCGTGAGGGAACGTGTGTCACCGGCGTGAGGGGCTGCTGGTCGCGCATAGATTTCTGGTTGACCTCCTCGGACGTTCTGACCTGGCTAACCGACGCTGCACACTTGGCGCGCACTTTCTCTGACCATGCGCCGGTCCAGCTTTGCCTCCGTCCCCCCCACTCCCCGCAACGTGCATTCACCTGGCGTCTCCCCCCAAACGCTCTCCGGGACACTGTCTTCTGTGCTGATATTCAAATTGCAATTACTAATTACTTTGACTTAAACGCTGGTTCTGTTGATTCGGCTTCGGTACTTTGGGAGGGGTTTAAGGCTGTCATCCGGGGCGAATGCATTTCCAAACAGGCCGGTGTGCTTCGCTCCATCCGCAATGTCCTGGCTAAGCTTGAGGCTGACATTAAAGATCTAGATGCCACCCAGGCGAGCAACCCCTGCCCTGAGACGCTGGCGTCGATTCGTCGCAAACACACTGAATTTTCTGAGGAGGCCGCCCGTGAACTTTCCTTCTTGGGCAGGGAGGGCCGGGATCGTCGCTTTGGCGAAGGCGACCGACCGGGACGTACCCTTGCCAATCTCCTCCGCCCGCCACGCGCTGCTTCCTATATTACGGCCCTCAGCGACGGGGGCTCAGCTAGAACCACCTCCCCGGAGGAAATTAAGTCCCGCTTCCTCGATTTTTACTCACAGTTATACTCCGCCGACACCCCTCCGTCCGATGAGACCTTTCAACAATATTTCGAGTCCATTGGGCTGGTCTGGCTTGAGGACCATCACCGGGAATTTTTAGATGAACCATTTTCCAGGGAGGAAATACTTGCTGCCATCAGTGGACTTCCCAGGGACAAGGCCCCGGGCCTGGATGGCCTACCGGCCTCATTATACAAAATGTATGCTGATCTCTTGGTACCCCACTTGGCGGCTATGTATGACGAATCCTTTGATTCTGGCCTCTTTCCGCAGTCGCTCCGTGAAGCCGTGATCACTCTGCTTCTCAAACCCGACAAGCCTGCAGACCGTCGCGATTCCTACCTCCCGCTTTCCCTAATAAACATAGACAACAAAATTTTCGCCAGACTGATTGCCTCCCGCCTTCTGTTATTAATGCCCCTCATTGCTCTCCCGGACCAATCCGGCTTCATTCCTGGTAGGGCTACCTCGCACAACCTCCGTACTATTTTTTTCGTGTTACATCAAATTAATCCTAGTCTTCCCACGGTGGCTGCCCTGCTGGACGCTACTAAGGCGTTCGACACGCTTGAGTGGCCCTTTTTATTCTACCTTTTACCCCGCATGGGCTTCAGCGAACTATTTATTCGCAAGATCAGGTTACTATACACCAACCCCTCGGCACGTCTTCGCATCAACGGCCAGATCTCTGACCCCATTAGCATTGCTCGTGGCACCCGGCAGGGGTGCCCTTTATCACCCATGCTGTTTGCTATTGCAATGGAGCCCTTGGCTGCCAGGCTGCGGCAGCACCACACTCACAGGGGTATTGGTTTTTTGGCCCGCTCCCTTCTCGTCTCCATGTACGCTGACGACGTGACCTTATTCGTCCATCACCCTCAGGACAATCTCAGCCCCCTGGTCCGGGAAATCATTCGATTCGGCGGGCTCTCTGGCATTCAAGTAAACTGGAGCAAGTCGGTGTTGTTCCCTCTGACCGATGCCACCACGTCGTTCACTCCAGACTTCCCGTTTGTGTGGGCCTCGGGCCCCACACGCTATCTAGGCATTTGGTTGAGCAGGGACTTGGATGAACTTTGGAGGTCCAACTTCGGCCGTGCAGTCGACTGGCTGGAATCCAGGATCCCGTCCTGGAGCCGGCTTCCGTTGTCTCTGGCTGGCCAGATTGCAGTTGCGAAGATGGTGGTCTTGCCAAACTTTCTCTACCTGTTCTTAAACGTTCCTATCCCACTCACTGCTCACTTTTTTCGCAAATTGCGCTCCCTAATCATTTTGCTCGTCTGGGCGGGGAAACAGCAACGAGTCGCGTACGACATCCTCACCCTCCCTATGTCTGTCGGAGGCATGGGCGCTCCTGACTTTAAGATCTACGCCTTGTGTGCCCAGGCCAGTTTCTTACACTTCTGGATTCATCCTACCCCCTATCAACCTCATGTTGCAGTTGAGACGGATATAGCATCTCCCTGGCCACTGTCCACGGCCCTGTTCGCGCCGGCGGTGCGTCCGCGAGCGGAAGTTGACACAGTTGAGATGTTGCGCTGGGCCTGGTCTGGCCTTCGCCGGCTCTCTAGTCTTCCCTCACTTTCTACAAATGCTGTGCCAATAGTGAACCACCCTGAATTTCCCCCTCTCCAGCCCTCTGGCATGTCTAGGCATGCGACGCGCTTGGGATTGCGGACAGTTGCGGACCTCTACCCAGGTAATACTTTTTACTCCCTACCCGATTCCTCGAGCCCGCTGGACACGCTTCTATTCTACCAGCTGCGAGCTGTCTGCCGGAAGCTGCACTCTACATTTCCTCAGCCCCCACCCACTATGCCGGCCCTGTACTTCATGTATACTTCCCCGTCCCCACGCAAAATAGTCACCAAACTCTACGCTCTAACGCTAACATCCACCTCTATCTCTGCAGACCGGGCGCGGGTGGCGTGGGGCGCCGATCTGGGTATAGACATTGCGCAGGCTGACTGGCTATACTGCTGTAATCAGACGAAGAAGCTGTCACCAAATTATCGGCTCCGTCTGATACATTTTAAATTTTTGCACAGGCTGTACCGCACCCCCGCCCAGCTCCACAAACTCGGACTAATACCAAGTGATGCTTGCATGCGCTGCGCTGCCCCTGCCGCGGACTTCGCACACTTAGCGTGGCTATGCCCCAAGGTATCTGAATTCTGGCAGACGGTGTGCTCCACGATTTCTGACATCGCCGGTGCCACGGTGCAGCCCGAACCCCCCTGTGCCTTCTTGGTTTTTTAAAATTCTGCCCAGACGCCTCTCGACGCCTGATTGCAATGCTGCTGATACTGGCCAGGCGTAGGGTGGCCATGTGCTGGGGCCGCAGACCTGCTCCTCGAGTCGAGAGCTGGTTGGAGGACGCCTCTCGGTGCCAGACTCTGTTGTCTGAGTTTTGGGACTTGCTACCTGCCAGGTCCCGTCCGGTTGACATCTGGGGCCCTTTGGTAACTTACCTCCTTTCCCGCACCCATTCCGGTGGCGCTGCCTCTCCCGCGCTCCCCGCCGGCCCTGGGCCCGCGGCGGCCGCCGGCGCTGGTCGGTGACTGCTTCACTCTCCCATATTGATTCCCCCACCCTGTGGCACTCATTGCTGTTGTCCTGGTAGAGTGTGTGACCCCCATGAGGGGAGGGATTCCTGTGAAATGATATAGTAATTCTGCCTTAATGTATTTACGCTTTTTGCCTGGTGTAGTCGATTCATTTCCGAACGCTTGACTGGGTTTGCATTGTTCAATTTGAGCTGCTGCGCAGCACAGTATAATGTGTCTGACTTTAATTTCTTCAATAAAGGTTTTGGAAAAATAAAAAAAAATAAAAAAAAAGGCTTTCATCCTCCTTGGCACCAGAAACCAGCTGGAATAGCAACCACGACCCACTTCTGGTGCGGACACTCTCTCAATTGCCCCTTTATCCGAAAGGGCTTGCACTTCCTACTGTAAGACAGACAGATGGTCCTCCATCAGTCGGTCCGGGATAGGTGGAAGGTGCGGCAGACTGGCTATGAAGAGTAAAGTGTATCCCTTCTGGACAATCTGTAGGGACCTGATGTGATGGCATGCCAATCTAGCAGAATTGTTGGATCCTGCCTCTGGCTCGGTGGCTGTTCTCCACTAAGGGCATGCTAAAAGGGTTTGGCAGGAGGGGCCCAAACAGGGATGGTGAGGGAGTGGGCTGACTGGTTTGTCGACCCTGACAGCAGGAGCAGTGGGTGCCAGGGCTTTTGCCACAAAGCTGTTGGGCACCATGCTGAGGCTGGAGTGGCTGCCGGTATAGGGTATTTCTCCCAAAACTGCGAAAGGAATGGTAGAGCTGATCCAGCTGGTGAGGCGGGCAGAAAAGCCTGGGACTATGATGATGTTGCTTGAGTTAGAACAGAAGCCAAGAGGCATTTGGCAAAACAGGAACAGTTTGCTTAATTAAACAGTTCGGCCGGGAGAACAGTTACAGGCATTAGGTCTGAGGACTGACTCAATTTACATTTGGTTTGTGTCCTTCTTATATACAAAATGCAACAGGTAATAAAAGTTTCCGGCGTACCATATATGGTGAGGAATGTTGGTTGCTGACTTTGGAGTCATAAATAAATGGTCAATGGTTACTACAGGTGTGTCTCAGCCTCGCATGGACACAGTGTGGCCAGTGGTGAATTTGTCCAGATGTCCGGCATGGGGAGCACATGATCACTAAGTGTGCTGGGTCCTGATTGGCTATGTGTTCCTAACTCATGTGGCATCTGACTTTGTGGTGTTTTGGGAGTGCGCGTACCCCCTCCAGCCATGTGTGCTTTACTGTGGGAATCTCCCCATACCATGTTATGTTACTGCGCCTATCTGTAGGACTGATCAAGAGTTTCCTACCCGAGTTTGCCTGCCAGCTGCACCCTCCCATCTGTGACCTATCAATCAGCAATTCCCATGCCCAAGTCTCAGGGCCTGTCTAACTACATATTTGCGTGTCGAGGTTAATGTAGAGTTCACACCGGGCAAGGTTAATAAAGACGATATTTCATTTATATCCCTGCATGCTTCGTTTTCCATATTAACATTCCCCCCCGCTAGTTGATTTTTCAACTACACTACCTAACTCATGCATTTCGACAAATACTGTACTTGGGGCCTGTTGTTCCTTAAGTTGGCTATTGGCAACTACTACTTCCATATTTACTTGCAATCTACCCAGTTTGAGGACTGCATTTTTGCAGCAGGTGATCCCTAATTGTATAACCTGGCATACCAATAGAAACACAATGATAACTGGCAACAATGATTTACATAAACCTGATATCCATCATGGAAGCCAGGAGAATCAATTCGAAAACCACTCCTGCTCAGGGGCACCTCCCTCTTCATGCATGCTTCCTTATAGATTATGAAGTGCTTGAATGGCAAGTGTCAGTGTTCCAATGTCCATGTCTTTCCCTGGTATGAACGTGCAGCAGGCAGCGCGGATCTTGGCACAGACCCATCCCTCTATTGCGGTCATTAAGTCCAGTACATAACGGAGCTGCATTACCATAAGGTGGATGGCTCACATTTCTTCCTTGACTGAATTAAGGCCGAGCTCAGTGCTGTCCATCATTTTGAGCATTTCCCACCGGGTAATCTGCAGCCAGCAGGTATTAGCTTTTGTCTGCAGGATGAAGAAGGGTATCAACCCCCTGCCCCCCAGCTGTGCTTTCGTGAACAGCCTAACTTCTTCTGGAATGTCTTTGAATTGAGCCCAGCCAAAGTAGTGCGCTGCTCTCCTTTCACGAGCTTGGTGCAGCAAGGTGGTCTTTTTCTTTAACGGGTTCTGGTACAAGTCTGTTAGCTCTTCTCCAGGAATGACCATGGTCAGGGTGTGCAGCATGACCAGAGAACACAATCCTCTCCACCCGGAAACCAGCTGGGTATAGGCAGGCGCGCCCCACTGCCAATAAAAATCCATATGCATGGAGGTGCCCCATTGCATATCCAGAATATGTAGTATCACTCCGCAGTAAGCATTCGCCCCCACCTTTTCCTCTCAAACATAAGGAATACAGTGTAAGTTTCCATACAATCAGGGGTTGACCTTTCCCTTCTAGCCAAGTGTATCCACCCACCTCGGTGTCCCAGATTTCCTGACACAGGTTAGTCATACTTTCATTAGACTGCCTGTTTGGAACCCTCAAAAGTTTTGCGTTTTAGCCTCCGTTGTGAATGGTGCCATCTGCACGGCTGTGGCCATCACTGCCTCCTCAAGGGCTGTCTTTTTCAACTTATTTTTAACTAGTTTTGATGTGTTTCTTTGGACCTGCTACTGCTTCTCTCTATCCTTTTCTTGCTTTTTCGTATAGTAGTAGAGTATATGAGCTTGTATCTCCCACCATGGTTTGGTATCTAAACCAACTACGCTGTCCAGCCCACTCTGTATCTCGGTGGGTAGCTCTTTCTTAAAAATATTGTAGAAAAATATGCCTTGTGGGCCGGTATTGGTCCATGGCTGTCCGGTTTCTTGTCCCCATCTTTCACTCATTCTATTCAGGAAATTGTTTATGCTTCCTCTGACTTCATGGTCTCTGCCATTAGCCCTCCTACATCTGGGCCGTCAGGGAATATTTCTCTAAGGGTTGTCCAGATCTGGTGCCTGTGCGTATATTAAATGCCGCCCGTCATGGTGGGTATCTGTAAGCGTGAATGCTGGAATGCGAGCTTGGGCGAACACCGTATTAGTCTCGTTCCCAATTAGATTGCTTAGCAAACTCTTAATGTCTCCTATCACTAGATTGATACCTGCGGTGTTTTCCCCAAAGCACGTGATCTATTTCCCTGCCCCATCCAGTAATGATGGTAACTTTGTCCTCAACCCCTCTTTATCCATCTTGGTCCATGGCATGTATATAATTCCTGCGGCGCCTTTCTGTAGTAAAAGGCACACTCTCAAGCTAGGTGACTCTACGGGTTTCTCCTCAACATAGCTTTCCCATCATGCGAGGCATCGCTGCATGTAGAGGAAGTCCCACTTAGGGTTTCCTCCTTCATGCCTGATGCAGTTCTCTGCTACTGCCATGTCCTTTAGCTCAAGCGATCCTTCCCTCGGCCAAGACCAGTCATATTGGTCCCTTTCCTCGGTCAAATCTGCTAATAGGTTGCAAAACGGGTATACAAAGTTCTTGCCTTCCCTTTAGCTATTATCTCCTTCGGGGTTTGTCTATCTTTCTCGTGCACCCGTGAAGAGCAATGCGTATCCTCGTCACTGCTTCCCTCGTGTGCATGCACTGGTGCCATTTTGGTTTTCCTGCGTCACAGTGGGTAAGTACCAGGCTGTCTTGTTCCTTTGTCAGCCCCTCTCCTATGTCAACCGAACGATGTGGCTCTGAGCCCTGCTAGTAGCCTTTCATAGACCTCCAACACTTCCCAGAGCGGTGCCCTGTACCTGGCTTCACTTTACTCATGAGGAGAATGCGCTGCCCTGTACCCTGGCTCTAACTCTAACTCCCAGCTGCACCCTCTAACCAGTGACCTATCAATCAGCAATTCCCGGGCCCAGGTCTCAGGGCCTGTCTAACTACATATTTGCGAGTCGAGGTTGATGTAGAGTTCACAATGGGCGAATCTGTTAATAAAGATGATATTTAATTTACATAGTACGCCTCGTTTTCCATATTAACACTGTGGCACTGCTCTCTTTAAACCAAACTAGAGCGGAATGTGCCTTGCCCCAAAAGAGGAGAGTCCTGTCAAAGGGCATGTCCATAAGGGATGACTGGATATCTCCTGAAAATCCATCAACCTCAGTCAGGCATGGCGATGAATGACTACACTGGTGCCGATGGCACACCAGATGGAATTGGTGGTCTGAAGGCCACAACAAATTGTGAATTTGGCCACATCATGATCGTGCTGTATAGCTTCGGTTAGAACAAGTCGAAGGCCTTCCGTAAAAAAAGGGAGGAATTGAGCTAATAGTGTTAAAAAATGAAACTGTTGTTTGTTTAAGTTAGCCAATGCGGCATCCATTTTGTCCTATTCATCCATTTAGTTCACCCTGCTTGAATTTATGTCCTCCGAGAAGCAGTCTACATGTCGAAACTTGAGCCTAAACCAGGTGTGCACTTCAAAGAGTTTTATTGCATGCTGATGCTGCTAAACCACAAACTGCCGTGGGGGGGGGGCTGGGGGGAGTGTTCTTTCGTGTTTATTATAGGAGCTGCAGGGAAGGGGGAAGAGAGATTATGATCTGGGTTCAGCTTGCAGGGTGAAGCTGGGGAATTTCCAAACTATGAGTCATGTGGCCTGAAGGCTTGTAATCATGCATATAATCTGCAGTGCTTCTCTGTGAAGTCAGTTCCCTCTCGGACATTTGCAATGTCTGCATGACGGAACCCTCTCGAGTGTAATATACTTTGTACTTTGTTTTCCACTCCAGTGTCGATCCTCATTTCTTGCAAACCCGTAGACAGAGGGTGTTCCCCTGCACCGGCGGGATTAATAATCTCACTTCTACAATTGGCGCCCAACGTGGGGCCCCATTGAAGCCCACGGCTTGACTACGAGGAGGTCGCGTCGACGAGACGAAAACACTAAGGGGCGCCCCGCAAGAAGAGACTTGTTCTCGCGGCCGAGGTGGTTCTTCGGCTGATCGATCTGACCTCGTCCTGACGCTGGTCTCAACTGGGGCTCAACTGACGGTAAACTGAGACTGATCCATTGATCGGAGGATCGACAGATGGGAGTCGGAGTCCGACTACGGTCAGGTAGGATCGTACTTGTTTTTGTTGGTATGGTTTACTTGATAAAACATTTGCAAATGTTTTAGGCAGGTAATGTGAGAATTTTCTCATTATTTTGACTTCGTGGAAGAAAATATTTTTCTAATATATAAACATGCCTGTTTTTTTTTTTAAACAGACTTTATTGGTATTTTCAGTTCTGTCTAGACATTCACAATACAAATCTTATTCTCATGTCTCCGGTAATAGCATTCTAGTCCAAGGTTACTTAGCTAGATTACATCAATTCTATCCGCTTGTTGTATCCTTGTTATTCTGCATGCATATCTTAGGACTTCAGTCTTATGAGTGTATTGGTCCTCGTATGCTGCTTCAGTGTCTCCCCCCTCCCCCCCAACTTTCCCAACAATCCCCCCTCCCACCCCGCGCTGCTGTCGACTAGGAAGCCTATTGTCTCTCGCCGTGTGTATGGTCTGGGTCACTCGCTATATTCGCCAAATGTGGTGGATCTTGCCCGTTCCCTCCAGTCCTCAAGCTCTACGTGTCAGTGCTCCCCGTGGTACTCTAGCTGTCCCCTCCCGTGGTCCTGGTTGCCAGGGCTTTCAGATCGGGATGGGCCCTGGGGGGTGCTAGGTGTGGACTCCCGCTCCTCATTCTTCATGTCATCAACCAGTGCTTCCCAAGCCTGCGCCCTCTCCAGCCTGCCTATTCCTCGCTTTGCATTCCTGAGCAGTATTCTGTTTTCGCAGCCTGCCCATTTTTCTAGTTTGCGTTTCCATTTTATGACACTAGGGCCTGCTGGGGCCTTCCACTTGCTAGTCAGTTCTCGCTTTGCCAGTATAAAGGCTAAGTCCTGGAATCTCGCCGTCACTTTAGCCTTCGCTGAATGGGGGAACAGGTTAAGCAACACGTGGTCAGGGGTGCATTGTACCTCCCTCCCTGTGATTCGCGCTGTTTCCCGGGTCACTTCTTGCCAATACATTTCTAGTTGTGGGCAACTCCACATCATGTGGATATAGCTAGCCCCTGTCTCTCCACAGCATGGGTAGCCTGCGTCGTCTCTGTGGAAAAACCGGTTTATTCTATCTGGGGTGATGTATGCTCGATGCAATGTCTAGAAGCTGATTAATCGGAATCGCGCATTGCGAGATACCTTAGCGGCCATCTGGAGTGCATTTTCCCAGTCCTTATCTTCCATGTGAGTTCCTAGGTCGGTTTCCCATTTGGCTCTCAACCCCTCCAACGGTTTTGTGGAATCCCGTCTAATGGCTCGATAGAGGCATGAGACAGCTTTAATGACGCCCCCTGCTAGGTTATGTACTCACATGTTGTATGTGTGGGCGGTTCAGTTCTCCCCCTTCCCCAGTGTCTGCGCATGGTCCCCGTGACAGCCCCATAGAGTAAAAAGTGCCCCTGCGGAATGTTCCAATCTGCGCGGAATTCTTCAAATGGGAGCTGCTCTCCATCTCTATAAAAGTCACCCATTTTGGTGACCCCGGCCTGTATCCATTCCTCTAACCCCCTCCATTGGCCTCCATGTGGGAGCGCCTCGAGTAGTGCTACTGACATCTCCGGTGAGTAAGGGCGTTTGGTCTTTTTTTTTTGTAGGCATCTGGCCCAGCAACGCCTCAGCACTTTATGCTCGGAGGAGCAGACCTTTCATGGCTTAATGTACCCATTAGTGTGCTTAGTACATCCGCCCTATCTGGGGTGAAGGGAGGTTTCCTCCGGTCCAGGTCTAGACTCCTGGCCACCCATTGTGTGAGTCTTTGGAGCTGTCCTGCTAGGTAGTAGTTCTCCATCCCCGGGACTGCTAGACCCCGTTCAGTTGGCGCCCTTGTCAGCGTGGTCAGTGCTACTCTTCTTCTGCCAGCCCCCCAAATAAAGGCAGTGACAAGGGAGTCAAGGGCTCGGAACCACGCACTCGGAATCCACACTGATAGTGTGGTGAAAAAGTACAACAGCCTGGGAAGAGCTATCATTTTTAGTAGGGAGATCTGCCCTGCTACCGATAGGGGGAGGCTTCCCCAGAAGGCCATGCCGCCCTTCAATGCTCGTAGGGCCCCTCCTACATTCCCCTCCTGGACATCTGCGAGGGCGTGGTATACCTTCACGCCTAGGTATCTAAAACATCGGGGTTCCCACTTCAAACCATCCAAAACCTCTGGGGGTGGGGTATCACCCGTTACCGGAAACAGTTGGGATTTCTGCCAGTTAACGCATAATCCCGAGAGGGCCCCAAACTCTTCCATCATGTGCCTGGCGCTTCTTAGGTCCGTGTCTGTGTCGTTTAAAAATAGTAAGAGGTCATCGGCGTATATCGCTATATGGTGCAATTGGCCAGTCAATTGTAGGCCCCCATAGGCCGCCCCAGAGCGCGCTCTACACACTAGCGGCTCCACTGCTAGGGCAAATAAAAGGGGGGAGAGGGGACACCCCTGTCTCGTGCCCCTCTCCACCCGGTACTGTGCCGAGATGGTGCGGCCCGTGCGAACTCTCGCCACTGGATCCTCGTAGAGTACTTTCACCCATCTGATAAACCCCTGCCCAAGCCCCATTTGTGCCATCACCGCATACAGGAACTCCCATTCGAGGCTATTGAATGCTTTCTCTATATCAATAGCGAATATTGCTCCCCCCGGGACCTCTTCCCCACTCCATTCCAGAATGGCGAAGAGTCGCCTAATGTTGAGAGTCGTCTTTCTGCTGGGGATGAATCCTGCCTGGTCTTGATGGACCAAGGAGGTCATATGCGGCAGCAGTCTGGTGGCCAATATTTTACTTAGGATTTTAAAATCTAAATTGAGCATTGATAAAGGCCTGTACGCAGTGCATTCCGTCGGGGGTTTATCGGGCTTGAGCAAGGGGACCACCACTGCTTCCCGAGTAGTGCGCGGCAGGATCCCTCTTTCCCATACCTCCGCGTAGAGTTCTACCAGTCTAGGTGTTAGTTCTGTCAGGTAGGCAGCATAAAATTCCTGAAGGAGCCCATCTGTACCCGGGGTTTTTCCTCGCGCCATGGCTTTAACGGCTGCTCTAATTTCGTGTTCCGCGATCTCGGCCCCTAGCAGTTCTGCCTCTTCCTCCTCTAGTGTGCGCAAGGGAAGTCTCGATAGGTATTCTGTGATCCCTCCCGTCTCTCGGGGCCCGGAGCTTTTGTACAGGTGTGCATAATAGTCTCGGAAGCGATTATTACTCTCGTCCTGCCTGTGTAAAGGGATCCCCGTCTGATCCATTTTGCTCAGCCTCGCGGTTAGATTCCTTTCGCAGGTGGTTTGCGGCGTTTACCAGCAGCAGTTCCGGTTGTGCTTGTTCCCCAGGGGTTCCGCTACTGTGGGGGGTCGGTGTCGGTTGCTGGGGGGCCCCCCGCATCGGTCAGGATGGCACTAGAAAGGGGTTCACCGGCGGGAGCTCAGATTCAAGCTCCCGTTTCCATCGGCGTCAGGCCACGCCCCTATATAAACATGCCTGTTTTCAGTAAAATATCGAAATGGTATTGTTGTTGTTGTAACAAGAATAAGGTCTTAAAAGAAAAACAACCAGCACCCATAGAAGGTACGCCAAATTATGAAATGTATGTTAAATACGGTATTTCTCCCATATTGTTTTCCACATTATGGAATAAATACACAAAAAGGGAACCCGATTTACAATGGCCATTACAAGGTAGTTTTGATCCCAAAAAATTAATTTACATGGAACAACAATTATTTCGAAAAAACAGTAGACAGTCTATGTTTGATGCCTTGGGGGTCTGGAAAAAGTATGTCAGACAGAAAGAAATAAAGGAAGAAAAGGACAGGAAGAGACACGAGAAACAGACAATGACACAGAAGATACTGGAATTTAAACAGAAAGAACAAGAACAGGCAATGGAGGCAGAGGATAGGAGGTTCCAATTACAATCTTTAAAACAAAATACTGTTAAAAAGAAAGAAGAGGGACAATCTAACGATGACGACTCTCTTCTCGAACACTTATTGGTTCGCAATGCGCCCCCGCCCTATGCACCCGGTCCAACTACACCTCCGTCTCAACACGACAGGACATCTCCGACTGAAATGCCGGCGACTACCCATACTTCCCCTGTACCCATTATCCCGGTCCCAACAATGACCCCTGTTATTGTCCATCAATCACATACACCGACTGACTTCCCGCCACCACCACCACCATTAGTAGACGGACACACACACGTCTCGCAGGAGACTCCAACAAGAAGTTTGGGTGGTGGAGGTAGAGAATTGAGGTCTAATCTGACCGCAGAGGAAAAATTAACAATGAGACAACAAGCGCGCGAATGGGTAGATAATGAAATGATATCGGAACAACACATCAGGACAGGAGTCAAACTGTACCAACCATTAGCCAGACATCGTGGTTATTATGTCCAGTATTCTGATAGATAATGGGAGGGATCATACAGACCAGGTAGAACCAGCCCTATTAAAGGAAATTTGGAGAAACGCAGACCAGGGTAGTATGACGGAGGACGGTCCATTTGATTGTATACCCATCCTGTTGTCCTATCGCAATGACTATTATGTCAAAATATCGGCCATGAATAAAACATACCCCTTGAACTAAGCCACACCGATTTTTGTACCTGCGAATGGTAACGACAACCCAGCACATTTTAAGTTCCAATGGGTATACTCCCCATGGAAAAGATCAGATGTTTTGGCCCTAAAATCCTCCCTACCCGACCCCCGAAAGAGTCCAAGTGCCTATTATAACGAGATGACAGCAGCACTTAGTTCTTGTATCATGACGTTGGCTGACATAGACATGTTCTTCGGCCTAACTGCCCCACCCGATCTATGGCGTATAATTAGGAAAAAGGACCACGTTGACAAATTGGGTGGGACATGGCAACAATTGACGGACATGGACGCGGATAGAAAACCGGGAGATAAACCAAATTTAATCATACTAGAACTCCCAGATAAGATAATAAAGTTAATGCAAACAATGGTACCCCCAAAGAAAATATCTTGGGCAACATTGACAGCCTGTAAACAACGTAAGGATGAAACGGTCACAGACTTCTTCACCAGGTATGAGGAAACGTTCACCGATTTCAGTGGTCAAGACACCACCACTGAGACCGGAAAACACCTCTTCGTAGATAGATTTGTGTCCAATCTCTTGACAGACATTTCGCACAAATTAAAATCAGCGGAAAGCACATGGGCAACCTCCAGTCCGAATAAAATTTTGGACATGGCACAGTACTATGAGACACAGGTCAACGACGAGAAGGATAGGAAAGAAGGGAAAACGAAGGACTTAAAAACAAAAATCTTATTGCAACAGGCGTATGGAGGCCCTAGGGGACGTGGACGCGGTACATACGTGCCGGAGCAACCAAAACATTTCATGCAGCCACCACTCACGTCCGATCCCCTGGGCCCAGATCAATGCGCATATTGTAAACAAGACGGACATTGGCGTGCCGACTGCCCATTATTGCGGCGAGGCGGCCGCGGACAGGGTGTTCCAAGGATGACAGCCCGGGGTCCAGGGCATCGAAACAGTGACATAGGGAGACAGAAATATTTCGACAATAATAGTCAACTGAAAACCTACTACACTGACGACTTTTCGCCTGAAGAAGCAACTGGTATATATTTTAACTAGGACAGCGTAGGACAGGGGACAGGATCTGTTTCTTTACCAGTGGATCAAAAGGGGCCTTATGTGAAAGCAGAAATAATGGGGACCTTGCACCAATTTCTGGTAGATACAGGGGCCACCAGAAGCGCCATCTCCCAAAAACTGATCCCAGGGGCCCCCCGTCTGGCCATAATAACATTTCAGTAGGCTTCTAGGGAAAGCCCATATTGAGCCCCGTTTCTAAACCTCTTGACTTGACCATAGGCCCATTCTCCGTCAACACACCATTTCTCCTTGCACCAAACTGTGATGACAATTTATTAGGGTTAGACCTTTTGAAGTATTTCCATGCACATATATACTGTTCACCCGATGGGGTATATATCACACTTGGCAAACCTACAACTCAATAAGCCATCAAACAACTACCACCTGACTTGTCTACTGTCCCACGATACGTCTGGGCTGAAGGTGAGACGTAGGACTGTTGTCCATTGACCCGGTACAAATACAAATCAAAAAGGGTGCAGTATTGCCTAGAATACCACAATATAAAATATCACAGGAGGGTGAAAGCGCATTACATCAAATAATAGAGGGACTAATACAGAAAGGAGTGATTGAGAAGACTAAAGGAAATATCTGTAATAGCCCTATTCTTCCCGTCCTCAAAAGAACAGTGGATGCAGGCGACACAAGGAAAATATACAGATTTGTTATCGACCTGCAAGAAATTAACAAAATAGCTGTGCCCCAGTTCCCAGTAGTACCTGACATCACTACTATCCTCACTATGATTCCATCCACTGCCGCAGTCTTTTCTGTAATTGATTTAAAGAACGCATTCTTTTCCATCCCCATTGCACACCCCAGCCATCATCTTTTCGGATTCACCTTAAGAGGGCGCTCCTTCAGATTCTGTCGCGCTCCACAAGGCTATACAGAAAGCCCAAGCATATACAGCCAAGCTCTGAAAAGACAACTAGACACGTTGGTCTTGCCAAAGGGCACGACACTCTTGCAGTATGTCGACCACCTTTTAATAGCTGCGGACGACAACAAATTATGTAAAGAGGCAACACTTAAACTCCTACACCACCTAGCCCGTCTGGGACACAAAGTCTCCAAATCCAAATTACAATATTGTCGACCAGAGGTTACCTACTTCGGTCATCTCTTGTCGAAGGAGGGAAGGACACTTACAACCGATAGAATCTCCACCATACTAAAAATACCTGTACCACGTACCCAAAAAGATGTTAGGGGACTAATTGGGATTACATCTTATTGTAGGCATTGGATCCCGAATTTTTCACTAATCATCAAACCCTTACTCGCCCTCACTACAAAGGATACGCCATCGCCCCTCCCATGGACTACAGAGTGCCAGGCCGCATATCAGCAACTTCAAGAAGCCTTGGCTCTGCACCAGTCTTGGGGACCCCTGATTACACCAAACCATTTCTTCTCTACGTACATGAACAGAAAGGTTGCGGCCTCTCAGTTTTAACCCAGTCACACGGCAGTAAACACAGACCTTGTGCATATTTTTCAGCTGTCCTTGATCCCGTGGCAAAGGCGTTTCCGGGTTGTCTTAGAGCTGTGGCAGCAACAGCCATATCTGTCAGACAATCCACGGGACTGGTCCTGGACCATACGCTCACAGTGTTGGTCCCACATTCTGTGGATGTGTTATTGAACCAAACTAAGACACAACACCTTACCAGTGCCCGTTTGACAGGCTATGAACTAAAACTACTATCAGCGCACATTACCGTTAAACGATGCACCACCCTAAACCCAGCCACATTGTTACCCCTCCCTTCCGAGGAGGACACGGACATGCATGATTGTATTTTTAGGCAGAGGAACAAACTAAGGGTCGAATAGATCTTACTGATGTCCCACTAATTAATGCAGACGGTGAATTGTACGCTGACGGATCATGTTTCAAGTTACCCGATGGCACCAGTACGGCAGCTTATGCCATAACTGCACTGTCAACTGTGGTGGAAACATCCCGCATCCCACAGCATTCCGCACAAGCAGCCGAGCTCATTGCACTCATGAGGGCATGTGAACTCAGCGAAGGATTGATTGTTAACATTTACACCGACAGTCAATACGCCTTCGGGGTGGCACACAGCTTTGGGTGATTATGGCAGGAGAGGGGGTTTCTAACATCACATGGGACGAAGATCCAACATGGGGATTTGGTACAGAAATTACTCACCGCACTGACCTTGCCCAGACAGGTAGCGATAGTAAAATGTAGTGCACATAAGAAAATAACAGATGATGTAGGAAGGGGAAATGCGCTTGCAGACAGTACAGCGAAAGAAACAGCACGTAAACATGAAGGGAAAGTGTATGTAGTCCACTCAGGAACTGATCAAATGAGAGGATTGAATGAAGAAGTGAAGGAGATACAAAGTTTGGCCACACAGAAGGAATTGGAGCAGTGGAGGGAGACAGGGATACTGGATGACGAAGGGTGTTGGAGAAAGGGACCCGATGGGGACAGATGGAAATTACCGAATTAATATGTACTACCACTTGTAACAATGGCCCATGGACCAGCCCATGATGGAGCCAAGAGCATAATTACACAGCTAGAAAAGGTGTGGCAACATCCTGATATCAGGAAAACAGCAGAGCATTTAGTGAGGAATTGCATAATGTGTCTTTCACACAACCCAGGAAAGGGAGTTCAGACACCAAAAGGAGGGTTCCCACCACCTACTATGCCGTTTGAAGTCCTACAAATGGACTACATTGAATTAGACAGATGCAATAACCTTAAGTATGTATTGGTGGTCGTCTGTGCTTTCAGCAAATGGGTGGAAGCATACCAGACCAAAGACAATACTGCCCTAACCACTGCAAAAGTCCTGTTGAAGGAATTTTTCCCGAGGTTCGGCTTTTGCCGGGTCCTCCGGAGTGATAACAGACCTCATTTTATTGGGAATGTTATAAAAATGATAACTGAAAGCCTTAATGTCAAGCAGAAGTTCCACGCCGCCAATCACCCACAATCTGCGGGTTTGGTAGAAAGGTACAATGAAACGCTTAAGTTAAAGTTAGCTAAAATACAAGCATCCACGAGACTGAAGTGGCCGGACGCCCTGCCACTTGCACTCCTGTCTACTCGTGCGGCCGCACATAGTAAGACAGGCTTATCACCTTATGAGGTCGTTTTTGGCAGACCAATGAATGTATGGGGCCCTCCACGTCCTAGAAAGTTCGATGATCTAGAATACCCTATCCTACTCGGTTACCTGAAGGAGTTAACTGATAATCTCTCTCTCATCCATCAACAGGTGCGCGACTGTCTGCCAGACAATTTAGAGGGGCCAGGCCATTTGCTTAGACCCGGAGGCTGGGTCCTGACAAAGAACTTCCAGCGGATCAAGAACCTCGAACCCCGCTGGAAGGGCCTGGAACATGTCCTTTTGGCTACACGCACCGCAGTGAGAGTGACCAATCGGAAACACTGGGTGCACGCTAGCCACTGCAAGAAGATACCTTCACAGAACCAGGGAGACCAGTGGACACCACCTAAATTGGACGTACCACATTCCGAAAAAGAGCACTCCGTGGCAGGCAACAAGGAAGACGTGCTTTTCCAAGACCAGACAACATCCGGGAGAAACCGATACGACCTGAGACCTCGGAATAAACGGTAAGGGGGCACTACTGGTAAGGTGGTCCGGCGAGTCTAGTCCCTTTATGGGACTTACTTGGCAGGAGGTTTTGGGTTACAGAAGTGGCTGAGCTAGGCTCGGGCCGTTTGAGGCCCAGGGCGCCTGATTCCGTGAGAGCCTGCCAGAAAGGGCACCCCCACCTAATCAATTGGTCTGTTTTCTCTGCATCACCCCAAGAATCGAAATAACATCCCTGCGATTCAATGAGCAGAATACTGGGATATACAGTGGCAAAGACTACTCAAAAGATCCACGTAAACATTAACATACTAATCTCCCGGGTTGGAGATCGAATCGACGTTGTCCAGCACTTGGCCTAGAAACCCGTTACAGAGTAAGATAGCGATTGCCTGCTTTGGAAATCGACTACAGTTTCCGGATTTTTCATCAACGGGATATTATACTGGACCAGACAAAGAGGACATTAAGAAAGGGATCTACTTGACCGTCTTGCAGGCGGTAGGGGCAGAACTGGTAAGAGATCTTTAGTGTAACATACCCAACAAGGGTCAAACGTTAGACCCCAACGGCTACCGTCCCATAGCACCGCTCGATGAACAATTCAAGACTGTGTCAGTAAGGACGAACACTGATAAAGTTTTCATTTGCAAATTTGAACTCTGTTGAACTTGCACCTATTTGGTATAATGCAATCTGATGACGTACAACCTCTGGTGCGGCGACACGCTTCCGGACCTATGCCCCGGAAGCAAATGATTATTTGTATAACTGTAGTACTAGTAATCGTAGTAGGCATATTTGGTATCTCATGGTTTTTGGAGCACAATTTTCCAGTCCACACCCTTACGGCAACTACTACCCAGTTACCCGAGCATCATCATTTTTCACTTCCACCTGACCAAAAGATCCATTGAGAGTGGTATATGAACAACACGTTCATCCAAACATTGCATCACAACCAGTTAGCAGCTAACACTAGTAATTGCTGGATTTGCGGCCTCCTGCCTTATTCTGCACATTCGACAGCCCCATTTGTACCTTTTCCTTGAAAGCATCCTGTATATCATGGGTTCTATTAGCTATGGAAGAGTTTAACAGAAACACGTCAGCAAAGGCTGAAAACGGCCCTTGGTACCAGAAATTCTATCAGGATTTCATGCATAACAGGTCGGGGAATGAGTCCTATTCGCGGTGCAGGGCAGGTAACAGGACTATGGCCTAGGGAGAAGAGATCATAACTTTCAACAACACTGAAAGAAAGGTCTTTTCCAGGTTGACAAAAAGGGTGACAAGGGCCTCCTCTACCATGGAGCAATTACACGTCATCCCTACACGCGGAATCATCTGTGTAAGAGGACTGGGCCACAATTACTTGGGCACCAGTCGCTGTGACGTAACGATCGTTCTAAATTATACCAAACCACCACTTTTCATTGCTTCCCAAAGTACCCATTTTGTTTGTGGCCCAAATGCCTACCTGTGGTTGGGGCTGGTCTGGGTCTTGTTATTTGGCCTTCCTGCTGCCGTCCACTTATGTAGCTCCACCAACATACCACCTACGATTTAATAGAAGACGCCGAAGCATGTCGTGGCTGAGAACGAAGAGATTAATTGATACCAGTGCTGTAGACCAGACTGAAACAACATGGGAACAATATAGTGATTTTAATAAAGGATTTTTCTTTTTTATTGGCCCAGTCCAGAATAGCAAACTGATAAGAAGGTTGACCAGAGTAGTTGAGGCAGTAGTGAACGCCACAGCAGGGGCCCTTGGCAATATCACCGCCGAGCTCCAAGCAACAAGGCTCGTTACTTTGCAGAACCGGATGGTTCTAGATGTTATCCTGGCTGATCGTGGAGGAGCATGTCGTATTATAGGCAGTAGCTGCTACCTGTATATACCTGATAACGCTCCTAGCGTCTATACGGCTATTCAGAAGCTCCATAAAATAGCAGCGGAAATTCATCATGAACCAGGTACTTGGACTCTGTCGAGTTGGTTTTGGGGTCTTCTCACCACCTGGGGGTGGAAGTTGATCATGATAGCAGCATGCATAGGTTGTGCTATTCTGGGATGTTGTCTATGCATCCATTGTATGCCATTATGCTGCTCACTATGTGCCTCTATGTGTGCAGCATGTGTACCTCCCAAAACAAATGTTGCAGAGACAAACAAGCAACTTTTGGTGCAACAAGCAATAGACGATCTAATGCAAATTGACCAGGAAAGCCTTTATGATGACTTGGACAATAAACATGATCCAAACGCGGGCCCAATACCTGCATGCCCACCTCAAACAGATAAGGACAATTACAACATCATGTTATTTCAGGCCCATGCCTCCTCCCGGGTGGCCGAGCCTTCCATGTCATAAAACAAAATGTCTTAGCATAGGCTAAAAGGAGGGTCTGTTAAAAAATGAAACTGTTGTTTGTTTAAGTTAGCCAATGCGACATCCATTTTGTCCTATTCATCCATTTAGTTCACCCTGCTTGAATTTATGTCCTCCGAGAAGCCGTCTATATGTCGAAACTTGAGCCTAAACCAGGTGTGCACTTCAACCGTTTTATTGCGTGCGGATGCTGCTAAACCACAAACTGCCAGGGGCGGGGGAGTGTTCTTTCGTGTTTATTATAGGAGCTGCGGGGAAGGGGGGAGAGAGATTATGATCTGGGTTCAGCTTGCAGGGTGAAGCTGGGGAATTTCCAAACTATGAGTCATGTGGCCTGAAGGCTTGTAATCATGCATATAATCTGCAGCGCTTCTCTGTGAAGTCAGTTCCCTCTCGGACATTTGCAATGTCTGCATGACGGAACCCGCTCGAGTGTAATAAACTTTGTACTTTGTTTTCCACTCCAGTGTCGATCCTCATTTCTTGCGAACCCGTAGACAGAGGGTGTTCCCCTGCACCGGCGGGATTAATAATCTCACTTCTACAATAGTACCCAAATAGCGAGGGAAAAGCGGCCCAACAAGCAACTGGCATTGATGGACCCGAAGGCTAAACTGGTGGAAGAAAATACCCTCTTCCCAAAGGTCTCCACTCTTTTGGATTCCATACAGGGGGGAGTAGTCAGAAAAGTATATGGGTTTGTCTGACTGGTAGATGTCTACAACACTAAGTTCTCAGGAGAGAGGTGGTGAGACAAAAATTCAGGGTCCCCCAGGGCAAGTCGGTGGCATCTTGCAATTTGGCATTTTAATGGGGGGCCAGAAAAAGGTTTGGCCCTGGTCCCTAGTGGAATATCAGGGAGTGCCTCATTAAAACGTAGCAGGTGCTCAGGAGTGGTTTGCCCCAGCAGGAGAACTTTGGTCAAGATATTGTTTTTTTCCAAGAACTTCAGATGCCCTCCGCATGACCACTGCAAATGAAGCACTATCTTCAGTAGCAGGACCTGAATGTGTGAGAATGTCAGAATGAGGAAAGGTGTCAAGGCCACTGACCTCTTGGAGGTCATCATACCAATTCTCTTCATAGTAGGGTTGGCGAATTTCATCACCACCTGAGTTATAATTGTTGTCGGAATCAGCACCACATATGGAATGCACTGAATGGGATCTGCCTTATGGAGGTGGGACATCAAGAGGTGCAGGATGTGGTTTGATGGAAACCGAGTGTGGCCTCGGTGGAGGTCTAAGAAGCGCGTACTCGGAGTAGGAGAGCACAATGGGCACCTCGTCCTCCAGGGTCAATGCTACGGGAACCAGTGTGGATGCTGGAGCAAGTATAGCAGCTGAGGGAGGCTCAGTGGATGTTTTGAAGCGTCCAACTGGCGCAGAGAGTGAATCAGCGGGTGGTATCCTAGACGGAGGGCCTCTCAGCTCCATGGGGCAAATCAAAGGGAGTTGGAAGGGATCCGAAGAGTTTGAGAAGGGCCTTGCGGAACTCTTGGGCCTGCCTCTGTATCGCAGACAGCCCCAAAAAATTAGATTGTGAGGAGAAAAATTACGGGATTGGCTAGAAAGTCAACCGGCTTTTGAAGCGAGATCGCAAATGAAGCACTATCTTCTCATAAGTAAGAGAGTGGCGGGAAGAGGCCGAGTCCTGCTTATATTTTTTAGATTTTTTCTTCAACTTAGCTGAACGTTTGGAGAACGACGACGATCAACCTTGGAATCCACTACTGCTACTTCTGGACCGAGAACGGAACCGAGATCGACATTTGGAATTGGACTGATCTCAATAAGGGGTCTACCGGTGATTGGCGACATAGATTTAGCCTTGCTATCCCGTATGGCCTCCGGGTTCATTGTCACTGCAACCCTTAGAGGTGTGACTCGACCCCAGGCACCACATGCAAACCATATGAGGATCGGTCACATACATTTACTTGCGACAGCCCTTACACGGTTCAAAACCTGTCATGTTGGAAGGTGACATTTCCCTAGCACGCTGTACATTTTGTGATTAAAGAGGTTTTAAAGAGACAAGAAATAGTTCCGGATCCACTTCTGATGGCACAGAAAGAAAGGATCTGATGTCAGTACGCAGAATTGCCATCTATATTGGGTCTGCGTGTCATTTCCAGAGCGGAAAGGCATCAGTGCGGAGCGCACAGAGCCACCTACCAGCACGCAGAGGTCCTGCTGAAAAAGTTTCCGGATCCAGCCTGGGGAACAATCAAAAGAAGAGGAATCTGCAGTTAGAAGTCTCTACCAGAATAATATGTCTAGCATATGTAACATTCAAATCCATTTCAGAAAAAAGCAACTCAAGGCTAAGCATGTTAGCCTATATATGAGTTTTCATGTGCATCTTTTTAACCACCAACACCTGAAAGAGATATGCAAAGCATAATCAAAGAAGACTTAACTATGGAAAGAAATTTTAAACAGTAGCCTTTACAAAAAGTGCTAAATAGACCAGGTCACAGTCCTGCAGAGCTTCACGATAGGCACTAGTGTCATGGAGATCTCTACCATTGCCTTTACGATAACAATGCAAATGGCTAATAAGGGATGGTCCTGACTGCTACATACATTACAAGCCAATGTCTCATGTTGTGACAATAGGTGGTTAGTGACAACAGCCTGTGACTTGAGGTTTATGTAAACGGTAGTTGACTTAAATGTAACCTTATTTTAAATGTTTCTGCATATGTTTGAATGTACAGGCATGTATCAGTACTAGCACTGGCAAATCCAGTAGGCTTGGTCTTTTAAAAGGTGCAAGCCAACCTTTTGACAATGCCAATGCTCATTTATTTTTAATTTACCATTCAAAATGTGGATTGGGCATGTTGGAACAGTAACATAAAACAGTGAAATTAGCCGTCAGTGCATTATGAAGCCTGGGTGTGCACAAATCACCACACATGAATAGACACTGGGGCCATCTTAGTAAGGTGTTTATCCGTTTCAAGATAGCACCTGTGTGCGCACATTCATCATGACAAATTGGTGCACAAGGTAGCCACCTCAGAATGTTTAACCATTCCAAGCTGGTGCCCATGTGCACGCATGTGCCACAAGACATGAACAAACATGCGTTGTGCCACAATGGTAGCAGTTTTAGCTGTTTTACCTTACTGATCCCACATGACCAACAGTCACTTCAGAATGGGGAAGTAAAAATAAATGAGCAATGATGAAGCCAATAGGTCAGTCTTTTAACTGTAAGTGGTTCATTTTTTGTTTAGTGAGTTTGTTTGTATAATATTATAGATGTACGAGTGGATGAATGCAAGAATGAGGGATGGGTGAATGAGTAGCTGCAATCAGTACAGAGACTGTCAATTATAAGCCATCCTTTTGACTTTAACCATGAGAGGCAGGGCACATGAGAGGGCAGTGCAGAGTCCAAGAGAAAAACTATGCTGCTGAGAAGAGGTCAGAGCAACAAGATGAGAGCTGTAGACTATAACAACTCACAAAGGGGGAGGGGGGGTAACATATATATATATATATATATACACACTCATGGACAAGTCATTGTTTCATCCTTAGCAGGAATGTGAAGCCTGAGGGCTACCAAAATGCTGTCACTTCATGGCAAACTACAGACGCAATGACACTTGTGAACAAGTTACTTACCTTTGGCAACGCCTTATCTGGGAGGGGGAGGGAGAGAGAGAGAGAGAATATATATATATATATATATATATATATATATATATACATATACACACACACACACATGGACAAGTAATTGTTTCATCCTTAGCAGGAATGTGAAGCCTGAGGGCTACCAAATTGCTGTCACTTCATGGCAAACTACAGACGCGATGACACTTGTGAACAAGTTACTTACCTTCGGCAACGCCTTACCTGGTAGAGGCTAGTTGCAGATTCCTTACCTTAGAATAACCCCCATGCGTCAGACTGGATCCAGAAAATTCTCGAGAAGTACCCCTGTGCTCTGGTAGGTGGTGTCGTTCAACTTCACGTGGCGTTGAAAGTGACTTGCGCAGTACCTGTTTAGGCGCCACCTCGGGGAGCTGACGTCAGTTTTGCGACTTTCCATGCCAGGAGCATGGAGTCACGATCAGCACTGACCACTGGTGTGCCAAACTAATACCATTAAGAGGTTGTTCACCATACCATAAATGGTTCAAAGAGGTGGAGGATGGATGGGTCGATAAATAATCAGCGGCTAGGTAGAGTATCAACCAGATAAGGCGTTACCGAAAGAAAGCAACTTGTTCATTTGATAGACACTTCTAGTCGCAGATTCGTTACCTTAGAATAGATACTCAAGCAATATCTCCCCGGAGGTGGGACTGGAAACCACAAAAATGTCCTGCAGGACCGAACGTGTGAGGTGCCCGTCACGACGGACCTGATTGTCCAGGCAGTAGTGCTTGGTGAACGTGTGCAGTGGAGGCCGCCTGACAGATGACCATGACAGGGACACCGCGCGCTAACACAGTGGTTGCAGCCTTGGCTCTAGTGGTGTAAGCCGGCAAGCCCTCAGGGGTTTGCTTCTTGGCCAATGTGTAGCAGAGCTTAATGTATTGGACAGTCCATCGCGAGATTGTCCTTTTTTGTACTGCCTTCCCTTTTTTTGCTCCCACGCAGTCAGCGATGAGTTGATTGTCCACCCAGAATTCATTTGTGCAGTCAAGGTAGAACGGCAACGCTCTTTTCGGATCCAGATGGTGGAGTCTCTCCCCCCCTTTGGAGGGATAAGGCGGAGCAAAGAAGGTAGGCAGAGTGATGTTCTGGCCTACATGGAAAGGGGTCACAACCTTTGGAACGAAGGAGGCATGTCTCTGGAGAACCAGCTTGTCTGGATAAAAGGTAGTATAAGAAGGGTTCACAGAGATCTTCTTTCCACAGATTCCTCACCTTATGAATCCCAAAATACTAAAGTACTACTCTCCTGTTAGGTGGGAGACAGTGGTGCTGGTTAGCCAAGGAACACATGCAACACAGCTCACACAAATTACCTATCACTGTGTGCCTGAGACGTGAGGCATTAATACTTGGCAAAAGCAAGCAAGGACATACATGGAGCTGCCCGTCAGATATAGGCAATCATGACGCCTTGGGAAAGAGCATTGGAAGCAGTCATAGCCCTGGCAGAAGGAGTACGAAAGCCCTTCTGAGGGTCTTTCCTGGCCAGAACATGGCACATATTGATACAGAAGATGACCCAATGAAAATGCTGCATTTGGTCACCGCTAAGAGCCGTTAGTCAACTCAATTCTATGACACTGCGCACATGAGGTTCAGCTTATGCATCCATTCAGGTAGAATGCTGAAAGATGGAATGGTGACACACTGGCCCAAATGAAATGCAAAAAGTACATTGGATAAGAAGGATGGACAGGTAAAAGAACCAACTTATTTGTGTAGGAAATTGTGTAGGGTGGACAAATCAAGAGGGCCTGCAGTTCTCCGTCCTTTCAAGAAGCAGTAATTGTCAACCGGCAGACTGTTCTTAAAGTAAGTCATCATTAAACTGGGTGACTGCGCGTCTGCTTCAATGCAGATGCCATTAAAAAAGTCAATGCAAGGTTCAAAATACCACTGATACACAGAGTGGGAACAAACAATTAAAGCAAACCATTTAGAAACTCAAGTAAGGAAGGTTGATTAGGCACAAGCTTGAAAAACAGACACTGCGACTAGGCAGTCTTTATCACAGCTGAGCAAGGGACAATGCAAAACAAACAAGTTACTTACCTTTAGTAAAAAAAATTCTGGTGGACATTCTATCCAACCACAGATTCTACACCTTGTGAATAATCCCCAGGTGTCAGACTGGATCTGGAAACCTTTAGAGCAGTTCTTCCGCATGTGGCTAGGTGGCGTAGTGCGGCTCTGCACCAACCTTGTTCTACTCCGGAAGTGACGAGTGGAGCCGAACATAAGCGCCACCCATAAACGCCGATGTCTGTTTCTTTCTAGGTTGTCTGCGCCTTAAGACAGAGCCCATTGACAAATTGGTATGACTAATGTGCAGATCTCCAGATTGGGACCTTTTTAGTTGGAAGAAAGTCCAGTTCGCACAACGGGGCAGTGGGAGGGTCAGTGAGGAATTTGTGGTTAGAGAATCCACCAGAAAGATGGTTACCAAAGGTAAGTAACTTGTTCTTCTTAGGGATACCTTTAACTGCAGATTACTCACTTAGTGAATACATACCATAGCAGTGACTCCAAAGGAGGCGGATACGAGAACTGGCTCGTATCAAACAGTACTGCAGGAACGAGTGGGCAAAATGCCCATATCGACAGATCTGACTGTCGAGGCGTAGTGCTTCATGAATCTGTATACTGACGGACACAACATTGCCACCTGACAAATACCCAGGATAGGTTCTCTGTGTGCCAACGCAGTGGTAGCGTCATTGGATCTGGTGGAATAAGCCCATAAGGCTTCTGTGGCTGCTTTCTAGCCAGTGAAAAGCATATCTTGATACAGAGAACAATACATCTTGAGTTAGTCTACTTTTGCACTGTATTGCCCTTCTTTGCTCCAGAAAACCTTACAAAGAACTTATCATTCACTCAATGTTCCTTGGTACAATCGATATAGGAGCTTAATGCTCTTGGAGGGTCCAAACAATGTAGTCTCTCCTCCTCCTTAGAGAGGTGAGGCAGAGCAAAGAACACCAGAAGGGTGATACCCCGACTGACAAAAAAGGAGAGACTATGTTGGGTAGAAATGTAGCCTGGGGCCTTAGAACCAACTTGTCAGGAAATAAGGTGGAATAATGTGGATTGACACAGAGAGCCTGAAGTTTGCTCACATGTCTAGCCAATCTTATGGCAATGACAAAGACTGTCTTTAAGGACACGTCTCATGGGACAACTGTGCAGCCGCGACAAAGGGAGGCACATTAAGAAAGAGAGGACTACATTCAAGTAGCACTGGGGCATCACAAAGGGTTTAGTTGGGAACAAATGTTCAATCCTTTCAAAAACCTTATCACAATGGGTGTTTAAAATAAAGGCTGAACTAGCAACTGCAAAAAGGCCGAAAGAGCCAATAAGTAGCTGTTAGCCGTGCCCAAAGCAAGTCCTTGCTTGCCTACGCTTATAACAAATAGTAAAACTTGAGCGAACTTTGACTCTCAAGGGTCAATTTGTCAGGTGCTGCACCAATCTACAAATTTGTCCCAACAGTTGCCAAACACTGATTTTGTATCAATGACCTCAGGGTGCAGGTCGGAGGTCAACTGTCAAAGCTCAGCCTCGAAGCATGAGACTCAAAGTGTGCAGGCCCGGGTGCAATACCCTGCCCTACTGCTGCACCAGAAGATCTTCCTGAAGCGGCAGCTTGATCAGAGTATAGATGATCATACGCCGGAGTTCCGGATACCGGCCCAATCCAGTGCCAATAGGATGATTTGGGCTGGGTCGTTCCTGATAGTCTTCAGAACTCGAGGCAGCGTCAGGAAGGCATCTTGACAATAAGCGTCTCTGTGAGAGAGCTGCTTTGTAAACTCCAAAGCAGAAGTGCAGACACTGCGTGTTCTTGGTGGTGGCAAAAAGACCAAGCCAGGGCTCTCCTCTTTGCTGGAAGATGGCCCGTGCTCCTTCTGGGTGCAATTGCCATTCGTGATCCACCAAGCACATGCAGCTGAATTCATCCTCCCTGGTGTTTATAGAGCCCATCAGGAGATTCACCACCAGAGAAATCCCTTGGCAGTCCAGCCACTTCCAGAAGCAGCGTGCTTCCTGTTATGGTGCTCAAGACCCCGCCCAGCACTGTTTGTTGCACTACCACATAGCGATTGTGATGCCTGTGAGCACCTAAACCAACCTCCCTTTGATGGTGGGCAGGAAAGTATTCAATGCTAAGCGAATCGCCCTCAACTGCAACAACTTGATGTGGAGTCGAGACTCTGCTGGAGACCAGAGGCCTTTGATCGCCATCTCTCACAGCAGGCCTGCCCAGCCCAACAGTGATGCCTTTGTCACCACCATCTGTAGATGTTTTTTAGTCTCCTACAAAATCTGGATACAATGTGACAGATTTCTCCGATGTTGTGCCCTCTGGAATTTTATGTCACACTGCAGAGCCTACTTGTGCCATCTGGCATGCGTCACCAGCAGGATGCAGGAGGCCAATAATCAGAGCAGCCTCAGTCTCATCCGCACTGAGATCCAGGATGGAGGCTGAAACATCGGGATCATAGCCTGAATGTCCTGGACTCTGTTCCAGGGAAAGGCACAAAACCGTAAGGTATCCAGAATGGCTCAGAGGAAAGGGAGCGTCTGCCAAGTCAGATGTCTTTGGCACGTTGATAGTGTACCCCAAAGATGCTATGAGGTTCGCCATCGTCTGGAGGTGGTTGACAACTGCCTATGGTGAGCCCACCTTCAACAGGCAGTCGTTGAGATAGAAGAAGACCGGTACCAACGACCTCTATAGAGGTGCTACGAATACCACCATCACTTTCGTGAACACCCGAGGAGCACTGGTGAGGCCAAGGTGGAGCACTGTGAACTGAAAATGCTCCTGGCCCACCATGAACTGTAGGTAGTGCCTGTGGGCCTGCAAGATGGGGATGAGAAAATAAGTGTCCTGCATGTCCAACACCACCACCAAGTCTCCTGGGTCTAGGGCAGACAGGACCTGGGCAAGCAAGAGCATCTTGAATTTGTCCTTCCACAGGAAGGCGTGGAGAGGGCAAAGATACAAAATTGGACGAAGGCTTCCTTCCTATTTTGGCAAAAGGAAGTAACAAGAATAACTCCTCATTCCTACTTTCGGGGCCAGGACCCTCCCAATGCCCACTGTGGCCAAAAGGGCCTGCACTTCCTGCCATAAGATGGACAGACGGTCCTCCATCTGTTACCCTGAAGGCAGTGGAAGGTGCAGTGGGATAGAAAGGAATGGAAGGACATAGCCTCAATGGCCAATTTGGCAGATCCTCTTGTCTGTCATGATGGCTTGCCAGCATGTATGAAATATCAGATCCTGCCTCCAATAGGGTGGCTGTATGCCGGAAAACACACTAAAGCGCTTTTGAGTTTGTGATCACTGGAGGGACAGGGGACTGAGCCACACATTTCCCTTGCTATCTTTGCTGCCTTTGAGAGCCATGACCTCTGATACAAAAGGGCTGACAAGCCAGTTGGGCTGGGGGAGGATTCTGGTGTTGACGGACGGGAAAGCCTTTACCGTAGCCACGGACAGGCTGAAACTGCTGATGGAATTACCTTGTGAGAGCAGAAAAGCACAAAATAATATGCTGTGGCTCAGCTTTCCTTAAGATGCTCCAAGGCAGAGTCGGCTTTTTCACCAAAAAGGCAAAAGCTGTCAAAAGGCAGCCAGTGGACCTCATCCAGACATGGTCTCCATGATGGCTGTCCTCAATATTCTGTGTAAGATGCACCAGAAGGCCACCTGCAACAGCCGGTATAACTTGAGCCACCGTATATCAAACAGCATGGGAGTAATGGCCGAGGAGACAAGTGCCAATGACCGATCTCGCAGCAAGGGCTATGGAAGAGAAATCCTCTTTGCAAAACTTTCTATTCTTTTGGATTCAGGGTCAGGAGGAATGGGAGAGAAGGCACCGGGGTTGACCCTGCTGGTGGTCGTCTGGACCACCAGATGCTCCGGAGTGGGATGTTGTGTTAGGAAGACCGGAATGCCTGGTGCAGGACGATGGTGAAGGGCAACCTGCCTATAAACTGGTAGCCCTGAACAAGGTTTAGCCCAGGTGCGCAGAAGGGTTTCTAGAAGTGCCTTGTTAAATAGCAAGAGTGGCTCATTTGGAGCCAGCCCAGGTTTTAGAACTTGGTTTATACGTTAGTTTTCACTTCCATGGTTGGCAATTGCAAGTCTAACACCTCAACTGCCTTTTGCATCACTACAGCAAAAGAGGCACTTTTGTCCGTAGCAAAGCCAGAGGGAGACACAAGGCTAGTATCGGGAGAAGTGTCATGCCCACTGACATCCTGAAGCTCATCCTACCAGTTTTCCTCATCATAATGGGGAACATAACCTTCCCTGTCATCATAGTTGTCATTTTCAGTATCTGCGCCAAAAAGATTAGTCTGGGGATTACCATGTGGTATGGCTTAGCTATCAGAATTAGAGCGGTTGCCAAGAAGTTGCAGGCCAGCCGGTGCCGGATGCAACTTTGGTCGAGATCAAGGTGAATTCAATTTGGAGTCAGACAGCACTGTAGGCAGTATATCATCATACGGCGTCATCTTAATCAGCGTTGATACAAACAGGACCAGTGTAGGGGATGGTGGAGGAACCGAAGAGGGCATCAGTGTCAGTGCTGAACCCAATGCACATCCAAAGGGCACAGACAGCACAGAGGGCGAACCCGCCAGTGAAGTCCGACTGGAAGCACCTGTGGATCCTTGTGGCCCAATGTGCACCAGAGGGAACCGGTAAAGTGTAGAAAATCCACAGCATAGCCTCCCTGAAGGTTTCTACGAACTGCAATGTCGCCGACGGCCCTACAAACTTGGGAGCGTTGGGACCAGTCTTGGAATTGGCTTCAATAGAGAGCGGTAGTGGGATCAGCAGGCAGGTTGATGCCCTTGCATCCTCTCTGGAGTTCGAGAGTGGCAGGAAGGGGACATTTTCTGATTGGAATTTTTGTGGTGTTTCTTTGACTTACAAGAACACTTCAATTCTAAAAGTGACCTAACGCTAGAGCGACTTTGAAGGCGGGAATGGGACCTTCCTTTTTGACTTTGACCAATCACGAAGCAGAGTCTTCTTGTGCTTCATGCCGTAGAATTTGGCTTTGCATTCCTTAATGGTTTTCAGGTTCATCTGGGCGCAGTCACCACAGGCCTTGGAGTTGTGGTCCGAACCCAGCCACCACAAACAGACCTTGTGAGGTTCATCACAGACATCTGTTTGTGACAGTCCCTGCACGGTTTCAACTCTGTGACGAGAGGGGGGTGACACTGGATACATTTTGTTAAAAAGTCTAGTCAAAGAGCAGAGAGTGGCTCCAGATAAATGTCTGAAGACGAGGAAAGGAGGAACTGATGTCAGCGTGCATGGATGGTGCTTATATGCGCCTCCGCATGTCCCTTCCGGAGCAGAACAACATTTATGCAGAGTCACATGACGCCACCTAGCGGCATACAGGAGAACTGCTATAATGTTTCTAGGTACAGTCTGATGCCTGGGGGTTATTCATAAGGTGAATCTGCGATTAGATGCGTCAATCAGAAAAATGATTTCCGGATGTCAAGATCTGAAGTGGTTAATGCCTTTTGACTTACCCCTCTATATAAACTTAGTCCAATGGATTGTATAGTAGCAGGATTCTAGGCTGCCAAGATGGCATCAGCGACCTGATCAGGGAGACAGAAGGACTCTAACTGGCAAAATCTGGGGACTGAGGTGAAGAACCTGCCCACCTTGCTGCAAGAGCAGGTCCACTCTGCATGGGAGAGGCTGGGTTAGCTGAATACTGAAGACCTGCAGCTCGAGAAGATTTATGTGGAGGCTTTGCTCTGACACAGGCCAAAGGCCTGTGATATTTCACAAGAAGAGCACCCCAGTCTATCGACAAAGGTTTTATGACCACGGTAGCCTGTGCTTGCAGGGCAACCTTTCAGTAGGTTGGAGGGGTCCAGCCAGTAGTGCATATCCTGAACCACAACTTGAAAATCTGCATCCGGACTGAGACTTCTGTGGCGTTGCAGCCACTGCTGCCTCAGACAACACTGGAGGGCTGTCAAACATGCATATAACTTTCAAGACCAGGATCTGAAATGGAGTCCGACAGGTAGGCAGCTCTGTAAACAGGTTTTGTTGCGCTCCCCCCCAATAAAAGTCATCCTTTGTGTGGGAGTGAGTTGAGACTTCTGGATGTTGATGGCAAAGCCCAGAGTGTGTTTACTGGAAATATTCCAGGACCAGCACTGGTCAAAGTTAAAAAAATAAAAAAAATATATGGACTCCTGACCTCCGCAGATTAGCTGCCATGACTGCAAACACCTTTGGAGAGACGTGTGGAAGTGCTGCCAGTGTGAACATGAGCATCCTGACAAGAACCTAAAGTAGCCTCTGTAGGCAGGGAGATCTTCAGGATGGAAGTAGGTGTCTTGAAGATCCAGGCACTCCAACCAATCTCCTGAGTTCAAGCCAATCGGAACTGGCTCAGGGAAGCAGCTTGAACTTATACTGCCAATGAACAGGTTCACAAGGCAGGGATCCAGGGTAGGCCTCAAGCCTACATCCTTCCTAAGGAAGGAAAGTAAAGGGAGTAGGAGCCTGTGTCCCTACTTTCCACAGGGACCACTTAAGTGGACCCTTGTTCCAGCAAGGTAAGGATGTGTGCCTCTATGATTAAGACATAGGCCAGCAAGCATGCTGTGAAGGTGGAGAGAACAGAAAAGAAAGAGCCTGAGGGAAATCCGGTGGATTACCAAGCAGTCTGTCATGATCGCCTCTCTGAGTGACAAAATGGGAGAGCCCCACTCCACTTAGGATGGTGTGCTGAAGAAAAGCAGAAGGGGTGGGGAGGTGTCAAAGGGAACTGGATAGCTGGATACTGGGAACTGGATAACTACTGAGGACACCCTTAGATTTGTGTCCAACTTGAAAGGAGCGAAACATTCGCTTTGGCATTTTGATGGGCTGAGATGGCTGTTGCTGCTGCTGATATGCAGGACAGGCGAAGGCACGTGCTGTAGCTCTCCAGTTCTTCAAGCGTTCCAATCAGACTCCAAAAAGCCACTCACCATCATAGGACATGGCCAGGTCCCGGGGAGGATTTATAAATATAATTGGGCGAGCGAGCACACGTGGCCCCTCTCCCCAGGCCGATTTCGGCCTGGGCCCCATCCCCCGGGGCCCGGCCTTTAAAATGAACTGGGAAGAGGGCACGCAGCCCCACTCCCAGGCCAATTTCAGCCCCAGGGACCAGATTCCCTGGGGCCCAGCCGTGGTTGTAAAAAGGGGGCAGGGTGGCACACGGTCCCCCTCCTCGGGCTTTTGGCCCTGGGAACACCATCCCCGGGGCCCGGCCGCAATTTGAAAAGGGAGGGGGGGGGTCACACAGCCCCCCTCCCAGAGTTATTAATGGCCCTGGGGACCTCATCCCCAGGGTCAGGCGCCTGCTATGCCCAGAGGTGCCCACCCCCAGAACATAGCTGTTTCCCTGCCTGCTTGGCATGAGCAATTTCAAACCTCTCGCCACGCGAGAACAAACATCAAGGCCGCTCCGAGCTGGCAGGACCTTTGAAAATGCTCCCGCCAGCTGGAAGCAGACTTCAGATCTGTTTCCCTGCCCGCAATGATGCAGGCAGGAAAACAGATCTGAATATTGCTCCTGCCTGCAGGGAGCAGCATTTTTAGCTGCTCCCTGTGGGCGAGAGCAGTTACGACTACCGCTGGATTTGGGGAGCCGGATGGGGCCGCAGGACTCTCCCTGTGGCCCCCACTTAGGAAATGGTGGGTGCCCTGGGCGAGCACCAGCGCACCCACCCTTTCCTGGCCAAAATTGGCCCAGAGAAGGGGAGCGCATGCCCACGCTCCCCCTTTAGTAAATGGCCAGGCCCGGGGAAAAATCAGCCCGGGGAGGGGACCTCCGCAGCCCGCACCCCCTTTAAACATTCGCTGGGCCCGGGGGATGGGGTCCCTGGGGCTGATATAGGCCCGGGGAGGGGGAGCTGCGTGACCCCCGCCCTTATTAGCTTTGGCCAGGCACCGGGGGATGAGGTCCCTTGGGCGGAAATCGGCCAAGGAAGAGGGCTGCGTACCTCCACGCCCCCATAAATATAATGGTGGGCCCAGGGAGATGGGGACCCTAGGGCCCAAAATGCCCCAGGGAGGGGGCCATGTGCCCCCTCTCCTAAAAAACTGTGCTGGGTCCTGGGGGATGGGGTCCCTGGGGCCAGCACTTGGCCCAGGGAGTGGGACAAGTGCCCCACTCTCTCACAAAGTGTGCCGGGCCCCAGGGCCAAAAGCCGCCCGGGAGGGCGTCCGTGGGTTGGCCAGGCCTTGCAGCCAACCCCCTGCTGCGCACGGCCAAAGGTCTTGCGCGGCGATGGGTCAGATGCGGCCTATGCCCCCGCATGCGGCCAACGCCCTGCCGTGCACAGCCTTTGGTGTTGGCTGCATGCAGTGGGGGAGGGGGGTGTTGGCCGCAACTCGTGCCCCAAGGTAACTATAATTCGCACCCTCGCCATGCACTGCTAATTACCCCACATTACATGACTCATAACATCTTCGATGAAATTTGCTGTAAAATTATTGATGAGAAAACTGTGCATGCCGGGGGCACCAGTTATAGTTACCTTAGGGCACGAGTTATAGTTACTTGACATAACTAGAACTGCTGAATTTCTATGGTTTTGTGTGTGTGTAAAATCTGAACCTAATTATAACGTCACTGTAACCTTTGGTTTTTTAGTGAATTTCTAAGTTTTTTTTAAATTCTAGTTCATAAGGATTAGTTACTTACCTGTAATCCTAGTTCTCTTCCAGGGGTATACTCATCAAAGTCATAAGCACTGAATTATCCCCGCCCACGTGCGGGATCCCGGAGCATATAGAAAATATACATATATATATGTGTATGTTGGGGATCACAAGTGCATAGCACTTCCGCGACATACATATATACATGTATATAAATACATAAATATGCAGCCTAACATAATTCCAAAAGGGCAAAATGCCAAAATTACATAGGTTTTTCCTGTACAGACAATAATCTCCCATATACACTCTGTAATAGAGAACATACACTGTAATAGTGTCATACAAGAAAAACCTTTATTTTCAGAAAGGAAAAAACAGGTAATAGCAGGCAGCTGGCCCATAGGCTGCATAGATGAATAAACATCACAGTACAATAAAACAACTGGCACCTTGCCTTTAAGGCTTCCAAGAACTTGGACACTTTGCCTTTAAGGCCTCCAGGAGCCCCTCTGCTCCCATCATGCACCACAGGTGACAGTTAGGTCAGTTCTTTTTTTACGGTGTACTAACTTGTAGCAACCTGATTATAAGATGCAATCACTACAAAAATATACTAAAAATGCTCGTCCGGGGAGGAGGGAGGGTTGCTTATGACTTTGATGAGTATACCCCTGGAAGAGAACTAGGATTACAGGTAAGTAACTAATCCTTCTCTTCCAGGGGATACTCATCAATAGTCATAAGCACTGAATAGAGTAGCAAGCCCATACCCACTACCTCGCGGATGAGCAAATAGTATTGAAAAACAGAGCATCTTAACATGACATCAAGCAAATAAATTCCTCAGTGAGGCTTGCCCAACTTGGGCATCCGCCTGAGCATCCGAATCTAAGCAGTAATGGCGAGAGAAAGTATGAACAGACCGCCATGTAGCTGCTTTGCAGATTTCTGCTCTAGGGATGTTCCTGAGGAGGGCCGTAGTAGAGGCCTTTCCTCTGGTTGAATGCGCTTTAGGCCTTCCCTGAAGAGACTTATTAGCTAATTGATAGGCCAAAGAAATGCAGGAGACTATCCATCTTGAAATAGACCTTTTAGAGGCTGCCAAACCTGTATTAATAGGACCGTAGTTGACAAACAACCGGTCCGTCTTTCTTATTACCTTGGTCTTGTCCAGATAAAACTTCAACACCCTCTTAAGGTCTAACGAGTGTAGGGCCCTTTCAGGAGGTGTAGAGGGATTAGAGAAGAAGGTAGGCAAGGTGATCACCTGATTAATGTGGAAATCCGAGACCACTTTCGGCAGAAAACTAGGATGAGTTCTCAGAACTACCCTATTTGAGTGAAAAACAGTGTAGGGTTCCTTACAACACAATGCTTGTATCTCACTGACTCTACGAGCCGACGTGATAGCAACCAAAAATGCCACTTTCCAAGACAAGTGCTGCAGGGAGGACTTGTGTATTGGTTCAAATGGTGCGCCCATCAGTTTGGTAAGGACCACGTTGAGCTCCCACGGAGGAGAAGGGGCTCGTACTGGTGGGCAGTGTTCCCTCTAACGTGCGCGCCCGCGCACCTTTAAGGCACCGAGCGCGCAGTGTCCCGTGTGAAGCGCGCACACGTTCTCGCCGCCGCCCGCTTTTAAAACGCGAGCGGTGAAAAACAGCAATTTCCCGGTTGCCTGAGGCCTTTGTGAAAGGATTCCTGTTAATCACAGCGCCCGTCATGCGCTGCAATTAACAGGAATACTTTCACAAATGCCCACAATCAGCCCGCAGCCTCTCTCTATTGAGAAAAGACATGCAGCAAGTCCAAAAGCATGACGTGTGCTTTACACGTCGTGCTTTCAGACTTGCTTCATTTCTTTTCTAAATAGAGCGCGGCTGGGTGCTGATTGTGGGCAGTGGCGTAACACAGGCCTCCCGCAGCCCCCGCGTTGCGGGGGGGGCCAAGTTCCAGGGGGCCCCCTCAGCACAGTCCAGTGAATGCCCGGCCACCAGAAATCCAAAACGGCTGCATTCTCATGCTAATGCCAGGCGCCTCGGGGTGGAGGCTAATGGCCGAGTACCTGGCGAGGTGCAAGTCCGCACGTGCTGCTTCTCCATCCTGACAAATGTGACCCTTGACCCCCGACCTCCTCAGGCTGAACAAGACACCCCACCGCCCATAAAGCCGTTGTAAATATCTAACAATATTTAAGAGATTCGGGCCGAGATTAGGCATGTTAATTATTATATCCGTACACATTTTAACTGTGCAAAAAAGTTGGGGGACGGGGGGTTGGTTAAGAAACCTGGGGTTTTTACATAGTGGCCCAATTGCGATCCAAAACAGGCCAAGGGTCGGGTGGGGGGAGGCATTGGAAATTCCAAGGGCAGTGACATGGCTATGAGAAATAAAAGAGTTTGCGTTGTTGCTTTGTTTGGTGAGGGGGTTATTTCTCCAGCAGCATGATAAACAGAAATACGGGTATAGCTTCCGCCTCACTTGACTTGTGGCATTGCATCATGTTCGGTTGGAGAGCAGGTCGGTAAAATAGCTATGAATATAATCTCGCAGAAACGCCCCTGTGAGACGAAGGGCCTGCACCGGAGAATACTAAGAAGTGCACGTAAGCATTATTATTCTTTACTTCCGGGTGAGTGGAGGGAGAGCAGGAAACTACGTCTCTAAATAAAGTGTAGATTAGTTTTTTACACATACGGCGGAGCAGGTGAACCAAGGCCAGGGAAGTGAGCCAAGAGTGTTAGCGCTGGAAATAAAACAACAGCCCAGGGAGGGCACAAACCAGCCTTGGCTTGTAGTCCGAACCTGCCGTGATACCCCACTGCAGAGGACTCACTACGCGTGCTAGGGTCATGCACCCGGTCATTGGTGGAGTTGAACTTGCTTCACCCTCTTTATCAAAACTTAATTGTCAATTCATTGTGTCATAATGTAGCCCTTTGCCCGCGCTTGAAGAGATGGTGGCATGCACAAGCCTCTATTGCCAGTGTGCTGGCACAGGCTTCGGGCGCTCTCCTTCGCAGCAATGGCAGCCCCAGCTGTGCCCTAGCACAACAAGCCTGTCCTACTACCAGGGGATAGAACTGAGTCCATCTGGAAAGAACCAGAGAGGGTGATGGAGAGAAGGACATTGGCACTGACTGGCACAGGTGCTTTGGACTTCAGTGATACTCCCTGGGGGTGAGTGCATCTTCTGAGGGCATCTGTGTGACACAGCAGCACTGCCTGGAGTCAGCTGGGAACAGTCTCAGTGGAAACAAACGCTGGCTGGAAGGAGGCCCAGATACCCTGGAGGTCCCACCCAGCTGAAGCCCCACTGGAGGTAGAGATCTGCAAGAGTGAGGCAGAGATACCCTGGAGGTCCCACCCAGCTGAAGCCCAACTGGAGGTAGAGATCTGCAAGAGTGAGGCAGAGATACCCTGGAGGTCCCACCCAGCTGAAGCCCCACTGGAGGTAGAGATCTGCAAGAGGGAGGCAGAGATGCACTGGAAGTCCCACCCAGCTGGAGGCACAGGCCTGCAGGATGGTGGTGCAGTGGCATAACACAGGCTCCCGCAACCCCCGAGGTGCGGGGGGGGCTGAGTTGCAGGGGGGCCCCCTCAGCACAGTACTCTCGTTCGAGAGCTCCGGATAGAATCCGGAGCGGGGGCCCCTCCATGCACCTTGCAGGGGGGCCCCCTCAAATTTCGTTACGCCACTGATTGTGGGCCATTGTGAAAATATTCCTGTTAATTGCAGCGCATGACGGGCGCTGTGATTAACAGTAATCCTTTCACAAAGGCCCACAATCAGCCGCAGCCGGGATCCATTAAAAATGCAGCAAGTCCAAAAGCACAACGTGTAAAGCACACATTGTGCTTTTGGACTTGCTGCATGTCTTTTCTTAATAGAGAGAGGCTGTGGGCTGATTGTGGGCATTTGTGAAAGTATTCCTGTTAATTGCAGCGCATGACGGGCGCTGTGATTAACAGGAATACTTTCACAAATGCCCACATAATTCACATGCAACGTCCATGTAAATCCAGATGACCCATACTGAATGCAGAAAAAGCTCAAAACCAATTTCTTCGAAAAGCACTATACACTCACTTCATCAAACTCGTAAGCGAATTAACGTCATTCAATTCACAGAGCCAGATAGAGTTATAGCACCAACATTCAAGATAAGAGGAAGCGGAGGGTAATGTGTGAAATGAAGGTTTGTCAAATGGTTCCAGTATGACACGTAGGAGTAAACACCATGTTACAGCGGCGCATGTAGAAGAATCAGAGAGCTGCGTAAATTGTCAGCTATGCATTTCTCTAAAAGCTCCATGTGTTGTACATCCGAAAGACAATGCCTTTCCTTCATCCCCTCGGTTGTTTTGTTTAAAAGTTCAAAAGACCTAAATAATAAAGTTAGTGCTTTTATTGCCATATGATTCATAAGAAAAAGCCAGAAGTAATCATTCCACAAGATTAGAACCAATACCCCCTTACATTTAAATGATTTACTCCCAAAACCGTCATCTGGTAGTAAAAGAGAGATGGCTGTGGGCCACTCATGCCCTTGGGCTTAGGGGCCACTAACTTTAAACCTTTCCCTAGCCAGGCCTTTCCAGGTCTCGCCTATAGACAGCCTTTAGCTGTTGTCGAAGACGTATTGTGGACACAGGGCTAGGCAAAAAGCAAACTAAAATACCCCTCCCCCCCCCCCCCCAATTCGATCGGTACCTCAAATGCCATCAGGAGAGTCAAGCTAGTAAGGTCTGTCCTCCCTAGAAGAAGTCCTTTCATCCCTCCTATCTATTAATCTCTCCACCCTTTAAGCCTTTCATCTAGCGTCCATTTCACCTGTCTATTCATGCTCCCATCCGTCTGTCTTTTCATCTAATCCATCCATCCTTCACCATTCCATCCATCCATCTATCCATCCACCCATCCATCCATCATTTCACCCACCTTTTATCGATCACCCATCCTTTCACCCTTCCATCCAGGTTTCCATCCATCTATCCAAACATTCATCCTTCAATCCATTCTTACGTGCACCCACCCATGCAAATATAACTTTACTCTTCCATCTCTGAAACCTTTCACCTTTGTATCCATCCTTTTATTGACCTCTCCTTGTCGCAGTTTCTTCCTTCTTTTCATATTTCCTATATTTCATTCTTCCTTTCTGCCCTCCCTTTCTCTTTCCCTCTATTTTCCTCATTCTTTCTCCATCTGTTATGGTTTCTACCCCGCATTTAGAAAAGAAATGCAGCAAGTTTTTATATAGTGCGAACTCAACCCAAAAGTATTGGAGCGCTTTACATGATTTATTATTATATATTTTTTTGTATGCATGGGGAGATTAATTGATTTGCCCAGAATCACAGGATGTTAGGCTGACCCAAGACTAAAAACCCATCTCCTAAATCGACAGCTCGAGCATTAAGCACAACCCCAACCACAAGAGCGGAAGCATTTTCAATATTATATACAACTTGATGCAAAAAACAACCATTGACAAAGCCAATAGTCTTGGCTTCTTGTAGGTGTAATGTTACTTCTATTATATATCTGGATGCAATGACAGAAGCAGCAAAATATCAGTAGGATGGCACACTATGCGATGCACATATTTTTAGCTTAATTTCTTTTAAGCCACACCCTTAATTGCATCGGTTACGCCCCTTTGAAAGATCCCAGAGTATTTTCATCCCACTCAAAGCCCTGGTCTACACGCGCGGTCAGGTTCTTGGCGCACATAGCCTTGGCTGCAGCGCACAGAGACCTTACTCTGCCGCACACAGAGGAAAATAATTAGAGGGAACATTGCTGGTGGGTACACCTTTTTCAACCCTTCAAGTAAATCTTTCACCACTGGCATCTGGAAAAAAGAACCCTGTGAAGGTGACTTCCTATATGCCGTGATTGCTGCTAAGTGTACCTTAATAGATGTAAACTGCAGGCCCGACTTAGCCAGGAGTAAGACATACGGCAAAATGACCTGTTCCTGCCCTCTAACCGGGTCATGACCATTATTCAAACACCATAGGTAAAAACGCTTCCACTTGAAAGAAAGGAAGCCCTGGTAGAAGGTCTCTTCGCTTCCTTAAGGATGTTCATACAGTCCGCTGGCAAGTCTAAGTGTCCATACTGCAAGACTTCAGGAGCCATGCTGTCAGCCTGAGGGAAGGAAGGTTGGGGTGAAACACTCTCCCCTGGCTCTTGGATAGCAGGTCCGGACGGCAAGGCAATCTCTGGTGTGGAACCTCGGAAAGTTGTAGAAGGTCCGGGTACCACCACTGGCGTGGCCACTCCGGGAGCGATCAGAATCATCCTGGAGTTGGTCTTGTAGAACTTGGTGATCACTGCTGGAATGAGAGGCAGCGGAGGAAAAGCGTAGAGTAAGCTCTGAGACCATCTTATCAACAGAGCATTCCCGCTTGAACCTGGTTGGTGAAACCTGGACGCGTAGACGGGGCATTTGTTGCATCTGCGAACAAGTCTATGTCCGGCACACCCCATCTTCAAAAGATATCCTGAGCCACTTCGGTGTTTAGCACCCAGTCGTGCGCTTCTACGAACTCTCTGCTTAGGAAGTCCGCCTGTACGTTTAGAACGCCCTGCACATGGACCGCCGTGATGGTGAGACGACGTGCCAGAAGCCACTTCCAAATGGCTTGTGCCTCCTGGGACAGAATTCTGGACCTGGTGCCTCCCTGCTTGTTCAGATAAAACATCGTCGTGGTGTTGTCTGTCTGAATCAAGAGGGAGCTGGACTGAAGGGACGGAAAGAAGGATTTGAGGGCTAGTTGGACGGCCCTCAACTCCAGCAAGTTGATATGGTATCCCCGCTCTGTGTCCGACCATAGCCCTTGCACTTGAAGGTGATTCATATGAGCCCCCCAACCTTGCAGGGAGGCGTCTGTAACTATAGTCTGAGTCGGAGTCTCTTGATGGAAGGGAACACCTTTCATTAGATGTGACTGCTTTGTCCACTACATGATGGAGTCCCTGGCAGACTGGGGCAGAGTGATCCGATCCTCCCAGCTGCCCGACGCTTGCACCCACTGGTCTTCCAGAGCTTGCTGCAGGGGACGCATGTGCAATCTGGCATTGGGAACGATGAAGATGCAGGAAGCCATGGACCCCAGGAGAGAGGACACTTGTCTGACTGTCGGGTGGTGAGTCTGCAGGAGTTCTCGGCATTTCATCCTGATCGATGAAAACCTCTCCGCCGAAGGACACACGCTTGCCTCCACGGTGTCCAGCGACGACCCTAGGTAGTGAATGTTCTGGGCCGGATTGAGAATCGATTTTTTTTAATTGACTCGTAGACCCAACTTGTTCAGTAACTGGAGACTGTAGGAAAGATGCGACTGAAGCAGGGATGGAGTGGAACTCTTCAGGAGCCAGTCGTCCAGATACGGGTAAATGAATATTTTGTGCCTGCGGAGAAAAGCCGCCACCACTGCCATGCACTTTGAAAATGTCCGTGGGGCTAACTTGAGCCCGAAAGGTAGGACTCGGAACTGAAAATGGCGTAGAGCAACTTGAAAACGGAGACATTTTCGATGTTTCCTGGACACTGGAATGTGGAAATAAGCGTCCTGCAGATCTATGGAGCACATCCAGTCTCCTTGATGTAGATGGGGGAAGATCTGGTGCAGGACAAGCATCCGAAATTTCTCTTTGCGGATGTATTTGTTCAAGATGCGCAAGTCCAGAATTGGCCTGTATTCCACTGTCGGACCTCTTTTTTCAACCAGGAAATACCGAGAGTATATCCCCTGGCGCCTCTGATGAACAGGAACGTATTCTATGGCTTTTTTCTGTAGAAGACTGTTTACTTCCTCGTGTAAAATGTGATGACACAAGCGGACTCCTCCGCCCGGAGGAACCGATGGCGGTGGGATCTTGAACCGTAGCAAGTATCCATTTTGAACAATATTCAACACCCATTTGTCGTTGGTTATGTGTCTCTACTCCTCCTGATGACATGCGATACTTCCTCCTACCGGAGTGGCCCACGTGTTCAGAGGAAGCACTCCCTCATTGCTTTGAAGGCTGCTTTGAGGTAGAGGCCTGCTGTCTATTGGTCCCTCTTCCTCTTCCTGGTCTCCGTTGATGGAAGTGAGACCTCTGCTGCTGCTGACCCAGAGCCGACCACTGAGGGGTTTGAACCCTCTGTTGGAACGGGCGTTTATCGTAGGGGCGGAAGCGCCTGCGAAATTCCTTCCGTTTCTCGAGACCCACAGCTTTCACCGTGTCCAGTTCTGCTTTCATCTTCGCCATTTCTTCGTCCGCATGCGGCCCGAAGAGAGAAGACCCATTGAAAGGCAGGTTGGTTATCTTCCGTTGGTTGTCTGGTTTAAGGCCAGTCAAGCGTAACCAAGCAGAACGCCTCGAACAGATACCATGGGAGTATCCGTGGGCAGCCAGGTCAGACGAATCAGCGGAAGCACTAATCACCTGATTCACCACTAGACCTCCCTCTTGCAGAATTTCACTAAAGTCCTGTTGATCCTCTTTTGGGAGTTTATCCGCAAAACGGCCCAGTGAATCCCACAAAGATATTTCATACCTCCCCAGCAGAGTGGAGGCACTGGCGACCTTCATGATAGAGGTTGAAGTGTTGCACATCCTTCTCCCTAAAGAGTCCATCAGTTTGCTATCCTTATCCGGAGGCGCTGAGGAGGAAGACATAGATGAGTGCGTCTTCCTAGCCGCCGCCACAATGATGGAATCCGGAGGAGGATCCGACCGAAGGAACAACGGATCTTGGTCCGGAGCCTTGTATTTTTTCGCTATTCGGGAAGGCACAGCTCCCACCGTTGCCAGTGTCAAAAAGGTCTGCATAGCAGGTTCGAGAAGGCCTGGGACAAGAGGAAGCAAAGGCCGACCTGAAGTGCGATGATGGAGAATCTCGAAAATCACTGAGGAGGAAACAGTCGGAACAGACAGATGTTCAGCTTATTCGCTCCTCTACAGAGAACCTCATTAAAAGTGCTGAGATCATCAATTGGAGAAACCCTGGATGGGGGTGTAGCCGTCAACGTTGGAGAATAATCTCTGATAGAGGACATGGTGGGAGAAGACCAGGTGGGAGACTGCCGTCTTCTCTTCGGAGAAGAATGATAAGAACGAGATCTGTCCCTTGATCGAGCATGGCGGGCATGCGGAGATCGTGATCTGCTTGGACTCCTCCTTAAAGCCGCTCTGGAAGAAACCACAGTCGGTGATCTTGATCTTCGAGGTGTTTTAGGGGATGGAGAATCCCTGGACAAACGTGAAGGTGAATAGGTACGGGAAAAGTCCGACCCCGGGCTACTGAGGGCCCTAGACTTCCTGCGCCGTGCATCTTCACCAACCACCGGAGAGCCCTCCGGGGAGACCTGGACAATATGTAGTCCTGGAGAAGATCCAGATCTTGAGGACGATCGAGATGCAGCTCTAACCTCCTCCGAGGCAACAGCAGGCTCTTTAGCTCTCGACGTCGAGCGCCTCGACGTCGACCTGTGCTTTTCCCTCGACGTCGACCTGTGCTTTTCCCTTGACATGGGATGATGGATAGAAGGAGTTAAGGACTTCGCTGTCCTCGACGGCGACCTCACCTCCCTCAAAGACGTCCTCGACGTCGACCGTCTATGGCGACTCGGTGACTTCGACGGCGAACGCGCTCGCCTCCTCGACGTCTGCTTCAATGGCCTCGAAGTCTTCGACGTCGACTGGTCTCGAGGCCCCTTTGCTGTCGGCAAACTTCTCGACGTCGACCTACGGGGAGGCGACGGAGAGTGCCTTGACGTCGATGGATGTCTCGACATCGATGGGTGTTTTGACGCCAATCGACCTTCGCCATGAACATACCTCGAGCCCGAGGCAGTATGCTTCGACGTCAATGTCTTTCTCGACGACTGAGACTCACGCCGTCTCGACGTCGGAGATTGTGTAGATCGCTTCTTCAACGGCGGTAACGACGCCGACGGCGAACAGTCTGGAATCTGCCGTTTTCTCGATGTTGTAGAGGCAGAATGATGCTGACGTCGATGTTCCTGAAGAGAGGAGGGCTCTTGACACGCAAGGCCACTTTCCAGCCGGGCTTTTCCTCTCTCGAGCACAGCTTGAAGGCGAATCCTCTCCCTGTCGCGAAGAGTCCTCGCTGAAAACCTCTGACAATGATAACAAGTGTCAGGCTTGTGACTGGAAGGAAGACAGGCGATACACACGGAGTGTGGATCTGAGATGTCCATCTTCTTTCCATAGGATGGACATTTATGGAAAAGAGCCGGCATTCTGACAGAAAAAAAAAAAAAAAAAGAATGATATTTTGTCAGAAAATGATGATAAACCACTGCCAGCACAGGAAAACCGCAAAAAACCCAAGAAGAAAACAATTCCTGACAGGAAAGTCAGAAAAACTGTCGAGCTCAAGCTCCAGGATCCTCATAGAAGGAGCCGGGAAAAAGAACTGACCTGTCACCTGTGGTGCATGATGGGAGCAGAGGGGCTCCTGGAGGCCTTAAAGGCAAAGTGTCCAAGTTCTTGGAAGCCTTAAAGGCAAGGTGCCAGTTGTTTTACTGTACTGTGATGTTTATTCATCTATGCAGCCTATGGGCCAACTGCCTGCTATTACCTGTTTTTTCCTTTCTGAAAATAAAGGTTTTTCTTGTATGACACTATTACAGTGTATGTTCTCCATTACAGAGTGTATATGGGAGATTATTGTCTGTACAGGAAAAACCTATGTAATTTTGGCATTTTGCCCTTTTGGAATTATGTTAAGCTGCATATTTATGTATTTATATACATGTATATATGTATGTCGCGGAAGTGATATGCACTTGTGATCCCCAACATACACATATATATATATATATATATATATATATATATATATATATATTCTATATGCTCCGGGATCCCGCACGTGGGCGGGGATAATTCAGTGCTTATGACTATTGATGAGTATCCCCTGGAAGAGAACTAGAACATCCCTATAACCTTTGTTTTTTCAGTTAGTGTATTATATATATATATATATATATATATATATATATATATATATATATATATATAGAACACACTCACATATATAGCTATATGTATAAGGCAAGCAAATTGGAAACACAATACAAGCGTATCACAACTTTTGTAATTGTGATGAATGTGTATTTGGGTTATAATGGTCTCTAATCACATTACTTTAAATGATATTAAGAATAAGAGGGGAAAAAAGCTACGTTTTTCCTAACGAGTCTTACCCCCAATTTGGTCGGAATTAAAGGACAACGCAATAAAAACTCAAACAAAATCATGAATGGCTGTACCCATATCTAATCCAATCAATATTCACCTACAGATGCTGTCACGGAGCTCAAGATGTCCCTTATCAGATTCCAAGGAATGGATGTGCTGTTTGCATTCCGTAGTTTTGTTTCGCTTTAGAAATGCAGGCATTCAAGTACAAGAATATAAAGAAATACAAGACTGGATAGCTACTCTGATCTCACATGGGGACACCATGACATCTCTGGTGATGCCGCTCTACCATTGGACTCTTTGGAATACAGGGAATCGTGATGTGCAGTGTGAAATGAGCCTGCAATCAGATTCAGAACTCCCATTTAGATTTCATTACATGCTCAGCATGGTTGTATGACAGAGGCACACATGGCTAAACCATGCGTGACTACCACGCAGCCTCAACAGCAAATGCATCTAAAAAATGCATTCCTTTACCACACATGCCTTTACCACGCGATTTTGTGGTAAAGGCATGACTGGTAAAGGGATGTGTGGTGAAGATCACACTCCAACCACCCCACCCTAAACACTACCCCGACCACGAGCCCTAAACACTACCCCAACTCCCCCGAGCCCTAAACACTACCCCAACTCCCCCCAAGCCCTAAACACGACCCGACCCCGAGCCCTAAACACTACCCGACCCCAGCCCTAAACACTACCCGACCCCAGCCCTAAACACTACCCCGATACCCCCCTGAGCCCTAAACACTACCCGACCATCCCCCCCAAGCCCTAAACACTACACCGACCATCCCCCCCAAGCCCTAAACACTACCCCGACCACCCCCGAGCCCTAAACACTACCCCAACCACCGAGCCTTAAACACTACCCAACCCCCCCTGAGCCCTATAAACTACCCCCCACGCCCCAAAAATCCGGCCCCAGCCCCACTTACATCACCGCGTCCTCTCCCGATCCTTTCTGCTCCTGGGTCCGCCCAGCCCAGCATCTAGACCGCGCACTGCCAAAACCACACACATGCGTGGTTAAGGCATATGCGTGGTTAAGGCATGCGTGGTAGAGCTTGAGGGGAGACAGCACGCGTGGCTCTGCCCGCGTTAAGGCAGTTTCCCGCTCAACATCGTGTGTTATGAAAAAACAAAACTGTGCATTGTAGAAATATGTCTAAGATTGAGTGTTCAGGGAAAGACACCTTGACTATACCTCAACAACAAGGAATGCCCACTTTAGTGAATTTTCTTTCATTCCAGTTAGCGGCCACATGTAAAAGGATCCAGAAACTTCTGAAATTTCATTTACCACTGCAAAGCATAAAAGTGATGGGCGTTATTATCAGCAACCCTGCCACGTAAGCTGGATCTTGCAGGCCATACCAATTATTTGCATAATAGACAACCATACAAGTGTCAGAACATCAAGCACGTTGGCTAGCTCCGGGGGTGAGAGGCTTGTTAGGGGACTCCTCATGGAGGAATATCGTCGTAAGAAACTTTAGACCTCATTAGAGATGGGGCACTCATAGATAGAGAGATAGACAGACAGACAGAGACAGACAGATACCTGCTGCCTGACTTTACCCTTTACTTTAGAATAGTAAAACTGGCTTTCAGATTCTCAGTGTGACATTCGGGTACATAGCAGTAATTAAATGTTTGAAACAGAATTTTAAAAAAACCTGTGATTTTCAGTGCACTGTTAATGAGACGTTGGACCAAGAACAGGCATCCCTGTCGCTTGCCCAATCTCATAGTAAATTCACAATTGAAATATGTGCTTCTTTAGGAGTGCCATTGCTGTCCGAATTATGTCCTCCATCACTAAGAATACGTACATCCTTAATCCTTGGCCACATGATTGCTCACTGTAGATCGAGAATCACAAAACGGAGAGGCGCATGGTCTCAAAAGTCACCAGGGACTTAAGAGTCAGACTGAGCAGCTTAGCCACACCAGAATGGAATACGGGGGGTAGGTTTGACGACATAAGCAGATGACTAGCATGCCAAACAAAGGGAGGGTGTACAGACCTCTGGGTATAAGAGGGCCACAAGGAATCTGGACTTTGGAATCTGCTCACAACCTAGTTTTCTTGAGCTAGTCTCTCAAGCACCTGCTGGCGTGAGATGTAAGGCTCTGAATAATATTAGACGTTATGTCGGAATGGGTAGCAGCAGCAATACTCCTGCCTTGGCCAAACTTTTTCCAGGAGACAGCAATCATTCAAATCAAGTGTGTCTTTCCTTCATGAGCTAAATAAACCAGGTCCTCAGAATGCAAAGAAGACTGCCTCCTCCTCTTTCACTTTTACCAGGCTTTTGTCCTCAATCCTTGCTCTGGTCTCAACTTTGTGAGAGGGCAGCCAAATTATCTCCCATGCTCTTCGCATGATCAGCTTGACAGGACTATGAGATAAAAAAGAGCACGAGGGAGGAAGAGAAGAAAGCTTCCAGCAGACTACCATAAGAAAGGGGAGTGAAAATTGGCAGAAAGGTTCCCTATTGCAAAGTATTCTAAAGAAAAAAGAAATGGAATGGGTCTTTTGTGAACACAATAAGTGATATCTGAGAGATCTTCATGATGAAAAGTGGCGCAAAAAAAGAACAAAAAGGGATTTACCGTTCAGAGTACCAGGGTGATCATTTTTAAATAATAGTAATTAAAGAGACCATACTTTTAAAGACATAAGTGATGTGAATTAAACCACATATCACAAGGAAGCAAACGTCCCCTGTGATCCAACAACTATTCTATTGGTATTTAATACTTAGTCCTGAAGAAGGTGAGGTGAACCATCTGCATACCACCGAAACCCGTGTTGACAACTTGTGATATTCTATGAATTACGGTATTTTGTAATTGTATAAATACAAAAAAGAATTGATATTGTTTCTGATAAATTTTAAAGTGATTAGATATTGTATAACCTGTGTATAATGTTTTTATAAAATTTACTTTGATCAGATTCTATGTGAGGTGTATACACCATTCAATACAGTATATGTTTATGTATTAAGGATTAATTTTATGTAATAAAGGAGATATTTTTGCATTAAACAGGTTTCAGTGTATAGATAGCTGCGTGGAAGATAAATGTATGAGGGTTTCCCTATAAAAAGACAAGTATACAGATGTGAGAATGTGAGTGGGTAGCATAAAAGGGATCTATCGTTGTTTTTAGGAGGTGGAAATGTGCAACAACCTCCATATTTTCTAGATACTCCTGGGAAAACCAAGTTAGAATTCAAACATCGGGTACGGGTTTTCAAGAATTACTTGGTGGCCACTGATGGAGTGGGTTATAGCCCATTTTGTACAATTGTTTGGGCACTGGACAGCAGAAAATATTTGATAACTTACCAGAAGTTCAAGTACCTGGGGAGGATGCTGTAGACCACGGGTACTCATAGTACGGCCCGCGGGCCGCCAGCGGCCCGGCAAGCCTTCCTTGGCGGCCCGCGGACCTTGCAAACATCGTACCTGTGTTTTTTTGGCTTTTTTAACAGTGTCAGCAAACACCGCCAGTTGCAGCAGCGCAGACTCCAAGAGACTCTGCTCTATGGGGGCCGGGCGATTCCAGCGATAGTCAGAGTGGAGCTGCAGGGGCGCTAAGAAGAGGTGAAATACAACAAAGCCTCATTAACAAGTAAATGGTCTTTTAAAGACCTGTGAAGTACTCGGGTGCGGCTGTGTGTGCGCCAGGGAAGCTGTCTCAGCCCGGGTGCACACACAGCTCTTACCAAGCCTGCGAAAGGTATTCAAGTGTTGTACGGGCACATTAAGTTGTAACATACTGTACAAAGTTTTCAGGAACTAACCAATTCAGAGGTAGAGATAAAATGGGACGAATAGTCAACATATTAGCATTAAGCAAGATTATCAAGATCGGTCAATTAAAGCATGTACCAGTGATGTGACACATCAGAGTTTAAATATTCAATGTGAATGAAAGTTACAAGAACAGGAGGTGAAGGTCAGAGGGATAAAAAGCAAAAGCGTTGCTACGGACAACAGGGCAGACAAGTAGTGAGGTAAAGGAGTCTTTTAAACCACTGCAGAGAGAATTAGACAGAAAAAAGATATAGGATGGGCCAAATCTAGTTATTTTGAATTTTTGCAAAGCAATACGAGTCTCACTTCGGTTACTTGAGCGCACTAGATGAGATACAGAGTGGAGAAGTTGGAGTCCAGTAAGTGAGAGGAGGGTCACAGTCCGGCAGTCTTCTGTCACTGTGTTGAATTTAGTTAAACAGGTACTGGAACAACTCTATTTTCAGCGTCTTGACTCCCAGATACCTGCCTTCACGTTTGTGCAAGGCCTGTTGGGAGATAAGGCTTTCTGTCGCTGCGCATAGATTTCTCTTGGGCACTTGGTGAGCAGTGAGCTCAGAGGTATCATTCAGAGTTCTTGGTACCACCGACAAGGCCAAGTATAGCAAAGGTCCCGGTCACCTTTGAGCTCACTGCTCACAAAGTGCCCAAGAGAAATCTATGCGCAGCAACAGAAAGCCTTATCTCCCAACAGGCCTTGCACAAACGTGAAGGCAGGTATCTGGGAGAGACAGAGAGGGACAGAGATGGAGACAGACAGGGACGGACAGAGACAGATAGAGGCAGAGACAGGGACAGGGGCAGACAGATAGAAGCAGAGACAGACAGAGACGGAGAGGGAGACAGAGGGAGGGGGACAGATAGAGGGAGACAGCGAGACACAGAGAGAGATAGAGGCAGGGACAGATAGAGGCAGAGACAGACAGAGATAGAGACAGACAGAGATAGAGACAGACAAGAGACAGATAGAGGCAGGGACAGGGGCAGACAGATAGAGGCAGAGACAGAGAGACGGAGAGGGAGACAGAGGGAGGGAGACAGAGACAGAGTTAGAGGCAGGGACAGATAGAGGCAGAGACAGACATTTAGAGGCAGAGACAGACAGAGATAGAGACAGACAGACAGATAGAGGCAGGGACAGGGGCAAACAGATAAAGGCAGAGACAGAGAGACGGAGAGGGAGACAGAGGGAGGAGGGCGACAGAGTGAGACAGACAGAGGGAGTGAGAGACAGAGGGAGACAGACAGAGGGAGAGAGAGGAAGGGAGACAGAGAGAGGGAGGGAAACAGAGAGAGGGAGACAGAGTGAGTGAGACAGAGAGAGAGAGAGGGAGACAGAGAGATAGAGAGAGGGAGGGAGAGATAGAGAGAGGGAGGGAGAGATAGAGAGAGGGAGGGAGAGATAGAGAGAGGGAGGGAGAGATAGAGAGAGAGGTGTGTATGCCGGGTCTGGTGGCTCAGTGGACGAAGGCGTCCGCTGCAGGGGCCTGTGTTCAACCTCATGGTCACAGTTTTTTTTTTGCTCTAGCCCCGCCCCTCCCCCACTGACCCCGCCCCCACCGGTGCGGCCCTCTGCCACAAGCCACACTGTAAATTTGGCCCCGAGAGAAAGTTTGTGAGTACCCATGCTGTAGACGCATGGAACATGTGTACTGAGGCTGAAAAAAGATTATCACAACACTTTTCTGAAGAACCTAGTGTTGTTTTAGAACGATTTTACTTTTATTCTATGAAGCAATTATCTGAGGAGAACATTGATCAGTACGTTGCTCCTCTCCGAATATTAGCTAGAACATGTTGTTTTGAGAATTCAAAAGACCAATACTTAAGTGATCAAATAATCTTGAATTGCTATTCTAAAAAAGTGCTAGAGCATTTACTCTGTTGTACCAATCCCACATTGGAGGAAACAATCTGCTCTTTCAGTAAAAGTGTTAGCGGGTGTGTCTTGTACGTCTGGTGGTGTGTCGAGTGGTGTGGACAATACCAGTATGAATGCTGTAAAGAATGTAAAAAGTGGTAGATTCAACAAATCAAACACGTTCTAGATGTGGACCATACAGCCACATGGGTAATAGTCCAAGTTGCCCTGCACGAAGAAGGAAGTGCAGTAAATGCAAAAAAGTTGGACATTTTACGAAGGTGTGCAAAAATACTGCAACTGTGTGCCTGATGTTGTACAACGGTATTTACCTGAAGATGAGGAGAGTGTTAATACCATGACCATAGAGTGTTAATACCATGACCATATTAACCTTAAAAGTGGATCAGTCTGATATTTGTATGCAAACTGTTGGCCGTGATCTGGCCTGATTGCTAAGAAAAATGGACCATTTTACATGGTTGGTATTGGCAAAGTGGAGGTACAAATTATGATAGATTCAGGGTCACCTGTAACCATGCTGTCTGCGGAAACGTTTAAGTTGCATTGGAGTACAGCTTTGCTCAAGAGACCGGATATCAAAGCTGTTTCATATGGGGGATCAGAAATTGTTACAAAAGGGTATTTTGAGGATGTGTTACAATTCTCAGGTAGATCAATATCAACCAAGATATATGTGGCAGTAAATGGTAGTAACATAATGGGTTAGGTGGATCAAGGAAGGTTAGCCATAGTGTTGATACTAGGGACCACTGTTCCTGTTATGTTACTTGAAAGTGATTGTAGTAGTGTGGATCACATTTTACAGAAGTGTCCCACTGTCTTTTCCAATTGTATTGGCATGGTCAAAGGATTTGAGCATGAAATAGTTTTAAAACCAAATGTTGTGCCTGTTAAGCACAAAGTTAGGCATGTTCCACTATCCATCAGGAATGATTTGAGGAAATACCTAGACCAACTTTGTGTGGATAAAATAATTGAACCTATAAATGCAGCTGCATGCGTCAGTGCAGTGGTCATTGCAAAAAAAAAAAAAGGATGGGCAGATCCATTTGTGTGCGGGTTTATGCTCTTTGAACAGGAACATTGACGTGGACTGCCATCTCCTTCCAAAAATGTATGAAATCTTATCTACCTTGGAAGGGGAGAAAGTATTTAGCAACATTGATCTAAAGGCAGCTTACCACCAAATTCTGCTTAAAAAAAAAAAAGTCTCAATCTCTGTGGGCTTTCATTACTCCTTTTGGAGCTTTTAGTATTTGCGCTTATCGTTTGGTCTAGCATCGGCAGCAAGCGCATTTCAAAAGCTCATGTACATGTTATTCAAGGATGTATCAGGTGTGTTAGCATTCCAGGATGATATCCTGATTTTTGCGAAAAATTTCACTGAGCATAATTGCATATTAGATAAAGTTCTGGACATTCTGTGTAAGCATGGTATGATAGTGTCTAAGGACAAATTTAAGTTTTTAACTGACAATGTTGAATATTTGGGACATTGCATCACGGCCCAAAGGTTTAAACCTAAGGAGGATCTCATTAGAGCTCTAAGAGAGGCGCCTGCTCCTAGTAGTAAGGATGAATTAAGATCATTTCAGGGACTAAGCGATTACTACTCAAGGTTTGTCTGTGGGTATGCTACACTTATGGAGCCCCTTAAGAGGATGTTTAGCAATTCTGAGGGACTGTTACATCTACTGCGATGGGTTCTGCCAATGACCTAAAATGTATATCATGGAATGTGCGGGGAATGCATTCAATGTGGAGGCGCCACAAAATACAAGCATACCTAATCCGCAGAGGGGTTCAGATTGCACTACTTCAGGAGACACATTTGGAAGCGCAGGAAGGGGCGGCACTGCAGCGCAGATGGCGCGGCCAAGTGTTTTATACTACTTACTCAGCGTTTGCCAGGGGAGTACTAATTTGGGTGCGGGCAGGTGTGCCCTTTCAATGCACGAACCAACTCATAGACTCAGAGGGACGTTATGTGGTGGTTACAGGGAAACTGGATGGTCGTGATATAGTCCTGGGAAGCATTTATGCCCCTAACACAGAACAACCCGCCTTTTTCTCACATCTGTCAGGAAAGTTGGCACCCTTTCTTACGGGCTCTGTACTGCTTGGGGGGGGGGGATTTTAATTGTGTCACTGATGTTGTCCTGGATCGATCGCACCCCCTCCGCTTCCTAGTGTCCCCATTCATAAAATAGAGGAGTCGCGGCAAGATTGGCAGGGACGTTGGGGGTTGGTAGATACTTGGAGGGCTCACCACCCAGGGGACCGAGACTATTCCCATTTCAATGCTTTGCATGATCTCCATGTACGACTGGATGCGTTTCTAAGCTCCCCAGACGTGCATACCGGAGTACAGGGTAGTGAGTATCTCACTAGGACATTATCAGATCATAACACCATTTTACTTCGAATGCAATGGTCTCGTGCGAGGGCTAAAATACCTACATGGCGCCTGCGCCCGGAGGCCTTGGAAGACCAGGTCTTTCGTGACACAGTGAGCACCACCATTACTCAGTATTTCCGGGACAACACTGGTACAGCGACATCTTCCTTAGTGGAGTGGGACGCTTTTAAGACAGTTGTCAGGGGTCGCTGTATCTCAGAGGTGGTGGGGGTACGTGAAGTGCTTTTGAGGGAGGTACAAGACGCAGATCAGCGTCTCCGGAAATAGAGCAGGATCGCCCTGAAAGACCAGATAAACAAGGAGAGCTCCTGGAGGCAAAGGAGGCAGTGGCGACGCAAGTAGAGTGCTTGCGCTGCTTTGACTTTAAAGCATATAATATACGTGCCCATGCAGAACGGGATAAATCTGGGGCTCTCTTGGCGTGGCTAGCTAATCCGACGCGAAGGGGCACTACAATCCTGGAGCTCCGAGACCACCATGGAGCGCCTTGTTGTACCCAACAGGGCATCAATGAACTATTTCTTAAGTATTATGCTGAACTATATACAAGTAAGTCCACCTTGACGGAGTCAGAACTAGATAGGTTCACACATGAAGTAAGACTGCCACATTTAAATGGGGAGCAAGCGGATCTACTGGGGAGGGATATTGAGATTGGAGAAGTAAGAGGGGCCATTAAACATATGGTGCGGAACAAGACTCCGGGGACAGACGGGCTCCCGATAGAGTTCTACCTTACCTACAATGAACAACTGGCACCTAGATTAGTGACGTCTACAATGATGCGAAGCGGTTAGGCCAACTCCCCGCATCTACACAGGAGGCTGTCATCATCCCGGTCCTTAAACCTGGGAGACCATCCTGGGACAGACCTGCGTATCGCCCACTATCCATGCTTAATACAGATTATAAAATCTTAAGCCGTATCTTAGCCATCCGACTCCTTCCCTATATGTCGACCTTAGTGCATAAGGATCAATCTGGGTTCATCCCGACCAGGAACACGGCTCTTAATATTCGGCGCTTGCTGCAAATTTTAGAGGCTGACTCCTACCCGAAGGACAAGGCTACGATCTTTGCGGTCGATATCGAAAAAGCGTTCGATAGCCTTGAACGGCCCTACTTGTTCCACGTAATGTATAAATTTGGGCTTGGAGACCAATTTATACAGTGGACGGCCTTATTATACAAGCACTCTATGGCAAGAGTTAGAACGGGGGGGATTGATTTCAGGCACCTGTGATGTGACTCGGGGCACGAGACAAGGGTGTCCGTTGTCCCCCCTATTGTTTGCTTTGGCGATAGAACCGCTAGCGACCAAGGCCAGGATAGGACAGCATTACCAACGGCTAAACGTGAATGGACGAATTCACCATATAGCCTTATATGCAGACGATTTGCTAATGTTTCTGGCAAACTCGGACTAAGCTCTTCGAGGGGCGAAAGACTTACTTCATGCCTTGGTACAGTAGCAGGACTTCGAGTGAACTGGGCAAAGTCCTGCTTGTTCCCGACCATTGGAGATAGAACGGACCGCAAGTTACAGCCGGGGTGACATGGGAGTACAGATGCCTGACATACTTGGGAACAAGAATTTATCATACCCAGGAAGATCTGTTGGAGGGCAATATTGGCAGAACCATTAGAGGTCTGAAGAGTTGTTTTGATTTTTGGGGAATGCTCCCACTGTCACTGGCTGGACGAGTGGCTTTACTCAAGATGGTGGCCCTCCCGAGGCTGTTGTACTATTTTGGGACACTGCCGATATGGATCCCGGTACGCTATTTTCAGCAACTCAAGACCATGGTAACGGGCTTTCTGTGGGGTGTTGGTAGGCGACGGGTGGCATTGACTGTTTTGATGCGTCCACGCTCAGAGGGAGGATGGGCAGTACCAGACTTCGAGACCCATTACCTGGCAGCCCAACTGCAATGGTTAACCCAAAGCATAGCAGCTACATTGCGAAGAACAGGAGAGATGAGTGACAGAGTCCTGGAGCTGAAAGTGCTCTCCCAAATTGTGCTGAATCTTCCCGCCTGTGCTGGCGCCCTCCCAGGCAACCTTAAAACAGCACGGCAGTGTTGGAAAAGGACCTTGAAAAGGGCGGGGATTGCGGTTCCCTATGCGCCTAACATCCCACTATCTATGTGTGAGGCACTGCCCCACGGAGGCACCTGGAGGGGCTTAGCGGGCAGGAAAGAAAAAGGACTGTCTACCATAGGTGATTTATATGAGGAGGGCACAATGCTTCCCTTTCATGACTTACAGGAACGCTTTGACTTACTGGGAGGAGACTTTTTATTACATGCTGCACTTACTGCAGCCATCCGTAAACATTGGAGGGAGGGCCTGGTTGAGCCAAAAACGTCACTGGGATGTCAATATCTAGTGACAGCAGCGGGAACCTCCAAGGCGGTCACATGCCTGTATAGACGAATGACACAGGAGATCCTATTACCCCTGAATACACTGCGAAACAGGTGGGAGGAAGATGTGGGGGCAGAGATTCCGGAAAAGATGTGGGCTGAAATCGTAGAAAGGGCATGGAAGAGCACCAGGAACGCCCGTTTTCAGCTAGTGCACTTTTACATATTGCATAGAGCCTACCTTACCCCGGCGAAGATTAAAAAATACTTTGACACTAGCTGAGATGCCTGCCCATGTTGCCATAGGGAGGGAGCAGACTTCCGCCATATGTTCTGGGGATGTCCGCAGTTGGATACTTATTGGTCCGAGGTGGTGACTTTACTAAATAACATCACAGATAGGGACCTAGAGCTGGCTATAGGGCCTTGTCTGAGGCACTGGTTTCCCCACACGACCAAAAACAAGATCACCAGTAAATTCCTAGATATGGGTCTCTTGTTGGCTAAACGGGAAATCACTATGCATTGGAAAACGCAGAGGGGTCCCAACATTAACAGATGGAAGAAGGAATTCACTAGGTGGGCGGAGTGTGATGGAGTGGTGCGGATGCAGTTGGCGAAAAGGGCGGGCAGTGAAAAGGCGTTGGAGGAGGCACAGGCATGGGAAACGCTGGTAGAGCTTCTAAAGATTCCAGACAGTGATAGTGACGAGGATTCCAGGAGTACTGCCCCTGCTCTAGAAGTGGCGGATCGGGACGATCACCTTTCAGTGTGACCTGATCAGTTACCCCTAGTCACGGCTTCCAACGGGACTATGCAATTGCTGGGCGTTCACCAGTGCACTACAATCCACAATCTATTACCGAAATTCAGGTGCAGTGGACCTCCGCTGTAGTGTGTATGTAGAGCTGGGAGTGACATGCCTGGGGGGAGGGATGGGTGAGGGGAGGGTTTGGGAGTTTAGAATAGAGCTATGATTGGAAGTTACGCTGGAACGAATGCTATGCGATTGCGACAACTATGAGGGAAGTGCTTTATTACCTTTTCCCTTTAGTCATAAGATGGGAGGGAGGGTTAGTCCCAGATATAGAAGATTTCACTTGACTGTATAATTCACGAATATCGTTGTATCTTTTGTTATGTATCTTCTCTCTGCATTGTATACATTATGTGTTTGCGCAGACCAGAAACTCTCAAAGTTTGATTTAAAAAAAAAGGATATTTAGCAAAATTGAGAAATTGTGCTGGGGTACAGTTGAGCAAAAGATGTTTCTGGACATTAAAAATATTTTGTCCAGTGTCTCTGCGTTAAAAACTTACGTCAGTGGTCACAAATGCACCATAACAGTAGATGCCAGTGCTGTTGGGTTGGGCGCTGTTTTATGTCAAAGAGTGGGCGATACAGAAGTTACAGTGGCTTTTGCTTTCAGAGTTCTGTCATCTACTGAAAGAAAGTATAGTACTATCGAAAAGGAGGCACTTGCCTGTGCGTGGGCTATAGAGAAGTTTAGGACTTGTGTGGGGCACGCTTTTCACCTAGTATACGGATCACAAGCCATTAATGTATTTGCTGGGCGATAAAGGCACTTCATCCACTTCCTCAAGGCTCATCAGGATCCTATCTAAATTACAAGAGTACAATTTTGACGTAATGTACATACCTGGAAGCACCAACACCAGGCCAGATTGTTTGTCCAGACTCCCCATAAAGGTACAGGAGATGGGATATGTGGAGAAAATGTTTGATAGTGAGTGTGTGGTTGCCAGTACTGATGTTGTAAACGTGTTGTGGTACTATGACCAAAACGGAATGGAATGCTGCGTGTGGTGATGACAGTATTTTAGGGAAAGTCAAACAGTTTGTTCAACAAGGAAGGCCTCCTGTGAAAAAGTTTAGAGGGGAATTATATGTGTTTTACCAATTAGCTGATCAGCTCTATGGAAAATGATATTCTTCTGAGGGCTGGGAAATTTGTAGTCCCCAGTGGGTTGAGACATAAGGTTCTGGAATTGGCACACAAAGGGCATTTATGGTCCATCTCCACAAAAAAACACTTAGATGTTATTTTTGGTGGCCATACATGGGTATGGATGTGGACAAATTTGTCAATGAATGTCAGGAGTGTATTATGTCTAACAAACACTGGAAGTCACAGGACACCCCTCCCTTAGTTGCCACACCGTTGCCTCAAGGGCTGTGGCACAAATTGGCTTTGGATTTGGCTGGACCAATTGTGGCATTACCTAACAGTGCTAAATATTTGGTTGTTAAGATTGATTACTTCTCAAAGGGGATCTACTATGATTTTATAGCCGAGACTTCCACTCAGGTTGTTATCCAATTCTTGGAGAGAGTTTTTGCTCCAGAAGGGCACTCTGAAGAATTCATCACCGATAATGGGGTTCAACTTGTGTCTAAAACTACGGAATCATTTTTGAGGAAAAAAGGTATTAAACACCATAATGTGGCATTATATTCGCCTCAATCAAATGGCGTAGTTGAGAGGGCTAAGCGTTTGCTAAAAGAAGGTATTTCAAACAGTTTTAACGTGTGGGGTGAACGTGGAAAGATTTGATCATGACAAAGTGTGGGCATACCATAATAATACCCCTCACACTGTTACAGGAATGTCAGTTTTCCTTGTTAAGGGGCAAACTGTCCCACACCAGAATATGTCTCACTTGATTAAGTGAAAAGTCCCATTGTAAATTTGGGGAAGTTGTGCATTTAAAATAAAAAAACAGAAGCTAAAGTTCATGAAGCCCAGAAGAGAATGATAGTGTACCATGACAAGGCAAGATGTGTGAGTATGAAAGATGTCTGCGTGGGGTCTTGGATCACCAACAACTTGAAGAGTAGCAGTCTTAGTGCTGCAGCCAATTCGACAGTCCTGCTGCTGAAGGTTGTCCTTTCCAAACTGTTCCTGTATCATATGTCCTTGAAGAGTGGACACTCAGAACTTATGCAGCATTTGCAATTTTGGAGACAACCAATAACGTCCATGTGCATAATCCTTCATGGACAATTCAGTACCATGATTACTACCAACCCAAAGGGACTCCGTGTCTATGATTTTGTTGTGAAGATAACTCATAATGTTACCAAGGAAGTTTTATTTCTGTTACACTGCCCATCATCCCAGATCATTCCGTCAGACAACTCATCATCCAACCAGAGGCTATTGATGGGGTTTCAGAGCTGAACATATGATGCAGGGATGGCCAGCCAGTATGCCAGTTGTGTCCAGGTGAGAGCATTAGCCATGCTTTTGGCCTGAATCTTTAAGTTGTGGCTACTTTCAGACAAAGCAAGACCTGTTAAAACTAGGTTGGATCCAGTGAATAGAAATAATCTTTCCCCGTTTGTCGGAGGTTCTGTTGATATGAATCAGACATTCACCTATCTGGATATAATATCCTGTACAGGGAGACCGAAAAGGAAATAACAGCAGAGGAACATGCAGAGACAAATGGAGACTGCTTTTAGTAAAGTAAATGGTTTCATCAATGGTAACCCACAAATGGGGGAACATGCATACATGGCTACTCCACCCACTCATGCACTCTCAATGTGCCACACAAGCCTCTCTAACTTGGTGTGGGGGGGCACAGGGGTTTACCACATGACAGACTACACTTATTTAAAAGCGATTCTTATTAGGCAGTCTCCCCAATTTGAGGTGTATGCAAAAGGAATTGCCCTCAAGATTACCAATCAGCTGCTATGCTACGAGGTATCACTTGGATGACTCCAATCTTCAGCAGAGTTGAGTACTCTGTTCAGCAGCAACTTGTACCAAAGAGACAGAGTACATCTCCTGGGACATGTGGCACAAGTCTCCTGCTCAGGAAAACAAACCAGGACAACAATCAGAAATGTTTAAGTGATGAGCAGGCTGGCACAGGGCCACTCAAACAGAGACGTTCAAACATGTAGGAGGAAATATACGAGTGTATTCTAACTTATCACAAAAATAAACAAGGGATCCTTATTAATTTCTAACCGTGCTGGACACTGGCCTAAGCTGGAACAAAAGGCTTATCATGTGATAAATGCACTGTAGAAAATACCACCCAAAAAGTAAGCAGAACACTCTGCAGAGGTCAATCCATTTCCAATGTGCCCGTCTGTTTTTGTTGCTTACTTGCACACTTCCTTCCAAACAAAGCTAACCAGCTCACAGTATAAACATTTACAAAGCCAGCCAATATCGACCCTCAATGGGTGAGTATGAGGGAACATAAAATGCACACGCAGATCAACTATGAGAACGGTGGCTTCATACAGACTTCGTGCATAGCGAGAGGATGCATTTCGTCTTGGTATAGTGTTACAGTACAGGATAAAAAGATCTAGACAAGGATAGGAAACGCTACCCAATCTTCAAGATTTCTCAAGAGATTGTTCAAATAAGAGATTTGGATTGAACCATGAACTAGTCTTTACTTTGCAGTCGAGCCTGCCGATTTACTTTCAACAAAAACATTACAATGCATAAAATGAAGAGCACTTTTATTAACAAGCATTGGCAAAGGCAACAGATCTTGGCCACGCTAGAGCTATTGGCTTTGCCAATGTCTTTTACTCATGTTGCACAGCAGTAAAGTTAATACAACCAAAAAAGAAAGTTCTTCTTTGGTTGTATTAGTTATTGGTTGGGAAGGCGAACAGGCTTTTACTTACCCTTCTCTCTCTCACTTTTGTTTAAACATAAAAGTAAAGTTAGAAAAAATGTGCTACGATGTGTCCAGCGCTAGCACTGTGTCATAGCGTATTTTTTTTCAGGTGGACGGGAAACAAGGACAGGGTAAAGGGGTGTGGAAAAGGACAAGAAACGACAACGGGGAGGGGTGGAGGGACAGTGGACACCAACACAGAGAAGGGGTGGGCGGGAGGGCTCAGGAAGCAACACAGAGAAGGGGTGGGCGGGAGGATTCAGGACGCACCACAGAGAAGGGGTGAACGGGAGGGCTCACGAAGCAACACATGGAAGAGGTGGGCAGGAGGGCTCACGAAGCAACACAGAGAAGGGGTGTGGTAACGGGCAAGAAACGACGGGGAGGGGTGGAGGAACAGTGGACAGCAACACAGGTAAGGGGTGGGCGGGAGGGCTCTAGAAGCAACACAGAGAAGGGGTGGGCGGGAGGGCTCTAGAAGCAACACAGAGAAGGGGTGGGCGGGAGGGCTCTAGAAGCAACACAGAGAAGGGGTGGGCGGGAGGGCTCTAGAAGCAACACAGAGAAGGGGTGGGCGGGAGGGCTCTAGAAGCAACACAGAGAAGGGGTGGGCGGGAGGGCTCAAGAAGCAACACAGAGAAGGGGTGGGCGGGAGGGCTCAAGAAGCAACACAGAGAAGGGGTGGGCGGGAGGGCTCAAGAAGCAACACAGAGAAGGGGTGGGCGGGAGGGCTCAAGAAGCAACACAGAGAAGGGGTGGGCGGGAGGGCTCAAGAAGCAACACAGAGAAGGGGTGGGCGGGAGGGCTCAAGAAGCAACACAGAGAAGGGGTGGGCGGGAGGGCTCAAGAAGCAACACAGAGAAGGGGTGGGCGGGAGGGCTCAAGAAGCAACACAGAGAAGGGGTGGGCGGGAGGGCTCAAGAAGCAACACAGAGAAGGGGTGGGCGGGAGGGCAAGAAGAAATAGTACCTCAATCACAATGCGAGCAAAGGACGGACACTAATCAAGAGGAAGCAATCTGTGCTTGGCCCATGCTCCAAAGAAATAAGAGGATGACGACGCCTGGCACTGGCTGACCAATTAGGAGGCTGCAAAAAGCGCAACAATAAAGCCAAGGAATGGTAAGCAATGGGCGTCTCCAAGCCCTTTATTGTAAACAACACCCCTCGCAGGGACAGGGCATGCACTGTGGCCAGGGGAGACCTAAAAAGGAAGCATTTCTTAGTCAACATATTGCGGACTTAAAATATAACCGCCACAAGTCGCATAATGGGTATGCTATGAAAAAAACCGCAATCACCTCAATCACAGTTATTTTCTGCAGTACACTGAAAGGGAATTAACGAAAATGTGAAAACAAGCAGTTGAAATGTGCAATGTTCGAGGACTTTCTGCAAGCAAAAAATATCTATCACAATGGGATGAAAATAGTTCCAGAGCCACGCCTTGAGGTTGGTTTGATTTAGGTAGGGCACCTGTAACACCATTGTGCTGGGCCTTCCTTGAACAGGTGCAGCCCTGTTAGGGCCGTCAATATTTATATATAGTCATTCCAAAGTGAAAAGTCCAGAAAGAGGCCTACAGTCAGCTAAGTTGTGTGGATAAGGAAGAATAGAATTTCGAATTTGAATGGTAAAATAGAGTAAAACAACCCACATAAAACCTAATGTCATAAGTGCAGCAATTGAGGGCTGCATGAAATGGAACAGGCTTCTCTTTTATTTCCAGGTAGATGGCACCTGTGTGCCTTTCGGTTTTACGATTTATGACAGTCTGAGTTTCTATACATTTAGACAGTATCCAGATACCTGACGAAACTGTGCACCCTCATGGTCAATTGCCATGTTAACCTCTCTTGACCTATGCGGTATACCCTGCCACATGGTTAGCATAGGCAAAGAGTTTCAGCCTGCAACCATTACATTCTATGGGTCTAATATCCTCAGTTATTACAACCAGCTCTAGATAAATGGCAAACAGCAGCAATGATACAGGGCATCCCATGTGTGTTCCCGGATATCCACACTGGATGAGATACCAGCCCCATGATAACAATCCTAGCGACTGGGCCTTTATATTGTGCATGAATCTAATAGACCTATACCCAAAGTCCATCCTTTGCCTGACCTGCCAGTGGTAGCGCCAAAAGACCATGTTTAAAGTCTTCTTGGTGTTTATTAGGATCATACTAACATTTTTATGCAGACTATTAGCTGCATTGAAAAAATAAGGTCATAATGGAATGTGATGATGTATCCAGTGCGGGTATGAATCCAACAACCGTACTAAGACATATGGCTAACATCTTTGAGTAGAGATTTGCATAAGAACTGATTGATGAAATAGGTCTGTATGATCTTTGCAACATCTATAACCATGGTGATGCAAATTAGATGGTGGTGGGATTACACCCCCCCCATACTGCTAATAACCTCCAATAATTTTGGAGCCAAAATGGCTGGAACAGTTTCATAAAACTCTTCAGGGGATCACATGTTCAACAGTCTCCTTCCCACCAGGAAGGTACGAAATAGCAAATAAACCCAATATAAAAGGCAATGGGGAATTCTAATTCCCTTGCCATCTAAACTCTCAAGGTACCTAGCAGAATAATAAGCTTCAGGAAAAACTCTACATCAAGAGTGTAGTTAGCATCCTCTTTTTACAGTTTCTGATCGAGGGATTGAAGTTGATCCATTAACTCGACTAAATGAGTGGAATCAAGCCCCTATCATCCTTTATCAATTTAATCTTACCCAAATGTTTAACCTCCTGAGTTTTATAGGCCAGTATCTGTCCCATGGCTAATACATGTTCATAAACCTTTCTGTCTGAAACCAATATGCTAGTCGTCCTTTTTCTAATATATCTCAATGATCATGTCCACCAATTTAAGTGCCGAAGATGGAGATCATGTTCACAAGCCAACGAGAGCAGAGCCAACTAGGTCACCAAGTGGGTAGGGACCCTCAACGAAGGTTTGACTACAGGGCCACCCACTCTTGCCCCCCGTGGGGGTCAATTATCTTCAATACACTGGGATCAAACCAGAGTGGCAAGTATTACACTGCCTGTGCATGCTTTGAGTGTATTTGCATCGCACAAGAACACGTAAAATATGTCACTGGGGGAGTGCTTAATTTAGGAACCCACCCTGACGAAAGCCCAGGACCTCTTCAGGCCGTTAGTATAGGGCTGAAACATGTTGATGATTTTAGGGTCATAGGACCATTGCATCCAAAACCTCGATTGTATATTCTATATTTTTAATCTTTCCCATCCACCCCAATAATAAAGGGCTACCTCTGGAGTCGATGAGGTATTTGTATCTTTAAAGTTACGTCATCTATTTAACTATCTTCATAAGAGCGCCCTGAAATATGGTGGAGCCCAATCTGACCTTTAGGAGTCAGGGAGAACCCGATGTTGAAGCATGCCACTATTAGAGTGGGTGAGGGTTATATAAAAAAAGGGATCTTTTCCTCCCTTCTCCACTTCCTTAGGAGTGGTGCATAGGTGAGGCACCTAACGTCCCCTTCCCCTTTTGTAGGTACCTTAGCTCCAGAGGGATACTCTTTTGTTAGAAGTATCATGTTCTTCACACATATTTAAATAAATAGAATTTGTGCGTTTGAGCGCCTCAAAGCACAAGTTGCTTTTTAGTCACAACTTTTTCCTTGAATCCACTTTTATTTTTTAAAAAGACATTCAATATTGCGGTCCCAATAAATGCTATAAAAGAGCCCCATAGAATGATTATATGAAATGCATTCCTTTGTTTCTAATACAGTATTTTGAGCTCGTTGTGCCATTAATCTCTCAACAGAGCCCTTTCAAAGGTCCTCTTGACCCTATTCCTATTAAGAAAGAGAAAGTGAATAGTACTTAAAAAGGGTTTTGGTCAGAAGAAATCTGTGGAAACATTTCCACCTGTATTTGCTGGAAAATTTCCTGCGAAACAAAAAAACATTCATGCCTGATCATTGTTTGCGTGGGCATGAGTAAAACACAAATTTTGGCTCACTACCCCGGAGAGCTCTCCAAATATACACAAGACCAAGAACTTCAACCAAACAGTGCCATGAAACCGACAGGTGTACGTGCGCTCTACAAATAATGCAAACATAAGATAACATAACATTCTTAAGAGAGCACTTCTTATACTCTTCATTTGAAATACAAATGATAGGGTTTGTGCCATCTAGGTTTTGATCAAGGATGCAAATTTTAATTCCAAAATAAAAATGTTGGACCCTCCCCCACTCACTGGGCTTATCAGCATCAAACATCCTTGAATTGTCTATATTGGGGAGTGGACATAACTAACAACGTAAGTTTTATTATTGCAAACAAGCAAAAACAATTTCACCAATCATCTACATGTGTTGGCTGTGGTGTTAACCATCTCAATAATCCCTGTCCAAGCTAAACAGCCACACCCTATGCTGCAACCAGTTCAATCATGCAAGTAACAAGGTTATAAGTCTACAGTCCAAACAGTGCCCGATCTTTAAAAGCAATTTGAAGCTCCTGTAGAGAAACCATCACAGCCTTAAATTGACACAACTCCTTTCTAATCAGCTGACATTTATTGGACTGATTAGACTTTCAATGTTCGAGCTAAAAACTTTCAGACTAGACAGGGAGCAAATTTGCTACCTTGAAGTGGTTGAGGGTCTTGCATGTCTCAGTGACTTGGAGAGCTACACCGGCAGGAGCTTAATCTCCTAGCATAATCGCCCAATCCGGTCAGGCCAAAGGGTAGAGACCAGATGAAGCGAGATACACTGATCCTCCAGGCTGGGGGTTGGGCACAAGACTAACAACCTTGTCCCATAAAAAAGCATTTGTTATGGAACAGCAGCAAGAACCACTAAGTCTTCTGGGCACAAGGGACTTTGAGAGTCTCTGAAGGAAACACACATGATTGACAGCAGTCAAAGCCGCAGGGAACCTACTGACAGAATGACAGAAGTACTGAGTGCCAAATGAAAGACTAGAATCAGATTCTGGAACTTGGGGATTATGAATGACACAATAAAGCTGCCTTAAGTAACATCTGAGAAAAGGCCAAACACCACCTGGAGGCGACTGTGGAAACAGAAATGAAGGCCCTGAATCACAACTGGGGCACTGTACAGTAAGCTGCTCAAGGCAAACAGAAGTGGAGGGTCTTCGTTACAGCCCTACATGCCAGCCGACATAATGGCCAATAGATGGATAGACTGAGCAAATTCTTTAAATAGCTATGTTAGACCAGTCAGCCTTAACGTGGTATTCCCCCAAAGGTTTTGCCTTCGCCACTCCTGTTTTGCTGAACTCGTTTTAGTTGGCCTTAGGACTCTGTGCACCTAACCACTGCTAACCAGTGCTGACATGCTTGTATTCACTCACTTAAACATGGCAAAAGTGGCTTACACCTGATTGGCATATTTAATTTACTTATAAGTCCCCAGTAAAGTGGTATACTATATACCCAGGGCCGGTAAATTAAATGCTACTAGTGGTCCTGCAGCACTTATTGTGCCACCCACTAAAGGAGCCCCTTAAAACATGCCTCAGGCCTGCAATTTCAGCCTATGTGCAATTTTAGACTGCTAATTCAACTTGAGGGAAAATAAACCTTTTGCCAAGCCTAAAACTCCCTTTTTAATACATATAAGTCACCCCTAGGGTAGGACCCTAAATAGCACATTGGAAAGGGTGCATTGTATTTAAAAAGTTAGACAAGTACTTTTATGTTTTACATGTTATAGCTGTGAAAAACTCACATATGTATTTTTCACCACTGAGAGGCCTACCTCTCCAAAAGGATAAATTCAGGATACCTTATTACATTTTATTAGTGATAACATTTGACTGGGAGCAGGTAGAAATTTAATGTTTGATGTGTAAGGAATTGTAATTTAAAATCCTCTTTAATGGTAAAATCAAGTTTTAAGTCACAATTCTGAAAATTACACTTTTAGAAATTTGTCATTTTCTTGTCCTAACCATGTTGTGCCTGCACCCGGTTTCCTGGGTCACAGGACTAGGTGTAGTTGGCCTTTGTGTATTCCTCTCAGACAGCCACACAACAGGGGGATAGGTGTTGGCAGGATGGACAATCCTGGCAGGATGGGGAAGGCAGAGCTGTGCACAGCCCTACATGCACTTCAAAAACCCTGTTTCAGCGCACACACACAAAACTTCACACTAGCCTTTTGTGATTCCAGACATCCTGGGACTAGGGCAGTGAGGCAGGAAATTCCAGGCACATCGGGGTACTCCAGAAGTTTTTTCCACTTCAAAGCTGGCACCAGGTATAAAATTAGGGACCTCAGACCCACTCTTCAGTTCACTTCTGGACCTACGGAGGACTCTCAGAGGATTGAACTGGTTCATCAAGTGGACTGTCCTGCTGACTGAAATCTGCCTTGCGCACTGAGAGGACTGCCTGATGCTGGAGACCTGTTTTTCTGTTTCAACCCAGGATTTCCAGAGTGACTCCAAGGGCTAGTTGGCTAGCCTCCTGATCAGTGCCTCTGGGACCGAAAAGGCTCCAACCATCTTGAACCCGCACCTGGATCCAGTCTGAGTGAGCCTAGACCCTCCAAGTGGTACCCCTCCAGTCCTGGACTTTTGGAAGTGGTGCAAAAAGTGTCAAGATAGTCCAAATCCAAAATTTGAGAAGAAGTGCTTTGAGAACCGAAAGGAGTCTAGAAACTTCCTGCTTGCTGATCTTCCCAAGGTGCATCGCTGGTCGGCCTGACTTCTCTGTAGCTCTGACTACGTTCATCCCTGCAGCAACAAAGGGGTATCCGACCTCGTCGAGCCCTCGCTGGCTGCAACCTCACCTCAGTCATGCTGGAGATTTTTGACTTTCTAAAAAGGCTAAGTCCGAACGTAGAAATCTTTACAGTGACTTCGTCCAGCGGCTCACCGATGACTACGCCAAGTCCTCAAACACAGCCGGCCTGCCTTGCCCTCCTTAACTTTACCTTCTCAGAAATTTTCTTCAAAATGTCTTTTAAGTCGAAAGGTAAGCGAAGATCGGGCCTGATCTACTTTGTATATTCGAACCACGCTCCATCGCGGTTGACCATAACTTTTGACTTTGCCCCGGTCTCGAACAACTTGGTGTCCGTTATCAGCACTTTAATTTTTGTAGGCGCTATTTTTCACTTTAAACTTTAAAAATTCATAACCAGGTTCTACGGATTGAATTTTTGGTTGTTTTGGTGTCAAATGATTTATTAAAATGTACTCTATTTTTCTAAATTGGTATGGGGTTTTTCTTGTGTTGTGTTTTCCTTTATTATTGTTTGTGTGCTGCATAAATACTTTACACAGTGCTTCTCAGTTAAGCATGACCGCTTTTGTGCCAAGTTATCAGCGGGTTAACCATAGGTTAATTTAGTGACTTTTTGTGGTTCACCCGGACAAGGACTGTGGCTATTGCTTGAGAAGTGCTCACACACCCCCATCTCCCTCAACCAACAACCCAATTTCTCACAGTCTAGATCAACCAATTAAAAATATAACCAACTCTTCTCTTCTTTCGCCTTTTCATACTTCTTCAATCTTACTTTTGCTTTTTAGCCCATGGCTCTGTGAGTCCAACCTTTCAACACCCATCCTTAGGAGAAATCAGACACAACATGACTTACCCTTACGGACAGCCAAACAGGGGCATCATTTACCCTCAACACCACCACCATTAGGCTATTCTCTTTATCCCTTTTGATATTCTTTTCTAGACAAGAATGCCCTCCTGTTATTTAATCATCAACCAAGCAGCCCCTGATCACCCATGATCAGGAAATCAAAATCATACAACAGCTTATCCACAACTTATCATCTAGTTGAAAATATATCAGGTACCAATCATATTCACTTGACTGAAGTAACCACCGAGTTGGGGTACATATCCAGTTGGTTATGGAAACCACTGCTTGGTTTCGCATGGGATGGTTCCACAGTGGGCAACAATACACACTGGTGATTGTTGGCAGAAGTAGTACCTTTGGTGATTAACCATAGGTGCACCGATAATCTAAGTACATGCTGTATGTATTTAGCGCAGGCATACTTCGCAGATTGTGGTGCGTTCGCGGAGGTGACGGGAGGTTGAAAAAGTACTCACAGTTGGTAAGTGTTTTGGAGACCTTGTGATTTTGTAATATGGTCTGAAATATTTACATATGAGGTGTAATTGGACAGATGATTGGTTCTGGGTTTCAGTCTGTTTATATGCAGGTTCTTAGCCAGATGACTTAGTCCTGAGGAGACCCCATCATTTATTTAGGGTCGACACACCTCCCCCCTTGGCTCTCAGACTCAGTGTGATCAATAGGGACTGTGGATTGATCCACAACATCCTAACATTTATATGTAAAATCATGTATGGAACCAGTGTCTTATTTATATGTTATATATGTTTATTCACCTACTTGAGCACTGTGTCATCTGCACTTTTTTCCACTGTTACACTGGCTACTGCATAAACACTGTGTAATACATACCAGTACCAGGAACCCTCTCAGTCTTGTGTTGTCTTTTTGTATAATTCAAGTAATGAGTCATTACTAGGTTATTATAATAATACATTGAATGGTGCCCCCCCCCAACAAGTTGAAGGGTGCCCCACATATTGAAGGTGTCCCTCTGTTCAAAGAAGGCATACCATTATACTGAAGTTGCTCAGCAAGGCGGACAAAAACGTTAACAAGATTTTCACATGAGAGATGACAGAAAGCTCTTAAAATATTCGTCCTCAAAGTACAAGGAAGACTGGGAAAAGCTTAACAAAATTAAAGAAGAATTGGCAATGGCCAGAGGTCTGGCTTATGAATGAAAGCGCTGTTTGCGTCATTGTGCACTCTGCAGCTAATCTTTTCACTTATGCATCCATTCATCGATCCATACACTGACCGATTCTTACATTCACACTAGCACAGCTGCAATAAAACACACAAAATCTCAACAACATACACAAGAATAATTAAAAGAAAACAAGTAGAAAAAAAATACACGTTGCGGTCTAAACACGACACATGCTTGCAATAAAAAAATTAAACATAGCAGCGGGGTCCGTCTTGCAAATATATTGTAAATAGTCTATTGTTGTTTTAAAGTTAAAGCATGGCTGCCACATTTAGACCAATGCGTTTGCCAACTAGCAAAGATAAAACAATGATACACTATGGACAACAGCAATCCATAATGGTCTCCTGATTTAGAGGGATGCGGCGCAGTGCAGATGAAATGAGGGGCAAACAAGCGACCTGTTAGCACAGCCTGGAGGGATGTAGTACCTTCTTAAGAAACATTAAAATACGGGGCGTGGCTTGCCGGGCCAAGATGGTGGACGCACCTTAAGAGTGCTCCGGGACCCCTCCGCCATCCGCCCGTAATCCTAACCTGAACCGAGCCATCCAGCGGTGAATCTTCCTGTGTGTGTGGAGGTTGGTCTTGGCTGTGCCCTCGGAACTCCTGGGCCTTCTTTGAGCCATCCCGCTGCTGCAAACCGGAGCCTCGCACCTCGCCCGCAAAAGGGCGGCCCCCCTCCGGCGACTGCGGAGCTGGCGGCCCCCGTGGTGCCCTTCCCGGCTCTGCGTGCGCTTTGCCGTGAGTGAAGGGGGCACCTCTGCCACACGTCCGGACGGGGAGCGGCTGCCAGCCTGAAAGACTTCTCCCCTCGCCGCCTGGCTTTCCCTTATCGGTGCTGGCGGAGGCGAGCCTGGAGTGTGAGGAGCCTCGGCGGCCCGGACAGGACTCGCGGCCGGAGGCCCTCATATCGGCGCTGCAGCGGTTCGGCTCCCACATCGGGCAGCGTGGGCGAGAAATAAAGGCTGCACTCCCTTCGAGGCCGAGAGATCAGCGGAGGACCCGGAGGTCGCTGTTTGGGAGGCTGTAGAGCGGGTGAGTCCCGGTGGCGGTGGGGGTCCGGGACGGTTGCTGGCCCCCCCCCCCCCTGTGCCTCTTCTCCCTGCCTCCTGGTTCCCCCCCCTGGCGCTGGCGGGGGTGTGTCTGTGATCCTTCCGGGGGGGGGGGGCGCCCGTAACATCAGCTGCCGCATCGGGCAGCGGAGGAGGCTGTGGTCGCTTTGACGCAGGGGGGGCCTGGGAGAGTCCCGAGGTCCCTGGGCAGGGAGCGGCAGTGCGAGTGAGCCCCGTCGGTGGCGGTGGGGGTCCAGGACGGTGGCTGGGGAACCCCCCCCCTTGCGAGTGCAAGAAGCCAACAGAGGTGAGGCCGGCCTCGTATGGCCGTGTACTGTGCTTGAGACCTCGCCCGACTGGGGGAGGTCTGGGCCTTTTCGGCCGCATTCATCGAGCGGCGGGAGGGGGTCTTGTGTGGGCCCCTCGCCCCCCCCTGGTTGGCCCTGGCCTCTCCCCCCAGCGGTTTGTACTGAGGCGGGGACGAATGGGGGTCCCTCCCGAGTTCCATATTCAGTCTGGTTTCCCCTCCATGGCCGCGCCAACATCCGGCGATTCATCACCTGGGTCTGTCGGCCACGTACACCGAGCGGCGCCCGGTGGTGTTTGAGGACCTCTGCTGGGGGTTCCCCCATCTCTCCCGCGGGGCCGGAGCTTGGGACGGTCACCCCTCCCCGGCCAGTGTCTTCACCTGCTGCATTGTTGGCCTAGAGGGGGTGAGGCCTCCTGCGGAGTTACCGGGGTGTGGCCCTTCAGGAGGCACGGGGGCCTTTGTGGGCGGGGGCCCGCTCGCGGTCCTGGTGCTGGACTCTGTTTTTCCTCCCTCCGGCTTCCCATCGCCTGCTCCTCGGCTTGAGTGGGGGCTCGGCTGCACATACCGGGCGGCGGCGAACCGGTCAGAGCCTTGTTTGAACACTGGTAGCGTTGCCCGCCTAGGCCCGGCCTGACTGACTGCATCTGCTGGTTCCCTGCTGCGGGATCCACCTCTGGCTCCCCGGGTGCCATCATGGGCAGAACGGACAAATCAGCAAAGCCCCCTGTCACCCAGACAAAAATGGATCGTTTCACTACCTCGGAAGGTGGGACGACCGGGGGAGCCGCAGAGCAGGCGCCTCCCGCATCCGCGGACCTGTCCACCATTCTACAGGCCATCCAGGCCTCACAAACCTCGGTCGAAGGCAAGATTGCGGAGGTACGCGTGGACATGACCCTCATCCGGCAGGACCTCCGGAACGCCACGGCCCGGATCAAGGAAACTGAGAGCCGGGTCTCCACCGTCGAGGACGATGTCCAACAACTCAAGGGGCAGGTGGCCAGCCTCCAGTCGCGTACGCAGGAACTGCATCGCCGGGCAGAGGATGCAGAAAACAGGTCCCGGCGTAACAATCTCCGCCTGGTGGGCTTCCCGGAGGGGGCGGAGCGGGGCCGCGCGGCGGATTTCTTGGAGAGGTGGTTGAGATCGTGGGTCCCCGAGGGCTCTCTTTCTCCATGGTTCGCGATTGAGCGGGCCCACCGGTCTCTCGCTCCTAAACCGCCGCCAGGCGCGGCCCCCCGACCATTCATAATGAGGGTCCTTAATTTTAGAGATCGTGATGCCATCCTGTCTGAAGCTCGTAAGCAGCAGCGGCTCCACTATGAAAGCCACACAATCATGATCTTCCCTGACTACACCCGCGAGGTCCAGGGTCAACGCCGTTCCTTTGGCGAAGTTAAACAAAAGCTGATGGCACTCAACATCCAGTATAGGCTCCTCTTCCCGGCACGCCTGCGAGTGGTGTTCACTAATAAAATCATATTCTTTGACAATCCTACGGAGGCTTGGGCCTGGGTGACGGAGGCGCGCCCTCTGCGCATTGCTGACTAGCCATCCCTTGTGGGGGTGGGGGGGGGGTGGGCAAGGAACCTATGCGGCCCGCACCCTTCACTCCCCAACCTCAGCGTCACCGCTCACGCAGGCGTCATGGACCGAGGCGGGCCAGGTCGGATTCCCCGCCGGGCCAATCGCCACGACAGCCAACACTGCTCCCTGATGGATCCTCTGTTGGGAGGCGCTCTGGCTCTTCTGGACACCTGGACCGAGGTGGCGCCTCGCCGCGGCCCTCTCTGATCGATCTCCCGGACACGGATCTCTCCCGCAGCCCGACGCTCTTGGGGGACCCTGCCTGAGGGGGTCTCTGCCCGCCGGGCTTGGCTCCGCGGCCGGAGACTGCGCTCACAAATCTGAAACACTTCTTCCTTCCCGACGGACTTGTTCACGTACATCCTGACAAGAGGAGGGGTCCTCCACGCTTTCCCATTTCCAAGCGTTGTAGTTTGGGTGTTCATTCACTAGTTTATTGTTGGGGCGACAGATGCTTCCGTTCCTGAAGTGTAGGGTGGTGGGGGACTGGGGGGGCGGGGCCAATGCCCCGAATTTTTTCCTTCGCTTTGTTTTTCTTGTTTTCTGGTTTTGTCACACCAGCACTCACACAGCACTCTAATTGGCGCATACTGGGACATGCAGATTCCACTCCTGGCACCTTGTTAAGCCCAGTGATGTCCGTCCCGACTGCCACACCCCCCCTTGGGGACTCACTATCGCGCAACTATAACCGTTATGCCTGACACACCATCATTAAGCACCTCCCTGTGCATTATGTCTTGGAATGTTAACGGTCTCCTGGATTGCTTCAAACGCATGGCTGTCTTAAGATACGCGCAGCGCCTAGGGGTGGACATTTTGTTGCTGCAGGAAACACCTGCTGGGGAATCATTGCCCCTTTTTGGCGCGCTACGGGTACGATAGAGCCTGGCATTCGGGGTTCACTCGGGGTTCACTCGCGGCTCCCGCGGGGTGGCGATTCTGGTGAAGCGCTCCCTTCCCTTTGTGACAGTCCGGACGACCCTCGATGCCCAAGGCACCTTGGTGGCCCTTAGTGGCACGCTGAATGGTCATCCCCTCAACCTCGTCTCACTCCATTCTCCCCCCCTCGGGGCTGACGGCTACCCTAACCAAATCTGCCGAGCTTATGGCATCCTTGCCTCCGGGCCCCACTTTCCTTGGGGGCGACTTTAATGCAGTCTCCGCACCTGATCTCGACACAACCGGCCCCCCTTCTCCTAGTAGGATTGCACAAGCAAAACAGCTGGTGGTTTGGGCTGAATCCCTGGGTATATGTGATGCTTGGCGTGTTTGGCACCCACACTCTAAACAATTTACACACACCTCGGCGGCGCACCACACTCAGGCACGCATTGACGCCATCTTTGTTCCTTCGACGGACTGCCTCCTGATTCAAGACGTCTCACTCCTCCCGAGAGGCATCTCTGATCACTCCCCAGTGATGCTCCGTACAGGTCCCCCCCCCCCGCTTTTGCCTGACAGACATGGAGGCTCAACGCCTGGTTCCTTCAGGATAAAGAGTTTCGGAAGGTGGTGGGGCGGGAACTCAAGCACTACTTCCTTTCTAACGAAGGGTCTGTTTCCTCACCAGGTACCCTATGGGAGGCAGGCAAGGCCACGATTAGAGGGGTCGCCAAGGGCCAGCTCAAGATCCAACGACAGGCCCGAATGGAGCAAATTACCACGCGGGAGGCGCAGGCTCTGCGCCTGGAGCGTACCCGGCCCGCTCCCTCCGATGCGAGACTGCTAACCCGGCTTCGCTCGGAGATCAGGCAGTTGTCGCTGGATGCGGCCAAACTCCTTTGGCGCTCATCCGTAGCCAGGGTGTACGGTTAGGGTGACAAGAATGGGTCACTCCTTCACCGCCTTGCCACGTACCCTAGGGCGAATCGCATAATTCCCGAGATCGTGGCACAGGACGGTTCGCTGTGCCGCTCCCCAATGGATATGGCCCAGGCCTTTGCCACCTACTATCGTCAGCTCTACGAGGCCAGACCTCCCACCCTCTCTCTCTCGGATCTGCTGGTGGATGGAGGTGGCAGCCTCCCATGTATAGACCCCAACACTCAAGCTGACCTTGATCGCCCCATCACCCGCGAGGAGATTGGGGAAGCGATCGGCCTTATTTCTTCCGGCAAGACACCGGGTCCGGATGGTCTCCCCCAGGAATACTATGCACACTTTCGGGACACACTTGTTCCCCACCTGGCGGGACTGTATCGGGAGGCGGTGGAGGTGGGCTCCTTCCCTCGTGAGACGGACATGGCCACAATTGTGGTTCTGCCTAAATCCCAGCAGCCTTCGTCCTGTTGTGCCGATTACCGCCCGATCTCACTCATTAACTCCGAGATCAAAGTGTATGCCACAATACTCGCCCAGCGGCTTAAACCCCATTTGTCCACGCTGGTTCATCCCGACCAGTGTGGGTTCATGCCCTCACGTGGAACCCGGCATTGTCTTCGTAGATTGCAATCTGCTCTGGCCCACCGTCACCTCCTAACTCCGTACCTGGCGATTCTTCTTGTAGATTTCGAGAAGGCCTTCCACTCGGTGGATTGGGGGTTTCTTGGAGACGTTTTGGAGAGGATGGGCCTCGGACCCCGGTTCCGAGCCATGGTTGGGGTTCTGTACGCCTTCCCGAGAGCTCGAGTCCTTGTAAATGGGCTCCTATCGGAACCCTTCTCTATTCGTAGGGGAATGAGGCAGGGCTGTCCACTCTCCCCTCTGCTCTTCGCCTTGGTGATGCAGCCCTTGGCATCCCTGATGCGGTCGTGTGAGCATGTGCGGGGGTGGGAATGGCCCAACACCGAGCCAGACAAAATTGCCCTATATGCGGACGACGTCCTCGTCTACTTGGCAGACCCTGCCCAATCAGGTCCACATTGTCTTCGCATTTTACATTCCTTCGAACGGGCCTCCGGCCTCCGGCTGAACCCTGATAAATCGGTTCTGGTCCCCCTCCATTTGTCTAGAGAATGCTTTGACTGGCAATCTGAAATACCCATTCGCCGTCAATCCTTTAAATATTTGGGGATCTGGATGACCCTGCTCCCCGAGCTGAGCTGGGCTCTCAACGTTACCCCTCTGGTGCGACGAGCCAAGGCGGATCTCCAGAAGTGGCAGTCGCTGCCCCTGAACCCCATGGGAAGGGTGGCCCTTTTTAAAATGATGGTCCTCCCCCGCTTTCTTTACGTCCTTCAAAACACTCCCTTGTGTTTTCCTAAAACTTGGTTTCGCGAATAAGATTGTATAGCCACCAAGTTTTTGTGGGGGAAAGGTAGATCCCGACTGGCGCTGAATACTTGTAGGATCCCTTCGTTCGACGGGGGCCTAGGAATGACTCACCTCTACTTATATTACCTCGCTACGCGACTTCTTTCCATACATGACTGGTTCAACGGGGGTTGGTCGGACCCGGCCTACAGGCTCGAGCTGGGAGAGTTAGGCCTTGCTAAGATTCAGTCTATGTTGTACGGGGCCCCTATTTCCTCTCGCCTTCCTGAGGTGACGCGCTCGGTGTTGCTGGCCTGGCGGGCTGCACACCAAATGGACACACACGCTGACTCAGTGTACTCAGTTGTGGAATGGGACCTGGCTCAGAGAAGTGAACGAGCTGCAGGGCTTCAGGGCTTGGGACCTCATAGGTATCTCACAGCTGGGAGACGTGTGGGTGGGGGACCATATGCGTTCCTTTGGAGACCTCCAAAGCAGATTCTCACTGCACCAATCACAGTTCTATAGGTACCTGCATTTGCGACATGCCCTCTGCTCACACCTTACAACGGGTACACGGCTTCCCGACCACAGCCCACCTGAAGCTCAGATAATGTTTGGGGACCTGGGGAAGGGTGGCATCTCACGTATCTATCGTACACTGATTAACAATACTCCCACCTCCTTAGATCGACTGCGGGCTCAGTGGGAGGATTGGGTTGGCCCCCTAGAGGAAGAGGACTGGCGTGATGCCCTTATGGCTCCTAGAACAGTCACTGCATCCGCTAGGCTGCGCCTGGTCCAGCTCTACTACTTACACGCAGCATATCTCACCCCGGCGCACCTCCATCGGGCGGGGCTTAGGCCGACCCCAGCCTGTACTAGATGCGGTAACGACCCGGCTGACTTCCTTCACATGGTGTGGGCCTGTCCCGACCTGGCGCGGTTCTGGAGGGAAATAGAGGAAGAGCTTACTGAAATCTTGGGGTGGGAGGTCCCCCATGACCCGAAGCACACACTCCTGGCATTACTGACGGGTTAGACGGGTCTAGGAACGAGAAGGCCTTTCTAACTACAGCACTGGTGGTCGCCAAGAGAGACATCGCAGCCTCATGGAAATGCCCTGAGCCCCAGAGTGTCGGACGATGGCGGGCTGGGGTGGACTGGTGCGCCACGCAGGAGAAAGCTATGTATGAAGCACGAGGGTGCCCCAAGAAATATCGCAGAATGTGGGGGAAGTGGTTGGGGGAGGTGGGGTGATCATTGGGGGGACTGTCCATTTGTTGAATAACTGCATTTTAATAGTAACTGTCCGATGGGTTGCGCAGAGTCTTATATGTCATCTAAGATTTGCATGGGTTTGTGATGCAATGCTGGTGTATTTTCTTTGTAAAATTAATAAAAATTTGTTTATCAAAAAAAGAAACATTAAAATATAAAAGGAGACGCAAATAAATGAAAGGGAAACTATAAATGGAGAACATTTTACACATGTGATCAGAAAATTTCGTCATTCAAAGGTAGGAGGGATAATGACTGATATGGGCTAAACCCTTACCCCATGCAGAAAGCGGTCATGATGGAAGGAGAGTGTAAATGACATTCACAGACCAATGGCATGTGTGTGTGTGTGCATTATTTTATTAATCATTTTTTTATTACAAGATCCTGGCAGACAGCTAAGGAGAGATTAAAGCAATAATTAGTACAGTGCAAATCGTTACACCCTAGGGTTTGTCAGAGGCAGTACCACACCAAAATCCTTCCCAGCAAAGGTAATCTGTGAGATTCCATGTAACAAAATACATCTCCGTGGGCTTTAATACAGAGTAATAACAATCTACCCTTAAAAGCCTACTGAATTTAGCATGCTTTTCACAATCAATATGTCAGGCCTACTGCCTTCATTGTAACTCTTCATTATAAACAACCATGCCTATAACCTGTAACATTGGCTTGTCACTATAACCAACTAAGACCTACAGTGTTGGCTATAAGCCTTCCCACAAGGCAACCATCAGGTATACTGTAATAAAGTTACAAATATGTACAAAATACAGTTGTCAAAACAATATAAAACCCCTACCGATAGAGCCTAATAAGGATTACCATAGTGAAAATCCTCTATCCCCATGGATTGTTCGGGTAGGTCACCAACACCAAAACCCTTGCCTACTACTGTAATCTGCAAAATTCAATGTAACAAAATATCTGCTTATGGCTTCAGCACAGCAGAATAACCCACCCTTACAAACCTATTGTCTTTAACACATGCTTTTCACAATTAGTAAGTAAAGCCTACTTGCTTTGACATAACTTTCATTATAAACAGATCACACCCAAGGAATCCGGCATAACCTTTACCAGTGAACCCATAAGGTCTCTAGCCTTTACCAATGGCTTACTGGTAAAGGCCTACTTAAGTGCACACAAGCCGCCACCCATCAGGCATACATTCATAAATTACAAATATGTGTAAAATTACTAGGCTACCCCTTTCAAAGGGCCTAACAAGAGCCATCGCAGTGAAATACTACTCCCACGGCAAGTCAGAAGAAGTAACCAACACCAAAATTATTTCCTTCTAAGGTAATCTTTGATATTCTGTGTAACAGAATTCCTATCTGTAGGTTGTAATAGATGCTATTGCCTTCAGGTCTAGTGCCTTTATTATAACATTTCATAATAAACAGATAAGGCCTATAGCCATGATCAATGGCTTGCTGCCATAACCTACTCAATCCTGCTGCATTGCGTTTAAGCTTTGCCATGAGCCAACAAGTGCAATACAAGCAGTCTTTTCAATAGAAGCACAAAAATTCAGCCCAATCAAAACATTTACTCTGGGGAACCAACAGGTGGGCGGAGCCTAAACTCCTCTCTCAGTAGTACCCTGAAAACACCTTTTTGTTGATCAAATAAGGTCAAGTGACAGTTGCACTTTCAAAACAGACCTACCAATCCATGTAGTTTATTATAACCCTAGGCATCCCATATGGCCCTCAAACGCAAAACTGCACTTTGAAATCTGAAGTTAATGATGGAAGAGGAGGGTGTTATGGCTGCAATATAGTCTACATAACTGCCCCTCCCATATATGCTGCTGCCCGAGTACATTAGACACTAGCAGCATTACAGTCACATGGGTGCCCCTGAAGAACAAGTTACTTACCTTCAGTAATCATCATTCTGGTGGATGCACAAGTTACTAACTTGTGTAACGATATATCTGTAAGAGACAGTAGTTAGTGATAGATTCCTTACCTTAGAATATCCCCAGGCGTCAGGCTGGATCCGGAAAGTTTTGCGTAGCAGTACCCTTGCGCGTCGGTAGGCGGCGTCGTGCGGCTCCGCGTCCGTCGTCGGCGTCGTGATCGCCGGGATGACGTCGCGGGCAGTACTTAGGCGCCGCCCTGCGCGCTGACGTCAGTTCTGTACACGACTTTCCGCGCCAGGAACGCAGAGCCATGCAAGAAGCTGACACAGGTGTCTGAAAAATACTAGGGCCCTGAAAGGGATGTCCTTAACCCTAGAAATCAGTTCGCAGAACGGGGAGGATGGGTGGGCGGTAAGGAATCTATCACTAACTACTGTCTCTTACAGATATATCGTTACACAAGTTAGTAACTTGTGCATCTGAAAGAGACACGTTAGTGATAGATTCCTTACCTTAGAATAGATACCCCAGCAATACCAACCCCGGTGGTGGGTCTGCGAACAAAGATCAGACAAGGAAGTCCTGGAGGACAGAACGGCCAAAGAAGCCGTCCCTCCGGACCTGACTGTCAAGGCAGTAATGCTTAGTAAACGTGTGCAGCGAGGCCCACGTAGCTGCCTGACAGATAACCGGCAGCGGAACACCGCGGCCCAAGGCCGTGGTAGCAGCCGTTGCCCTGGTGGAATGGGCACGCAGCCCAACAGGAGGCTCCTTCTTAGCCAAAGAATAGCAGGTCTTGATGCACAAGGTAACCCAGCGGGAGATGGTCCTCTTGTGCACCGCCCGACCTTTTTGGCGCCCACGTAGCCAACAAAGAGCTGGTCATCCACCCGGAAGTGTTTCGTGCGGTCGATATAGAAGGAGAGCGCACGTTTTGGGTCCAGACGGTGGAGCCTCTCTTCCTCTCTGGAAGGATGCGGAGGCGGAAAGAAGGTGGGCAAAGTGATGGTCTGCCCAATGTGGAAAGCAGTAACCACCTTTGGCAAGAAGGACGGACGCGTCCGAAGAACAACCTTGTCTGGATGAACAGACAGAAAGGGAGGTTTGCAAGAAAGAGCCTGGAGCTCACTCACCCGCCGAGCGGAGGTGATGGCCACCAGAAAGGCTGCCTTTAGAGTCAGAAGACGAAGAGGACAGTTATGCAGAGGCTCAAAGGGAGCGCACATTAAAAAGGTAAGAACCAAGTTCAAGTCCCACTGAGGCATTACAAACGGAACAGGAGGGAAGAGGTGAGTAATGCCTTTTAAGAACCTGTTAACAACAGGGGACTTGAAAAGGGAGGGCTGATCAGGGAGCCTGAGGAAGGCCGAGATAGCACAAAGATAACCCTTGATGGTACCCAGGGCAGAACCCTGTTGGGCCAGAGAGAGAAGGAACAGAAGGACCTCAGAAAGAGGGGCAGAAAGGGGATCCACAGCCTTTGCTGTGCACCATGCCACAAATTTGTTCCACCTGCAGGCGTATACCACCTTAGTGGAGGGACGCCTGGCTGCCAGAATCACATCACAAACTTCGGGAGGCAAGTCGAAAGGAATCAACTGCCGCCGCTCAATCTCCACGCAAGCAGGTGTAGACTGGACAGGTTCGGGTGGAGGACCGTCCCCTGCTGCTGCGACAGAAGATCCTCCCGAAGAGGCAGACGGATCGGGGGATCTATGCTCATATTGAGTAGCTCGGGATACCAAACTCTTCGAGCCCAGTCCGGAGCCACAAGAATGACTTGGGCCCGGTCGTGCCGAATCTTCTTCAACACTCTGGGTAGAAGTGGTATAGGCGGAAAGGCGTACAACAGACCGCAACTCCACTCGCGACGAAAAGCGTCGCCGAGCGAGTGCCGCCTTGGAAATTCCAACGCGCAGAACTGATGACATTGCGCGTTCTCTTCGGTGGCGAATAGATCTAACCAAGGCTCTCCCCACTGTAGAAAGAGTCCTTGCGCCACTTCCGAGTGAAGACGCCATTCGTGATCCATCATGCACCTGCGGCTGAGGTTCGTCCGCCCTGGCGTTCAGAGAACCTGCCAGGTGTTGAACCATCAGGAACATGCCCTGATGTTCCAGCCATGTCCAGAGGCGCAGAGCCTCCTGACAAAGGGTCCAAGACCCCACCCCGCCCTGTTTGTTGCAGTACCACATGGCGGTGGTGTTGTCTGTGAACACCTGCACTACCTTCCCTTTGACAGAGGGAAGGAATGCCTTGAGTGCAAGCCGGATCGCCCGGAGCTCCAGAAGGTTGATATGGAGCCGGGACTCCGCCGGAGACCAGAGGCCTCTGATCTCCGCCTCTCCCATGTGACCGCCCCATCCCAGAAGGGACGCGTCCGTCACAACTGTATGCTCTGGCTGGGGAAGGGAGAGGGATCTGCCCATGACCCATTGCCGGTTCGAGAGCCACCACTGCAACTGTTTTGCAGTCCCCTCCGAGATCTGGACGTGATCGGACAGGTTGCCCTGGTGCTGCGCCCACTGGAACTTCAGGTCCCACTGCAGAGCCCGCATATGCCATCTGGCATGATTGACCAGCAGGATGCAGGAGGCCATGAGGCCCAGCAGCCTCAGGGTCATCCGTACCGAAACCCAGGATAAAGGCCGAAAGATCGGAATCATAGCCTGAATATCCCGGACTCGCCGTTCGGGAGGATAGGCCCGAAACTGCGTCGTGTCCAGAACTGCTCCGATGAAAAGGAGCTGTGGAGAAGGAATTAGATGCGACTTTGGCACATTGATGGAGAACCCCAGCGAGTGCAGGAGTTCGGCCGTAGTCTGGAGGTGGGAGACGACTGCCTGGGACGAGCCCGCCTTCAGCAGCCAGTCGTCGAGGTAGGGGAAGACTGAAACCCCTGCCCGGCGCAGATGAGCTGCGACCACCGCCATCACTTTCGTGAACACCCGAGGGGCACTGGTAAGGCCAAAGGGGAGCACGGTGAACTGAAAATGCTCGGGGCCTACCGTGAACCGAAGGTAACGCCGGTGGGCCGGCAGGACGGGGATGTGGAAATACGCGTCCTGCAAGTCCAACGCTACCAACCAGTCTCCAGGGTCGAGGGCAGTCAAGACCTGAGCTAGGGTGAGCATCTTGAACTTCTCCTTCCGGAGGAAGCGATTTACGTTCCGGAGGTCCAAGATAGGACGCATGTCCTCCTTGTCCTTTTTGGGCACCAGAAAGTAGTGGGAGTAGCAACCACGCCCTACTTCTGGGGTCGGAACATGCTCGATGGCCCTCTTGGTCAAGAGGGCCGTGACTTCCTTCTGTAGAAGCACCAAGTGATCCCCTGACATGCGGTGGAATTGAGGTGGCATGGCTGGGGGGTGGTCTCGAAGGGGAGGGAGTAGCCCCTTCGGACAATGTCCAAGACCCACCTGTCCGAGGTGATGGTGCGCCAGTGGGGAAGGTGATGGCGGACCCTGCCCCCTACTGGCGTGCCGTGCACCTGAAAGGAGGGACTAGGAGGGCTTGGAGGCCGCGGACGGGTTGGAGGTGGTGGCCTGACCCGCACGCTGGTTGCCCGATCCGCCACGGCGGAATCCACGTCCTCGGCCACGCGAAGACGCCTGCTGCGCGGGCCGGTGGCTGGGCTGCTGACGTGAAGGGGCGCCCCTACCGTGGCCACGATAGGGGCGAAAAGCAGAAGGCAGCGGAGGGCGTGTAGCAGAAAGGCCCAGGGACTTGGCAGTAGCCCGTGAGTCCTTAAAGCGCTCCAACGCATGGTCTGCTTTGGACCCAAAAAGACCGACTCCATCAAAGGGCATGTCCATGAGAGTATTCTGGACATCCCCTGAAAAACCAGTGGTTCTTAGCCAGGCGTGGCGTCGGAGCGCCACCGTCGTTGCAATCGACCTGCCCAGCGAGTCGGCGGTGTCAAGGCCACAACGGATAGTGTATTTGGCCGCATCCCTTCCTTCCGCAATGGCGCGGGAAAGCAGTGCCTGGACCTCCTCAGGGCACTGGGGCAAAACATCCGCCACCGAATCCCACAGAGAGTGGGTATATCGGCCCAAAAGACAAGCGGTGTTAACGGACCGCAAGCCAGCACTGGAGGAAGAAAAACCTTTCTTCCCAAACTGATCCAGGCGTTTGGATTCCCTATCCGGAGGAGCGGTAGGGAAGGCGGTTTGGGAAGCGGAGGCTTGGACAACCAAGCTCTCAGGAGTGGGGTGGACAGAAAGAAACAGGGGGTCGCCCGGAGCGGGGCGATGGCGTCGTGACACGTTCCGATCCACAGGAGCCCCTGTGTTGGGCTTGGACCAGGCGCCCAAAAGAACGTCAGTGAGGGCGTCGTTAAACGGCAGCACAGTCTCCGCAGAGGAGGCTGCCGGCTGAAGCACCTCTGTCAAGATGTTAGTCTTGACCGTCAAAGTAGGGAGCTGGAGACGTAAGGCCCCAGCAGCCCTACGCAACACCGTACCAAAATTGGCCCCCTCCTCCGTAGCCACGGGAGGAGACAGCATGCCAGTGTCAGGAGAAGTATCCAGACCACTGGCCTCCCTAGACTCTCTGTCCAGTCCTCATCATACTGACAGTTTCGTGTCAGAGGGTCATCAGACCCCTCCCAGTCCTCCTGGTCCTCCTCTGGTTCAAAATAAGGAGGAGGAGGGACATTTGGGACCCAAGGTCCCATCGGCGCCGGAGCCGGCGTCGAGCGACGTCGCTCCGGGTCCATGTCCGGAGCCGGAAGGAACTGGGGAACGACGCCGCCCGGAGCCCAGGGCGGCGTCGAGAACGGCACCGGAGACATCGGCGCCGGCGGAGGTGTCGTGAGGTCGACCGGCGTCGATGGGGGTTGTGGAGCCGGGATCGAGGCCGGGGCCGAAGCCGGAGCCGGGATCGAGGCTGGAGGCTCGGGCGACGCCGGGGCCGGAGCCGCCGGCGACGCCGGAGCAACCCCATCAGGGCCCGCGGGGCCCGAAGGCGCACCGGAGGGGCCTGAAGGCCCGAAGAGGCGGGCCATGGCCGACAGGAACTCCTGTACCTTGGCCGGATCCGCCCCCGAACCCGGGAAGGGCGGGTATGACGGGGGCGACTCCACAGGCAAGTCCGGGGCCGCGGGGGCGGGGACGGTGCCGGGAGGGGCCTCAGCCGAGTCGCGAGACCGGCGAGGCGAAGTCCGAGAGCGACGATGCTTCTTGGACTTCTTGTGTCGAGACTTACCGGACGAAGAAGACTTCGACGCCGACGACCGGTGTGCACTCCGCGAGCGACCCCTGGACCTCTCACGCGACCGGGGCTTCCGCGGAGCCGAATGCCGGGCCTCGAGGAGCTTTCGAGACCGCTCTCGCAAAGCCTTCGGGTTGAGGGCCTGGCATTCGGGACAAGACTCGGTGTCGTGGCCTCGGCCGAGGCAGAAGAGACACTCCCAATGCGGGTCGGTGACGGACATCATCCGCGCACAGGCGCCGCATCGCTTGAAGCCGGGCATCCCTACGACACCTGAAGGCTGGAAAAACACAGTGAAAAATCACCAAAAAGTATGGTCAAAAATTGACCAGGGCACTGCTCTTCCCGGATCTGCGCTTACTGGCGCGGAAAAAGAAGAACTGACGTCAGCGCGCAGGGGCGGCGCCTAAGTACTGCCCGCGACGTCATCCCGGCGATCACGACGCCGACGACGGACGCGGAGCCGCACGACGCCGCCTACCGACGCGCAAGGGTACTGCTACGCAAAACTTTCCGGATCCAGCCTGACGCCTGGGGATATTCTAAGGTAAGGAATCTATCACTAACGTGTCTCTTTCAGATACTCTATTTAACCAAAGATTCCTCACCTTATGAATATTCCCTTCAGGTGTCAGACTGGATCTGGAAAGTTTAAAGCAGTAATCATGCGAGGTGGCAGTTGTGTCACACTGCTCCACGCCGACATCATTCTGCTCTGGAAGACACAAACTGAGATGCATATAAGCACCAACAATGCTCACATATGCAAGTTGCTTTCTTAGCTGTCCGCGCCCTCAGACATGTAGCCTATTGGCAGACTGGAATGACCAGTGGGCAGCTCTCTAGATTGGGAGGTAAGTAACTTGTCCTTCTGATGGATACTTCCAACCACAGATTCCTCACCTTGGGATAGATATCATACTTCCCCAAGTGGTGGGCCTATGAACTGGCTAAAGCTGGCTCAAACCAAAATGTCCTGCAGGACCGAGCAGGCAAAATGCCCCTCCAGACGGATTTGAATGTCAAGGCAGCAATGCCTTGTGAACATATGTACCGATGCCCACGTAGACACCTGACAAATGAACAAAAATAGGTACTCTGCATGCTAGTATAGTCAGCGGCGTCACTAGGGTTGGTGTCACCCAGTGCGGTAACACATGGTGTCACCCCCTCACGACTTACCCCATGACACCATCACATGGGGTGACACCTTTCCCAAATGAGGCTATTTAGTAAATAGTCTCATTTGGGAAAGGTGTCACCCCATGTGATGGTGTCACCCGGTGCAGTCCGCACCCCCCGCACCCTCCTAGTGACGCCACTGAGTATAGTGATAGTAGCCTTAGCTCTAGTTGAATGGGCTGGTAAGCCTTCTGAAAATTGCTTCTTCACCAGTGCATAGCAGATCTTGATGCGGAGAAAAATGTGTGGAGTACGTTTTTGCACAGCCTTGCCCTTCTTGGCTCCAGAGCACCCCCAAAACGAGATAATCATCTAACCGATGTTCTTTGGTGCAATCTATATAAAAACTTGGTGTCCTTTTAGGGTCCAAAAAATGGAGCCTCTCTTCCTCCTTAGAAGGATGAGGTGGAACAAAAAATACTGTAACAGTGTACCTTGCCAGATATGAAATGGAGTGACCACTTCCGGCACAAAGAAAGTTGAGTCCTCAATACCAAATTATCTAGGAAGAATGTTGTTCAAGGATGGTGGACAAAAAGAGCCTGTAGTTCGCTCACAAGCCTAGTCGATGTTATGGCGGTGAGAAAGACCGTCTTCAACGTCAGATCAGCAGTCTTAATGGGCAACTGTGCAGAAGTTCAGAAGGGGTGCACATCAGAAAAGTGGGAACTAAGTTCAAGTCTCACTGAGGCATCAGAATGGGTTGTGGTTGAAATAAATGTTGCAAACCTTTCAAAAATCTCATTACAGGTGATTTAAACGCAGAACGAAGATCCGCCAACTGCAAAACAAGCTGACAAATGGCCTTTAACAGTGCCTCAAACAAGTTCTTGTTGGGCCAGGGACAAAACAAACATCAGACAGCTTGACGTGTAGTGGGTCAATGTGCCAGGTGACGCACCAAACCCCTAATCTGTCCCAATGACTGGCATACATCAATTTAGTGGAGGGCAGCTTTACCGCCAAGATAACATCAACGACCTCAGGAATGGAGGTCGAAGGAAAGCATACAAGACTCCTGAGCTCCACGCCAGATGGAAAGCGTCACAGAGAAAGAGTGTGTGTCCTTGGAAACCCCAACATGCAAAAGTGCTGACATTGTCTTTTCTCAGCAGTGGCAAACAGATCGAGCCGGGGTCTCCCCATTGCTAGAAAATGCCCTGTGCCACCACCAGATACAACTGTCATTTCTGATCTGCTAAGCATCAGCAGCTGATCTCATACTCCCTTAGAGTTTAAAGTACCCGCAAGTAGTTCACAATCAAAGAAATTCCTTGGAGGTGTATAGCTGCCTGGCAGAGTACCCACAACCCCACCCTGCTTGTTGCAGTACCACATGGTGGCGGTGTTGTCAGTGAGCACCTGCACCAGCCTTTCTTTAATGGTGGGCAAGAAGTCCTTCAATGCAAAGCAGATCGCCCTTAACTATAAAAGATGTGACGTTGAGTGTCCATCGGAGAACAGAGGCCTTGGATCTCTGCCTTTCCTTGATAGCCGCCCCAGCCCAGAAGGAATTCATCCCTCACCACAGTCATATTTGGGTAGGGAAGGGAGCTGGATCTGTAACTGACCTAATTTGAGTTCAGTAGCCACCACCGCAGATCTTTTACAGTCTACTCAGAAATCTGGATACAATCCGACATATCCCTCCCGGTTCTGTGCAAACTGGGACTTGAAGTCCCACTGCAGAGCTCACATGTGCCACCAGTTATGTTTAGCCAGAAGGATACAGTAGGCCAACAATCCCAGGAGCCTCAGAGTCATCCCACTGAGATCCAGTACAAAGGCTTAAACATCTGGATCATAGCATAAATGCCCTGGACTCTCTGTACCACACTGGATAGATACAGTAGAAAACAGAACCATATTCAGAATAGCTCTTTTGAAGGGGGGTGTCTGCAAAGGTGTCCGGTGTGACTTTAGCATGTTGATAGTGAACTTCAAAGATGTTAGGAGGTTCACCATCATAAGGTGGTCATTGGTGACTGCCTGCGCTGAGCCCGCCTTCAGCAGACAGTCGTGGAGGTAGGGGAAGACCGGTATCCCCAACCTCTGCAGTTGTGCAGTGACCACTGCCATTAAATTTCATGAACACCCAAGGGGCACTGTTGAGGCCAAACGGAAGCACTGCAAATTGAAAATGCACCTGGCTTACTGTGAACCAAAGTTAGTGCTGTGGGCCTGCAGGATGGGGATATGGAAATCAACATCCTACAGGTCATACGCCACCTTCCAGTCTGTGGGGTCTAGGGCAGGGAGGGCCTAGACTAAAATGAGCATCTTGAATTTGTCCTTCTGCAGAAAAGATCCAAAGTAAGACAAAGACCCCTGTTCTTCCGCACAAGAAAGTAGCAGAAGTAACCCCCAGTTATTGCTTCCGAGGTCAAACTTCTCTCTATGGCTCCTTTGGATAAAAAGGCTTTCACTTTATACTGCAAGACGGCCAGGTGGTCCTCCTGTCAGTCGTCCTGATGGTGGTGGAAGGTGTGGCGAAGTAGAAAGAAATCGGAGGGCTTTGTCCTCTATGGACAATTTGGAGGATTCAGCTGCCCAAAGTGATACAATACCACCCTTGGAGGAAATATAGTATCTGCCACCAACAAGGTGGCTGTGTGCTGGCAAGGACACACTAAAGCAGTTTTGCTGATACTACAGGGTCGAGGGCCTGAGCTCCACGTTGTCCCTGCTGACCTGAGTGTTGACTCTTAGAACCGTGTCTCCGGCCAAGAAAAAGGCTGAACGTCCTGCTGGACTGGTGGAGGAGTCTGGTGTTGAACAAATGGAAAACCTCAACTGTAGCCAAAGGGCGATAATTGCTGGTGAAATTGCCTTGTGGGAGCAGAAAGGTCCAAGGAACATGCTGTGGCTCTTGTCTCCTAGAACCACTCCAAGGCTGAGTCCACTTCCTACCCAAAATGGTGAGAGCCGTCAAAAGGTATGTCCATTAGGGACGCTTGGATAAACTCGAAGAAGCCTGTACATGAAATCCAGGCGTGGCACGGAAGAGCCACATTAGTACTTATTGCTCACCCTAAGCAGTTGGTCATGTCCAATCCAGAATGAATGACATTTTTTGCGTCATCACAACCGTTTTGAATAGCCTGGCTAAGAGAAACCCAAAAGTCGTTCGGAACAGCTGGCATAATTTGTGCTACAGTATCCCAAATAGCATGGGAATAGCGGCCCAAACAACAGGTAGCATTCACAGACCTCGGGCACACGCTTGTGGATCAAAAAATCTGTTTCCCAAATGTCTCTGTTCTTTTGGATTTATGATCAGGCAGAGTGGTAGGAAAAGCAGAGATTAATTTGGCTGGTAGATGCCTGTACCACCAGACTCACTGGCACTGGGTGTTGAGTAAGAAAGACTGGGTCACCTGGAGCGGGATCATGGCAACGAGTGATCTTCCATGAATAGGCGGACCTGAACAAAGTTTCGACCAAGTAACCAAAGGAGCATCTGTAAGGGTCTCATTAAATGGGAACAGTGGCTCTGTGGCAGTCTGACAAGTTGAAGTACCTCTGTCAATACATTAATCTTCACTCCCACTGTGGGGAGCTGTAAATCTAGAACTTCTACTGCCCTTTGCATAACAGCAGAAGAGGACCTTTTGTGCGTGGCAGGACCGGGGGGGCAACAAAGCCAGAATCTGGGGAAGTATCCAGCCCACTAGCATCCTGAAGTTCTTCACACCAGTTTTGCAGATCATATTGAGGAACACAGTCTTCCCCATCATCATGGTTATCATTGTGGGAGTCAGTGTCGAAAAAACTGTATAAGATTTGGGCCCTACCATGTGGTAATGGTAAGTTATTGGAATCTGAAGGGTTACCTAGTGGCTGTCTGCCAGTCAGAGCCTGGCACAATCTCAGTCAAGGTGGTGGTGGATTTTTCTCTGAGTCGGATAGTACTATAGATTTATAGACCGCCATAGTGGGCTATACCGGCCATTAAAGGCCCGCTCCAGAGTTAAAGGCCCAAGCCAAAGGCACATGAGGGCAGAATGTTCTAATTAGAAAAACAAAGGCCTTGTGGAGCCCAAGGGGGATGAAATCCCCCTTGGCTTCAAAGCTTTGGTTCACAGCTCTTGCTGTGAATGTAATCACAGCAAGAGCTGTGAAAGGGGGCTGAAGTCAGCCCCTGGAACTCCCCTGCTTGGCTGAAATGCTTTTTGCAGTTCAGTCAAGTCTGGGAGAACCAGGAGCTGAGCAACATTCACCCACCCCTTCTTCCGAAGCCCGAGAGACACTAACTACAGGAGGAGAGATTGGTGAAGGCTGCGTGTGTCCTCCTGCATGGCCTCTACCTTTCGCTTTCCTCTGTCTAATTAATATATTTTCGAGAGGCAGGGGAGAGAGAAAGGTAGAGGCTGTTAATTAGGATATTAAAATGTTGAGAACAACGGGTCTATACCAGTTAATATAGGCCGCTGCTGCTCCACCGTCTTCAAAGGAGCTCTCAACATTCCAATATTCTAATAAAGGTTGAGCATCTCCTCCAGCATCCCCTGCATAGATGTGAAAGGAACCAGCACAGGGGGAGATGGCGTCAGAACTGAAATCGGTACTAGAACCGTTGCTGAACCCGATGCAGGTTCAAGGGGCCTAGACAATAATGAAGGTGGACCTGTCGGCAGAAATACAACTGGGGGCAGCTGCAAATCTTTGGGGCCAGAAGGCGTACCAAAAAGAGCTGGTAAAGAGAAAATTATGTGCAGCATAGCCTCTCTGTTACTTGTAGCAACACTGACGACTTGCCTGGAAATACAGGGTGCACGAGGACCAAATTTGGAATCTGCTCCAACAGAGTTTGAGAGGCAATCTAACGCTCTTGCAGCTCTGTGGAGTCCGTCACTGGCGGGAAGGGGTAGATTCTCGATTTAACTTCTTATGTTTTTTCTTGTATTTTCCAGAGGACTTTGACAGCTGAGAGGGTCTGCCATAGAAATGAATGTAATCTTCGACCAGTCATGGTGAGGAGTCTTCTTGTGTTTGGTGATGTAAAGTTTGGCCTCATGGTCCCATATGGCCGTTGAGTTTATCAGGGCTCTTTCGTCTCAGGCCCTGAAGTTGTCCTCCAACCCCGAGCACCCTAACAGACTTTGTGAGAGCCGGTCACAGACCTCTGTTTGCAACAGTCTCGGCACAGTTTAAACTCTGGCGTTTTAGTGGTGACATTTTCCCTTGCACACCAGATAATTTGTCAAAAAACAGTGGGGGATCAAAAGACCAAGGGGAAGCTCTGGATCTGCTCTGCGACTGGAGGCATGGAAAGAAACTGACATCAGTAAACATGAGTGGTGCTTATAAGTAGCTCTGCTTGACACTTCTGGAGAGAAAAGTCGTTGGTGCAGAGTCGCACAACTCCACCTACTGGAGATCTGCTTTAAAAGTGCTCTGATCCAGTCTGATGTTTTGGGAATATTCAAAAGGCGAGTAATCTGCGGATAAAAGTATCAATCAGAATGCTGCATTACATAAAATTCAGATAAATACAACTAAAACAAAGTACTTTTGCTCATGGGAACCCATAGGCTTCTTCGATTAATGTAATTAGCAGACTGAGTAGCTCAAAACTGATGTGCAAATCAGGACCATTACAAGATTTTGCACCAACCCCAATAAACTGTATTCCTACGTACTGCAAGAAATCTGAAAAACATTTAGCAGCAGATCTGACTAATTATATTACACCGGTTTGCAAAATGATAACTTTTTGTGATATGCGCTATGAAGTGGGGCACGTTTGTGCAGAGCTTCTTAAGCAATAACCTCAGCTGTGGCTTTCTACTTGCTACAAATGAGAGCTAAACGTGTGGCAACCAATCACTAATTGAAATTAATCTGCCAGTGTACACCACTTTTGCAATGCTACTGCATAATGGAACACACACAGCAGGAATTTAATTAATTCCATCAATACACATTTTTGCTATTTACACTTCTAAACACGTGTGAGTACAGTGACTGATATCCACCCTTTTCACATTCTAACATGGTGCTGATGCCGGGAATAAACACCTGAAACAGATCGGACCGCAACACTTGCAAATACACCTGAGATATTTGATTTATGTATTTGTAAAGCGCGACTATCACCCTGAAAGGAGCATCCTGGCGCTGTGCGGAAGCAGAGCGATTCAGACAGGAATGTGATGTATTGCAATTTATACGACTGAAGAACAGAGTGCGTCGATGGATACAAGGCTTTCCTGAATTGGGTTTTTGATTCCATCAGTCTCAACTGTATAGGCATGAGGTTTCCATGTTCTGGTTCCCAGGGTTGCCAAGAATGTTTCACCTTTGGTTTTGTACCTAAAGGTAGAGGGTTTTAGCAAGTTTGCTGAGGAGGATCTAAGTGTCCTAGCAGTGACATACCCTGTGAACCTGGTAGCTAGGTATTTGGGTCCTGATTCTCTAAAGGCTCTAAAAGTGATTAACAGAAGCTTAAATAAAATTATTTTTTGAATAGGCAGCCAATGAAGGGTTCTAAGGGCTGCGGAGGCCGAAGAGCAGGCGGGGCAGTTTCAACACCAGGCGGGCAGCTGCATGTTGTACCATCTGTAACTTGTTTAGTACTTGTTTGTTTACCCCTGCAAACAGGCTATTACAGTAGCCTAATCTGGATAGGATAAGTGCTACTGCTACTGTCTTTCTTGCAGAGTAGGGAATGAGATCAAAAAAATGTAAGAGTTTTGATTAGGTTGAAGCACATCCCAGCCACTGCGAGGGCCTGTGGCTGGAACGAGAGAGAGAGGCATCGAATTTTACCCCGAAATTCTTAACTACTTCTACTGTATTAGGTGGGGCAGGCGTGTCTTCTGGCCACCATTGGACCGAATTGAAGAGATTATCCTTGCCTATTAACATTATCTCGGTCTTATCCGTATTTCATTTAAGTTGATTATGTCTCATCCATCGGATAACCTCTGTTAGACATTGCTTGATGTTAAGCTCTGATTCATTAGAGTCTTTGTCTAAGACTAAGATCAATTGAGTGCCATCCGCAGAGGAGGTTGCTTCAATGTCAAATAAGGATATTATCGAGATAAGCGGGGCCATGTAGATGTTGAACAAAAGAGGGCTAAGAGAAGAGCCCTGTGGTACGCCCGAGGTAATGGGGTGTTCAGTTGAAAGAAACGATCCTAAGGCAACTGTTTGTCTGCAGTTGGTAAGCAAGGATTTTATCCAGGCTAAGGCGGTACGAGATATGCCACAGTTTTTCATTCGGGATAGAAGAATGTCATGGGAAATGGTATTGAATGCGGCAGACATTTAATAAGATCAGCACCGCATTCTTTCCTTTATCTAAGGTTAGTTTCAATGTATCCATCATTTCCAAGAATGCAGATTCGGTCGAGTGCTTAGGACGGAAACAAGATTGGCTGGGGTGCAATATCCTGGCCTCTTCTACGAAGACTGTGGGCTGTTTATTGACCAGTCTTTCTACAAATTTCCCAAGGGTGGGTAATAGCAAAATGGGGCTTAGGTTAGAGAGGGTGGAAGGATCCATGACCTGTTTTTTGAGGAGTGGTTTGACAACTGCCAGTTTCCATTCTGCAGGGACCGTCGCTGTGGCCAATGACAAATTTATTATGTTGTTAATTACTGGGTTGACAATATATCTGATCTTATGAAGTCCAGCAAGAGGACGTGCATCAAAGGGAGATCCAGATTTACACGAAAGAATAGCTTGATGCGACTGTTCCAATGTGATTTTTTCAAAAACCTGGAGGGACAGTCCTGTGTAGGTGGGATCAGGCTCTAAATCTTGAAAAGGCATATGTAAGGCACTAAATTCTTTTTGGATGTTAAGGATTTTTTCTTCAAAGAAAACGGAAATCTGATCACAAAGAGTCTGTGACGGAGGAATATCCTTAACTAACATTTTTGGATTAGTGAAGGATTTTACAATTGTGAAAATCATTTTCTGATCCTGTTGAGCATCAATAATTTTTTTTTTTTAACTCTTTTTATGATAGCTTGATTTGTAGATGATATTTTTTCCTACCTATTTTAAAGAGGTTTAGTTCCTCTACTTTGTATGCTCTTCTCCACCTCCGTTCTAGTTGGTTGCACTGGAGGTGAAGATCTGCTAATGTCGGCGTATACCGGGGAGCAGAGGTTTTAGATATTTTTTTATTCGTAGTTTGCACTATTGGGAGATAAATCATTGCTGATCGTTGTAATATAAAACCGTTGTTGAGGTTTCAAGCCTTCAAGAATGATATAGGTGGTTTACCCTGCAATGCATTTGGATGAGACCAAATGGCAAACTCATACAAGCCAAAAATATCTGAGAATGCAGAATAGGATGAGTGTACAATTTTTTTTAACACAGCTGGCATTGAACATATAAGTCTCTAGGTGGTCCAAACGCCAGAAAAACTAAGAAATAGTGGGAAAATGCACTAAATGTGAACAAATGAAGAAGCAGGATTTAGTATTCATGCTCTCAGATTCCAGAGTCTGTTACTTAGACGCGAGATCACATTTCACTGTTGAATCAGGGACAAAAAAGCGCAGCAGTATCATCCACCTCCCCCAAAGATGGCATTTACCCACCTCTGATCAAGTTGAAGTTGGGTTATGGAAATGCTGTGTACCTTAACGGAAGCTAAAGTGGTGTTTCTGCAAAGAATTCATAAAAATGTAGTCATTTCTTAAATCTTTGCCTACAAGGGAAGGTCAAATAGTGCTCTGATAAAGTTAAGTCTCCAGGGGATGGTGCCAAAGTACCCAAACCATAAAGTCTCAGGGCACTGGCATAGCAGATTGTCTTCAGCAGATCATTTCATCCTAGAGGTCCCTCAATCCAAAAGTCTTAAGGTATCAAGATGTTCTCAGTTCTGGAACCGAAGCAACCAAACCGACTGCGACTTCATGTTTGGAAGCTATGTTCTTTGCTCTCCTTCCAGAAACCCTTAAAGTGAAAATATACACACACATATATGTGTATGTGTGTGTGTATATATATATATTTTTTGCGCTGAAGGCCCTCTATTTGTGCAACCGGCCCAACCACAGAAGTAAAAGGAACATCATCTTTCATGCATGGTAGCATCAAGAGTGACTGAAGAGCTCCTTTATCTGAGTTATGAGACCATGAGTAGAGGGTCGAGACACTGATACAGGATATTGTACATGTACTTAATGTATTAATGTTAAAGGAAGAATGCGTCCTTTCTCCCCAATGAGTTTCCCTTTGGGATGTGAACCTGCTCTGTTATTCTGGTTATATTGCTTTTTTGTCCTCATATTGCTGCCAAGATGACAAGTCAAACATACCTTTACTACAGACATGGACATTTGTAGTGTTGCATAGTGTAGATAATTTTCTCTGCAATAAGTAACAAGCCTGATATAAACCCAAGCAGGCAGAATAATCAGATATGACGGGCCCATATCTGGTATACCCCCATATTCAGAGATAGAATCGAATCAAACAACCTTATGACGCAAGCAAGCATTCACAAAAAGGTGCCCACAGAGCAGAAAGAGAAACACAGACACCACCAGTTTCCCCCACCATGGTGTGAATGGCATGCAAAAGTGAATCATGCAAAGTAGGAAGGCTCTCCTGAATCCCTATCACAGAGTTCTGAACACATGCATATAATACCAAATAGAACTACGCCTAAATATCATATTGTATATGATCTGGTGGAATGCCAGAAATACCTATCAAAATATTTAAATACCAAATACTCCATCAATCGTTTTACTGGTGATGAACCGCTTGGCTTCAGGACTATCAGTGGAGTGAGATGGTGCTTGTGCGACTAACAGAACTAGACAAGAACCGCTATGACCCAAGATGCAGGTGCAATATCAGTGTCTGTGATGCTGGGTCTTTTCGGACTTACCAGCCTGCTTGTTAAATGTCAGAGTGGGTGCAGTTCTACACATCAGCTGGTCCTGGTGATACTGTACCAACTCAGGTCTGGTGTGGCCCAGAAAGCCCCAGGTGATTTCACTGGCTTGTTTTTTTGGCTGCTTCAGCACTTTTCTTTTCAACACTGGTGGTACTAAAGGATCCAGAATTCCCTAAAGCATTACAACGCAGATGTCTATCCGACATTTTGATAACCTGAAAACGAGGTGGTCACTAGACTATTTTTACCCAGGTGGCATATTCACTTTAGCTAAAATACAAACTATCCTTGAAGAGCTGGAGGAATTTAGAAGTGAAAGAGTAAACCTGTTTCTGCATACTTGCAAGATGCTATTTTACAAGTGCTGCGCACGACGGTCTCGCCTTGTTTTCTTGTGGAGACTGCCAGATGCAAAGGTGACCGTCTCACAGCTGCTGTGTTACTTAACACTCTCATATGCCAGGTGGAAGCAACAAGTATCTCTGAAAGGCCACTAAATGGATGAAATAAGCAGCAGATTCCAGGAGCTGGAGCAGGGTTCTAGAAGAAGGAGCAGGATTCCACAAGCAAAAGCAATCAATCAATCAATCAGGGAATTGTAAGCGCGCTACTCACCCGTGAGGGTCTCAAGGAGCAGAGGGGGAGGGTCCGCAGATCTGTTTAGCCGAAGAGCAGGATTCTATATATATGTAAGTCCGTTTTTATATAGCGCAGCTACTCACCCTTACGGGTCTCAAGGCGCTGGGGGCCGTCGTGGAAATTAAGTGAGCTATTGCCCAGAGTCACATGGTGCTGAGCTGCCGCCGGAGCCGGGGATCGAACCGTGAACCCTGTGCTCCGAAGTCAGCTGCCCTGGCCGATTCACCACACCTCTCCACTTATATATGAAAGTAACCAGAAAGGAAAAACCACTGCCACAGCAAGGGAGTGTTTGCGACGTATGGAATGGCTGTTTCAGGCTACTTAAATAGGGAAGAACAGGAAGATAAGAGTAGAAGAAGCAGAACGCCTACAGAAAGACCACAAATATTATGGTTTGAGAAAAACCTATTGACAGACTGCATAGGTGGACATGTTGGTTTTGGGAGGAACGAAATCTTTCACCTCCTATCACATGACACAGAGCATGATGGACAGATCTAGGAGAAAAATGCAAAGGGCTATTTTGGTTGAGTAGAGATCATGTTGAAAGAAAGCAACTTGATTCTGGCGCAAGCGCAGTGAAGAACAGAACACTGTCATTCGAAATTTCTCGCATGTGAACGTTGGTTGAAAGGCCGCATAAAATCCATGAGACGTGGTCTCTCCAAGAGCAGCTCGGCCACAGGGGGCAGAAATGGTGACACTTTTACTACAACGAATTGCATGGGTTCGTCTACTTGCATTAGACCAGTTATACTGAAAGTACGGCCCGGGGGGGGGGCATACGGCCCTCCTGACCTTTAATTGCGGCCCCCTGATGAACAGCAGCACTGGGCTGCTGTTCACCTGACAGGGCAGCAACATTCAGGCAACTGTGAAAGAAATGGGTTTCCTTTATTTACACGTTAACTAAAGTAAAGGAAAAGAAGAAACTAAGGTGTCCTGGACAACTTATCTTTAGGAACACCTTTAGTTTTAAAGACATCTTGCACTTAACATGTAAAAACATGATATAAACTCTGTAAACTTCAAAAAAGTGTATTTTATGAACATGCATAAGCATTGCTTTGCCTTTAATTCTTAGTGCATGCCAATAGAGAGTGGGTGGCAGACAGATGTCACATGTCACGGTTTGTTGTTCACACCATGCATCTGTTTCGAGTCCCCCCTATGTCCACCTTTCATCACCCTTGCCCTGCTTGCATCGGCGCAGCCCTCTGGCATGCCACAGACAGTACTTTGCAGCCCCCACGGAAATGTTTGGGAGTACCCATGCATTAGACAATCTTCCTTTTGTTGCCTTGGGCTTCTAAAACATCTGCACTGTGCAAGGTTATCATCCACTATAAACTTTATTTACATCATGTGTTATGAAAAGAAAAAAAAACAGTTCAACCAAGAAAAATATTCAAAGCAAAGCTCCATGCCACCTAATGCACTACTCAGAATATGGAAAACCCTGTTGAAGCTCAAGGTTGTGAGGTCTTGATGGAAGCTGCGTAAAGCAACTGTGGATCAGAAGCAGAGTGATATAAAGTCAGTCCTGAGGCGGTCATATTGTGGGCAGACTCTGTGTCCCAAAACTGGGGAATATATTGCACAAAGAGAAAGCAAGCGGGTGGACGTATAAATAAAACAGATTTGTGAGTTTTATGGGTGAGGATAGGGAGCCCAATTAGCATGCAAATTAATGCTGAACGCAATAGCAAACCAACTTAAAAACAAGCATTAAAAGAATGAACGCTTGGAAAGTTGTGCCAGGCATTGTAACATTTATATGGTGGGACTTTCTGTATCTACCCAGATCAGAGTGTGTTGGAAAATATTTTTTTTTAAATGTAGCCTACAGATTTTGGATAACCACATGTCTATGCCCCATTCCTCAGGTGTGAGCATCAGCCCTATGCACCCACATACCTCCATAGCTGATGATCTCAAACTGAATTACAGGGACAGAAATGGGATTCTGAAAACAGCAAGGGAATGCAAAGACTGTGGGGATTGGGGTGTGGGGGGTGCTACAGTTGATGTTTTTCCATCTTGCAAGGGTATGTGCTAAAATTCAAGAAACCAGCACAAATGTGTAAAACTATGCAAAGAATATGAATTTCCCATTCAAATGTCTACTTTTTGCACTCCTTGGATGGGAGCAAAACACAACCGTAAATTCATGGTCCTAGCCCTTCTCCTAGCGACAAGGCCTGTGGCACAACCACTAGGGCAGAGGACGCGCTCTGACTCTTCAACAATGGATAAATTAACTCACCTATGTAGTGAACATTAGGAATAATACAATGAACTACTACTTGTGCCTTCACACCCTAAAAGACTTTTCTGTTCCGCAGCTATTTCTAACCGAGTTTGGAGAATGATGAAGATCACGCATTGATAAATGTGTCATTAAACTGCTTGGGGAATACTAGAGGTTATGTCGTGTACGTTGACACGGCATGATGGTTAAGTGAGTATGGACACTGATTGGTATTACTATGTAAAAGTGTTGTTAAGGTTGTACTTAAACTAGAAAATTTCAATAACAAACAGCAAGGTAAAACGTAGTTACAAATTGAAGCTGTGAACATCTCAACATTTTGTGTTGATCAAGAAGATGCTTTTTTCGCAAATCTGAAGCATGCAAAGATCTATCTTTGAGACAGAGTGTGAAACCAGGAGCACGAGTTTCTCCAATAGTTCTACAAAAGCAACCAATGAGTTGTGAATCCAAAGAAGAAGCTCATAGTTATGCTAAAGTGCCACTAAAACACTCAATTAGAGATGATTTAGTGGATAGGGTTCTAGATTTTAACATTAGCTGAAAGCATGCTTGATGTAACAACATTTGATGAGTTTATGTACTCCTAAATACCTCATCCGCAGTGTTTCGTCCCAGGGAGATTACAAATATGCAATTTTGTATGTTCCTTATTTTGATGTTCAAATGGGTGAGTTATAGTTCACGGACAGTTGTTTAGAAGTTAGTGTGGAAAACAAACGAGAATGTGTGAATCAAATAAGTATAAATCATACATATCAAAAATAACTGAGGGGTGGGGGAAAGAATTAACTGCCAAAGATCAGGCTCAGCTGAATGTAACACCGCATAAGGTGGGGAAAAATTTGCTGGTACTGAAGTGCTTTAAGCAGATCGTTGTGGTATACATATTCTCATACCACCGGTTACGTTGTACATAGGAGTATAGTAAGGTTGATTAAAGGTATACAATGACATAACATGCTACAAACCTCGCACTGGGTGCAATTCAGTTGAAGAGGTGTAATATTATAGGACTACGAGATGGTTGCAAGAACCAAAGAAGATGTACATTACCCAAACATTTGACATTCTGGAGTTCTACAAGACGGTGACAAGTTACATGTACCAATGCTTGGTATATAGGATGATGGGAGTGGAGGCTGGAAATTTCAAATAGTTTGCTTAAGCTCATAATAGATAGGTCAAGCTCAAATAACACTACTTTGAGCAGCTTCTCAATTAGCTAAGAAAGATTAAAGAAATAATAGAATTCTTTGGCTGGGGGAGGATGTGTAGCATTCATGTTCAATTGACTTGGGCACCACACAGAGTACTATATGGTACATAATAGACATACTAGGATTTATTTTTTCTTAAAGAAAGTTGAAAACCATCACCTGAAAAAGGTGCACTATACTTGCAAAAATTTTGATCAACCACGCTACAATGCTCTGGACCTTCCAGGTACACTGAGAACAGTAGAGTGATAAAGGTTTTAAAAGCTAGTATGTATGAAGCAGTGTCCCAAGAGAATAGTTGGCGTTCATTGAGCCTCATTTGGGATATTTGAAAGGTCCAGGTGTGCTCATGGAGGCATCTGAAGTCTAGATAAGTGGCAAATGTAACTCCAGAGAGAATGACACTTTTTTGTTTTTTTGTGTTATGAGAAGTAGATAAAGCAGTCTAATCTTAAAACACTGAATGCTGAACACATCATGTGGTTACATGAAAGTGTTGTTGGAAGCTGGATTGCAGCAAGGCGATATGACAAAAAAAAAGACATCAGGGAAAGCATTTGTGCTGTCAATGAATTAAAAGCTGGCTGATTTTTTTCAACTTAAAGTTGACTATCTTTCGGGGCGTGGCCTAGCGATCCATCATGGTGGACGCGCGTTAGGCGAGCTCCGCTCAGCCGGAGCCAATTATCCTTGAATTATCCTGCTTCCCCGGATTGTCTAGGTCATAAAAGTATACTATATTGGCAGCACAGCGACGTGATCGCTATCGTGGCACATGAGGGAGCTGAGGCAGCAGTGGATGCGGTGGCGGCGGCAGCGGCCTACGGTCCGTACGGCATAGCGGGCGAATCGAGGCGGGGCCCCCTGGGCGGCAGCCGCGGGCGAGATTGTCGCGTGGGGTAGCACTGGAGTGCTCCGTTTGAGGAAGGGCTGCCTGGGAACTGGATTGGCTCCTGGCGGTCGTCTGTGGGCTGAGGCGGCTGTGGAGCGACTGTGTGTGGCTGAGAAGACGGCAGTCCCGTGAGTGCTCCTCGCGTTCCCTTCCCCCCGCTGTCAATATCGCATCCCGGCGGCTAGATCGGGCCGCGCAGGAGGGGCTGGTTGACGCGCTATAGATCCGGGTCTGCTATCGAGTGGACGGAGCCTGGGCCGGTGGCGGTGAGCGCCCAAGGATTGTGCAGTTCCCTTACTGGGGATATACGGGCCTCTGCGGACTCCCGCGCCCCTGGGCTGCTGAAACATACAGGCCGGTGGCGTGCGGCCTGAAGACACGGCGGCTGGCCCCGTGAGGCCACGGCCAGCCGGTTGTGGGAGTCGGGGCAAGCACGTAGCCGTTATCAGCCACGGCCAACCCTGCAAACCCTGGAATATCCTTCTGGAGGATTGCGCTCTGTGGCCTGGTGGGGAGGGGGGCGGCTTGGTGTTGGCTGGTCTCCGTCGCTGACGTCTGCCTAGTTGAGAGCCAGGCCTAGTAAACCCTCCTGGAGCTGGACATCGTTGCGGGCCTGGCACCATACTACCCCTGATTGGCCGGCGCGGCAGGCAAGTGGACTGTGGGGCACCCATTAGGGGGGGTGGGGACACGTCTGTCTGCGGAGGCGGCCGGGTTAGCACCCGGTGCGGCTTGTGGGCAGGGGGTCTCCGCCCGAGCCCGGGCTTCCCGAGTGATACTGCCTAGGGACGACTCTGGCCAGTAGACCAGTCAAGAAACGAAGCTCCCCACAACATAAGATATACAAGCGTGGGCTACCCAGTCAATTTGAGTTGGGAGTTGCGGTGCGGCCATCGTGAGGGAGCAAGACCCGAAGGCAATTATGACGAAGGATAAAACGACGGGAGGATCCGCCAAGCAAAGCACGCTGGACCGATTCACCGGACTGGGGGCCGCTGCGGCTGAACAGGGGGGGCATGCCGGACAATGCAGCTCTCATGGCAGCTATAACACAGTCTAGGGACGTCTTGGACGCGAAAATAGGGGCAGTTGGTTCCGATGTCATGCTTCTCAGGCAAGATTTACGTAATGAAGTAGAGCGTATCACGGAGACCGAGACTAGGATCTCAGAGGTGGAAGACTCCGTCACTACCCTACAGAAAAAAGTCGCCTCGTTGGAAACGGTCACCAGAGGCCTGGCGACACGAGTGGAAAACGCAGAGGGCAGGGCCAGGAGGAACAATCTCCGTTTTGTTGGATTCCCCGAGGGATGTGAAAGGGGGGGGGGGGGGAGGATATGGAACGGTTCCTGACTCTGTGGCTCACGAGCTGGCTCCCCCCAGAGTCATTGTCCCGCTGTTTTGTGGTCGAACGAGCGCATTCGGCCTTGACGCAGAAGCCGCCTCCAGGAGCCAGACCGAGGCCTGTTATAGCCAAGATCTTAAATTATCATGACAGAGAAGTGATCCTGAAGCAAACCAGGGCTAAAGAGCCCCTGACCCATGATAATGCCCGTATTATCGTGTTTCCAGATTACACGCGGCTAGTGCAACAGAAGCGGCAGCCTTTCCTGGCAGCCAAGGCTAGCCTGCGTGACCTGAAACTCCCGTATGCCTTGCTGTACCCCGCCAGATTGCGGGTGGTGTATCAATCACGTACTCTCTTCTTTGAGTCGCCTGAGGATGTCTTCAAATGGACGGACGAGACGGTGAAGGTTCGGCCCGCACGCCGCCCAGGAGGGAATCAGATTCATCATCCAGTGATGTAGTCCGGAAACCACCCAAGCCCAAAGCTAAAGGAAATAGACGGTCAAGGTCCAGACGTCGATCTCAATCCTGTAGCGATCCTAGCAGATCTACATCGTTGCCTCATAGCCATCTTGGGACTCCTCCGGACAAGGGGTTGCTGGTGCCAACTGTTTAGACCGGAGAAGCACGAGGGGGGGCTAGTACCTTTGCCAGAACTCAATTGACGGAGGGAATGCCCGCTGACCATGGGCTGGTTACTGGGGATCCATTGGCGGGGGTGGGCCGGGTACTCCCGTTGGGGTCTGCAGGCCGCCTCCGCTGCGACAGATACTTCAGTGGTTTTGAGGTATGGGGGGGGGGGGGGGTGGAGGGAAGTTGGGGTACTTAGGGTTTACGTTTGCACTGCGTCACTCCTTTACAGAGCCAATACTCACACACTGGTTGTTAATTGTCCTACATATCAACGCCGCAGGATTTATTGATGGCGATCTCAACAGATAGGATGCGAACCCATGCGGGGGAACTCCGGATAGTGAGTTGGAATGTCAGAGGACCGCTAGACAAAGTGAAAAGAGGGGCTATACTTCAGCAGGCCAAACGCTATCATGCTGACATCCTGATGTTGCAGGAGACACACTTAATGGGAACAAAGGCCTTGTGCCTTCTTAGGGATGGTTATATTCAAGCGTTCCATTCTGGGTTCACAAGGGGATCCCGTGGGGTTGCAATTCACCGAAGGGTTCCCTATAAGCATTCCAAGACGTGGACAGATGCCCAGGGGAGGTACGTCTTTATCAGAGGCACCATATGCGAGGAGCAGGTGGTATTGGGCTGTATCTATGCCCCCCGCCGCTGTCTTGGTCGCTGGTTGAGCGCCTTACAACCCTGTGGGCGGATATACCTGATGGGTTGGCAATAAAAGGGGGAGACTGGAACGATGTGATGGACATGGCCAGGGATAGATGGGGGGTGGGGGGTGGGGGGCGGGGGGGGGGCAGTCCAATGTTCATCAAACTACCCTCCCTGGTGACTGGGTTGGGCTGGGCGGACCCCTGGTGTCGGTTACACGGAGAAGAGCAGGGCTACACGTATCTGTCGGTGGTGCACGACTCATTTTTCTGACTCGATTATATATTCACGTCATCGGGTGCAGCTAGTAGGGTGAGTGCCGTAGAGATCCTTCCGAGAGGTTTATCAGATCACTCTCCGGTTGCTCTCATGATACAGTTGAGTCCGACGAAGTAACCCTTTCGATGGCGTCTCTCCCCCTGGAATTTGCAAGATGAGAACTATAGGGAACATATAGGGCAGGCAATGGAGCAATACCTGGACCTTAACGTAGGATCGGTAGCAGGGGCAGAATCACTGTGGGAGGCAATGAAACCAACCCTCCGGGGAATTGACATATCGTTTTGCTCAGCGGCACATCGAGCCCGGAGGGAATCGCTTCTGAAATTGGAGGCCCACATCATGGAACTTGAGCGGAGCAGCAGGGAGGAAGGGGGAAGTCCGATGCGCCGCCAGCTGCTACTGGCGCGACAGACTCACGCCGACCTTCTGATGGACGAAGCCCCCTTGGCGTGGTTGGCGTCCCGTAGTAGGATTTACCAGTGGGGGGATAAGTCCAGCAAGCTACTCCATCGATTGTGCCAGGGAGCCCTGCACCCCCAGGTTCTTCCTAGTATACCAGGCCCGATGGAAGGATTCTCGGGGACCCTTCTCTGATTGCGGAGAGCTTCGCAAATTATTTTGTGGAATTATACACTCCTAAGGAACTCATACTGGAAAGCATGATACACGCTTTATAGAGGATTTACCACCCCGGGCCCTCTCCGATGAGTCACGCACGGAGCTGGATCTCCCGCTCACTGAGGAGGAGCTGAGTACAGCGCTGGGAGATTTGAATTCTGGAAAAGCGCCGGGTCCCAATAAATGTGAGTTTTAAAAAAAATACTTCTCGAAACTGGGGCCCCACTTTCTTAGGGTGGTAGATGAAGCGAGGGAGCGCGGCTGCTTCCCGCAAGACTGGAGGCACGCGGAAGTGGTCGTGTTCCATAAACCGGGCCGTCCCCCAGACCAGCACGCCTCGTATCGTCCCATTTCGTTATTGAATGTAGAGGCAAAAATCTTGGCTAAAGTATTGGCCAATCGCCTCTAATCCCATATAACCACCATGATTCATCCCGACCAGGCTGGTTTCATGCCCCAGAGAGCTACGCGCCATAATATTCGCCGTGCACACATTGCCATAGCCACCATCCAGGGATTGGGGGAACAAGCCGCACTCTTACTGGCAGATATGGATAGGACATTCGACTCCCTTAGCTGGATATATCTGTTTGCCCTTTTAAATCGCCTGAATGTGGGCCCACGCTTTTTGTCATATTTAAAATTATTATATACGGACCTTACGGCGTCGGTGCGCATTGCGGGATCCACTTCCTTCACATTCTCCACTGGAAGGGGCACCCGTCAGGGCTGTCCCTTGTCACCATATCTTTTCGCTTTGGCAATGGAGCCTCTGGCGGCGTGGGTGCGGATGGATGCACAGGTGACGGGCTTTGAGTGGGCACATGGGCTCTCAGACCGCATTGCATTATATGCAGACGATGTTTTATTCTTTTTAACTGATATCAACAAGACGGGGCCCGAGGCTGCTCCGCATTATGCAAATATTCGGGGAGTCTTCGGGTCTTTTCATGAATCCTTGTAAATCTACCCTGTGGGTACTGGGGGAAAAGACGGGCCTGGGGCCTTGGGTATTGGCGGTGCAGGTTACCACAGTGGGGGCGAAGTATCTGGGAGTCTTCCTGTCGGATTCGTCAAGCGTGTCCTGGGACAGAAATATTGTTCCGATATGGGCGCGGGTACGCGAGGAGTTAAAAGCATGGTTGCACATGCCCCTCTCCATCTATGGCAGGTCGGCCATCTTTAAGATGGTATCGCTGCCGCATCTGCTCTACCAATTGCAGAATTATCCATACCCAGTCCTCCCTAAGTGGTTTTGGGTCAGTTTCTGTGGGCGGGAGGGGCTTCCAAAGTTGCGTTGCGCACCTGCTTTCAGTCGACGTACTGTGGGGGGTTGGCTACCTCGGATGTCCAATCATACTATATGGCTTCGCACCTGTTGATATTGAATGAATGGTGGTAAGGGGACAGGGAAGACCCTGCATATGCAGTGGAGCGACGATGCATGGGGGATTCCACTCTACATACTATCTTGTACTCTGCACCCCTGCGTAACTCTCTACCGCCGGCCACAAGGGTGGTATTCCAGGTGTGGAAACAGACCCTCCGTAAGATGGGGTGGTGGGACAAATTGACGAGGGAGACCCCACTGTGGTATAATGGCCGACTGCCACAACTGGCTGTTTTACCTGGATTTCGCGGATGGGACAATATAGGTATCTCTACCCTAGGGGAGGTGATGCGCGGTGCGGTCCTGAAATTCTTCCAGGACCTCCAGCAGGAATTTCAGATGCCGAAGACCCAATTTTATAAATACCTCCAATTTAGACATGCCATCTCCCCCAGCATCGCGGGGTTGGAAGCCCTTCCTGAATTTAGCCCCATTGAAGCCAAAGTGTTTATGGGGAGACCTACAAGACCATAAAATTTCCAGAATTTATCAGTCCTTGGTTAGAGAGGCATGGGACGGGGATCTTGGCCCACTGGATGGGGATGATTGGACGGAGACGCTGGCCTCCCCTTGGGAGGCTGCGATTGCAATGCGGCTAAGCCTCATTCAATTTAAATACCTACACCGGGTGTATTATACCAGAGTCAGGCTGTGGAGGGCGGGCCTAGTGTCATCCCCGATATGTTTACGATGTGGTCGGGAGGAGGGAACTCTCATACATACGATCTGGCATTGCACAGCACTCAAGATTCTGGTGAGTGGTTCTGGCTTGTCTTGCAGAGATAGTGGGGTGGGAGCTCCCCTCCTCACCAAGGTTGGTAATCTTACATATAATGGAGGGTGTCGGGGGAAATATCTACAAAAGACATCTAATGCTGTTGGGGCTCACATTGGCTAAAAGGGATATTGCAAGGCTGTGGAAAGCAGTGGTCCCACCTTCTCCGTCAGAATGGAAGAATGAAAACACAAAAGTCCCTATTCAAAAGATTAATGTTGTGGGCAAAGATCTCCGTAACTAAGAGTATGCCTAAATATGGATCATGTGATATAGCAAAGAAAAACGTACACATTTAGCTATATAGTAAAAGTAACAAAATATGTCAATGTGCAAGCAATTTAAACAAAAATAAATATTTTAAGAGGTAATCACATCAGTGAAAGTTTAATTTAAAAAAAGAAAGAAACACATGTTATATTCAAAGACCGTATACAGTTTTCACAAAATTAAAAACATCTTGTTTAAGAAGTTACAATACGTCTGACATAAACAAACAACTAAGTATTACCAATGCTCCTCTCCCCAATGGAAATTTTCCTTGCAGTGCTTGCAGTAATTGTAGCAATATTATTAAAGGACCGGTGATTACATACAATGGAGTCACTCATACTGTTAAAAATTTAGTAAACTGTTGTACCAAAAGCACAAGTTACTAACTTGTGTAACGATATATCTGTAAGAGACAGTAGTTAGTGACAGATTCCTTACCTTAGAATATCCCCAGGCGTCAGGCTGGATCCGGAAAGTTTTTGCGTAGCAGTACCTTTGCGCGTCCGTCGTCGGCGTCGTGATCGCCGGGATGACGTCGCGGGCAGTACTTAGACGCCGCCCCTGCGCGCTGACGTCAGTTCTGTACACGACTTTCCGCGCCAGGAACGCAGAGCCATGCAAGAAGCTGACATAGGTGTCTGAAAAATACTAGGGCCCTGAAAGGGATGTCCTTAACCCTAGAAATCAGTCGCAGAACGGGGAGGATGGGCGGGGCGGTAAGGAATCTGTCACTAACTAGTCTCTTACAGATATATCGTTACACAAGTTAGTAACTTGTGCATCTGAAGAGACACGTTAGTGACAGATTCCTTACCTTAGAATAGATACCCCAGCAATACCAACCCCGGTGGTGGGTCTGCGAACAAAGATCAGACAAGGAAGTCCCGGAGGACAGAACGGCCAAAGAAGCCGTCCCTCCGGACCGGACTGTCAAGGCAGTAATGCTTGGTAAACGTGTGCAGCAAGGCCCACTTAGCTGCCTGACAGATATCCTGCAGCGGAACACCGCGGCCTAAGGCCGTGGTAGCAGCCGTTGCCCTGGTGGAATAAGCACGCAGCCCAACAGGAGGCTCCTTCTTAGCCAAAGAATAGCAGGCTTTGATACACAAGGTTACCCAGCGGGAAATGGTTCTCTTGTGCACCGCCCGACCTTTTTTGGCGCCCACGTAGCCAACAAAGAGCTGGTCATCCACCCGGAAGTGTTGTGTGCGGTTAATATAGAAGGAAAGCACACGTTTTGGGTCCAGACGGTGGAGCCTCTCTTCCTCTCTGGAAGGATGCGGAGGCGGAAAGAAGGTGGGCAAAGTGATGGTCTGCCCAATGTGGAAGGCAGTAACCACCTTTGGCAAGAAGGACGGACGCGTCCGAAGAACAACCTTGTCTGGATGGACAGACAGAAAGGGAGGTTTGCATGATAGAGCCTGGAGCTCACTCACCCGCAGAGCGGAGGTGATGGCGACCAGAAAGGCTGTCTTCAGAGTAAGAAGACGAAGAGGACAGTTATGTAGAGGCTCAAAGGGAGCGCACATGAGAAAAGTAAGAACCAAGTTCAAGTCCCACTGAGGCGTTACAAACCTAACAGGAGGGAAGAGGTGTGTAATGCCTTTTAGGAACCTGTTAACAACAGGGGACTTGAAAAGGGAGGGCTGATCAGGAAGCCTGAGGAAGGCCGAGATAGCACAAAGATAGCCCTTGATGGTACCCAGGGCAGAACCCTGTTGGGCCACAGAAAGAAGGAACAGAAGAACCTCAGAAAGAGGGGCAGAGAGGGGATTCACAGCCTTTGCTGTGCACCATGCCACAAACTTGTTCCACCTGCAGGCGTATACCACCTTAGTGGAGGGACGCCTGGCTGCCAGAATCACATCACAAACTTCGGGAGGCAAGTCGAAAGGAATCAACTGCCGCCGCTCAATCTCCACGCAAGCAGGTGGAGACTGGACAGGTTCGGGTGGAGGACCGTCCCCTGCTGCTGCGACAGAAGATCCTCCCGAAGAGGCAGACGGATCGGGGATCGACGCTCATACTGAGTAGCTCGGGATACCAAACTCTTCGAGCCCAGTCCGGAACCACAAGGATGACTTGGGCCCGGTCGCGCCGAATGTTCTTCAACACTCTGGGTAGAAGTGGTATAGGCGGAAAGGCGTACAACAGACCGCAACTCCACTCGCGACGAAAGCGTCTCCGAGCGAGTGCCGCCTTGGAAATTCCAACGCGCAGAACTGCTGACATTGCGCGTTCTCTTCAGTGGCGAACAGATCTAACCAAGGCTCTCCCCACTGCTGAAAGAGACCTTGCGCCACCTCCGAGTGAAGACGCCATTCGTGATCCATCATGCACCTGCGGCTGAGTTCGTCCGCACTGGCGTTCAGGGAACCTGCCAGGTGTTGAACCATCAGGAATATGCCCTGATGTTCCAGCCATGTCCAAAGGCGCAGAGCCTCCTGACATAGGGTCCACGACCCCACCCCGCCCTGTTTGTTGCAATACCACATGGCAGTGGTGTTGTCTGTGAACACCTGCACTACCGTCCCTTTGACAGAGGGAAGGAATGCCTTCAGTGCAAGTCGGATCGCCCGGAGCTCCAGAAGGTTGATATGGAGCCGGGACTCCGCCGGACACCAGAGGCCTCTGATCTCCGCCTCTCCCATGTGACCGCCCCATCCCAGAAGGGACGCGTCCGTCACAACTGTATGCTCTGGCTGGGGAAGGGAGAGGATCTGCCCATGACCCATTGCCGGTTCGAGAGCCACCACTGCAACTGTTTTGCAGTCCCCTCCGAGATCTGGACGTGATCGGACGGGTTGCCCTGGTGCTGCGCCCACTGGAACTTCAGGTCCCACTGCAGAGCCCGCATATGCCATCTGGCATGATCGACCAGCAGGATGCAGGAGGCCATGAGGCCCAGCAGCCTCAGGGTCATCCGTACCGAAACCCAGGATAAAGGCTGAAAGATCTGAATCATAGCCTGAATATCCCGGTCTCGCCGTTCGGGAGGATAGGCCCGAAACTGCGTCGTATCCAGAACTGCTCCGATGAAAAGGAGCTGTGGAGAAGGAATCAGATGCGACTTCGGCACATTGATGGAGAACCCCAGCGATTGCAGGAGTTCGGCCGTAGTCTGGAGGTGGGAGACGACTGCCTGGGACGAGCCCGCCTTCAGCAGCCAGTCATCGAGGTAGGGGAAGACTGGAACCCCTGCCCGGCGCAGATGAGCTGCGACCACCGCCATCACTTTCGTGAACACCCGAGGGGCACTTGTAAGGCCAAAGGGGAGCACGGTGAACTGAAAATGCTCGAGGCCTACCGTGAACCGCAGGTGGGCCGGCAGGACGGGGATGTGAAAATAAGCGTCCTGCAAGTCCAACGCTACCAACCAGTCTCCAGGGTCGAGGGCAGTCAAGACCTGAGCTAGGGTGAGCATCTTGAACTTCTCCTTCCGGAGGAAGCGATTGACGTTCCGGAGGTCCAAGATAAGACGCATGTCCTCCTTGTCCTTTTTGGGCACCAGAAAGTAGTGGGAGTAGCAACCACGTCCTACTTCTGGGGTCAGAACATGCTCGATGGCCCTCTTGGCCAAGAGGGCCGTGACTTCCTTCTGCAGAAGCACCAAGTGATCCCCTGACATGCGGTGGAATTGAGGTGGCATGGCTGGGGGGGTGGTCTCGAAGGGGAGGGAGTAGCCCCTTCGGACAATGTCCAAGACCCACCTGTCCGAGGTGATGGCACGCCAGTGGTGAAGGTGATGGCGGACCCTGCCCCCTACTGGCGTGCTGTGCACCGGAAAGGAAGGACTAGGAGGGCTTGGAGGCCGCGGACGGGGCGGAGTTGGTGGCCTGACCCGCACGCTGGTTGCCTGAACCGCCACGGCGGTAGCCACGTCCTCGGCCACGCGAAGACGCTTGCTGCGCGGGCCGGTGGCTGGGCAGCGGACGTGACTGGGCGCCCCTTCCGTGGCCACGAAAGGGGCGAAAAGCAGAGGTTAGCGGAGGGCGCACAACAGAAAGGCCCAGGGACTTGGCAGTAGCCCGGGAGTCCTTAAACGCTCCAGCGCATGGTCTGCTTTGGAACCAAAAGACCGACTCCATCAAAGGGCATGTCCATGAGTGTATTCTGGACATCACCCGAGAAACCAGTTGTTCTCAGCCAGGCGTGGCGACGCAGCGCCACCGTCGTTGCAAGCGATCTGCCCAGCGAGTCGGCGGTATCAAGGCCACAACGTATGGTGAACTTTGCCGCATCCCTACCTTCCGCAATGGTGCGGGTAAGCAGTGTCTGGACCTCCTCAGAACACTGGGGCAAAACAGCCGCCACCGAATCCCACAGGGAGTGGGTATATCGGCCCATAAGGCAAGCGGTGTTGACGGACCGCAAGCCAGCACTGGAGGAAGAAAAAGCCTTCTTCCCAAACTGGTCCAGGCGTTTGGATTCCCTATCCGGAGGGGCGGTAGGGAAGGCGGTTTGGGAGGCAGAGGCTTGGACAACCAAACTCTCGGGGGTGGGATGTGGAGAGAGAAACAAGGGGTCGCCCGGAGCAGGGCGAGGGCGTCGGGCCACGTTCCTATCCACAGGAGCCCCTGTGGTGGGCTTCGACCAGGTGCCCAAAAGAACGTCAGACAGTGCATCATTAAACGGCAGCACAGTCTCCGAGGAGGAAGCTGCCGGCTGAAGCACTTCCGTCAGGAGATTAGTCCTGACAGCCACAGTAGGCAATTGGAGGTGCAAGGCTCCAGCTGCTCTACGCAACACCGTTGCGAAATTTGCTCCCTCCTCCGTAGCCACGGGAGGAGACAGCATGCCAGTGTCAGGGGAAGTGTCTAGACCACTGGCATCCCCAAGTTCCTCTGCCCAGTCCTGATCATACTCACACTGCTGTGTGAGAGGGTCTTCTGACCCCTCCCAGCTCTCCTGGTCCTCCTCTGGTTCAAAATATGGAGGAGGAGGGACATCTGGGATCCAAGGTCTCATCGGCGCCGGAGCCGGCGTCGAGCGACGTCGGTCCGGCTCCATGTCCGGAACCGGAGAGAACCGGGGAACGACGTCGCCCGGAGCCCCGGGCGGCGTCAGGAACGGCACCGGGGACATCGGCGCCGGCGGAGGCGTTGTTAGGTCAACCGGCGTCGATCGGGGTTGCGGTACCACCGGAGCCGGGATCGAGGCCGGGGCCGGAGCCGAGGCCGGGATCAAGGCTGGCGGGACAGGCGACGCCGGGACCGGAGTCGTCGGCGACGCCGGAGCAACCCCATCAGGGCCCGAAGGCGCACCGGAGGGACCTTGAGGCCCGAAGAGGCGAGCCATGGCCGACAGAAATTCCTGTATCTCGGCCGGAGTCGCCCCCGAACCCGGGAAGGACGGGTAATGCGGGGGCGGCGCCACAGGCACATCCGGAGCCGCGGGGACGGTGCCGACAGGGGCCTCAGCCGAGTAGCGAGACCGGCGAGGCGAAGTCTTAGAGCGATGGTGCTTCTTAGACTTCTTGTGCTTCGACTTACCCGAGGAGTGCGAAGACTTGGACTCCGACGACTGGCGGGGGCTCCGCGACCGGCCCCTCGACCTCTCACGGGACCGGGGCTTGGTGCGGCGCGGAGCCGACTGCCGGACCTCGAGGAGCTTTCGAGACCGCTCTCGCAAAGCCTTCGGGTGTAAGGCCCGGCAGTCAGGGCACGACTTCGTGTCGTGGTCTCGGCCGAGACAGTAGAGACACTCTAAATGCGGGTCTGTGATCGACATCATTCGACCACAGACGTCGCATGGCTTGAAGCCGGGCATCCCTACCGACACCTAGGAGTCGAGAAGACTCGAAAAGAAACAGTGAAAAAATCACCAAAAATTTAGTCAAAAATTGACTAGGGCACTGCTCTTCCCGGATCTGCGCTTACTGGCGCGGAAAAAGAAGAACTGACGTCAGCGCACAGGGGCGGCGTCTAAGTACTGCCCGCGACGTCATCCCAGCGATCACGACGCCGACGACGGACGCGGAGCCGCACGACGCCGCCTACCGACGCGCAAGGGTACTGCTACGCAAAAACTTTCCGGATCCAGCCTGACGCCTGGGGATATTCTAAGGTAAGGAATCTGTCACTAACGTGTCTCTTTCAGATATATAATCTACCTCATAGTGTGTCCCTGTAATAAAGGATACATTGGTGAGACGTCTAGAGAAGTGAGGGTTAGAATGACCGAGCATAAATCTGCTATAAGAACCAAGAAGCGAACTGCTCCCCTCGTTGATCATTGGCTTGAGAAACAACAATATAGACGACCTGAGATGGTGTATAATTGAGACAATTCAAACTAATATACGGGGTGGCGACCTTACTATCAAAAGAAAGAAATGTGAACAATTCTATATGTCCAAATTTAATACATATAGGACCGGTTTGAACAGCAAAGAAGATTGGGAAAAGCTCATTTGAATTTTAAACTTTGTTTAGAATTTTTCACTTTCAATAATTATAAAACAGAACCCCTCGTAGTAGATAAATCTCCCTCAGAAGGTGATTGTAGTCATGTAGTATGCTCTATATGGTAGTTACAGAGATCTTTGCCCACAACATTAATCTTTTGAATAAGGACTTTTGTGTTTTCTTACTCTGCTACCCCGTCCCTCGTCTTAGAATTAGGGTAACTCCCTTTCCTTTGGATATAGCATGGAAGAATGGCCTTGACTACTGTATGGGGTTGGAGATTCCAATATTTAAAGCCAGGGGATGCCCGCAAAAACATCCAAAGATCTGGAAGCGATAGGCAGACTATCAGGGTCTCTACCTAGAGCCAGTACCCCCTGTGAATGTCTCGATCCAGGGATAAACATTCAGGCCTATGGAGTGAGGGACCAACGATACAGTGATGAACTTCATTTGGTGAAGTGGGTGTTGGAGTGGTGTTTAAGACGTAGTGTTGAAACAGTGCAACGGGAAGGGGGTTTTACTGTTTATGTTCTCTTGTTATTTCTGAAAGTAAATAATCTAAATGTCAATGCCATTATTCAGCATTATATACTGTGGCAGAAGTCTTCTGGGTTACAAAGCTCTGCATCGTATTTGATACTTGACACAATAAAATCTGTTTATAAAAAAAAAAAGTTGACTATCTTTCAAGCCTGTTGCACCTCCTTGAACACACAGAGCTTAGACGATGGTTCAGTGCAGGCTGAGGTATTGAACCCCGGATTAGATATGGGGCTTTCAGATACACCTCACTTTGAAAGGTTCTCTCTTCTCACTAAGGATAAAATAATAAATCTCATTAGTTCAATCAAATCCAGGGCCCCTTCGGACCCCTGTCCTCCTCAGGTAATTAACTCAGTGGCCGGACCACTTATGGACTTACTGAATGAGATATTAACTTCAGGACTTTTTCCGATTATATGGAAAAGGGCTTCCATCCTTCCATTGGTGAAAAAACCCTCTTTGGAACCAAAAAAGGTGTAAAGTTACAGACCCATATCTCGCCTCTCCTTTCCAGACAAGATATTAGAAAGGCAATGAATGAGGAAATACTAACATTCTTAGATGCTAACCAGTTGCTTGATTCTTCCCAATATGGTTTTAGAGCAAACCATTGCACTGAATCAGCTCTGGTAGTAGCGTCAGAGGAATTAAAAAAAGCGGTTGACACAGGAGGTAGAGCTGTTCTGATTTTATTAGACCTCTCTGCCACCTTTGATACGGTTCACCACGCACTTCTTATCAAACGGCTCCACTCGCTTGGTTTCAGGAACACTGCTCTAACACTGTTGAGCTCCTTCCTTAATGATAGACAACAACTGGTAGAGATGGGAGACACAAGCTCCAGGCCTTTCTCTCTCCCCTGTGGTGTGCCCCAGGGGTCTGCTCTTAGCCCCACACTTTTTAATGTTTATGTTACTCGCTGTTAATCTTATTAGCAGTTATGGTCTGGCTGTATTCTACGCCAATGATACACAAATAGTGGTATCTATCTCATCGGATGTAAAAAAGGAGGCTATGGTAAAGCCTGGTTCTTTGATACCCCAGAGTCAACACAGGAGTGGTTGGAGGCCGGCCAAAAAAGATAATGCGCGATGAGGGGAGACCCATCCCCACACAAGATTCTACCTTCAAGCAAGCATGATCCTCTATGAGGAGGCTGGAACAATTCTGGTGGGCGCCGGGATTCATCGGACGGTGCCCTGGGGCCATGGTCATCAGATCGAGAGCAAAATCACACGTTAAGTGACTCAGTCTGAACTTAATAATGTTTTTTGTACACAAACTGCGGTGCATATAGTAGCTGGCGGATGGCCGCGGGGGAAGTGTAGCCACACCCCCCCCCGATTTAAAAGTTAGTTTAGTAGCATAGGGCAACAGGCACTCTGCACTGTTGGGGTATGGGAAGTTTTTAGGCCCAGAGTGCGGGGCTGTTGGGAATTTAGTGTTAAGTTAGTTCAATTAAAGGGCAAGCAAGTGCAGCTCACAGCAGGTTTTGAGAGAAATGTGGCTTGTATGACAGCAACAGAAGACCGCCGCGGTCTCTTGATCAGTGGTATTGTCAATCGTATGAATCAGGGGGCGGAGGTTGGGGGTGGGGCGGGGAGTGACAAAACTTTACTCCATGGGTCAGCAACAGCTTAAACTTTTATCCTGGAACGTAAACGGTCTTGGGGATAAACTAAAGAGAGGAATTGTTTTGCAGTATCTTAAAAGACATGCCCCGTACGTGGTTTTGCTCCAAGATACACATCTAGTGGGTAATAAGTGTAAAGCATTGGACAGATGGGGCTACCGTTTGGTTGCTCATTCAGGATTTACCTCAGGATCGGTATTATTTTGCGTGGGTCCTTCCTGATGGCTATTGATCAAACATGGATGGATGATATGGGTAGATACGTGGCAGTGTCGGGCAGTGGGAAGGAGAAACACTGACCTTGGTGTCGGTCTATGTCCCACCAGTGCAGGCAATTGCATTTCGAGACTTGGGTAGTAAACTGATGGAGTTCCCAGAGGGGAAGTTGATACTGGGGGGGGGGATTTTAACTCGCTGGTATGTGGGAGGCGGGATCGCTGCCCCCCCAGGGATTTGGGACCTGCGCAACAGGCACTGTCCACCTTTCTGGATGCCATCGGATTGGCAGACACATGGAGAATTCGTCACCCGGTAGACACCCAATTCACATTTGACTCCGGGGCGCACAATAGTCTCTCCCGGATTGATTATATCCTCATGCCAGCAGACCAAGAGGGTGAGGTCACAGAGATTAGACACATGGCACGGGGCATATCTGACCACTCTCCAATATGGGTACAGATGGATAGAAGCCAGATAGGTAGAATAGCACCCATCAGTCCGTGGCACCTGCGAAATCCCAAAATACGACAGAAAGTCACCTCATCAATCGAGTGCTATTTTCAAGAAAATGAGGGGTCCGTGAGATCGGCACGCATGCTCTGGGAGGCATTCTAAATGGTGGTCCGAGGTCAGGCAATCTTACAGATAGTGGGGGCTAAAAAGGAAAAGAATGCTGAGCTAATGCAACTGGAGGAGGAGATCTTAGCGCTTGAGGGAGAGCTGCTGGTGGATGGGAGGCCGAGCACGATACACAGACTTAATCTCACGAAGGACGAATACAAAAGTGTGGCAACAGCTAGAGCTAAGTAATGCAGAGGGACAAGCTAGGTAGGGTGTATGAGTTAGGGGATAAAGCAGGCAAGCTACTGGCGTGGCTGGACCGACGTGAGCGTTCTAGTCGCCTGGTAACGGAAATAAAGTCTGATGAGGGAGTGATACTCACTGATCCACAATCGATTGTAGAAGGGTTCGCCAAATATTATACTAGGATATATAAATCCCAATCTGCCTGCTCGATAGAGGAGCAGCAAGCCCTGTTAACTGATATTCGGCTGCCGACGTTGCAGGAGACAGACAGAGCGTTCCTTGACAGGAAACTCAAGCATGATGAAATAGCGCGGGCCATTAGGGACCTACAGTCCGGAAAAGCCATGGGCCCAAATGGTCTCCTGATAGAACTGTACAAGCTAAAGCCTGATAGAATAGCTCCGTACCTCAGGGTTATGTACGATGAAAATCGAGAGGCCGGCCGGCTCCATCAGGACCAGCGGATTGCCACAGTGGTAGTCATACACAAGGACGGTAAGCCTAGGGAGCAGTGCTCATCATACAGACCTATCTCATTGTTGAATGCCGAGGCAAAGATCCTGGCCAAACTGTTGGCCACAAGGTTGAGTGGAGTGATGTCTGACCTGGTCCATCCGGACCAATCTGGATTCATGCCTTTAAGGAATACCGCCCTAAACCTACGTAGACTCCATGGGGTATTGGGGAGAATGGCAACTCTTAGGGAGGAAGCGGTGGTGATGTCATTAGACGCCGCAATGGCGTTCGACACAATCGAGTGGCCCTATCTCTTTGTAGTGTTGGAAAAAATGGGGTTCGGCCCGGGATTTATTGGATGGGTGAAGTTGCTGTATTCGGAACCGCTAGCGCAAGTGGTAGTAAACAACAGAAAGTCGGCGACTTTCGCTCTCGGAAGGGGAACGAGGCAGGGCTGTCCCCTGTCCCCATTGCTTTTTGCCCTGGCACTTGAGCCCCTGGCGAGTTGGATTCGTAGGGACCCAATCGTGAGAGGTCTGAAATGGTCGGAGGAATGGGAAGATCGTATCTCCCTGTATGCCGACGACATTCTCTTATATTTGGCGTCGCCGCGGGCTTCTATAAACAGAGTGATGGATATCTTTACTACCTTTGGTAGATACTCCGGATATGCCATTAATTGGGCAAAATCGGTGATCTATGTGCTCGGGGGGGGGGGGTTTCCACGCCTGCCCAGGGGATGTAGAATAACAGAGGCTGTAGATGGCTTTAAGTATCTTGGCATATACATTTCTGCGGATCCCCGATTGTATAGTGAACGCAACCTCTTGCCGCCTCTGCGTAGACTCCGAAGCGATGTTGAACACTGGAGGTCCCTCCAGCTGTCCCTGCTGGGCAGGGCAGCCCTATTTAAAATGTCCTTGCCCAGCTTCCTGTACGTCTTGCAAAACTCGCCTGCTCCAGTCCCTGTAACTTATTTTGCGGAAATAGAAAGGGAGCACAGAGTCCTTCTCTGAACAGGGGGAACGCCTCGGATAGCACTTACCAAATTGGTGAGTGGTTGGTACGATGGTGGAATTGGACTTCCAGAAATCAAGAGATACTACTGGGCGGCGCAATTGGCAGCAATCAACCAGGGTATATATCGATCGCAGGTAGACCCGGGGTATCGGATGGATAGATGGCTTTTACCGGGGGGCTCATACACCAGGGCGTTGTACTCCAGACCTGCCAAGATGAATCTTACTGGACCCACGGCACACTCAGTCCAGGTTTGGCACTCAGCGCACAAAAGTCTAGGTTGGGATAACAAACTAGCGAGGGCAACCCCTCTGTGGGACTCGCATTTGTTGGGCGCCCTTGGAAACTCTAAGGGCTTCAATAGGTGGGAGGAGAAATCTACCCCCAAGGGCAAGGGAAGAGGTTGTCGCCTACCAGAAGATATACCAAGAGCGTACTGACGTCTCAAATGATGCAAACTTCCACTAATGGAAAGAACAGGGAAACAAAGACTATATATACAGTGCAATAGAGAAACACATAAATTAAAGTGTTCAAAACAATATTTTATTATTATTTTCATATATATTAAATCATTTTTTTAAATTTGTATTTCGATAGGTATGTCCAATAGCAAAAAAACAAACAAACATATACATAGAATAGACTAAACAAATCAATTTTTTAATATACAAGGAAAAATATATATATTTTGTCAGACATAATAAATGATAAGATAACAAACAATTATTCTCTCTATCCCCACAAATAGATACTAGAACGCATACACAAAAACAAACATATTAAATCAGTCTCACCATTCATGCATGCCACACTCACAGAAATGTCACATAAGACAATTTAATAAACATACAAAATGTACAACAGGTAGAAACCCAATAAGAATCAAGGGCTGTGATATACCAAAATGTTACTTTCGAGAGTTAGTCGCCCAACGGGTTTCTGGCTGGCACGGTGCCGACGCGCGTTTCGGTGGTGGGCTAACAAGTAGCCGTCACCTTCATCAGGGCACTTAGTAAATTAAAAAAGACATCAGAGTCAACATAAGAGGTTAAAAACTGGAATGAATGGAAAAGGGGAGAGAGAGAAGGGCAATGGGAATAGATACACAATGTAATGACTCAATAAATCTGGGTGTAACAACGAACACTCCTCTTAGAAGAAAGGTCCGAGGAAGTGTAAATCTTAAATAAGGATAGATGCTAGGCAAATTCTCTAAAGAAACTGGAGGATAGGTGATTAGTCAATCTACCAAGGCGATAATTGAAAAGACCAGGCAGCGATGGGTTTGTGAAGAATTCAATCTGGAACGAAACAATCCAAAATCTATATTAGGTCCAGCTATATAGAAAGCTTACTGCGTGCCAGCATAGTCTCACGAGGGCGTTTAGCAATTCAAAGAGGCTGAGGAGATATCTTCAATGCCAAGAGTTAAAGCGCCGAGATTAGGATGCAGAATGTCGGCAACCTCCCATATGGGCTGAAAGCAGTCGTCGATGGCAGTTCCTACATATTCTGTGGGAATGCGACAACATTCGTAAATATTGGACGAGTGTGCCGAGATGTATGACGGAGGTTGTGGGTTAAGAGCTGGGCCTTGAGGCCAGGACGTGTTTGCTTAATATATGGGGGCCTACCGACTTAAGTAGTAAAGAGAGATTATGGGTGACCTTGGGGTACATGATAGCAAAGCGTAAAATCGCCAGAATGTGGGGGGCGCGGGAGGCCCCCGACTTACCATCATGGAAGCGAGACATGGACTGGTGCATGTTCAGAGAAAAAACTGTGTATGTTTCTAGAGGATGTCCAAAGAAATGGTCCGGGGTGTGGTCTAAATGGAATACTTATCGTGGAGACAACTGCACGCCCCCTTCTCTCCCTGCCCCCCTTACTCAGGACGATCAAGAACTAACTGATTAATACAACCTACATGCAATAAGAAATAAGAAACCAATATGCTTTTTAAACTTGCATTTCATACAGTCATGTGTGTACCAATGTTTTCAATGTCACGTACTTATGCAACCACACTGTTCTTTAATAAAAAGTTTCAAAAAAACAAAAAAAGGAGGCTAGCAATTTCTGTAGATGTATGTCTCATGTTGCTAGCTTGATGCAAGGAAACTGTCTTAAGCTGAACTACAAAAAAAACGAGGTTCTGCCTTTTCGAAATGAGACCTCCGTTTGGGTTCTGCTGGTATACCCCCCAGTAGGAACCTTAGATCGAGCTTTGCACGAAAGGTCATTGTCTCGAGAATAAACAAAGCAAAATGGGGTGGAAGAATGTTATTCTACTGTGGAGGGAAACTCTGGAACACTTTGCCTCTCGCTTTACGCTCTTAATCCACCTTGCAGCAATTTATGAGGCAGGTTAAGACCAGGCTATTTACTCAATAGATTAATTGCTCCTTTTAGATTGGTCCATCGTTGGGCAGAAGGTTTCCACCATATGGTCCGCTCAGCGCTAAGACACCTTCGGGTATTGCACCCTCTATAAAATTATTTCATTTAATTTCAACAAGAGTTATTACCGATATTGTTGTCACTGAAGATGATGAAGGCACTATGTACAAAGCATACTGTGCTATTAGTCTGTTAAAAGGCTATCAACTTTTATACTTGAAGAAGCTCAGGAAAACAAGAAGCTTAAATGGATTATTTGAGTTACAGGACACTGGCTGGGAGAGACCTGGTCAAAGAGAGCCACTGGCACATTCAATCACAGTGAGACAACTAACACGGTCATCAAAGCTGTGGCAAGTTGGTGGGGCACATGGTCCACACAGGTTTACCATTAGTTTTTATAAAGAACTATATCTCCTTATTTCCCCTTCTGCCCACTCCGTCAAACAATTAGAAAGCACTCTACTACAAAAAACACGTTTGCGCAAAGTCCTTGGTTATATTGGATTATGTCACTTTAGCCTCTTGTTTTCTTCCAATTGTGACCTATGGCACAGTACTCAAACCACTTGAAATGTGATAAACCAAAGAGAGATAAAGAGTACAGAAAGGATAATGCCTGAGACAGCAAAAAACGCAGTGCTTACGTGAACAAAAGGGACATTTTCAAAACTGTATACACTTAAGCAGTGATTCAAAGGGGTGAAAACTAAAGCATCGGTCCACAGATTACTGCAAATCCAATTTATAGAGTGCATGCAGGTTTCTCAAACGAGTAGCTTGTGAGCTCCTGTTAGCTCTCTAGTTACCAGTACGTAGCCCCCTGTGTGCATCCAAGTGTACTAAATTAGAGGCTTTTGCCTGGTTGAATTAAGTAGGCAAAACAAAATTAAAACTGCGTATTCGAGACTAAAGTGTGGGTATTTTCCAAAGCAATGTTTGGCGAAAAATGATTTCATTTCCAAAATGTATCGAAAGCCGATGTTTGGATGATAAACATTGGGGAAACTATTACTAATATTACCTTGGTGCAAGGGGCGTTGCAGCTATGGCTATTATGTATTACCCATGTAGAGGCATTCCGAATTACTAAAGCTTTTGGACATTACTCCTGACAAACCTTCCTGATACACCAGGGCCAACACTGTTGAAATTGTTGCCTAGGGTCTCCACTATTGCAGTCTTGTCTGATGTGGTCACTGTTTCGATACGGACAATATTTTTAGTAGCTCCGGATGGGTTTCGTTTAACATGAGTAGTTCGTATTACAGAAAAGGTTGGAGACCACAGGTCCAGTGTCAAACAAGTTGGCTCTGTAAACTGAACGCCAGAGCCCTCACCTGCTGTAGTGTAGGCAGAGTAGTGTCGGCTCCAGCAGTGGACGGAGGTAACCAAATCACAAGTTAGAGGCCCCTACTCTGCCAAATGCCTTTGCAGGTTTTTGAGGTGGCCAGTAATAAGTGGCATCTATACAACGCCTCACCAAAGCTTGCTGAAAAAATGACTCGTTTAAACTTTTAATAAATAGATGTAGTCCGTCAGAAACACACCAGTACTAAATACAACAGTCTTCCACACACAAGCTCCCACCCACAAACTGAGCAAGAAGTACAGTACTAGCAATGCACAGTTAATCCATGCACATTCTGGTGTTTTATAATTTTCGAAGACCATAATGTCTTCCTATGAAATGAAAAATGTAAATCCTATGAAGTAAATTGTAATTAACGAGCATTATGGCAAAAATAGCTTGTATGAGGGCGTGATGTTTTGCTTTGCCATGCAGCAGCAAACACTTTCTTGCGCCCTCTCTAGCTTTCAGCAAACCGTTTCCTACTTGCTATTTTCGAGCTATTAATGTCACGCTGCTTTCAGACGATCCCTCTGAGACACTCGACGAGAAAAACAACACAGCAGCATTTTCTGGTCTGCTACACATGCACCGGTGCTCAGTGCACTGCTGCCAAACAGAAGCTAAACACCAACCCATTACTGTGCACTTTACTCCTTTCAGGTGTATGTTGTCTAAAGACTAAACATATTTTGCCAAACGTGCTAAGCGAATACTGAGAGCTGGAAGACAAGACAATGATTCACAACACCTTATGATACTCTACATCCCAAATACAATGTACACACACGTAGGAGCCCTCTTTACAGTGCTGTTTGGCATTTGTTCTTTTCCATTACGTTTGTGAACAACCAATGTGTAAATATTGCCATTTATATAGTGCCAACCAAGATATGACGCAAAGAAGCGCTGCATATTACATAAGGGGGTGGGAGAAGTTATACAGGATGGTGTACATCAAGTGGAAATTACACAATTACATTTACACGCACGCTATTTCACGTTTGTAGGCACAGGGAGTTTAAGGGATTTGCACTGAACCACAGGATTTGCACTGAACCACACGATGTTGAGACCGGGTTTAAATCTGGGTCAGCAGTTTCCAAAGACAACTGCTCTATCTGCTAGGCCACATCTCTTCCCATACCCTAAGAAGACCTCAGAGTATTCACACTTATTACATCAACAAGTAATTAAAAGTGGCTTATTCCAGTATTATATTTGTGATAGTTAAAACGTTTAAGAGATGTTCCTATGACACAAGAAGGGTTTGGGCAAAGACCACGTGAGAGGTACAGTTCTGAAGGCACACATTACCCCGGATGTGTCTAATGGACCTACAAACGAACTCATGTATACACTAAGTCGTTATCCTGAAACTCTGTCAGGGATCCGGCCCTCCTGGACAACCCCGTTACATCTTGCCCAAAAGTGTGTTTGCAGGGTTTGATGGCCTTGTTGAGGACTACATCGGAGCTCTCTAATGTGTCTTGGACAGTGCCCAGAGATAGAGCAAGGTATTTGGATTCGTTAACCATAAAAGAGAAGAACCTAAAGACAGTCTGACCACAAACATTTACTGAAACGGGAGGCATTTGGGCACTGCAGTGGCGGCTCCTCCGCTAAGGAGGAGGAGCGTCACCCCCCTGCTCTCAGAGCAGTGGAAAAAGAAAAATTAAATGATAACACTGATTTTATTTATCCTCCCCCCCTGCCCCACCACCCTGTTCTGTAGCAGTCGCCACTTTTAGGCAGCCTCGACATCCCAAGAAGGTATGATCTGCACATGAGATATAACAAACAAATGTGAGAAATTCAGACGTAACACTTAGAGACTATCTATGGCAATGAGCCCTATACAAGTATTGTCATTAGTAGGCAGTCTCTGGGGACAGGAGTATAAGGGATTCGCTCATCCGAAGTGAGTAAACGAGACAAATGTAAAGTTCAGACCATGGTTTAAATTCAGATTTCATGAAAGAAAACCGCTATCCGACTTCGTGAGAAGCTCCACAATTGGGATGTTTACTGCAGTGGCAGCTGCTACGGAACGGGGGTGGGGAGGATAAACAAAATACAAAAGATCACTTACCTGATTACGGCCACAGCTTCTCCTCTGTTCTCTTCTCATCCTGGCTCCCGGAAGCACACAAGCTCACCTAAGCCAATCGCGACGCTGCTGTCACCAGCATGACAGCAGCGTTGTGATTGGTCTGAGCAGCCTGTTTGGCCGCTCAGTGTCTGGGATCCTTGGGACTGTTCTCCGCCCGGCTGTGCAATACAGCCAGGTGGAGAAATGCTAAGTGCTCATGACTGTTTGACCGGCCCAAGACGGCCAGCCAAACTGTCATGCACACTTCTGGTGTATACATATTTCCTCCTTCCTATGACCCCAGCCCTGCCCTAACCTGGCCCTGTAGCCCGTACTCAAAATAAAATGATAAAAGCGTGGCGTTAATATCATTTTATTTTTAATTTTTCAACTGCTCTGAGAGCAGTGGGGCAATGCTCATTCGCCTTAGTGGAGGAGCCGCCGCTGGACTTTACTGCTACATGTACCAAATAAACCTTTTGGAAGTCTGAATTAGGATAAATAAAATACAAAGATTATCTGGCATACAGTTTATTTTTAAGGATGTTCTGAAATCTAAAACAGATGACTATTTCCAGTTTCAAGTGAAAACCTCACAGACCAGTGCCAAAACACATGAATATACTTAAATGGCCCCCATTGTATAAAGAAAGTGTGAGGCTCCCACCACACAGATTGGCTTACATTCATTCTATCGCCTGAAATATGTGCTTTGTATCAGAGTAATTGGCAGTATGGTATACATTTCATTTACACATGCAAATTTCCTGGCGGCAACTGACGCCATTGTGGAATATTTACATCAGGGGGTGTGAGGCATACAGTATGCAGAGGAATGCTTTATGACATGGGTTGCTTGACTCAGTATCAAAGCTTCTGTGATAACAGCTCTAACATGATGGTAGAAACAAGTCAGCCCATGTGTGTCCTGTGGTGCTGTATGATTGGTTGGCCTGCGTATGAAATTGACCGGCTTATGAAAATGCGTGCTGTCAAACTGCTGCATGTCTCTAGGTACCTCATCTTATAAACAGTGCCTGTAATGTTGATAACGTTGTCCATGTTTGTTCTACTTCACATGGCAGTTGAATATATAATGAGCCGACCGGGAGCTGAGATAGCCTTCTCGCTCAAGAGAGAACAGAAGCGCTCCACTTAGAGAACCAAAAGACAGATCACCTGATGGGTTATTTCTCTTGATCTCATCAGAAGTCAAGAATCCACATCGCCACACGAGGAGCGGCTGCTCATGGAAATGTTTAAGACGGCACGCACGAGCGGATCAGTTACAACCTGCAAGACAAGGCGTAGACCGTTCTCCACACATGGGCGCCCTTCTTGAAGAAGGAAGGCCGCTGATCGCTGTTAGGATGCCCAGCCGAGGTCCTGGGCATCCGTGGTCCCCCGAGCTCAAGCCCCCGCCCTGTGCACTGCGCTGAGGAGCTGCTCCCACTATGTCCTTCTCTCCCCTTTACGGTCTTCGCGGGGCCATTGTGGGTCCCTTTCCCTCACTTCCCTCCTCTTCCGCTTTCCATCCTCTTTTCATCCTCGCTCCCCCCTCTGGGCTGAGCCTTGCATAGGTTTCTCCCCTCTTTCCCCCTGCACCCTCTTACAGACTGCTCTAGCCGCATTATGTCTATGTGGAGTTATTTATAAAGCGCAGCTGTTACTCCACGGAGGGTCCTGGAGCTACTGCCGGAAGAGTGTCCAGACCTTGGCCATTGCGCTGAGGCCTGTGAGTTGTCTTGGTCATGTGCTGCGTGCATCCATGTACTCGTTGGCTCTTGCAGGCCGCCATTGTACGGTGTCCACTGATGTTTTGTTTCATGTTCCTTTTGTACCACGATGTACACGAATAAAGAATTACAACACAAAAACAATCCACATTTCAAAGGAAGGCCTTACAATGTTAAGGTGCATTCATTGCCCCCTATGTCAGTGGCTGAAGGTTAGGGGGCCTCTACCATCACTTGGAACCGCAGCTAGAGAAGATAAACCCATATGTGGAAAAAACAGGGCTGTAAGTATGTCTTTGTGTGAGCAGATAATACAAAAAAGTGAAGGATGGAATGCTTGGATTAATTTTAGCCACTTTTAGTTACTTGGGGCCGCATTCCAAACCATCGGTTTTTTTGCTCACCATCCCACCTCAGATTAGATCCAGCATATGCATATCAGCCTTGATTCCTGCTCCAGTGGGAAATAGTCCAGCCCAACCTGCAAAGCCAGGTCCTCTGTGAGCCAGAACACAAGCAGCCCAAGACTGGTTTCAGCTTACTTGGGCCTCTTCAGTTGGGTGCACCGTGGTCCAGTGGCACAGTCATCATGGGACAAACATCTGGGCTAATCTATGGTGACCTAACCTTGCATAATCGGAGGTGGCATATTGGGCAAAATAAATGGGCTGGGGCACGGTCCTTCAATAAGCTTCTTGTTTGTTGCAGTTGATGCCCTATGTGCTTCAGGCATGCCCAACAGTGGGTTCTGTGCTCACTGTGCCACTGCAAACAAGCTGCACCCAACTGAACAGACACAAGTAGGCTAAAACATGTCTTGGGTAGCTTGTATTCCAGTTCAAAGAGGACCTGGCTTGGCAGTTCGGGCTGGACTGGGCCTGCTGGAGCAGGACTAAGGCTGACCTGCATTTGGCAAATCCTAATCTGAGGTGTCATTGTGGACAAAGAAAAGATGCCAGTGGCTAAAATTAGTTCAAGGATTCCATTCATCACCTTGTTTGTTGAATTTGATGCCCCAAATGCAACAGGTATGCTCAGAAGTGGGTCCCGTGATCACTGTGCCATAGGAACCAAGCTGCACCTGACTGAAAAGGCCCAAATAGGCCAAAACCGGTGTTGGGATGCTTGTGTTCTGGTTCAGCGAAGACCTAGCTTTAAAGTTTGTCATGTGCCTTCCGACTGAAAAAGGACCAAGCTGATTTGCAAATCGCGGAGTCTAATCTGAGGTGGCATGGAGAGTAAAAAAATGGATGCAGCCCCAAGTAATCGCCAGTGGCTGAGATTAATTCAAGAATTCCATCCATTGCCTTTTTGTTTGTTGCAGTTTACCTGAGTAGAGGCATCCTTCAGCTGGGAAAGTTTGGTTGATAGCCCTATATCCTTCACAATTAGACAGTATACACTACCTGGTGGTGTACTCATCTACTGGTCTGGATGGCCCTGCTGACCCAGAAATAAGCATCAAGGTGAAGGCACCATCAAAGACAGAACTCAAAATGAGTACAACTGCACAAGGCATTGGGACCATTGTAATGTTCCCTCATTATAGAGGTATGCAACACTCCGCCATCTTAAACTCAGATGATCAACCCATTAAGCTGCCGGCAATGCCCCTACCCTACTTCTTGTGCAGGCCAGGAGCCATACTGACCAACATGACATCAGCACATTGATGAAAGGTTGTATACCAGTCACTGAAGATCTACCTACAATTCAAGAAGGAAAAATTTCTATATTAAATTTAACAAATTCCAAGTGGTCTTAGGCACTGGATATTGGAGAATTGGCAGAACCTGGACTATATCAAATCGTTGTCAGGGTAAACCATTTTGTCCCACTTCTCATAATTAGACACTATTCTGGGTTTCAGATGGTTTACAAAATCTTTAGAAATTCTGGCATGGAGTTTGGGCAGGCTGATGTCTTGGGCTATAAGAGTCTCTTTCTTAATGAATTCTGAATTAGAAAGCTTACAGAGTCAAGGGGAAGGTGACTGAGTTTATGTTGAGACAAAAACTGAAAGGGTTACACAGGGCTTTTACAGTACATCATTTGGTTTAGTTTATTGACAGAGTAAAGACGAAAAGCAAAGGAGTCCTTTATCTACATTTCAAAGAAAGACAGGCTAAGGTAAGGAGAGACTGCATTTCAGTCTGATTTCCAATAGATTTTCAATTTCTCTGCCCGTTTGTTTTCAGTTCTTGATGCAGTAAATGCCCCAAAGTTGCTTGGTCACGTGAGGGACTAGATGCTTCACAATTTCAAAGAATACACCTGCTTGTTTTCTACTGAACAAAATGCACCGACAAATGAAACATTTACTTACCTTCGGTAACAATCTTTCTGGTGGACACTCAAGTTACCTCTAGATTCCTCACCTTGTGAACATCCAATGACGCCAGTTTGGATCCACAAACCTTTCTGAAATAGCTGATCCACGACTTGCAGAGGGCGTAGACTCCCTGTTGATCTCAGCAACTGTACTCCTGGTGACATCACTGGAGGTATAAGGTGCCAAAATAGCATTCCAAGTGTTTCCCATCCATTTTTCTGCTCCAACAGGGCAGGAGGATGAGAAATTTGTAAATTTGCAAAGTACACTAATGAGAAGTAACAACTTGAAAACTATTTACAGAAAATATCATAATAGCAGTTAATCTTCTCCAAGACAGGAAGGCAGCACAGCAGGTGAGGAATCTGCTGTTAGATCAAGTACCTACAAGAAAAATCATTACTGTGGATACTTCTACCTGCAGATTCATCACCTTATGAAAAGATTATCAAGCCATTTATATTTTTGGGTGGTGGGGGGGCTAAAATGAAGGTTAAACCAAGAAGCCCTACAGGGCAGAATGGGGAGAGTGACTGTCCAGCCCTATCTCTACACCAAAACAGTGATGTTTGGCAAAAGAGTACAGGGATGCCCATGTAGCAGCTCTACATATCTCCTTTAGTGAGACTCTCTTGCCAATGCAGAGGTAAAAGATTGTGCCCTAGTAGAATGGGCTCATAGGCTCGCAGGTGGATGTTTATGCACTAGCTAATGACAAATCTTAGCACATAAATTCATCATGACAAAGTTGATCTTCCTTTTCTCTTACCCATGCAACCCACAAAGATCTGATCATCAATAAGGACGTTTTTTGTGAGTTCTATGTAAAAATTAACCACTGTTTTTCGATCTTGCCTATGAAGCCTCTCCTCCTCTTCGGAAGGGTTTGGAGGTGGCTAAAAAGAGGAAAGGTTAATAAACTGACCTAGGTGAATCAGGGTCACATATTTAAGGTAGAAAAGCAGCTCAGGTCCACATGACCAACTTGTTGGGAAAAACAGATGAAAAAGGTGGACAAACACTCAGTGCCTGCAAGTCACTGAGGCGTCTGGATTAAGTAATGGCCACTAAGAACATGTTTTGAATGTCAACAGCCTTATAAGGCAATTATGTAGAGATTTAAATAGGGAACCCATCAAAACCCTTAAAACTAAACTAAAGTCTCACTGAGGCACAATATAAGGAGTACTGGAAAACATTTTTGTAAGCCCTTTTAAGAACACACATTGCAATAGACAACTTAAATAGGAATGGTTGGTCCAGAAGTTAGATGAATGCTAACAAAAGGCACCAAGTACCCTTTAGCTCCCAGAAGTTAGATGAATGCTAACAAAGGCACCAAGTACCCTTTAGCTGTCCCTGCAGCACAACCTTGTGCTAAAGAAAGAGTAAAGTGCATAATATCAGAGACTGGCTTTAAGGGTATCCACAGTGATATTAGTACACGAAATAGCAAACCTGTTACACCTTTCAGATTACACCATTTTGGAGGAACCACGGTGAGCAGACAGAATAATATTTACTACTTACAGTGGTAACTGGAATGCAGCTAAACGTTCCCGCTCAATCCCCAGGCATGGAGTTGTAGGTTCTGGAGGTTGGGGTGGAGAACCTGTTCTTCTGACTGGGAAAGAAAATCCACCCAGAGTGGAAGACGTAATGGGGACAAGGTTAAAGGTGCAGATTGTCTCCATAGCACACCCTTCTCATCGAATCAGCAGAAATAAGAATACCTTAGGCCCAGTTTGGGTGAATCTTCTTCAGAACCCGAGGAATCCAACATTTGGGGGAAAGGAGCAGTGAAGTGGAAAATTCCATTTCAGCTAGAATGCATTCCCCAAGGCTTCCTGCAACGGTACTGGAGAGCATAGAACTGTGGTTTAGGAGCATTGTTGCGAGTGGTGAAAAGGTTCATCTGAGGTTTCTCACACAGAGCAAAGGTGTGATAGATCACTTCTGGGAGAAGACACCATTTGTAGTCAGCAAGATGGCGTCAACTCAAGATGTCAGGTCTGATGTTTAATGAGCCAGCCAGGTGGTTGGCTATTATCCAAATGCCATTCTAGTGTGCCCAGGTCCAGAGTGCTAGTGCTTCTCAAAAAAGGTGAGATCCCACTCTCCCTTGTTTGCTGATATACCACATCACAGCTGTATTGTCCGTCAAAATCTAAACAGACTTACTGCAAATGGAGAGGAGAAAGGCCCTGAAGGCTAGTCATATTGTCCTGAGCTCTAGCAGGTTCATCTGAAGAAACTGATTTCCTGGAGACCAGCGGTCTCAGAACTCCAGATCCCCAAGATAGAGACATCCTTCACTATTGTGGTCACTGGTGTGGGAGAAGGTAAAGACAATCCAAAAGGTTAGGTTGCTTATCTATTCCCATCAAGTGAGAACCACCACAGCATCCCTAGAGATAAATATAATTTCCGACAGGTCTCCCCGTGTTGGAACCACTGCTTTCAAAGGCACCAGTGGAAAGCCCTCATATGGGAGCATGCAAGATTCATCAATAGGATGCATAAGCCAGCAGGCGTAAGAACTTCAGAACTGGAATCTGTGCTCTGTCAAAACAAATGAACTATGGACTGAATGTCTCAAATTCTCTGAGCTGGTGGAAAAGCTCAGATACATTGTATCCAGTACTGCCCCTCTGAACAGGAGACACAGCGGGCTCTAGGTGATATTTGGGCCTTTTACAGAAAAACCCAGGGAGAACAGCAGGGATTCTGTTGACTGCAAGTGGCGAGACACAATTTCTGATGATTGAGCTTTTAGCACCCAATCGTCTTGGACGGAAATACCAGAATGCCGGATCTTCTCAGATAAGTCGCTACCAACGCCATCACCGTTTCAAAGATACTAGGTGCTGTATTTAAGCCAAAGAGGAGTACCATAAACCAATAGTGAGCTGCACCTACTACGCAAAGCAGGCACTTCCTGTGCAACTGCAGGATCAGTATGTGTAAATACACGTTCTGCAAATCCACTGACTATCTAGTCATGTTATTTTAGCGCTAAGGTCAGTTTCCTGAACTTCTCCTTCTGGAGAAAACTGTTCAAGATCCTGAGGTCTAGGACTGGACGGAAACCGTCATCATTTCTCAGTACCAAGAGTGGCACCCCAACACAATTTCCAGCTACTACTTGCTATCAAGGGGAGCCTTATAAACCATAAAGAACCTGAGCTCTAGTACACCAGTTTTGTAAGACATGATTCTCCAAAGGGTTTGAATAAACCCTATGGTGGTAGGTGCTACATAACTACAATAATGGTTATGTCATTACTAGAAATTGCAACTGAAACCATTTATAAAAAGTGCCTAATACAAGCAATTACAAAAACAGCTCTCTGAAATACAAGCATCACTACTCTTTTTTGTAAAATAGCCAAAGAACAAGATTGATAATCTTTCTGACTCTTTTTGAATCAATCATGATCAATTTATTTTACGAGTGGCATAGCTAAGATAATATATTTTTACTGCATAAAACTGCTAATTTTGCATTTATTTAAGCAAATACACAGGGCTTGTAAATATTCTAGTGTGCATTTTGTACCCTGAGGCATTTCAAAGCACAGAAAAACAAAGTGACAGCAAATCTATTTTCAGCAGCCTGTCTCTTGCTTAGCACGAATAAATCAAAATTATTTTAGCGATTCAAGCTGTGAACTTTTCTGACAGAAAAAAAACGCGTTTCGGCCTGAATAATTTAGGCCTCTTCAGGACATTTAAAGGATGCGTATGAAGATTCCAAGTTGAGACAGGTATTCTTGTCCTCTGCAGCCATTGAGGACACGTATAAGAGGCACACCTGCTGGTCCCGAATAGTCTCGGATTTAAGTTCTTCAACTGGACCCCTTCAAGAATAATAGTATGGCACTAAAAATCAACTTACAACAAGCAGCTGAATAAAAGCTACATATGGCAGAGAGCTTTCCTGTAGCGGACGTGCATGACTTGTCTACAGAGTTGCATGCTTCCTCTATGACGCACACCACTCTGTAGAGAAGACACTTTTGTCTTCAAGGTGATACTGTTAATCTTAACGGGGTCTGTTTGAAGAACTTAAACCCAAGATGATTTGCAATCAAAGGCTTGAACTTTTGTCACCACATCAGAATCAAAGGTGGGTCAGGAGCAGACACTGGCATCAAAGGTGCTGGGGAAGATGGATGCAGTGCCCCATAGGAGGTGTTGGATGGGTCGACTGTGGTGCCGGTTGAGGAACAATTGCACTGGAGGAACCAAGGGCTGGGGCATAAAAGGACTACATGGAGCTGGTGGAAGACTCATAGGTGGGAGTCAGAACGCCACTGGCTATGAACTCATAGGACCCCAAGGCGCTCCAGAGAGGGCCATGGACTTTCTAACAATTTCAAACATGGTGTTCAAAAAGAATGCTAGATCCATACCCAGAGTAGAGAACTCTAGGTAGGGACGAGGAGCACTAGACCCTGGAATCTGATCCTGTAGTGCAGGTAAAGTAACAGGACTAAGCTCTGTTGGTGCCAACTGCGTATGGTGTGCAAGTACTACCATGAACTCTGGCTCAGAGGAATAGTCCAAGGAGTGAACAGAACCTTTGAGCAATTTATCTCATTTTTCTCCATGCCTCCTCTTTCAGGAAGTTTTTGAAGGTGGAGAAACAGGAGATCTTAAATGTTAACAAGATCTTCATCTACCCTCCATTGTTGTGGCTATAAAGAGATTTGCCTCCCTCTCTTTAATAGCCTTGGGGTGCATCTTACAGGAGTCACACAAATGCATATCATGGTCCGAGCATAAGCACCAAAGGCTTATATTGTAAGGATCAGCAATGGATACCTGATCCTCAGACTCCCTACAGGACTTAAAGTCCCATTTTTTAAGTGGAAACATTTTGAAGTTTCAAATTTCCTGCCACTAATAAAGATGAGCAAGCTCCAGCTCAACGTGCAGAAAAAAAGAGAACAGACATTGGGACGCTGGCTGAGCACCTTATACCTTTAGTGCTGTCACCAGAAGTACAGCTGCTGATGTCATGTAGTCAGCACCCTCTGTCAGGTATATATGAGCTATTGCAGAAAGGTTTCTGGGCACAGACTGGCCTCAGGGGGTGTTCCCAATGAGAGGACTCTACGGGCAGAAGTGTCCAATGGAAAAATCTTTTTACTGATCATCAAGCTGTTACTTTCAAAACAAATACATACTAAGGGCAATGTGTACATCGGAGCACAAGATCAGATTTTCATTTATTAAACTGTGCAAACCTATGCTTCATTGAAAGGGTGCTGATTGCATATGAACACTGACTGAGATACTTTCAAACAGCATAGACTTTTGTGGTCTCACTTGCTCAATCTAGTGCAAGTAATGTATGTAGGAAAGTAGGATCTGCTTTTATGGTTACCCCCACTTTTTGCTTGGTGCTATGCTGTTTCTGACTAGTCAGACCGGGATCCTGCTAATCAGGACCCCAGTCTCTGTGCTTTCTCCCCTAAATTGACTATGGTGAGTACTTGGGTACATCCCAGATTGGCTCCTGGTGTACCATTATAAGTCCCTAGTATATGGTACTCAGGTATCCAGGGCATAGGTACACCAGGGCTGCAGCATGCATTATGCCACCCATGAGAGACCACTCAAATTGTGACTAGGGGCCTGCCATTGCAGCCTGTGTAAGCTGGTGCTAGCACCACTTACGACATATATAGGTTTCCCTATGTCTGAGGTCACTGCACTTAAAACCTATAAGACACCCCTAAGGCAGGCCTTTCAATCCTGAAGGCAGGGTGCTCGGTTCTAAGTGTGAGGGTGCCACTGCATGAGCAGGGCACCCCTACAACCTTCAGAGTCCATTCTCCCAGGTTGCAAGTGCATCAGCCATTACGATGTATAGAGTGGCCATGCGTCATTACGCGATGGGCAACTCTAAACTGGCTGTAACAAACCCTGTCATGTTTGGTATCAAACATGTTGGAATCATACCCCCACACCGTAAAAGGTGTGGGAAGTATGATTCCATGCACTGTAAAGCTCCTCCGGGAGGCCCTCAGTGCTCCTGGTACCAGTCTTCTAGACCCGGACAGCACAACATGGCTGTTGCCGACCAGAGACACAATTCTGCCCTCCTGCTGCTGAGCCAAGCTCGAGAAAGGGAAGGCAGAACAATAGGTATACTGTCACAGGGAGGTGTGACCACCTCCCAGACAGGGTTTAGTGTATTGGGGCGGGGTGGGAGCGCTTGCCAGCGCCACTCAGTCTGCTTGAGGGGCACATTTCGTGCCCTCCTTGCAGAGTCCAGTCCAAACCAGCTCAGGGAGCCGTTGGCTGCCGCTCTGGTGCAAAACTGGACAAAGGACATTGGAGTATCCTCCCCACTGTCTGACCCCCTCCCCTGGGAGGGAACCCTGAATCGTCCCAATCCTTTCCTTAGGGTACTTAAGGGCTTACCTGTAGGTGAGTCCCTAGATTCGTCGTGGGACAAGATTCATATCAAGACACCACTTCTTCGACCGTCTGGGCACTCTGGACTTCGCTGGACTTAGCTCTGGGCTCCGAGACTGCAACTGGTAAGACTCCTGCTGCTCCTGGTCTCGTCGTCCTGCAAGTCTGCTCCAACGTCTGCGCCCGTGCTCCATACAGGAACCTTCCAAGGCCTGTGGATATCCAAGACACCTGCACGCGAAGGAGTCACTTCCCTGCATCTGCAGGCACCGCAACTAAGCTGACCGGTCTGCTGATCCTGGGCTCCCACGGACTCCGAAAGGCTCTGCAACACAGGTGCTGGTTCTTCACATCCCTCGAGGCCTGCCCTGTCCTCTCACCAAGTTTGAGGCCAGTATCCCTGGTTAGAGCTGCAGGAACCGAACAATTGTGCACCGCGTCAACTTGCCGTTGCAAAGGCTTGTTGGCTTCCTTCCTCCAAGATCTTCGGACTCCAAGTAGCCCTAACCTCAAGCATCTCCTGTTACCAAGATATTCTCCCTCACCGCATCGCTTGCACCGTGGTCCTGCATCTTTGGTGAGCTGCTCAAGGTCCTCTTCCGACTCCAGTGCCTCCGGCCCGTGGGTCCTCTTGAGGGTCTTCTTTGATTTCAGGGGGTCCCCCTGATTGCTCGGGGCCTGCTCTGACTGCCCTGCTTGTGCTGAGTCACCTTGACTTTGCTGGTCCAGTCACTGCACCTTTTTCGCATTCCACGTTGGTTGCAGTTGCTCAGGCTTGTTGGTGCTCCAGACAGACATCGAACCCTCAACTCTCGACATCCGATGTGGGGCAGCTCGTGAACAGCTCCTGGTCTTCTACAGCGTCACCTGGTCCGCACAGCTGCAGCTCCAAGGTCACTGTCAGCTCTCCTGCAATACCCGACATTGGTGGTCACTCCTGAGTGACATAGACTCTGTCCCCTCTACTTGCAGGTACTTCACATCTTGAATCCACCTTTGGGCTCCATCGGACACTTTCACCTTCTCCAGCAGCAGCATCTTCCTGAAGTCCTCCATTGAGTTCGGCGGTTTCCGACGCCACTTCACACCCATGCGCCCGGCTTCCCTGGTGTAGGTATCCTGGTTCCTAGGGTATCCACGGGTGGGGTGGCTCTCCAACCTTCTGTCTTCCACAGGGTTTCTTCAGGGTCCACTGGGAAGGGTCCTCCTTTAAAATTGCAACAGCGACTTACCCATTGACTTGTATTGAGCCCGCGGTCGTATTCTCACTCTGCACACGTCCTCCATGGGGTTCCTGGTTACTTACCTCGGGTGGTTACTTGGGTCCCCGGCACTTCTACGTCTTCTGGGTATAGTCTTGACTTGAGTCGTGGTTCGCACACCACTATTTTATTATATGGTTTGGTCTCCCCCTGGCGACCACTGTGTATTCGTACTACTTACCTGTTTATTTGCAAAGTTTTGTGTGCATTGTGTAAATCTCCGGGCAGGAGATATTTGTATGTGTTAGTGAGTGTCTTATAATAAATACATATTTTTTATAAATACACTGTGTGGTTCTTTTTCACTTAATCTATACCAATATAATTATGCTCTGGTGAAACAAGCTGCTTTACACTCCTTCTAGACTAAGCCTGAAGGCTGCTCTCCACAGCTACCACTTAAAGAGCTTTCTAAGGTTGTCAAAGACCACTAAAATCACCATAAGGGTTGTCCGGATTAGTGCAGGGCTCCCACTTACACAAGTGTACACTTTATACTAAGCCGGTTTCTCACAATGTACATTAACACTTTTCAACATCTCTTTGACAACATCTTGGGTGTATTGATTAGGACGAAGGACTAGAGCTTTAGGGAGATTAATTTAAATATAGTTCTTGAGATGCAGTGAAGTTAACTATCCGATATGTGGAAGAAGGATATACTCCTCAGTAGTCTTGAGTAAGAAATCAGGACACGGGCAGAAGGGGAAGACAGTTTAGATTGGTGGGTGTCCACATTTTAGATCAAAGACGGGTTAATCCGCAGCTGCGGTGGTGTAAGACATCCAAAATGAAAGCAATCACAATTAATTGACTACACAATACAGAAAATAGCCTGTCTGAACTTGATTTCATACAAGATAAACACATGTATACCTGGTATGCAAGTCTCACTATGTTGTCCACATATATAATTCTGAACAGTTCCATTGTAAAGTTGTTTTATAATTCTTTTATTATGAAAGTCTGATAACTGGCCAAGCACAGAGACCTTTGTGATAAAATCACTATTTCACTTTCATATACCCAATATTTTTCTTTGCACACTTATGTAAAAAGAAAGGAACATTCCTCTTCCCACATCAAATATCCAAACATAGCCTGCATATGCGTTTTAATACTTTTTCTTCCATCTCTAAATAAACTCATTATTTCTTTGTAAACTGGTTGCTTTTTGCCACGTTATCAAACATATTTATGTTACAAAATCTATGAAAAATAATGATTTGCTTAATTCTGATAAAGGAGTGTAGTTGGTGTTTATTCCACTAGAATTTGGTATATCTCTAATTGCTAAACTCATACCTCCTCACATAGGCTAGTCATGAGGCCACGTGGTGGGCAAAGTGTCCCTAGCTCATGTATGACGTTATTACAGTCCTTTGCTCGCTAGAACCTCGACACCATTACTCGGCAAGCAGAGCATGCCAGCAGCTTGATGAGAGATTCAACAACAGCATTGTTGTTGATCAGAAAACTATGATCACTAAGCAACCACCTAGTCTCTGCTCCATAATTCATCATAAGTTAAGTCTCATAAAATAGCCAGATTTCCCCCATGTGAAAACAAATAGGGCCCAAAGAAACAAACTGTGGAAGAAACAAGCATTGGCTAAGCCAGTAGGTCTCATCTTTGGGACCTTTTGGCTTTGCCAATGTTTTTTAGCGATGCAGCATGGGTAAAGCAGAACCCCTCCCCACCAAAAAATGCGCGATGACACTGAGGCTGCGTCATTTTGTAGGTGTGCGTAGAAGTGTGCTCGCCGACAAAATAACTTGGGTTATTTTTTTTTCTCTTTTTACTAACCAATTTGAGTTGGATCAGTGAATAAAAAGAAAATAAGAAGCATGAAAGCATTTTTTTTCTAAAGCGGGTGAGAGAAGCAAAACGGAGGGCGAGAGGGACAGAAGCAGCCCAGAAGGTTTGGGGGGAAAGCAACACAGATGGACAGATGGGGTTGGGAGCAATAAGGAGAGTTGGGGGTGGAATCAACACAACAGGGGAGGATGGACCTCAGAGGGCTGGGGGAGAAGTACAAGACACGGAGCAAGGGCAATGTGAAGTGCCGGGAGGGAGAAGAGGAGCACATGGGCAAGAGAGCAAAGTGGAGCTTGGAGGGGTGGAACGTAGCACAAATGCAAGCAAGCAACTCATGGAGGAGACTCACACAAGGGTGAGTACATAAGAGAGGTGCAGGAGAGAAGCACATGGGTGAGAGACAACAGAGAGCCCACCAGAGGGTGGAAGTACATAAGGGAGACAGCTGAAAAACATACACTTTCATGGAGTGCTTAAAAAAACAATAAAAGTAGTTCTAGAAAAGTTAGAAGGACACAAGTAATGAGGTTATGCTCCAGGGAGGGACAATTACAGCAGAGGAAGGAAAGCCTACACAAGCTAACAAATAAAAAACAAGCAAAAGAGTGACAAAGTAGAATGGGCGTGATCTAAGCCCACTGTAAGCGGACAATAGGTCTTTTTGCAAATAGACACTTTGTGCAAAGAACCAAAAGAAGCCATTGAAACAATTTAAACATACTTAAAACGGCCTGGAAAAAACTGTCAACTGTTCTAAGAGCTTTCTGACACTTGGAGAAAAGAAAATATGAAGTGAATTTATGTTATGTCATTTGTAGAGCGCGGCTAATCGCCCGTGAGGGTATCCAGATGCCGAGTCTGCGCTGAAACAGGGTCTGCTGATTATGAAAGTTTCAATCTCATAAGGGTCCATGAAGAACAATATTTTATCCTAGTGGAGCTGACAGAAAACTTGAAGGAAGATGGGTAATTAGATGCAGTAAGGCAGTTACTGTCCATTTCATTATTTTAAAACAGAATCTGTGAAGTCAATACCTTCAACTTACCTATAATCATAGTACATTGCTATGTCTAGAGCTCTACACAGTTCTTTCTTCATAGTCTGCCAGTGTAGCAGGTCCAAAACTTTATTGTCGAGACATCCAAACTTCAGTGTCAAAAGATGAAACAGCCGACACGTGTTTCGTCGTAGACGACTTTCTCTAGGCTGAGTGGTATCACAAAAAAAAGCGATCCAGCTCAAGGCGAGTACTGTGTAGAAATCTTATAGTCCTTGGAGCCCCAAGGACAGGACGAGACAAATGTGCGATCAACTCTCAGTCCAGAAACATCTATGTTTCAAAAAATCTAAGTAGGTAAAACTGCCTCAAACGTCGGAGGGTGGACTGTCGTGTAGAGGGCTATAGTAGGCCCATATCATAGATATGTCACTAATGTAATAGTCATCTAGCGCACCTTTTTGAAGCACTATGTAAAGAGTCTCCCTATTAACGATGTTTAGGCAGAATTGTATTCTAAAGGTTTCAGTTGCAGAAAGGCTTGAAGAGGTTAAAAACATTTTCAACCTTCACAGGCAGAGTACAATTACTGCAACAAGCTAACATTATGCTGTTGGCACTCAAGTAATTATTGTTTATACTGATGCTGCTAATCAGATGATGAGACAGTCAAAGGTTTCAAAGGTGTACTTTTCACTGGGAAGTGAACAGCTAAGGAGGAAGGCATTACATTTCCTGCACATTATGAGATACTTTGACTGGACTCTTGACCATGACAGTTGTTAGCATGTATATTTATTCAGTCATACAAATTCAATATGACAGTCTTCCATTTCCATAAAAAGTTGCAGAATTCATGTGTACACGATTTAATGTCTGCCTGGTTGGGAAGGAACTCAATTAACAAATATATGAATGGATTACTTTTATACAGGACCTTTCCACATAAGACATTTCAAGTTGCTGAAGTTTTGCAAATACGACAGACCCAAAATAACTTTAAGCAAAATATAAGGGTTTTAATACTAATGTGAAAAAAAGGTAAATAATTCCTCTTTTAGCCAATGGAGAGCTCATCTACCCAGTTTCCTCAATCCTGCATCTATTCAGACTCATCACTGCGGCTACTAAAAGATCTCTCAAGAATGGATTACAATTCTAACCTACCTCAATAGATTCTGGATTAAGTAGAATAAGAAAGATTTCTTAACTAAAGAGGTTTCTTGTAACATTGGCAACGTGGGCTTTCATATTTCATATTCATCCAGCATAGAACCAGGTCTTTACAAAAGTGGCATAGTCCACTTGGAACATGCATGGTCATCTTCGCCAACTTGAAAAACTATAGATTAATTCAAGTACAACCTAAGGCTTGTTTGAATTGAAGGCAAATAGAATAATGGAAAAAATATAAAAGTATATTTATTTTCCACCCTTAACTGTAAACTGGCTAGATATCCAGTAGAAGGCAAATGAAGGCTTTGGCTAGTCATTCACTTTAAAAGTTTCTTTGTCAGACAACAACCTCTATGGAACACATCCAAGTTCCTTTGTACATTCAGTGGAAGCCTCTGTGAGCCCCATGGCAAAATTAAATAGCAGCCAAGCTCTGCATTTTATTTTGCTGTCCTTATTAAAAATTCTGATTTATTAAAAATATGCGCATACTGTTTTGAATATTTTGCGCATTTTAAACAGAAGCACTACACTTTGCAAAACTGTATTTTCCTGTGCTTGACTAAGCTACGCCTGAACAAGTCCTAAAGTTCATCTTGAATTCTAAGAGTCATAATGTGCGTTTTCATTCTCCTCCCATCACACGTAACATAATGTGCACTATGAAATGCTCTGTATTGACATGCTGTTCTCTCAAAACTCCAGAGAAAGCCTTTTGCTACATTCAAGGCGCTTCCTGCCTGTGCTACCATTTAGGGGATGGAATAAGATGGTACTAGATGATGCTGTTTTATATTTTGTATTCTCATCTGTCAATCGGTGGAATTTTGTATGATTAACGTTTGCTGTGTATTTTTCTAAAAAAAGGCTCTTTTCTGGCTGGGGAGTAGCCGAAGGTGCCAAGATGGCGGACATACGCTAGTGAGGCTCCGCACTTGATCCCCGCAATCCGCCTTCTAGCCTGGTTGCCAGCGGACACCTGAGCCTGATGAGCCCTGGACCGGCCTCACGGTCCCTCCCAGAGGCACCGTGGTGATTTTTGCCACGGTGAACGGGCGGGGACACAAAGACTGCAAGGAGGGTCTCCAGAGGCCAACAAGCTTGTGTAAGGTGGGTGAGCCTCTCTCAGCTGCCGCGACTGCCGGGAGGCCGGTGGTGCCCCTCGACTGTGGCCCCCTGTTGGAATCGCTGAGGGTAGGCCAGCTAGTGACTGATCCCGCGCAGACGGAACCAGGGCATGGATCGGCCTGCCCTCTCCTGTCATAAGTGACCGGCTGTAAGGCCAAGGAGTGCCGGTGCCTGTAGGTGAGGAGCTGGGGATCCCAGTTGTGGTGTCAGCAGCGGCGAGGCTAGTGAGCGACGGGCGGGGGCTGGGTTCGGGCCGGATTGGGCCTAGACCAGCCCGCCTAAGCAGGAGCCTGCCTGGCAGAGTGCTGTGCTGCTGAGCCGGGCTGAGTACACATACGCTGGCGGCTGATACTGTTGGAGGTCTCCTCCTGGTGTGTATGTCCCGCGTGGGGGCTCTACTAAGTGGAGTGAACTGCGGTGCCCCATGTGAGGTGTTGGGCACCTCTGCTACACACGCCTGCGGCTGGGAAACGTGTGGAGGAGGGGCAGGGCCAGTAAAGGGGGCTGGATCGGGCTTAGACCGGCCTGCATAATCAGGCACCTGATCTACATAGGGCCGTGTCATGGGGGCAATTTAGACAGCTACAGTACTGCGTGAGGAGCTGCTGCTGGGCCAGAGATTCAGACCGGGCCCAGGCCTCGCAGTAGCAAGCAACTGATAACTGGGCTCCGACTCTTCTGGGGACACTGGGCTGCGTGCCATAGCCAGCTGGCGCCCCTCTCAATTACCTGGCATATTTGCACTATGTGAGCCCTCACTGAAGGTACTGTGTGGGTTGCAGGGATAGCACGTGGCCCGAGGTCAGTGCTGCCATGAAACCTGCCTGGTGGTGACAGTTGGTGATTGGCACAAGCCACTATTGGATGCACAGGTTACTGGGCGGTTGTATAATCCTGCTGGTACAGCGTGGCCCCTGGCACTAAGGCACCCACCACAGGGTTTGGAGGTCGGGTCGGGCCTAGGCCCTGTGGCATTCATTACGCCGCCCACGTGCCCTGGTTTGCTGGCAGCGACGCAATGAGGAGCACGTGTTTTAAACCTGGGACCGCTTGCGCTGGCAAATAACTGATACAATGGATGCTGTTCATCACACAGGGCGACGCTAGAATTTAAACACAATGGTGTGACACCGTCATAGACTGATGTTTTGTGGTGGGGCCTCAGGGCCACATCAGGCCTAGTCCTCAACCTCCAGCGTCCCTTGAAGTGTTCAGCAATACAGGGCTTACTAAGCAGTCTGAGCTGCATCGGCTGAGCGAAACAACCTGCAAGGTGACCATTTGTAGGCACGCACTAGACTTACAATTGCTAAAATCGCTATCAGTGGGATCTGTCCAGCCACAAAACGGGCTGACTGAGGTCACCGGCACCATACACCCCAGCGCATGGCGGCAGGATTCACGCAGCGTTGGGGGGAGCCACAGGGAGATCAGAGTCTGGGCTTATCGCCAGCAATGGAAAGCAAGTTTGATGCCCTTTTAGCTGCCATAGAGAATTCCAGGACCTTTTTAGAATCCCGAATAGACACAGATCTGACATTGCTGAGAGCTGATCATCGTAAACTCGCAGACAAGGTGGTGACAACGGAGCAGGTGGTGGAAGAAATCCAGCCCACGACAAGAAACATGGACTCCTCATTGAAGCAGTTGTCGGACCGTGTGAGCATATTGGAACAGACAGCTGAAGATGCGGAAGGACGACAGCGGAGGAATAATATACGTGTAGGGGCACCGCAAGAAGACGTTGAGGGTCGGTATGCCATCAACTATTTAGAGAATTGGATTTGCAACCTACTGCCCCCGCAGGCACTATCCCTGTACTTCACCATAGAACGTGCGCACTAGGATCTGGCATGCAGACCTCAACCTGGATCACATCCCAGGCCTACGGTATTCAAAGTACTCCACTTCTGCGACAGAGATACTATCCTGCGCGAGGTGAGGAAGCTCCCAGAGGTGGTGGTAGGGAGCTCACTTTATGTTTTTTCCAGATTACACGGTGGCAGTTCAAAAGAAGTGCAGCACATTCGTTGCTGTAAAACACAGGTTCTGTGAATTGACTCTGAAATATGTGCCGCTGTACCCAGCGAGGCTCCGAGTGGTTACAAATGGGACCACGCATTTTTTTGACTACCCAGAGGACACATGGAGATGGCTGGAGACGTTTTGCCCCACGCTGATCACCGTTCAAGGTCAGATGCTGAGACTGGAGACATGGGCACGAGTGGTCGACGCCATAGACACCGTGCAATGACGCGGCGAGCCCAGCTGCCCACAGCTGCGCCAGACTTGGAGCAAGTGATTGTGGAACGCCGCCAGGTTTTGGAACATGCTGGCACTATATCAGAAATGTTGCAGAATCACAACCCTGACACTGAGTTGTTTCACCCGTCTAATGATGGGAGTTCGAATACAACATGGCCTTCTGGATCAGATTCGCCCACCCCCCAGGAGGTGACACCACAGACATCATTATCTAACGAAACAGGGACGCATTGGCTGCCAGTTTCCTAACGTTAAATACAATACCCTTTACTCATTAGGGCTGTGGCCCCGCAAGCACACCTCTGGTTGACATGGGTTCCCCACTTGCTTGCACTGCGCCCCCCTAGGATGGGCCCCTATCGGTTTCAGATGTGAACTATCCAATGCAGCCCACAAGGCATGGCTGGCAACGATTGAGATTACTTGCCTGAAGCGGTTGCACAGCGGGATGCTCCTAATAGCTTTCTCCCCCTTGCATTAATGCACTAGTTGGTGGACATGTCTCCTTTCATCCCTGGTTTGGGTGGGCACTTGTTTGGTGTTGTGCTCGTATGGTATTTGAAGTTTTACGCATTTTACATTTGTTTGGTATATTTAGGTTGCACACGCAGTATGGCTCCACTTTGAGGTTTCAGCGTGGCAAAACTCATTTTGCTCGCTAATGCACACAGCTATGGTGCTCCCCGATGCCCCTCCACGTCCTATCCTTTCTAACTGCTAAATGACGAACATTAATGTACTGACCTGGAATGTGAGAGGTATACATACCCCGCGCGTCGCTATTCAATCTACTCTTACCTAAAGCGGCATCAGATACAGATAGCGCTGCTGCAAGAAACCCACCTGACACGTCCAAAGACATCTAAACTTCAGCGTCGTTGGCGTGGACAGCTATTTGCCACTGACTTCTCATATGCGTGCAGGGCACTACTATGTGTTAAACCAGGAGTACCATTCATAGCAGAAGACGTTCTGACAGACCCTGAGGGCATATATGCACTTGTATTGGGTAGGCTGGATGGTAGACGCTTGTTAATTGGCAGCCTCTATGCCCCTAACACAGATCAGACAACATATCTTAGCACACTCTTGGTAATCCTCTCACAATGGAGCGGAATACCCAGGTTATTAGGTGGTGACTTCAATAGCATGCTTGACGTTGACTTAAAGCACTCATTTCCCCCTCTGCCTCGAATAGCGGCCTCATCAAATGCTAGAGTCCTTGCAGGCTGGTTGGACAATCGGGGTCTTGTAGATATCTGGTGCAGGCACAATGCTATCACTAAAGTTTACTCATTTTACTCTGCACCACGTGCATTGCACGTCAGACTAGATAGGATAGTGGGCACGGTGGATGAGGCAAAACACGTCACCCGAACGCATTCGGACCATAATCCACAATATATGAAATTAGCATGGACAATGGTGCACCTCTCAATCCCACATTGGCGGCTGCAGCCAGCGGCTTTGGAAGACCCACCGTTTCGTGACTCAGTGAACACTGCTATCATGGGTTATTTTGACACCAATACTGCCACCACAGAGACACGCTCATTGGAATGGGATGCATTTAAAGTCAAATTGCGGGGTATCTGTTTGGGCCTGATTTGGAATATATGTAGGACGCTTGACGCAAACTTGACAAGCATAGAGTGCTAACTGCTGCGACTTGAAATGCGGCGGCAGACACTCCTTCTTGGAAGCAGCACCTGGCTGAAGCACATGCTGAGTGTGCAACGCTATCAGAGAGGCTGCAGTGTCACACTGATGCAGCCCACTCGGCTAGGACCCAAGCGGCGGCAGGCAGAGCAGGCTTGTTGTTGGCCTAACTGATCCGCCAGGATCGCCCCGCAGGGCCTATTAGTGGCTTACTCTCGGTGGGTGGTACTCTTTTACACTCGCAAAGCGACATTCACACTGAGCTGACCCATCACTATGCCTCACTGCATTGCTCACTCACATCTGTGACCCCTGAGGATGTTGCCTCTTTCTTCACTGCTGTGGCGTTGCCTGCACTTACGCTGGAGCAGAAGTTGGAATTGGATGAGTCAATTACACCCAGAGAGACACGCGAGGCTATCCGGGCATTGGCAACGGGTAGAACCCCGGGCCCAGATGGGCTGCCCGCAGAGTTTTAGAAGGCGTATGCACTGTTACTGGTACCTCGTTTGCAGGCCGTATATACAGAGGTGCTGGAAGCGTCTTGTCTCCAGCTCTTCCCAGCACGAGGCGCTCTTGGTTTCATTACCAAAACCCGGGAAAGACCCAGAAGCTCTAAGTTCTTACAAGCCGCTAGCCCTTCTCAACACAGATTACAAGATACTGAAGAAGGTGCTGGCGGATAGGCTCTCCTTATTCATACCCACATTAATACATGCAGACCAAAATGGATTTGTTCCGACTTGCACCACCTCTCTTAATCTGAGATGGTTCTTCCGTATACAGAGATATGCCCCAGAAGCCTGGCCTCAATCCTGCTGCTGGATGTGGAGCAACCGTTTGACTTGTTAGTATGGCCCCATTTCCTGCCGCATTGCCCAGTTATGGTTTGGGTGCCCAGTTCCTCAAATAAATCAGACTGTTATATATGCTACCACTGGCCCGGGTGAAGACAGGGTCCCTCATATCGGAACCCATACACATAGAACAAGGTACCAGGCAGGGAAGCCCCCTCTCGCCGTTACTTTTCTCTCTTGCAATTGAACCCCTGGGGGCTCACTTGCATGCCAGTGGTGCCAAATGGGACATACCGCTGTGGGATGGCACACACTCAGTTTCTTTATGCGTAGATGACCTGCTAATATATCTTCGTGATGTCACCAATGTTCTCGCAGAGGTGATGTGCGTTCTTCAGAAATTTGCATTCATTTCTGTTTTGAGCGTAAACTGAAGCAAACCCTGTTCCTTCCCATTCCTCCCCACTACACCAGACCCGGCCCTTACAATAGGCACAACCCCGCTTACTTGGCAACCACATGCATTCCGTTCTGTTATTTGGGAGTGCGGGTGTACCACTCTCACTCGGATCTTTTTTAGGGCAACCTGGGGCGAGCGGTTATGTCACTGCGGTCCATGATGGTCTTTGGAGAGCGCTGCCTTTGTCCGTGACAAACCGAGTTACTTAAGATGGTGGAGCTTCGTCGGCTTTTGTATTATTTTGCAAACCTGCCCCTGCATGTCAACACGTCCTTTTTTTGGTCACTTAAGTGGCTGATGGGTGACTTTATCTGGATCAAATCTCGATGCCGAGTAGCATTAGCAAAACTATTCCAGCCAACAGACCGCGGCGGGCTGGCGGTACCCAACTTTGAACAATATTACTTAGGTGCACGATTGGAATGGGTGGCAAATTGGCTTGCAGCAACGAATTTAGCTGACACGGCCACGACATTGCCAGCCTGGAGCCACTCCGACCTACTACAATTTTTCCATCTATGTACTCGGCCCTCTTTGCCACAGCCGCTGCTCGTTCAAGCTGCTCACCGTTGCTAAAGGCGTGTTTATACATTACGCGCTGCACCACTCCTTATGCCCAGCACTGGCGATGCTAGGCACACCGCAAGGTGGCAGATTCACTACTAGAGCAGAGCTTGTGGAGTGGGAGGCGAGACTGGCATCCAGACGTTGGGTGACCTTTATAGAGATGGTAGCCTCTTACCCTATGACACCCTGGTGGAAGAAGATGGACTTCCTCCAGGACAGCTTTCATTGCATGCCTCACTCGTAAGGGCATTAAGCAACGGTTGCGGTGACATGACTAACAAACCACCCACACATCTCACCATACAATTTCTACATATTCTAGGGCGCGAAAAACACCTAATCCGCTGGCTGGCAAAGTCATTACGCACCCACAGAGCTCTTCCTCTTGTGCAGTTGTGTGGCAGGTGGGAGATCAACCTAGGCCACCCCTACACTGATAGAGTGGGAGATGGTGTTAGAAAGCCCTGTCAACATCCCTCGGAATGCTAGATTCCGCCTGATACAACTGTACGTCATACACAGAGCTTATCCTACCCCTGAGAAAATCAATAGATACTTTGGGAGCACTGACGCCACCTGTCCCCGCTGCCAGCTGGTGAATGCCGATCTATTGCATATGTTGTGGGGTTGCCACCAACTTGCCCCCTGCTGGAAGGCAGTACAGGAGCATTTGATACACTGCACAGAACATGACATTACTTTCACATGGGAAGTATGCATCTTAGGGAGGTACCATAGGGGTAAGAAACACAAGGTTGTGTCCCGTTTCATTGATCTGGGACTGATCCTGGCCAAACGCCTTATTACCCGCAGATGGAAATCCCCAGATCCCGCGCATGCTACGGCCTGGCCACACTCGTTCACAAACTGGTCACAAGCGGAGAGCAGACCCTTACATAGAGAGGACAATCTGGGTCTTAGGAAATACCCTACAGCCGCACACTGGGACGCTCTGATGGCGGATCTCCACACAGAAATGAGTGATCCTACTATGAATGGAGTTGATGAGATGGGTGAGGAGGGCAGTGAGGTGGCACTAGCCAACGGGAGTACTCCTGGAGAGCACCTGGCTAGTCAGACCGAGTTGGCGTGATTGGTCAGGGGGGCGATGGGGGTTACAGTCCAGGGAGCCTATTCATACTAGCTAATGCATGCAAATGATATTCAGCAGCAGGCAGGTGCGACCAACCAATTAGTGGGTGGGGGGACAGGAGGGTATCGCCTCTTGCTCCTTTTCCTCTCTCTCCCTTTTTCTTCCACTGGCAGCCATAAATAATGTGCATGTTGTAAATGTTATTTTTTGGGGGAAAAACTGTTTAGCTCTGTAACTGATACATGTTCTATACCACAGCATCTGACGATGTTCACCAACAGCGACTTGTGTACACATATTAGCATGGAACCATCTAACTTCGTGTCATGTTGTAGCAGGCAATATAATGTAATAGCGAACATGTGGTATAATAATCAGTGACTCGCGTTGTCACAGCTACGCTTGTAAGCAATGAATATGTGTGAATTGTAACTTGAAACAACTATACTCGAAAATGCAATAAAACCGATTTAAATAAAAGGCTATTTTCTGGTGGTGAGCTAGCATCTGGTTGCTTCAACTTTAGAGAGCGGACACTTGCAGGTCCATCTCTTGCTTGGGATTTAGAAAATTTTTGCTGAGACCTTACTTCATGTCATTCTCTTTGCTGCTACTGATTGAGCCTTGTGCTAATTCCCTATATTGATTTACCACGCATAGTTCTGCATTTTGCATTGCACTTTAATAATTTAATAAACCTTCATGGTTTCTAAACTCTAGGAGGCTCAAGTCCCTTTGTGACTTAAGGCTTATTCAATTGAGTGTGCTCATTTATTCACTGTCAAATTGCTATCTGTAGGGATACATTGACTCAAAAGTTCTTCAGGGTAAAACTATGTCGGATCCTGCATAGGCGCTTTATCTTAGATTATCAGATAAGAGTGTCAACAGTAGCTGTGGAACTCATTCAACAAAATGCGTTTCTAGACAAAGTATAGATAGAGGAAGTGCAGCATTACACATAACACTACAATATTCCTTTTGCACAAAAGGGATTGCTCCTTTGGAGCGACATTCTTGATTAGAACATTTCTTGCACAGTGTTTTTATTTGGTCTTATTTATCCTGCACGACATTCTTGATTAGAACATTTCTTGCACAGTGTTTTTATTTGGTCTTATTTATCCTGCACGACATTCATTATTAGGACATTTCTTGCATAGTGTTTTTATTTGGTCTTATTTATCCTGCACGACATTATTGATTAGAACATTTCTTGCATAGTGTTTTATTTGGTCTTATTTATCCTGCACGACATTATTGATTAGAACATTTCTTGCATAGTGTTTTTATTTGGTCTTATTTATCCTGCACGACATTATTGATTAGAACATTTCTTGCACAGTGTTTTTATTTGGTCTTATTTATCCTGCATATCGTTGTTTGAGAGAACATAACTCTCTCTATGCAGAATTTCTGAAAAGACATTTCTTCCACTCAAAACCCCTATAGTTATGCACAGCGGGCATTATTTCGGATTGTGCACAATGCTTGATATACAAATTTCAACAACTCTGTATTGTTGCATACAATTAATACTCATTTCAGAGTTTAACATTTTTTTTTTTTTTAAAGAAGTGCCAAGTTTTCAACACAGCAGACACAATGGGCAATGCATTACTTCATGGAATCCTAGATCGACTATTCATTCTGGCACATTGTTTATGCAGGCTGTTTCTTCCATATTTAAATTGCACTATTTCTCGGAATTCCCGATGGCCATTATTTTACACGGTTCACTTTTAGGGTAAGAAATATTTTGTGGCATTTTACTGGGTGAGGACAATATTACTTTTTGGAGGAATCAGCTTTCTAGTACTCTTGAATAGTAAGTTATATTTCAGAAATTCACTTCTGATTAATTTTAATATTTTTTCCAATATTTATTTTTATTACACAGGAAATTTATTACAAGGTCAAAAATTCTGCCTACAATTTTCTCAACCATACAGTAATTTCTTCAGGTGTGTATATATTCTTCAGCTGGTTTTTTGTTTTGCCATGTGAACATCCAAATGAGTAGTTTTGCTCTTTTATGTAATTATATTTTGTTCCATTCTGTAAGATATGCAAAGCATGCGGTTCCAGCCGCAAGAGTCTGTTTTGTCTCGTCTGATAAGGCCCTTCCATGAGTGAAGGGTTCCTATGCGATTTTCCTTTATTACATTTTATTTTGTGTTAGAAACAGTATAAAAACGTTCCTTATTTTCACAACAATTAGAGTCAAGCCATTAAAAATTAATTTATAAGCAGTTTAAAATGTTCAAATAATTAGTCATTTTGGAGCATATTATCAAAGTATCTATAGTCCTACATTTGTACATAAGGTTTAACAAGTCCAGTTAAATTAGGCTGCATTATTAGTGTTTAATTTGAGCAGGTGCTGGCAAGGGCTCAGCCTCAGAACTCATTCTAGATCACCTGGACTTCAGCTAGAGCTTGCACTCTAGATACCACTGATTGCACAGCGGCCAAATAGTTGCAACATTTAGAAAGAACTAACAGCTGCTGCAGAGCAGCAGTACTAATTGTGAGAGATACACATGCCTTTTTATTTCAAGAATGCCACTGCTACCAAGGCAAATGGTCAATGGCAACCAAATTCTCCCCTAGGCCCTGCTACACTTCCAAACAGGGAAAGCCAGCAATACACGTTCACTGTGCCTCCTGCTGAACCATTTACCCTCCAGGGCTGGCCAGTTTGATATTGGCATGGCCAAAATTAGAATCAGAATCTTAAACAAAACAACTTGTTCTCGAGTTTGCACATGACAGACTCGGTCGTGCCTTTTATTGGATTGAATTCTGGTGCTTGTAGCTCGCTCGCTTTCTTATTATAAATTCTAGATTACAAAACAAGAATGCAAAGAAAAAACAGACCTAGACAGGCTATTCGCATCAAAATAATGCATCTGGAACACTGCTTATATGAAACATATAGGAAACTATGGTACATATCTGTACATTGGTATGAACAGTAAAATGTAAATGTAAATCCAGTATTTGTAAAGCGCGAACAGCTACCCGAAGGAATCCCGGCACTGGGGGCCGTCGGGAAGATTAAGCAGGCTATTGCCCAGAGTCACATGGTGCTGGGCTGACCTGCCGCCGGTGCCGGGGATCGAACCGTGAGCCCCAGATTCCAGCGTCAGTCGCCCTGGCCGCGGCGCCACAGTGATGTCTAAATCTAATTGCGTTCAATAGAGTGCTATACATAGCTAACACATGGACCAGGGAACTGATGGATAGAGGGACTTGGTCAAAGGTGCAGCACTGGCAACTGCCATGGGCTTTGCCAGCTGTGCCAATTTGGACTCTGGCACTTTTTTTATTTTAAATATTTAGCACTGCTGCACAAAGGTAGACCAATATATATTTTAAATGCAGAGGCTTAATTCAACACAAAAACACAAGACGTAATGAACAAGTTACAGACCTTCGGTAACGATGTATCTGTAAGAGACATAGGTTAGTTATAGATTCCTTACCTTAGAATTCCTTACCTTAGAATTTCCCCCAGGTGTCAGACTGGATCCGGAGATTTTTTCTTAGCAGTAGCCCTGCGCATTGGTAGATGGCATTGGTCGACTCCGCGGTGCCTACTTAGACGCCGCCCCTAGACGCTGACGTCAGTTCTGACACAACTTTCCACGCTAGAAGCGCAGAGCCATGCAAGACACTGACCACTCGTGCGCCACAACAAGGGCTCTCTAAGGGAGTCCCTATCCCTAGAAGTCAGTTCGCAGAGCGGGGAGGATTGGTCGGGCGGTAACGAATCTATAACAAACCTATGTCTCTTACAGATACATCGTTACCGAAGGTAAGCAATTTGTTCATCCGAAAGAGACAGTTAGTTATAGATTCCTTACCTGAGAATAGATACCCCAGCAATACCAACCCCGGAGGAGGGTCTGCGAACAAAGTTCACACCAGAAAGTCCTGGAGGACAGAACGGGCAAAATAGCCGTCCCTCCGGACTTGACTATCCAGGCAGTAATGTCTGGTGAACATGTGCATAGATGCCCACGTTGCCGCCTGGCAGATGTCAATGAGTGGGACTCCACGTGACAAAGCAGTAGTTGCTGCCGTAGCCCAAGTGGAATGAGCACGCAGCCCCACTGGAGGTTCCTTTTTCGCTAAAGTGTAACAAATTTGTATACAAAGGACAACCCATCTAGAGGTGGTGCGCTTTTGGACAGCCTGACCTTTTTTGAAACCACATAGCCAACAAAGTGTTGATCGTCCACCCGGAAGTCTTTTGTGCGGTCAAGGTAGAAGGACAGCGCATGTTTTGGGTCCAGACAGTGGAGTCTCTCCTCCTCCTTGAAAGGGTGCAGAGGTGGGAAGAAGGTGGGCAGAGTGATAGTTTGTCCTATGTGAAAAGGTGTAACTACTATAGGGAGGAACGAGGGTCTCGTCCTAAGCACCACTTTGTCCGGATGCACAGAGAAGAAAGGGGGCTTAGAAAAATAGAGCCTGAAGCTCACTCACTCTGGAAGCAGAGGTGATGGCAACAAGAAAGGCAGTCTTCAGAGTGAGGAACCTGAGAGGACAGTTGTGAAGAGGTTCGAAAGGAGCGCACATAAGATAAGTCAAGATTCAAGACCCACTGGGGCATTATGAAAGGAGATGGAGGAAAGAGATGAATAATGCCCTTAAAGAATCTATTTACAATAGGTGACTTGAATAAAGAGGGCTGATCTGGTAGCCGAAGGAAAGCAGAAATGGCTGCCAGATAGCCTTTTAGAGTGCCCAGAGCAGAACCCTGCTGGGCCAAAAAAAAAAAATGAATAGAACCTCAGAAAGAGGGGCAGAGAGGGGATCCACAGCCTTTGCTGTGCGCCATGCCACAAACTTGTTCCATCGACAGGCGTATACCGTCTTAGTGGAGGGAGGCCTGGCTGCCAAGATGACGTTACAGACTTCGGGCGGAAGGTCAAAAGCTGTCAACTGTCGCCGCTCAATCTCCACGCAAGGAGGTGGAGGACCGTCCCCTGTTGCTGCGACAGAAGATCTTCCCGAAGGGGCAGTCTGATCGGAGGATCGATGGTGATGCTCAGGAGATCGGGGTACCAAACTCTTCGTGACCAGTCCGGTGCCACAAGAATGACTTGGACCCGGTCGCGCTCGATCTTCAGCACTCGGGGCAGAAGTGGTACAGGCGAAAAAGGGTACAAGAGGCCACAGTTCCACTTGCGATGAGAGTGCCGCCTTGGAAACTCCAACGCGCAAAACTGCTGACATTGCGCATGCTCTTCGGTGGCGAACAGATCTAACCAAGGCTCTCCCCACCGCTGAAAGAGACCTTGCACCACCTCTGAGTGAAGACGCCATTCGTGATCCACCAAGCACTGACGGCTGAGTTTGTGCGCCCTGGCATTCAGAGAACCTGCCAGGTGTTGAACACCAGGGTCAATCCCTGATGTTCCAGCCATGACCAGAGGCGAAGAGGCTCTTGAGATAGTGTCCACGACCCCACCCTGCCCTGTTTGTTGCAGTACCACATGGTGGTGGTGTTGTCTGTGAACACCTGCACTACTTTCCCCTTGAGGCAGGGAAGGAATTCCTTCAGTGCCAGGCAAATCGCCCGGAGCTCCAACAGGTTAATATGGAGCCCGGACTCCGCCGGAGACCAGACTCCTCTGATCTCTGCCTCTCCCAGATGGCCGCCCCATCCCAGGAGTGACGCATCAGTCACCACTGTCAGTTCTGGTTGGGGAAGGGAGAGGGATCTGCCTCTGACCCAATCCTGGTCCTTTAACCACCACTGCAGCTGTTGTGCAGTTCCCTCTGAGATCTAGAGGTAGTCGGAAAGATTCCCCTGATGCTGCGCCCACTGGAACTTCAGGTCCCACTGCAGAGCCCGCATATGCCATCTGGCATGATCCACCAGCAGGATGCAGGAGGACATAAGGCCGAGCAGCCTCAGGGTCATTCTCACCGAAATCCCGGATAGAGGCTGAAACATAGGTATCATAGCCCGAATATCCCAGACTCGCTGTTTGGGAGGATAAGCCCGAAACTGCAGTGTCCAGAATAGCTCCTATGAAAGGGAGCGACTGTGAGGGAGTCAGGTGTGACTTCGGCATGTTTATAGTGCAGGAGGTCCGCCGTAGTCTGGAGGTGGGAGACAACAGCCTGGGGCGAGCCCGCCTTCAACAGCCAGTCGTCGAGGTAGGGGAAGACTGAAACCCCTGATTTGCGCAGATGAGCTGTGACCACCGCCATCACCTTCATCAACACCCGAGGAGCACTGGTAAGGCCAAAGGGGAGCACGATGAACTGAAAATGCTTGTGGCCTACCGTGAACCGTAGGTAGCGTCTGTGGGCTGGCAGGACTGGGTTATGGAAGTAGGCGTCCTGCAAGTCCAACACCACCATCCAGTCTCCAGGGCAGACAGGACCTGAGCCAACGTGAGCATTTTGAAATTCTTCTTCCGGAGGAATGCGGTTGAGGGCCATGAGGTCGATAGGACGCAGGCCTTTGTCCTTCTTGGGCACCAGAAAGTAGCAGGAATAGCAACCATGACTTACTTCTGGCACAGGGACCCTTTCGATAGCTTCCTTGGCCAAGAGAGCTGAAACTTCCTGGTGGAGAAGCGCCAAATGATCCTCCGACAATCGATCGAAAGACGGTGGCATGGAGGGAGGGGTAGTCTCGAAGAGGAAGGAGTAGCTCCTTCGGACTATCTGCAAAACCCACCTGTCCGACATGATGGTTTGCCAGTTGGGGATGTGAATGGCGAATCCTGCCACCCACTGGCCGTTGATGGCCCTGAAAGGTCGGACTAGGAGGGCTTGGAGGCTGCTGCAGGAGGGAAAGGGTAGACTGGCCCGCCCGCTGTCTCCCGGACCCGAGAAGTCGCTGGGTCCCACGTCCGCGGCCACGCAGAGGCTGGGCAGCATGCGTTGACTGGTGGCTAGACTGGGCCGGACATGGTGGGGTGCCCCTTCCGTAGCCACGAAAGGGGCGAAAGGCAGACTGTGGTGGACGGGAGGACGCAGCGAGGCCCAAGGATCTGGCCGTAGCTCGAGAATCCTTGATGCGCTCCAGCGCCGAGTCTGCCTTGTCACCAAAAAGGTGACGCCCATCGAAGGGCATGTCCAGCAGGGTTGCCTGGACATCCCCTGAAAAGCCGGACGTTCTCAACCAGGCGTAGCACCGAAGGGGATACCGACGTGGCAATCGTTCTTCCCAGTGAGTCAGTGGTATCCAGTCCATATCGAATCGTGAATTTTGCTGCGTCTCTCCCATCTGCCACCGCTTGGGAGAGAATGGCCCGGGCCTCCTCCGGGCGCTGAGGCAGCACTCGCGCAACCGTATCCCAAATTGTATGGGGGTATCGGCCCAAGTATTCACGGACCGCAGTGCCAAGTAGAAGGAAGAGAACATGTGCTTCCCAAGATGGTCCAGCTTCTTGGATTCCCTATCTGGGGGAGCAGATAGGAATGCGCCTTTGGATGAAGAGGCTTGGACCACCAAGCTCTCGGGTGAAGGGTGTTGGGAGAGGAAAACTGGGTCGCCGTAGGCCAGGCGGTGTGCAATTGTCCTTTTCACAGGAGCCCCTGTGCTGGGCTTGGACCAGAAGGATGTCAGTGAGGGCTTCATTGAAGGGCAGGAGGGGTTCAGAGGAAGTTGCCGCAGGCTGAAGCACCTCTGTCAGGAGGTTAGTCCTGACTGCCACTGAAGGGAGCTCTATGTCCAAGGCCTTGGCTGCCCTTCGCACCACCACAGCGTAAGACGCTCCCTCCTCCGTAGCCACGGTAGGGGGAGAAAGCATGCCAAGGTCTGGGTAAGTGTCCAGACCACTGGCGTCACCCAGGTCCTCTCTCCAATCCGGCTCTTCAAGCTGGTCTGCTAAAGGGTCTGAAGATCCCTCCCAGTCCTCATCACCACCTTCTGGGCAATAGGGAACACCAGGGATGAACAAGGGAACAAAAGTACCCTCCTGCGTCAGCCAATGTCGATCCGGGTCCATCTTGGGAATGTCGTCGCCGGGATCGGTGCCGGGGAAGGTCGAGTAAGGTCGACTGGCATCGATCCGGATCCAGGCCTGGATCCTTGGGGCCTTCCGGCACCGTAGCCGCCTGTATCGAAGGCCCAGGACCCCCGACCGGCTCCGCAGGGCCCGAAGGCGCACCAGTGGAGTCGGGCTGCCCAAAGATGCCTTGAAGGGCTTCGTAAAATGCATTAAGCTGGGCAGGGGACGCTCCAGCTCCCGGAAACGGAGGAAGGCACCGAGTCGTCCCTGAAGGAGGCTCCGAAGACAGAGCGGGTGAGCGATGACGCTCCCGATCCTGCGTCGCATCAGCCGACCGACAGGGTGAAGGTGAAGAGCGCCGGTGCTTCTTCACCTTCTTCTTGTGCTTCGACTTACCCAAAGATTTCGAAGACTTGGACGAGGTGTGATGGCTCCGCGAGCTGTCTCGAGACCTTCCCCTCGAGCGAGACTGGGAGTGACGTGGAGCAGACTGCTGGGCCTACAGGAGCTTTTGGGACCACTCCGGCAAAGACTTTGGATTCATGGCCCGGCAGTAGGAGCACGACTTCGGGTCGTGGTCGCGCTCCAGGCACCAAAGGCACACGAGGTGCGGGTCCGTCACCGACATCAGTTTGTGACAGGCCTCGCAGGGTTTGAAGCCCGTCCGACGGTGGGACATCCCTCACGCACCAGGAGTCGAGGACTCGAAAAGAAGTCGACAAAAAGTCAAAAAAAGCTTAGTCAAAAAGTGACTAAAGGGGTAGCTCTCTCCGGATCTGCGCTAGGCTGGCACGGAGAAAGAAAGAACTGACGTCAGTGTGCAGGGGCGGAGTCTAAGTAGGCACCGTGACGTCATCCCGGCGACCATGACGACGGACGCGGAGTCGACCGATGCCACCAACCGACGCGCAGGGGAACTGCTAAGAAAAAATCTCCGGATTCAGTCTGACGCCTGGGGGAAATTCTAAGGTAAGGAATTCTAAGCTAAGGAATCTACAACTAACTGTCTCTTTCAGATACAGTTTGGAAGAAAGCTCGGCAACAATCAGCCAGAATAGGCATATGGGTATAGCTGTAAAAGCATCAAGTTTAGAAAAATGAGACACACCTCAAATACCAGTACATTCTTATTTGACAAGAAAAAGTATTCCGTTAATTTACTGAGGTATATATAAGATTGAGCATGGGACCGGAATCCTCACGAAACCAGTGACAACCCTATTTCTTAAGGGCCTTTTCATAAGTAGATTATGGTTCCCAGGGCTTAAAAGAAAGAAAAGTAAAGTTCCTAGGCCCAAAGTTTTGCTTTGAGGCCCGAGTTAAGAGCTATCGAAAATCGGGGTGCCAAATACCCAGCATGTGCCGTCCTGAATGTACCTCATTCCTCTTTAATCCACTAGCAGGCACTCTCTGCCCCTATATCTCACTCCAAAGGGGATGATAGACGGAGCGCTTGAGCAAATCAAACTCACCCCCAGTCAACTGATCTGGGTTTAATCCATCATCATTCTTTAGCTCACTCCACCACCCCAGTTCAGACATGGCCATATGCAAATCAGTCTGACCCCGTGCATCATGGGAACAGTCCAGCCCGAACTGCCAAGCCATGTCTTCCCTGGACCGGAAACAAGCAGCCTGGGACAGGTTTCTGGCTATTCAGCCGTCATCAGCCAGGCTAGCTTGAATCCAGTGGCAAAGTGAGCAAGGGACCCACGTCTGGGAATACCCTGCCAACTTAGGGCGAACAAAGCGATACCAAAGGGGATGATAGACGGAGCGCTTGAGCAAATCAAACACTCACCCCCAGTCAACTGATCTGGGTTTAATCCATCATCATTCTTTAGCTCACTCCACCACCCCAGTTCAGACATGGCAATATGCAAATCAGTCTGACCCCGTGCCTCATGGGAACAGTCCAGCCCGAACTGCCAAGCCATGTCTTCCCTGGACCGGAAACAAGCATCCTGGGACCGGTTTCTGGCTATTCAGCCGTCATCAGCCAGGCTAGCTTGAATCCAGTGGCAAAGTGAGCAAGGGACCCACGTCTGGGCATACCCTGCCAACTTAGGGCGAACAAAGCGATACCAAAGGGGATGATAGACGGAGCGCTTGAGCAAATCAAACACTCACCCCCAGTCAACTGATCTGGGTTTAATCCATCATCATTCTTTAGCTCACTCCACCACCCCAGTTCAGACATGGCCATATGCAAATCAGTCTGACCCCGTGCCTCATGGGAACAGTCCAGCCCGAACTGCCAAGCCATGTCTTCCCTGGACCGGAAACAAGATCCTGGGACCGGTTTCTGGCTATTCAGCCGTCATCAGCCAGGCTAGCTTGAATCCAGTGGCAAAGTGAGCAAGGGACCCACGTCTGGGCATACCCTGCCAACTTAGGGCGAACAAAGCGATACCAAAGGGGATGATAGACGGAGCGCTTGAGCAAATCAAACACTCACCCCCAGTCAACTGATCTGGGTTTAATCCATCATCATTCTTTAGCTCACTCCACCACCCCAGTTCAGACATGGCCATATGCAAATCAGTCTGACCCCGTGCCTCATGGGACTGTTGTTTTTGCATTTGTCACCCCGAGTGGGACGGGAATGCCCAGACGTGGGTCCCGTGCTCTCCATGCCACTGGAATCAAGCTATCCTGGCTGAAGAGGGTGAAACCCCGAAACCGGTCCTAGGATGCTTGTTTCCAGTCCAGGGAGGACCTGGCTTGGCAGTTCGGGCTGGACTGTTCCCATGAGGCACAGGGTCAAGACTGATTTGCATATGGCTGGGTTCAAACTGGAATGGCATGGTGGGCAAAAAAACGATGGATTTAGGCCCAGATCTCTGTACTGGGGTGAATGTATGACATTGTTCTGCATTCTGTCCATCAACTGTTGTTTTTGCATTTGTCACCCCGAGTGGGACGGGTATGCCCAGACGTGGGTCCCGTGCTCTCCATGCCACTGGAATCAAGCTATCCTGGCTGAAGAGGGGTGAAACCCCGAAACCGGTCCTAGGATCATAGCTGCCAAGGTTTCAGATTGGCATGAGTGACATTTTCATAATTGCAGAGAAATTATGAGTGACATTTCAACTACTATGAGTGACACTTTCTCGCGAGCAAACTCGAGCCATGAAGACGAGGGAAACATATAAATATCAGAAATTACACCCATTTGAGCAATGAGAAACTCTAAGAAGATCTTAAAAATGCATTTGTAGAAATGGAAGGGCATTAACGTAGTGCCCTTGTAAACTGATCGTACTGCAGACAGTGACTCACTATAATGCAGAGCTATCAGCTGTACTAACTTTTACGCAGCTGAACTCAACTTTGTGCAGATTTGGAGCTCCACGGTCAAGGCTTTTGGTGTTATTCTATGGATCAATGAAGTGTATGTTTGGTATTCAGTGCTTGACTACTGGTTGCAGGAGTTCTAATGCTCCCTTGTGCCTAAGGGCAGTCTCACAGCACACCAGATTTGAGTCAGAGAACATCACTCCATCGCAAGCAAGTTACAGATTCTATACTGTGGAACGGTAGACCCCATCGAGGGCACAATAAACTAGGTGTCATATAGTGTTACAGGGGTGAAAGCTCGCCAAGAAGGCAGTGTTCCAGGCTAGTTAGACTGCACAAACCTTCATTATGGCTGCCCATGTCGACTGCTTCACATCCCCAAATTCCGTTCGCCCTCACTCAACAGGTTTCATGGCTTCTGAGGCATGGTACTGATAAGCTATTCCGGATTCGGCGGCTTTACTTTTAACCTTCTGGCAGTTACTGCCAGCCAGCCTGGGCTATCTTCAGAGCCAGACAAGGCGCGTTTACAGCGCACTGTCGTATAAAACTAATTTGTCTTTTGGGACATCCATACAGCAGAAATGCCCGCTTTTACCTTTCGCACTATCTCCCAACAAATCCATTACAGTGCTGACTGGTAACCAATCATGGTGACTGGGGAGAAAATACATTTGTGCAACAAAGGGAGAGGAACTCAGGTCCAGGCATGCAAAAAATGAGAACAACTAGGCAAGAAGTCTACGGAGAGGACCAAGAGAAGAACTACAGTGTCAGGAATCAAGTGGGGTTTCCCTTGTCACGGAAATAACTTTCAAAATGAGTGGGAATTATATACATAGCGGGCATGATAATTCAGTTGGTTACAGTGGCTGCTGTAAGACTTGCGTGACAGTCTGGCAACCCCTCACCCTACCCCTACCATCCCTCAGCCTTTCGCTCTTCTGGGATCAAGAAAATGTGCTATTTCAGAGACTTAGTGCTATATATGCAAAAGATTTGTATTATTAAATGTCCTTAACTGAAAAGCAATTTCGCAACAGACTTACGAGTGCAGGCTAAAGCAGGAGGAGACTTTGGAGCTACTTCCTTGAGGCGCTGAAGAAAGCCCTGCGGTGGCGAGGAGTGTCTGCCTCCCAGCCTTATCTAAAAGTAGTGACGGCAGAGAAACAATTACTGTGAAAAACGTGATGTGAAAGCAGCTGACAACGCCTCCTGTGCACAGAAAAAACATAATGGGGCCCTAGCGCGGATCATGATTTCAGCTGCAGTATAGCTAAGGTTTGAGGCCTCTGCAGCTGTAACTTTAAATATCCAGATCATTAGGCGTCACCTTCACGCACTCTCAAAACTAAAGTAAATTAAATGATTGGATATTGCAGAAGGGAGTGACACTTACCAGTATTGAGCAGCGCTTTCACGTTATGGCCGGCCAGCATGCTGCGAGAACTCCCCTGGGCACCGCCACGGGCGGCAGCCGCGCCGGTTCAGGACTCGAGTCGATGAGTCCTGGTGCTGCTGCTGCATTCTCATGGCTGCTCAGACAGTGCTAGACTGTGTTGTAGTGCAGGCTGTCACAGTGCACCAGCCCTCCAACGGCGGCCCGGGTCACTGTTGACCGTCGTGGTAGTCACTGTCCATTATGGCAGGTACCAACAAGGCACGGTGACTCGTGAGAGCAGTGGCATGCTGCGCGCTAACGAAACTGAGATCCGCGGGCGGCCGGGCCCGCCAATATGCGTTTGTGACAGTCTCAGAAGTGTCTGTGGGCTGTCTCGGACGTAGCCATTGGCCAATTTCACACTGACGCACAGAGTTGTCGCTCTCAGTGAATCTCATGCTGCGGCCACCCTTGTTACATTGTAGCCGGCCTAAGCCTGCCCAGATCGGCTGAGTCTGCCCCCCAAGCCTGCTGCAAACAACAGCACGGATTGCATGCTGCAAACTTTTCTGTCAGTGTACTCGTGTAGCAGCGCTCTGGCTTGACAGCCGAGGAGGCGCTATAAATGCGTGACTTTCGATTTCAGTGCGGTGATGTGGATCACCACACTGAAATGCGTTAGTGTCACACCTGATGCGTGGGACTTGGCAGGGCTGTAGGATGCTTGTTTCCAGTCCAGGGAGGACCTGGCTTGGCAGTTCGGGCTGGACTGTTCCCATGAGGCACAGGGTCAAGACTGATTTGCATATGGCTGGGTTCAAACTGGAATGGCATGGTGGGCAAAAAACGATGGATTTAGGCCCAGATCTCTGTACTGGGGTGAATGTATGACATTGTTCTGCATTCTGTCCATCAACTGTTGTTTTTGCATTTGTCACCCCGAGTGGGACGGGTATGCCCAGACGTGGGTCCCGTGCTCTCCATGCCACTGGAATTAAGCTATCCTGGCTGAAGAGGGGTGAAACCCGAAACCGGTCCTAGGATGCTTGTTTCCAGACCAGGGAGGACCTGGCTTGGCAGTTCGGGCTGGACTGTTCCCATGAGGCACAGGGTCAAGACTGATTTGCATATGGCTGGGTTCAAACTGGAATGGCATGGTGGGCAAAAAAACGATGGATTTAGGCCCAGATCTCTGTACTGGGGTGAATGTATGACATTGTTCTGCATTCTGTCCATCAACTGTTGTTTTTGCACCTATATCTCACTCTAGCAGGTATTTTTTTCATCAGTTTTCTCCACTTTGTCATTGTTTTTAAGGTTTTCTCTCCCTCCTCCTTTCCTCTTTGTGTGCTTTTCTGCCTCTTTCTCTGCGTCAAAGTTTGTTGAGGAAAAATGAACGATGGTCCCCAGAAATGGGTGTTGGTGGGTCCCACCTGCAACCTCTGGCTAAAATTAAGCACCGACAGTTTCCCTTTGTTCCTAATTATTTCAAATGTGTCTCCAGAACCAACAAAAACACTCATACTATCTTCCCTTCCTATTCAGCATTTCGGTGGAAAGAAACTAGAAAAGGGCGCCTTTCTGGACATTCCTGAGATAAAAACCACACAAGCTACCCTGGAACAAAGTCCCTTTCCAATGACCAAAAGCAAGCCCAAGTCCAATTTAAATGACTCACTTAAGAGTAACCATTATGAAGTCCAAAACTCTTTGCCAGAGCAAACATACTACAAAATAAAGGAAACTATACAGAGGAAGGGCAACAATAGAAGAATATGATACAATGGGAATAATTTGACTGTATAATTCCTTATCACACCAAACAATTGCATAACCAAATTTTTTTATTAAAACACTTCAGGGCATGCATCGTGGATAACACGGTCTACCAGTTTACCTTTAAGAAGGGGGTCCAACCAATCTGAATGTCCACTGTGATTTACCAAAACTGTTAAGCATACAATTGATCTAATGAGAAGCCATCTATATGCCTATATGCCCCCATATGCCCACATATCTCCCCCAATCCCATGCCTAAACCCCATCCCCTTGGTTTCCCAATGATTAATTTCTGGACCATCATGAGAACAGTAGGTCACCAACTATTGAAGGATCACTGTAATTGCATTGTTGTGTGATAACAAGGGACAGTGTTGTCAGCACAGAACAAGTCTGTCCTTCATTACCCATTCCAGACTCCTTGGCTTTTTTGCACAGGTACAGACACACCTTAGAGAATCTCCCTCTTTGCAGAGGTGTAGCTTGGGGATATCAATGCACATCACTTGCTAAATGTCTGGACTCATCGAGACAACAAAAAATCATGGATATAGAAGCATGAGACAAGATTTCCAAACTACTTAAAGAGTTGGCTCTCCCTAACATTCAATTTCATTCCGTTGTGTTTAACTCACCCATATCTTTAAACAAGGGAACAAATGTATCAGAAAAGTTTGTCTACAAGGTAATTATAACTAGGAAATCAAAAACTAAGTAAAAGGATAGCATTAAACACAACAGGTTAGCCCTGTTAAATATTTAAATATTTGATGTACAAAAACACGATTGGTCAGTACTTAGTACAGAAAATGCAGGGATTATGGAGGTTTCTTTTTTTTTTTAAGATGCCACAACAGGCACAAACAAGGCTCTAATCTTGGAAAAACCAAGCCTTACAAATACGATAGAAGCAATTTAGTCCCAGCTAAGTTAAAAAGGACCAAAATAAGGGAGGCTTGCAGATATATCTATAAGTGGATTCAAACAGACACACGAGGCCTGTGAAATTCTAAGACAGGCCATCATAGCCATAAATTAAGAAACATTCATTCATCACAGTGAGGTAATACGTCAGTGAAAATCATCCCCAAATGTACAAATCTATTCACCCCATCATGTGTAGTGCAAGACGGAAATTTAAGATCCCTAAAGAGCAATATCTAGACCCAAATGTTTGTTTACTATTTGAATAGTGAGGAAACATTACTATAATGATGATAATTCATACATCCTCAGGCCTACCTTCAAAGACAAAGACAAAAACAAACATGAGTCACAGACCAGATAAACGTAACGCTCTTTTAACCGACCCAAAAGGAGCACTGAGCGTTTACCTATGGATGAACTTAGTTTATTTTGTAACTACTAAAAGGAGGAATATGAGGGCCCCATATTTAAACACACAGGGAAGACATTATCATCACCAACATCTCCCACTAAGCAGATCATGGTTTCATGTGAAATAGTCATGCCTGTAACAGCTTTAATAAAAACCCACTTTCCCTCTACCACATCGGCTTCATATTCATCCTCAATGATCTGAGGGGAATGTGAAGCTTTACTCATTTTTGTCCAGCTAGAGTACCAAAACGCATCTGACAGCTCGTCTGAAGATCCAACTCACAACAGTTCATATACTGCAACGTGTCTGGAGTCCCTGCTTTCTCCAAGTTGTAAACAATAAGGATAGCATTTACTGTGTTATCTGTGGGTGACTGAGTTTCCATGGACATCAGTTGACGTGCACCAACTTTATTCACTTGGGAACTTGAGACCCACGCAAAATCTGCAGTTATTGCAATACACTCCTCTCCAACAAGCCAAAATCTGTTTCATATTGTTCAAAATCATAGGCATGCCTTTATTGGGGAGTATGTTCTTCTCCCCACCCTCCAAAGATGAAACTTTGTTTATATTTGGCTTTGGGGCATGATCAGTATTTACTAAACACAGGGATGAGACACAAAAGGTATGAAGAGACTCCTAACAATGTCAAAGCTCATTCCCAGCATGAAGGCACATTCGGAACAGCCATGAGAGCCATACGATTAACCCATCTCATTCTTCAGTAACTATAATCAAGATAGAGCATTCAAAGAACAAAAGAGAATTCATATTGCTCAATGTCAAGTAAAGAGAACCCCTCACCTGTAGGTTAGCTATGATCAACCTCATGCAAGATACTTTTGGGCACTTGAGCTTCAACATAAAACTAGAAAGCCTTTTTTGAACATACTCAATAGTTTCAACAGAAAAAAACAGTTGTGAGATCACAACACTTATTTTTAAAGAGTTATAACGAAATACCTTTTCAAATCAGAAAGAACCTCGCTAAGTAATTCCTTAGTAAATAAATCTTTAGAAAGCAATTCTTTTGTTAGTGAGATATTAATCAATGAGAGAAAAAGACTATTACAAAATAAATGGGCAGAGGTTTAAAGAACAATGCAGGACAGATCTTCAAGGCTCCATCTAAGTACTTACTACTGATGAGCAGTTTTTTTTTTAAAGTTGAAAGAAGTGGTTGAAAAGTAGAAAATACTGTGTGGTCCTGGGTAAAATTCTCTCCACTAAGAGTTGATAACCCTATCGACAGTGAAGCAGTCAAGAATGAACTCTTATAGATTCTTAAAGTTTTTCATGAGAGACGAGTTGCCAATTGGTCAATTAGGTCTTAAGAGGGATATCTACTAATTTTCAAGGCTAATTACTTACAAAAATAGTGTAAAAGTCTAAAAAGTGCTTTTTGGGGCAATGTGACTCCAGAATGCATTTTGTATAGGAGGCTGTCTTTCCCTGGCAAACAGGAATCAATGCCGGCATGCTACTAGTAAGCACACTATTTCATCATTCGGTGTGTATATATATATATTACCTATTGGCGGTCGCCAGTAGGTAGTTATAGTTAGGACCAAAGTTTCTTTAGGAAAAGAGTTTTTTGTTTTGCCAATAACTTTGGCACCGCTTTGACGAATCTTCATGAAACATTCAAAGAACTTCCCCTTTTTGGTTCCACTGCTGTGATGAAAGATTCAGGGTGAGCCGTCAAGCGACAGCTGAGAAAAAAAGGGGGGTCCCAAAACGTGTTTTCCCATGTTATGTCTATGGGGATTTTTCATTTTTTGAACAGGACTACAGTTGAACCGCTGAATGGAATTACACCAAATTTGGCAGAAAGCTAGATGTTGGTCCATAAAGCATACTTTTTGTGATTTGGTGTAAATCTGTTCAGTGGTTTCAGAGATATTTAAGTTTAAATATATAGATATCTGGCAGCACAAAATCCTACTGAAATGCTACTGAAATTTGATTTGGCTGCCAACACTTCAACTAGGAAGTATTGGCAGCCATCGTGGGACTTGGTTGAACCGAGTCCCACAAAAAATGTTAAAAGAAAGAAAAGGGGGCAGGGGAGAAACACCCTGACCTCCTAGGCCTTTTTGGGGGGGGTCCTATTGGGACTCCGCAGGCCAAAAATAGCATTACTTTTATTTCTTTTTTTCAGTGGGATCAGCGGATCCGGACAAAAAAATTTAAAAAACCAAGCGCAGTCTGCTGCCCTTCATTATGAATTGGCCCGTGGGTGGGCCAAGTCCCGGGTGTAGAGCACAAATAAAGGAGGGGGTGGGGCGCACACGTCCCCGGGGCTTGTTATGCCCCAGGGACCACCTCCCCGGGGATTAATTTAAATAATAGTGTGGGGTTGCTTATTCCGCAACCTCCTTTTCCTGCGGACTGCCAACTCCCAAGGGTAAAATGAGAATTTTAATAAGTGACGGCTCGCCCGGCCCCCTCCTGTAGCTCCGAGGACCGCCACCTTCCTTGTGAAAAAGAAAACATAAATGTGGGGGCTGCACACCTCCCCGCAGCCCTGGGGACCGCCACCTCCCAGGGGCTAAAATAAAATTAGAGTGAGGGCCTATGGGGCACCGCCACCTCCCCGGAGCAACTCTTTAAAATTAAATACGTCCTTTCCTGGAGCCAATAATGTCCATAGGGCCGCCACCAGTGCCGGCTCCGGCAATGTCCTGGGGTGCCCATCCTCTGGACATTACAGTTTGCTATGGCTTGCTTCCACAAAGCCATAGCAAACACCGATCTGCTTCGAGTAAGCGAGAGCTGAAAATGCTCTCGCTTGCACGAAGCGGAGCAGAATTGCTTTTACACATAAGGAGCTGCATGTCAGCAGCTCCCTATGTGTAAAAGCAATGCCGGCTCCCGCAACAGGAGGGGAGCCGGCAGGGACCGCAGGGACTTTGAGGTTCCCCCCTGGTCCCCAACCTTTAAAAAGTGGGTGCCCTGGGTCCGACCATGGCACCCACACCACAGACCGGGGATGGGGTTCCCGGTGGCAAAATCGGCCCGGGAGGGGAGGCTGCACAGCACCCCTTCTCTTTTTTATTTAAAAAAAAATTTGAAAAAAAGGGCAGGCCCCCGAGGTTGGTGTCCTCAGGGCCGAAATAGACCCAGGGAGGGGGGCCACGCAGACCCCCTTCATTTAAATAAATTTAAAAAATGGAAGGCTGGGCCCCGGGGCCAAAATCGGCTCGGGGGTCACACAGCCCCCAACCCCATTCTAAAAATGCTTGGCCCTAAGCAGCCCCCCTTCCCTTAAAATAAAAAATAAACAAATAAATAAAAAAGCCCGGCAACTCATTGGAGGCCCCGCCCCCTTTCTCCACCACTCCACAAATGTGCTTCCTGGCGCACTGTTGGCTGGGGATGAAGTCCCCTTGCCTTCAGAGGGTTCTTGGGGACAAACAACCCCTCCTGTTGCTTCCAGTAAGTCCCACACAGCAGGATTACTAAGAGGTTGTCAGAGGCCACGTCCCTTTTCTCTACCACTCTGCAAACGAGCCCCCTGGCGTACTGCTGGTTGGGGGATGATGTCCCATTGGCTCTTGAGGGCCTCAGAACTAAAGATGACTTCTTCTCCCAACCAGCAGTGCGTCAGGAGGCATGTTTACAGAGTGGTGGAGAAAGGAGGCGTGGCCTCCGAAGATCTCTTAGCAATCCTGCTGTGTGGGACTTACTGGAAGTAACAGGATGGGAAGTTGGACCCCAAGGACAGATATATATATTCACAGAAAAAACCAAAGGTTACCGGGACGTTATAGTTAGAAATTAGCATTTAAAAAACCTAGGACCTACTGGGGCCCTGGCTTTTCTTTTTAATTATAAAAGGGAAGGGGGGGGCTCTCGGCCCCCCTCCGATGGCCATTTTCGGCCCCGGAGACCCCATTCCTGGGGCCTGCCCCCTTTTCTCTCTTTTTTATTTTTTAAAAGGGCTGGGGTCCATGTGGCCCCCCCTCCTGGGCCGATTTTGGCACTGGGGACCCCATTCCCCGGGGCCTGGCCACAATACCGGGTGCCCTGGTCCCACCCAGGGCACCCATTTTCTGACATTGGTGACCGCAGGTGGAACCTCAAGGTCTCCACGGTCCCTGCCGGTTCCGCGCCTTCTGCGGGAGCCGGCATTGCTGTTGGACAGAGGGACCTGCTAACATGCAGCTCCCTCTGTCCAAAAGCATTTCTGCTCTGCTTCGAGTAAGCAAGAGCATTTTCTGCTTTAGCTTACTCGAAGCAGAGCAGTTTTTGCTATGGCTTCTCCCGCCAAGCCATAGCAAACTGCAATGTCCCAGGGGTGGGCACCCCGGGACATTGCAGGAGTCAGCCCTGGGTGTGACGGTCCCCAGGGCCACGTTGGCCCCAGGAAGAGGGCCGCATGGCCCCCCTCCATTACAGCATACAGCACCAGGGAGGTGGTGGTCCCTGGGGATAGGGGTGCTGCACAGCCCCTCCACTGTAATTATAAACATTTGCACCGGGGAGCTGACAGTCCCCGGGGCTGCAGGGTGGGAGCCCCCCCCTGCATTAATATATTTAGCTGCGGGGTGGTGGCGGTTCCCGAGGCTGCGGTGCGGCCACGCGGGGGGCCCCCGCATTATTAAAACATTTGCCCTGGGGAGAGGGCGGACTCCAGGGCACAGGGATTGCCGTGACTGCAACACCCACAAAAATGATAAAATATGCCCTGGGGAGGTGGTGGTTCCCGGGGCTTTAAGGATCATAGAAGGGGGGCCCTGTGCACCCCCTCCCACATATTTACAGATGCCCCGGGACCTGGCCCACCCAGGCTCCTGCGCTTGTTTTCTTTTTTGTTTGTTTTAGATTTTAGCCAGAGTTGCGACTCCTGCCTTATTATTATTTTTTTTTAATGCATTTTAACCCTGTGGGCCCCCCTTCCCAAGAGGCCTAGGGGGGTAAGGATATTTCTACCCTGCCCCCTTTTATTTATTTATGTTTTTTCATGTGACTCGGTTCAACCGAGTCACAAGATGGCTGCCAACATTTCCTGGTGTGAAGTGGTGGCAACCAATCAGATCTCAGGCACGAGATCAGAAGTTGTGATTGGGACTCCTCTGCATACCCAGATATACAACTGGGAATTTCTTTAAATATCACCGAAACTACTGAATGGATTTACACCATTTAATAAAAAGGGCACTTTCTGATCCAACAGCTACCTTTCTGCCAAATTTGGTGTAATTCCGTTCAGCAGTTCGGGCTGTAGCCATGTCTAAAGTGTCCTATGGAAATTGACATGGAGAAAAAGCGGTGAGACCCCCCTCCCCCCCTCACCTTTTTCTTGGCCCTGGCTTGACGGATCACCCCGACATTTTAACATAGTAGCTGAAGTGACTGGCAAACGAAGATTTGTCAAAACGCCAAAGTTATTGGCAAATTAAAAAACGCTCTTCCTAAGGCAACTACATCCTAACTATAACTACCTACTGGCAACTGCCAGTAAGGGGATAGATATATATAGATATCTATATATATATACACACACACATGCAAAAAAAGAAGCAGAGAACTCTGGGCAGTTCTCAAGTTAAGGTAGAAAGCAGCTCCAGTATAGAGCACTCTCAACACCAGCAACACTCTAAATGTGCGCTCATCAAATGTCTGCTTTTCTATCAAAGTGGTATAAGGCTTTGGTCATTTTACAGCTCGCCATGGATAGCACTGTGCTAATCCTATGCTTAAAGACCTTGCTGTAGAAATTGCAAAAGACTTTGCCCCTTTCTATCTCGGCGTGGATGGCACTGTGCTAATCCTATCCTTAAAGTCTGATAGAAAAGCAGACATTTGAGGAGAGCAAATTTAGAGTGTCTATGGTGTTGAGAGTACTCTATAATGCAGATTCTTTCCACCTAAACTTGAGAACTACCCAGAGTTCTCTGCTTCTTTTTGCATAATTTATGCGTCACTCTATGCCTGAAAAGGTATTTTTTGATATATATACACACAGAAACAAATCAAAGGTTACATGGACATTAAAGTTATGCTCAGATTTCACTCGTACAAAACCACAGAAATTCAGCAGTTGTGGTTACCTGAGCCAACTATAACTTATGCCCCGCAATGCACTGCTTATGACCTCACATATTACATCACTCATGACATGGTGAGTGACATCACTGATGACATCATCTAGTGATTCTGAGCGTTTTCTAAATTTTTATGAGTGAAACAGATATACCAGGGGTCTCCAACCCTTTTCTGTAATAAGAGCTACTTATAGTTAATAAAACTCATTGAGAGCCACTAGGGTTAATAGTATTGTAATAGTGACCATATCAGACCAGATTACATTAGTGGCCACCATGTGGAGGATTACTACCAGTGATCACCTTAGTGTTGCCAGCAGTAAAAAAATAATTTGTCAATCTGGAATGCCACTACATGAGTAATACATAACAGCAACAATGCCTCAAGTACCAAGGTAATACCATTTCTAAAAAGTCTCCCCAGTGCCACATTATTTATCAATCAAGTATCAGATTTGAATATATTTTGGAAATTTAGCCATTTTTCTACAAATAGCTCAGGAGTTAAGAAAATAAAGATATTTTTGTCTCAAATATACATTCTCAATTTTGGTATACGTATGTTAGTTCAACCAAGCAAATTCTTCTAATTTAGTGGGCTGAACAGAGAAGAGCTATTTACAGGTAGCTGGAGAGCTACCAGCAGCTCACAAGCTACTTGCTGGAGAAGCCTGATATATACTAAGGTATTACAAAAGTTAAATTAGTATAGTTTGTGTACTACTGAGTGATTCCTTTTTTAAATTATGTGAGTGTCTGTGTAACTGTGTGTATCCGCGTGTGTGTTGCTGTATATGAGTGAGAGAGAGTGTGTGTGTGTGTGTGTGTGTGTGTATGTGTGTATGTGAGTGTGTGACTGGCTATATGGGTGACAAAGTGGGTCTGTGAGTAGCTGTATAGGTGAGCGAGTGGGTGTGTTGGTGGCTGTATGAGTAAGTGAGTGGCTGTATGAGTAAGTGAGTGGCTGTATGAGTAAGTGAGTGGCTGTGTGGGTGAATGAGTGGCTGGGTGAATGAGTGGCTGTGTGAGTGAGTGGCTGTGTGAGTGAGTGGGTACATAAGTGGTGTATGGATGAATGAGTGGGTATGTGAGAGACTATAAGTGAGTGAGTTTGTGAGTGTCGGTATGGGCGAGTGAGTGCATGAGTGGTATAGGGTGAGTGGCTGTATGGGTGAGTGAGTGTGTGTGTGAGAGGCTGTATGAGTGAGTATGTGCTGGTCTCAGTGACTGTTTAGGTGAGTGAGTACATGTGTTAGTACTGCTTTAAATACTGGTAGGCTGGCAGGATTCCTTGCCACCACCTGTACAATCTTCCTGTTCTTGAACATTGGTCTTGGCACCATATTTTGCCAACACCTGTAGTGCATTGACTTCCACCTGCATATGTTCTTGTGCCACATCATCTCTTTTGCCAACCATGATTCAGCATTATCAAGTTTTTGACTAAGTACAACATGGTAGAGGACAGTGGAAAAACATGTTGCCACAAATTTAAAACAAGTGAAAACTGTCTATACGCACTATATCAATTTCTCATGAAATAAAATAGCGTATATCAATCTACTGAAGAGAAATGATTACAAGTGTCTCTCCCAAACTACATTTACGTGGGAAATTGTAATTTAATTCGGAAAAAATATATAGAAAAGATCTGGGATTTTTTTCAGTTAATTGGCAGGCTAAAATTCAACAAAATGAGAACTCTCAAATCTGTGCCATACTGCTGTTCAGGCTGAAAAAAATGAAGCAGGGTAGGTCTCCTCTCACCACGTTGCCCCTCTTTTTTAACCCTGAAATGTCATTCCTTAGTAACAGTGAAAGTGAACATTGTCTGGGAATAGAATCTAGATGGCAGGCGTATGCCTCCCCATGAAAACAATAAATAACAGAGGTCTCAGGGATTTAAGAAATGTATTGGGCTCACATAGGCAGATGAGGATAGACGGGTAACATAGGATGGGTCTATTTGTTCTTGTGCTGGCAGGGAAGCAACCGAACACATACTTCGTCTCTCAGCCACGTATGTGCAGGGTACCTGTCTGGTTAGGGTCTGGGCCATTACCTAACTACGACTAGCATGGCTGGTGCTCATCTTCCTTTGGGAGCATGAAAGGGACTTCAGGTGTAAACCCCTGCTCAAATGTTGAAATCCTTCTGCCTAGCAGGAGTAGGTAGAATCTGGGATTTTATAAATGAGTGTTATTTCGGCTCAACTCGACAAGCTCGATTCCTCTTCAACTTCTTCCCTTGTTAATGAAGTCTATTTGCACAGCACAATGCAGTATTCCTGTCTTGCTCATGTTCCCTTCTTGCCCATTTGGCTAATTTGAGAGAATCTCTGCTTTGCGCATGTTGCCATGTGTTTTACTAGGCCTCATCTGCCCACCACCTGTTTATGGGGTACACCTGGCTAGTTTGGTGATGTGTAACTTCCCGTGTTTTACTCCCACAGCCAGCAATTTTCCACCAAGACCACCAATATCACACATGATAAAGGTAAAGTATTGCCTTTAAGTATACAAAACCGAGAGTGGGGGTCAGAGGGAAATTTTTGAGACCAGAGCGGATAAATTCCCCAACAGAACTATTACAAAACAGCTAATTATCCGCTGGTCTGACAGGCTTAGAAAAGCACTAGAGACATAAAGCACAAGCAAAGGCTCTCAGTCATACATGGGGGGAATCCTTTAATAAGGACGGAATCCCATCACCCACCGGAGTGGCATGCTTCAAAAATGGGGGTGATAAGTGTTCTAAAATTGGCCTCCAAGAGATAAAAGAGCTTTATTAGTTAACTCTTGGTGTCAAGGTTAAAAACAGTGCATGTGCAGTGTAGAAATAGCTGGGGGTCACGTATCACCCCCATTTTTGCACTGCACCCATCACTCAAATATTATAGCACTTTACATCTGTGGGATTTTAGTAGATCCTGTACTCGAATGGTATCTAAAAACATCCCTGAGCTCCTCCCTCACAGTGAGGGGGATGTAGCCCTTGGCTCCACTAGGTGTTGCAGCCAAGAGGAGAAATCCCAGATGATGAAGCATGCCACTCCGGTGGGTGATGGGATTCTGTCCTTATTAAAGGATTCCCCCCATGTATGACAGAGCCTTTGCTTGTGCTTTATGTCTCTAGTGCTTTTCTAAGCCTGTCAGACCCGCGGATAATTCGCTGTTTTGTAAAAGTATTGCCTCTACCTGGCCCCAGAATAACAGAAACCATGAAACGGAACACAGGACCTGCAGAGAAAACTATAACTGTCAGCTAATAAAATTATATTTCATGCTCCATCTCTGACATCACCGTTTTCATCACACTGCAAGGAGTTTCGCCCCAACACAGGTTAAGGGCACCTCTTTGGTCAATCAGTCATGACACTAAAATGCTTCCTACACAGGATCACAACAAATGCAGCACTCTGGCAACCCCGAGCTCCCCGATGATGTACTGTGGTACCGGTCTGAAAATGCACTCCGGCACCCCATAACGGGTACGAAGAAATCTAGTTACCAAAACTCATTACCTTTTGCCCGAGAGGCCGTACCCAGGAGGTATGTAGGCAGGATCAGACTTTTTTAATAGGCACAATCTCAGGGACTACATTCGAGGCGTAGTGCAGGCTTTCTCTCGGTTTTCCTGCAAGCAGTAGTGAGATCGATACTACAGCAACCAAGGTATCTGCGGCCGTTATGAGTGGCACACTAAAGGAAGTAAGATACCTTGGAATGACCATGGACTCCAAGCTATCGATGAATGCCCAAGTGCACAAACTAGCAACATCAAGCTTTGTTACTATAAAAACTCTGCGACAAATCTTCCCCCATTTGGGATTTCCACAAAAGGTCCAAGCTACCATCTCCCTTGTTCTGTCCAAACTAGATTACGCCAATATCCTCTACCACGGATCACCTTTAACGACCATGAAAAGACTACAACGGATTCAGAACTATTGCTTTGCATAAACATGAAGAATTATTATGTTTTAAAACAATTAAAAAAATACATTCTTAAGTACAACAACACTTGAAAACCAGAGTTTATCTAATGCATCTTTAATCTACATATACTTACTTCCTTTATGCATCTATATACCTTCCATGTACTTGGATCTATTTATTTATTACTTTTCTCCTAAAAAAGCATATTCAATGCACTACCCTATTTCTCATCCTGTACCTCTATCAATATTTTTAATCTACATATACTTACCTCCTTTATGGATCTATATACTTTCCTTGCCCTTATGGATCTATATATTTATTACTTTCTTCTAATTCAGCATATCCAATGCACTACCCTATACCTCAACCTATACCTCTCTCAATATATCTTCTACCTCAACTCTCCGACTCATCTCAAACCTCTTTCTACTACTCTTTCCAATGCACTACCCTATTTCTCACCCTATACCTCTATCAATATATCCTCTACATCCACTCTCTCATTCATCCCAAACCCCATACCACTACTATGATCCCCAAAATTAACCTTTCTAGACTCTCCCCTACTCTACCCCTCTTTGCATCATCTGACACCTCTTTTACTATACCGATCCCCCAAAACAAGCCTTTCTAAACTCTTCTGACTCTTCTCCTCCACATCCCTTTTTACTCAACCCAAGCCTCCGCCTACTGCCATGACCTCCAAAACCAACAAAAAAAAGTCTAAATCCTTCACTCTTCTATCCCTCCACTATCCCTTTCAATCAGAATAACAGACTAACATGTCCACTTGTCAAATTTCATATTTCACTATACTAATTCACCACTAATCCTTTATGGGTTCCAGAGTAGCGTGCTACTCGCCAAAAAAGCGCTTCAACACCCCATCAGGGGTAACAAGCGCTATATAAATACAAACCTTTTTCCCTCTTCTATCCTTCCGCTATCCTTCTCAATCCAAATAACTGACTAACCTATCCACCACTCAAATTACTTTCATATTTCACTATATGACTCCCAGTCTGGCTTCAGGTCAGGACACAGCACTGAGACAGCGTTGTTGGAAATAACTGAGAATGTCCGGGAGACCTTGGATAATGGCCATTGTGCTATGCTCGTGCTGCTCGATCTGTCGGCAGCGTTCGATACGGTGTCTCACATGATCCTGCTTGACAGACTAAGACAACTGGGAGTGACAGGGACCACTATATCATGGTTTGGTTCCTTTCTGGAACACCGGTCCCAGAAAATACTGCTGCATCCTCACATCTCATCGTCACGCCCTATAGTTTGTGGAGTCCCTCAGGGCTCGGCCTTGAGCCCGACTCTTTTTAATGTTTACCTCTCTCTCCGTTTGCCCCGCTTATTGAACAACATGGGGTAAGTGTCATCTCGTATGCTGATGATACTCAGCTAGTGTTTTCCTTCAGGGATATATCCGGCAGCATTCTCTAACTTTAGACATTGTTTAGTCGATATTTCAGCATGGATGACTGATAACTGTCTGAGATTGAATACCGACAAAACGGAGGTTCTTTTTTTCAATCAGCCATCTCCGCCCCATTCGGACGTATGGTGGCCACCCGAGCTCAATCCCCCACCTCACCCTTTGCCCTCGGCCAGGAACCTGGGGTTCAAGTTTGACTCCGCCCTCTCTTGCAAGACTCAGATTAGTCATGTCTCCTCTTTATGCTTTTGGAAGATGAAGTCCCTACGGAGATTTCTCCATCTATTACCCATGGACTGCAGAAAGACTGTAGTTCATGCACTCATTACGTCTCAGTTAGATTATGCCAACAGTCTGTACCTGGGTCTGCCTGACTACCTGATAAGAAAGTTACAGACTATACAAAATGCGGCCGCCAGGCTCATTAGAAATATCCCAACACGACACCACATCTCCCCCATCTACGGAGCCTACATTGGCTGCCAGTAAAAGGAGGGTAGAATTCAAGGCGCTAACCCTCGCCTACAGGGCAATTAAAGAAACGGGCCCCCACTACCTGAGAAAAAGACTCCGCAAATATTATCAGACGAGGATTCTGAGATCTAATCACCAAGTACTTCTTGCCACTCCCGTTTCAAAAAGCCAGATTAGGTGGCCGGTCTTTTACGGTAAGAACTGCCCATCTTTGGAACTCCTTACCCGAGTTCATAAGGAAGGCCAATTCAGAATCTGCCTTCCGCAAACTCCTAAAAACCTGTTTTTTTAGCCTCCCCTAGTACCTGGAACTCTTGGCAGCTTGCTTCCGCCTTCTGTTCTCCGCAATTAGCGCCGGGACACCTCCGTTGGAGGTAGCTGTGCGCTCTACAAACTTCAAAATAAAATAAAATATAAAATACTAATTCAACACAAATCCTAAGCGTGCTACTCGCCGAAAAAAGCGCTTCAACGCCTCGTCAGGGGTCGTAAGCGCCATATAAATGCAATTACAATGCAATAAAGCAGAAAACACGTCTGTCCTGTTTCTCCAATGCTTGTGCTCTTCTGGGCACACGTAGCAGACGCTGTGCAGCCGAAGACAGTGCTGGCAGAAATTATCATTTGAGGCAGTGGTGTGAATATTTATAATTAAATATAAACCTTTGTCGTGTGATGTTCGTTCTTGTAGGTCTATTAATTACCTAGCTGAAACAAGGTAAAACGTTCACACAGAATAATACTTAATTGTCATCACACCCTTCTGAAAGAAGCAGCATTTTAAAGCGTCAATTGTCTGGCAATCGGCTTGGCCTCTCTTTCTACCGCCTTCTACATCCATACAGACAGTGCGAAAACTGGGCTATTTATAGCCGTGTTCGACAATATATATCACAGCAAGGTTTACAACCTCGCATTACAACAATTCTCCCAGAAAAGCCACGCACATGTATTACTATTAGCAAGGTCGTAGTGGTGGGCGTAGTATTTGGTTTAAAAACACAAATGTAACGAGAGTAGTTTTTAGCGCCATGCTAGTGACGTCTCAAAGCAGGTGAATCAGAACCCTCCCCTTCGTCTACAAAATGGGCCCCGTGACCTCTGTCAGGATTCACTGGAAACGCGAACACATTCCTGCATGCAGCAATAGTTCTCCAGCGAGCAGGAGGCTGCGCGGCGTATATCTTGATGCCACTGGCTGCAACCTGAGTTAATTAAATCCAGTGAGGTCGGGCATGCACAGCCAGCATATGCGCAAGTTTAGCATTAAGACCCCTCTGCAAAGCTGCGTCTTAAAAGATTTCCCACCTGGCTTCAGTGCACGTGCAGCAGTGGAGTTTCTTCTGAAGATTCCAGTTGAGCCAAGGATATGGACGGAAGCAAGCTGGGGGCACCTGGGAATTGGCCTCCTGACAAGTTCTGTGAAATATGTTTTCTGCCTACACCACACACACACACCTGGAGATGGAAAGGCAGTGTTCTTTCTACGTCCCGGCAGCTCTCCAGCTGGAACCGCACTTTTCACACATCTCACTTGACTTGAGTCACCGATATCGTAAATACAATGACTACCATAAAATATGAAACACGTGATTCTTAATTTAAAATAGACATTTTATTTTTACTATTGTACGACAGTGTCACGGTAAGAATACACAGACTTTTTAACCAGTCGATTTAATACCAAGCAGACGATGGGGTGGTTAACCAGGTCTTGTGAACTTTTAATCTTGACGTACCCTATCTGTATACATATCACCGCGGGCTTTTTATCACATTAGACAGTTGTCAAAATAATAAGACCAGTGTCCGCACAGGCTGCATTATTCTCAACCGTCTGCCCTTTTACATTCACACACTTTCACTTTAAATCTCCGTCCAGAATGCTAATGCTACACTTCCACAGACGCCTGCCCTCTACTGCGTCCTTCCCATGAGATCAAAGCGAACATAACTACCTTTCCGCTGGTTTTATTTCGTTTCCTCCGCGTTACAGCAACATCTCTGCACCCTGTGCCGTTTCCACTCCCTCAGCCAGCCCTGTCCGCTGCTGTACAAATCCCATCTGTGTTTCTCCTTCGCCTCCTCGCTGCCGTTTGTCGGCATCAGCAGAATCCTATCTGGCGAGCAGCACCATCAGTGCACAGCAAGGTACCACACTTATTTATGCTCCGCAAATCGGAAGATGTTAGCCAGTCCCCGATTGGATACTTGAGGAAGTTTACCCTTCGCCACAGAATCGGGTTTTAATTGGGCCACACGACTTCCCACCTAATTATTTCTATCACTCCACGTGCACAGCTGTGATATTTGATACATATGGTACGCAGTTTAACAACATTGTCATAAATGCTGATATGATTTAAACACTAGGATGTGGTCATTCCAGTATAATACGTGGGAGCCTCCAATTTTTATAAAAAACGGTCTCTAATTTCCTTATTACAGACTAATAGTGTCATCACCAGTCACCTGTAATAGGAAAACGCCGCAGCTGGTCAACTGTGACAAGTAATTACAGTTGAATTGTGACCTGGCAGTGCCAGCTGCGAGAAGGAAGACCATATGAAAGGCATTTCACAGAGAAGAATTACAACTGATATTTAAATAGGGAAAAAAGAAGTAGCTTTTCAGCACTCCTGAATTCAGTTTTTATTATTTTTCTGAGATTAATATAAAGGCGCCAATTATGGCAAAGTGTTTATTTTATACACTATTATAGCTCATTACATGAAAGAAGGAATATTTGAATGTTACCACACAATATTAACTATAGTTAGATTTTAAAAGTGACTTACACTCCATAAATTACTATTTGTATTAAAGTGTGTTTAATTTCTCGTTATATCTATTCAACATACTTGCAACTATAGTTGTTCACGTGAAGAAGCAAGAGGGCAAGGATTTAGGCTTTGGGGGAAACAGTATTAGTGTGGCTATGTTTGATAACGAATAACATACTGACTGCTGAAAAGTTATTACAAGCACCTGGGAGTTCAAGGACACTATACAGAAGCCTGGCCTTCAGCTCCTTCCTCTAGGTGGTTGGGAGTTCAGTGAGGCTTGTAAATCCTTATAATGTGCGTCATTGAGCACTTTATTTAGCCCATTGATTACAAAATGTAACTAACCCCAAAACAAGAGTAGTTCTGTGTTGTGTTTTTTCTAAAAAATGTAACGTGGAGCAGAATCAGAAAGCTACACTTGTGAGCCGTCTTATCAATTTGAGAAAGAGAATACCTAAAGAAGCACAGAATAACTGTAGGAGAGTAGGATCTGCTTCTTATGGTTACCCCCACTTTTTGCTGATGTTTCACTGTTTTTCGACTTTAGTCTGGCTGGGGCCCTGCTATCCAGGACCCCAGCCTAGCTGCTTCCTCTCTAAATTGATTCCCTGTACCTTAGGTACACCACAGATTGGATTCTGGGGTGCCCTTATAAGTCCCTAGTATATGGTATACTATGTACCCAGGGCATAGGTACCCCAGAGGCCTACCAGGGGCTGAAGCATGTATTATGCCACCCCAGAGCAGCCTTCCAAAATGACAACACAGGACTGCTACAGCAGCCTGTGTAAGGTGGTGTATCCACCCCTTACTGAGATATAGGTTCCCTATATCTCTCCATATCACTGCACATGTAAACCTATCAGTCACCCCTATGGCAGGCCTTATCAATCCTGAAGGCAGGGTGCTTGGTTTTGTGTGAGAGGGTGCCCCTGCATGAGCAGAGCCCCTCTGCAGCCTTCGGAATCTATTCTCCAGGGTTGTCTGATGCAGCCTGACCATATACTCTTAAGTGCATTATAACCAAACGGTAAATGCTAACTTTGGAGTGGCTGCATGGAAAACTGTCGTGTTTGGTGTCAAACACCTTGGAATCATACCCCCACACCAGTAACTGGTGTGGGAGTATGATCCCACCCTTCTAGAGGGAGAGACATGACAGCACCGGTATACCCGGTACCAGCTAACAGAGCCCTGGCATCACAAAATGGATGCTGCAGCCACTGACACGAGTCTGGCCTCCTGCTGCTGACCGAAACTCCGGCAGGGGGGCATGGACAATAGGTTTCCTGTCACAGGGAGGTGTTACCACCTCCCAGACAGGCTTTAGTGTATTGGGGCTGGGTGGGTGCACTCTCAGAGTGCTTTGAAGTCCTGCACTGGGGGCACATTTGGTGTCCCTGTGCATAGCCCAGTTCAAACCGGTTGCAGGGGCTACTGGACAAAGGAAATGGGTGTAGCCACCCCTCTTTCCAAACCCTCCCATAGGTGGGTCCCCAGAGTATATCCAACCTCTTCCTTGGGTATAAGAAAGGAACCCCTGGCAACAGGACTTTAGATTTCCCTGGACGAAACTCGGATACTGAATCCTGGATGTTCAACGCCAGATGACTGAAGAATCTCCCTTGGAGTAAAGGAGTTACTCCCCTGCTTGGCAGGCACCAACAACGCATCTGACCGGTCTGCATCTCCGAAGCTCCCGCCTGACGCCGAAGACTTTGCAACCCAGGAGGTGGGTTTCCACACTTCCCAGAGGCTGACCCGATTCCCCAGCAAAGCGGAGACCCGTAGCCCTCGTGGGTACCGTGGAACCGGAACCCCTGGATGCTTCGTTCTGGTCCAGGGAAGACCTGGCTTGGCAGTTCGGGCTGGACTGTTTAATTGAGGAACAGGGTCAAGACTGATTTGCATATGGCTGGGTCTGAACTGGGGTGGCGAAGTGAACTAAAGAACGATGATGGATTCAGCCTAGATCTGTGACTGGGGGTGAGTGTCTGAAAAGTTTCAGCGCTCCGTCCACCGCCTCCTTGTGCTTGCAGGGTGAGACATATGGCACAGGTAGGACATGTACTTTACATGCCTTGATCGTAAACAAGCAAAACTACAGTTTTTACTGTGGAAAGACTTGGGCACCCAATTGGCAAGTACAGCATTACACGCCAACACCTCAGCTGTGCTAACTCCTGAATGGTGTGACCAAAGTGGGCATTCCAAGGTATCAAACAACTCATTACATTAAGCCCGACTTGTATTTAAAGTTGAAATTAATGTAACTTGTTGCACTGTGCAGCTTTAGCACTTTATTGCCTTTAAAACTTCTGTCCCTTCCCGGGCACACTGTTCCACAAGACAGCTTTCTGCCCTACTGGAGAGACATGCCAACGACACTCAGGAAGGAGAAAAATGAGGGACTGCAAGCCAGGCAGGTGTTACTTCCTTCCTGCAGGAAGCCACTAAGTTGTTAGCCCCAAAAGGCAGACTTCAAAGGAAAAGCAGCAGTTGAAGGGCAAATGTGCCACACTAGGAAGGAGAGCTGCCCCATTGCTTAGACAGACAAGCAGGCACGAGGGACAGAGGGGAAACCAGTTGCCAAACCGGTTTCCCCTGGGACGTGTAGCCCTGAGGTAGCCACACCCAGAGGGTGAGCTAGTGAGGTCTGAACACCGAGAGAGGGGTCTCACCATTTTGTGAGTGGGCAGAATGGTATCCTGTGATAGCTAGATGCCACACTCCACAGGAAGTGGTCAACAGGTGGGAGGGACCTGGTAGCCCATTGGCTAACAACTGCATCCTGCCCTGAGGGCACTCTGCGAGCATAAAAGGGGCACCCCTGGTACCCAGACCTCAGATCTCGACTGACTTGGAAGACGTACTAAAGAAAGACTGCCCTGCTGCACTGAAGGACCAGCAAAGAGGCTGCACCATCAAAGACTGCACCTGCTACACCTGGTGGCTAACGAAGAGAGGGACTGTGCCTGCCATGCCCTGCTCCAAGAGAATCGGTCTTCAGAGACCAGTCAAGCCAAAAGATACCAAGGGCCAGCTGACTGGCCTCCTGTTTGCAGGACAGAGACACAACTGAAGAAGCCTTCTGGGACAGGTTGATAGCTTGGAGTTTTCAGGTTGCCACCACCGCTGCCGTGCAGTACCCAGGACCAAGTCCTGAAGCCCAGAGTTGCGCCCAAGTTTGCTGAACCCGTGAGTGTTGTCGGAGAGTTGCTGGGACTCTCAGAAGGCGAGTTATTGACCCAGGAGGATTGGCCTGTGACCGCAACACCGGGCAACTGGTAGTCCTGTGGCAAATGGACTTTGGCCAGACAGGAGAGGACCTTGGACATCAACCCTGCAAACAGGACCCCCTAACCATCTTTGTGGACTGAGGAATCCCTGCTGGAAGACCCCCATTGACCGCGTTGCATTCACAGTATCTTTGGAGCATCTTCATCATCCTTCATCCCTTGCATCATGACCACTTCATAGGAATCCATTGCAAGTCAGAAAAGTGGCTGCAAATGCTGGAGGACTGCTTTTTCTGTGAAAGTAAATGTGCTTGAGGACTTTGCTGGTCCACTGCTAGAGTTGGTCACCCAGGTATTTCTAACCGACCACATTGACATTTACCCAAGTTTTCTTTGAAAAAGTTTTGGTGTCAAATTTGTTGATTTTGCCAAGCCTTGTTCGTGTTTGAGTTTAATTGCTTTGATTTATTACTGCTTGTAAAATTAATATCTCCGGAAACCTCCGGTGGATCTTTTTCGCTCCTTTTTATAAATTGGCGCAGGATTTCGAGTGTCATGTCGATTTGTTCTTCAATTGTTTTGGTGCCGTTTAAATTCTTCACAATTGTTCCTCTGTGTAAGTTTTTCCGCTCAGTGCCACAGCTACCCAGGGTTGAGCTGAGGGTTTGACAGATTAAAGGTAAGGGACCTAAAGGGGTTGGTAAAAGTATTACACGGTGAGGTTGCACAACCACACCATATAATACACCCCATTTCCCTACACTGTTCTTTTGCAAGAAAAACTCAAAACTCGAAAACTGCCAGTCATGGTTGGAAAAGATCCTTGACAACCAGTAAAAGCTTAATTCTGGTGGTAAAAAGTATGCACAAATAATGGGCTCCCAGAACACCTTTGACCAGAACAGTCTCACACAAACCACCATTTCATGATCCCACAAATACACAAGGAAGCTAAACGTGATTTCTTTCTGCACTGTTAAACAGACACTTTCCTAATAGTGGCATAGGACCCCCTCACTCAAGCAGCCACAGCTGGGGCTGCTACAGTGAAAGTATATTTACTTCTTTTTGGGCCCTTTTCTAACTTATTTATGAGAAGGCTCATAACAAGTAACATTTCACAAGAATGCTATAACAGCAATAAGAGGTGGGGGTTGAACGTTAACAATGGAGTGATAGAGGAGGAGACATGATGAAAAAAAGCAGAAAGGAGAGGGAGGGAGGACAGAAAGAGGGGGAGAAACAAATTATTGCGGTGAGAAAAGTAAAATGGCATAGAATACATTAAAAACAAAACGGGAGAAAAAGGGATCTTATGAGGAGAAGACCCCCTCAATATCAAAATCTACCTCCTGAAAACTAGTAGGGGTAGTCAGACTTCCTTGCTTTGCTCAATCAGTGCCTTTGAGGTATGGTCAAACTGGGAGTATTTTAATATTGTGGCTACAGTCTTGTTTTTAAATCAAGAGAGCAGCATATAGTAGCATTAACACAAAGAGGACAGATAAGCTTAAAAGAAAATAACGGGTTAAGGACAATAGTAGGACAGTCCTGTCTAAGAAGGAGTAGGTCATCACAGGGAAGTGGTGGGCAGAGCTATACATACACTACGTATTAGAACTATTAAATACCATAAGGAAATATATCAGGGAGCATCCCAGATGTTAAGTCCGCCTAACCTACGTTGCTCACTAGTTTAGTGTGGTTTCACTTTCTGCAGTTAATCATCAAGTTAGGACCATCGAGACTCCATAATGCTATTGATTCAGTGAAACATGTTCGATGTCAAATTTCCACATCTACGAATAAAGCAGATCCAAGCTCACAAGTAGGATGTGAATGTTTGTTACATACTTACAAAAACACATTTAGAGGCCACCACAATAAGATTAAACAAGCATTGGAAATGCAATAGGTCTCGCATTTTTTTAAGTTAGAGCTATTGGCATTGTAAATGGCAATGCCTTTTACTTATGTTTATGGAGTGGATGTATGTGGTGTGAGGTGGAATTATGTGAGTTGGATAGAAATGTGTGGCGTGGAATAGTGTGGTGTGGAGTGTATTTGTGTAGAGGAATTATGTGGCATGGTGTGCAGCGGAATTATGTGGATAGTAATTATGTGGTATTGAGTGTACTGGAATTATGTAGAGTGGGATTGTGTGGCATGGAGTGTAAATATGTGGATTGGTATTTTGTGTTGTGGAGGGAAGTTTAATTATGTGGTATGCTGTTGAGTTATGTGGCATGATATAGAGTTTTGTGGTGTGGATTGGATACATGTGGTGTGTTGTGTAATCATGTGGTTGAGTTGAATTATGTGGTTTGTTGTTGAATTAGGTAATGTGGAATGGAAATGTGTGGAGCTGAATTTAAGGAGGGGGACGTAAGGGAACGGGGTGCTGGGTAGTTGGTAGCCGTTTCCTCACTGGCCACTGTTTGTAGGTGGGTGTGTGTGCTTAATTGCCTGCACTGGAAAAAAAAATTAACTATAAGGGATTGGTTAGCCATTTTTTCACACCCAGACACTATTAAAAAGTATTTGCAATGCAACAGGTCTTGCATTTACGTGAGTTTGAGCTATTGGCATTGTAAAGAAAATGCCTTTTATTTATGTTTTGGTTTTTGAAACATAAAAAAGTATTGTCATTTACAATGCCAATAGATTAAACTTGCGTAAATGCGAGACCTATTGCATTGCAGATGCTTGTTTAGTTTTGTGTTCAATGTAATACGCTAAACTTGCACGGCAAACATGAAAGCCGGGGGAAGACCGGATGTGGGTGTTATCGACAAGGATCTTGCACAAGAACCTCCCTTCCTTACACACTGGAGCAAATATGCAGCGACGAACAATCACCTGCGAGGTTTGGCGAGGAGATTCACTTTCAACAACGGATGGCTGACCAAAATCTGAAAAGCCTGCTATGCAAGACCATGACATGGCAGACAATGCTGCAGAATGCAATGCAAAAGGCACCCAGGCCCAGACATAAGTACTGCAGAATGCAATGCACAAGGGACCCAGAGTCCAGACATACAGTAAGCTATGATGCTGCATAGGGTAGCACAAACGGTGACACAATAAATTCAGGGACAACACCCTTCCTTTCATCGCATAGAATGTTGAACTACACCACAGAACGAACCGATCGCAGTCACTGTACGTTTAGTCATAGATTGTATTGGGCTGCAAGGGGCCTAGTGGAGCACAGGCTAAAGCTTTATATGTGTTTTCAGCTCACACAGGACTTCGCAGGGCAGAGACACAGGCAGGATCTATTCACCTGTACGCAGCACATAAAGGACACGGGCGACCACCCAGGAGGGCATACGCACCTGTGTACTTCAGTGCGGCTCATAAGGGGCACTGGGGGGCTCAGAGCTCATACAAGGCACTGCAGAATAGAACACGGACCCAGGCAGGATCACTGTACGTATGTGCACACACACGTGCAGTTCATACACGACACTTGAGAGCTCTGATTCAGGCTGGGTCTATGCACCTGTGTGCAGCGCACGTAGGACCATGCACGGCTATGGTCCAGATCTGACATAGTCACTGCAGGGCAAGCAGGCACGCAATGTCAATGCACTGTTGTGCAGTGCAAACAAGACTCCACAGTGCTCCGACAAAAGGCAGACTATATGCAGCTCCTAAAGGACCTGTGCGTGAGTGTCGAGCTCTGGCTCAGACTTGGTATGTGCACCGTTCTATAGCTAATACAGGACACTGCAGTGCTCTGATCCTGGCACGAGCTCCACAGCTTCGTGCAGCTCATACAGCGCACTGCAGTGCTCTGACCCAGGCACGAGCTCCACAGCTCCGTGCAGCTCATACAGCACACTGCAGTGTTCTGAACCAGGCACGAGCTCCACAGCTCTGTGCCTCTGACCCAGGCATGTGCTCCACAGCTTCGTGCACCTCACACAGTGCACTGCAGTGATCTGACCCAGGCACGAGCTCCGTGCAGCTCATGCAGCGCACTGCAGTGCTCTGACCCAGGCAAGTGCTCCACAGCTCTGTGCAGCTCAAACAGCGCACTGCAGTGCTCTGACCCAGGCACGCGCTCCACAGCTCCGTGCAGCTTATACAGCGCACTGCAGTGCTCCGACCTAGGCACCAGCTCCGTACAGCTCACTGCAGGGGTCCGAGCCAGGCAGGGTGTTTGTGCAGCCACAAGGATTTGATGGACGGAGCACTGAAACTATTTGGACACACACCTTCAGTCACAGGTCTGGGTTTAATGTTTGTGCAGCTCATACAGGACCCTGAAGGACAAACTCCGGGAGGATTATCTCCGCCTGTGTGCAGTTCACAGGGGACACAAGAGAACTCTGACCTGGTCACGACCTATGTCCCCTTGTAAAGCTCATAGGTCATATTTAAAGACTCGGGCAGATTCTACTCTCCTAAGTGGGGTTGAAAAGGACGCTCAGGGCGCAGATCCGAGGTAGGATAAATACTCCATATGTGCAGCTCATACAGCACTCGCTGTATAGCTCAGACCCAAGCAGGGCATAAGCACTTCTGTGCAACTCCTATAGGACACAGCCAGGCAGCTCATACGCGATTCTGGATCTGGGCACCTATATGCAGCTCATACCCAACCCCCCCAGGGCTCTGACTCGGCCCGGTCAAGCTCATTCAGGATCTATGCCGCTCACAAAGGACACTGCAGGCTCGATCTATGCACATGTATGCAGCTTATACTCGACCCCACAGGCCTCCGACTAATGCACTGTCCAGCTCATACAGGATCTTTGCATGTGTGCAGCTCACATAAGACACTGCAGGCTCGATCTATGCACCTGTGTGCAGCTCATACTCGACCCCACGGGGCTCTCCCTCGGGCACTGTCCAGCTCATACAGGACACCACAGGTTCGATCTATGCATGTGTGCAGCTCGTGGACACTGCAGGGTTCTCACCCAGGCACGATTTGGTAGGCTGTGTTTAGATGAAACACAGGTGCCTACTACTGACCCTTGCAAGATGTCTGCACCTGTGAGTAACTCCCACAAGCACAGACCCGGTATGGATCCCTGCAACTGTGTCCAGCCCACATTGGACCCAACAGAACTCTGACCTCGTCATGACATTACGCACCCGTGTGAAGCTCATACAGGATATTTATGTTCGCAGACACAGGAAGAATCTATGCATGTGCGTGCTGTTTATGAAGCACAATGCAGGCCACAGAGCCAGGTAGGGTCAATATCCCCATGTGCAGCTCGAGCAGGACATTGTAGGGCACAGGCTAGATCAATGCTCTATGTGCAGCTCGCGCAAGACACTGCATGACAGGCCAAAGCAGGTTCTGAAACCCCCGTGCCGCTCACGCAGAACGTTGCAGGGCACAGACCTAGGAATGATCAGTATGCACGTGTGAGGCGCATGTACGACGACCACGAGGTTCCGTTTCACCCATGAGTTAAGCATTTGTGAGAACGAGAGAAAAGGGGGAGCAGCACGGGGTACTTAAGAAGCAGCAAAAGTGTCCAGAGGTGCAGTACAAGAGCGCAGGTGCTATCTAGGAGCGAGAGAGGGTCAGCCACGGCACAGGGCAAGACGAGCAGTGCAGGAGGCGGGCTTGGGTGGGAGTGAAGCAGGAACAGCGTCGGAGCGACAGGGGAGCACGAAGGTAAACGAGGAGAAGAGCACAGGAACCAGTGGTGCGCGCGCACCACAGAGGAGCTGGGGGGAGGGAGCGCGGCAGCGAGGCGAACGCGCGCTGCTGCGCGTTCTGGCCACCGTCGGGAATGGGAGGAGCAAAGGCGGGACATGCGCCCGCCTTTGCCCAATCGCGTGCCGTTTTTTCTAAAAAAAACGCACGCTACAGCCAATGAGGGCTTCTGAAAACAAAACCACACGCACGAGCGTGTAGGTCGTTTTCAGAAGCCCTTTCTAGAGGTCTCGCGCTGCGCGAGCAGTTCTGCGCACTGCAACGCTAGGCGCGAGACCTAATAAAGGTGTCCCTATCCTTTTAGGTACAGGTTCAACCTACAAGCAACAATTCCAAAACACGACCAAAAAGGCTTAAATAATACGAATACACAATGCAAGCAGCTGTGGCAAAACAGAAACTCAGCACGCCCCTAATTAGTCCTTAGTGTGACTTTATCCACCTCCTTCTGGCAGTCAGTTGCTATTGGCACCGCTGCAACCTTAAGCAGAGAAAAAACATTCATCCAAATTGGAAGCGAGCACACACCAGGTACAATGAAGCGACAAAAATCCAAGTGTCCATTTAAAAGTCCTCCTTTACTTTTTCTCAAATCTTAAACAAATCAAGCACTAACATCCAAAGCTTTTCATTCTTTTAAGCTGTATGAAACGTCTTCAGGGCAGAAAAGTGAGCATAATTTTCAAAGTACCATCCGCTATCTCTTCTGCATTTCTACTTTCTGCATTTCTACCTTCACAATAGATTGTTTCAGATGCAATTGATATCACACCGGAGATACTAGTAAGTAGAAATGCAGAAGGTATAGCGGTGGTCCCTTGAAAATAATCCTTGACTTTATACCCTAAAGAGGTTCCACACTGTTTAAAGGAACGAAACCTGTTGGCTGTTTATTCTTGATTTTTTTTTAGGATTTGAGAAAAATAAAGAAGGACTTTTAAATGGACACATCATTGTACTTGGATTGTACTCGATTCGGATTTGGTTTAAATAATATGTCGGTCCCTAAAATCTGACAGAACTCCGACATAAGATTACAACAAAAGCACCAAACTATAGTGCAATCAGCCATTAAGTGAACAAGGCACCTTCCTTCTCGCACAGTGCCAGAACGTTTCAGCCTCAAATAACAATATTATGAAGAGCTCAGTTGGTAGCCACAGGAAGTGTTTATCTGTTGAAAGTCTGACTTCTTTAATACCTAAAATACTTCGAACTTAAAAGATTAAAGGTGGATTCCCTATTTCTGGGACTAACAAAGGCATCCAGTTTTATTTTAGATACCCTACAATTGAAATTTTGGGGTTTTATAGTAGTCAGTATAATTAAGAAGCAATGTGATTATTAATACATTGTTGAGAAATTGTTTTCACTATATCAGAGGTTAAGGTAGTCACACTTAGCTTAGAAAAAGCACTCAGATTTTAGGACAACAACATAGAAAGACATATAAGGTAGTTCAAATTTACACCGGAGTTGTGCGAAAGATAAAGGACCATTCTTGCTTAAAGAATCCCTCACCAACAAAATTCCTGCCTCTCTATAGGTCATTCAATGTGTCATGTGGTCGTGGTGTTCAATAATTTACTCTCCCAAATAGGCAGAAATGGAATTTCCTTGATTTTAACTTCTGATTTTTGCGTGATAGAGGTCTACATTTCAGCCATGTCCAATATTATTTGAAAATGTATATGTCTTGAAGTACACCCAGGAATTAAAAGCATTAAAAATGACTCGGTGCCCAACAGATCTCTTTAAATTGTAAGCAGCAAGGGATCAGTTTTACTACAGGGTCTGATGTTATACTACTTTGAAACATTAGCCATGAGAAAGGACAAGTGATAATTGTTGAAATCTGCCCCAACGCTTTATTCAGTCTAAATTTGTACTTCAGAATTTGTCGCTTTATTTAGGCATTCTGAAAGGTATTGGTCAGGGTATATTTTGACATTCAGAAATTAATCATGCTTAGAGGTGCATTTTCCAGCATTTATCTTTCGAGAGAGTGCTTTCTTGGGAACTCGGATGTGTAAAAATGCTTACATTGTGCTTTCTCTATGCTGGTGAAAAGATCGAGCCAGGTTTCTCCCCATTGCTGGAAAACGCCCTTCGCCATATCTGGATTTAACTGGCATTTGTGATCCACTAGGTGTTGGCGACTGAGTTTAAACGGCCTGGCGTTTATAGATCCCACCAGGTGGGCGATGAACAGAGAAATGCCCTGGCAAGTCAGCCACTTCCAGAAGTGCAGAGCCTCCCGGCCCAGGACCCAAGACAGCGTGTTGCAGTAGCTCGCAAGTCCAACAAACTGATGTGGAGGCAAGTTTCTGTCGAGACCCGAGTCCTCCGATCTCCAATTTCTCAGATGGCCTCCCCAGTCCACCAGTGATGCATCTGTGACCACCGTCAGTTCTGAGTTTGGTAAGAAAAGGGGCCTGCCATTTGCCCAATCATTATCTAGCAGCCACCACTGCAGATGTTTTGCAGTATCCCCTGAAACCTAGATGTAAAATGACAGGTTTCCCTCGTTCTCTGCCCACTGGGACTTCAGATCCCACGGCATACCCAACATGGAATTCCATCCTTCGGAGCCAGGAAGTAGCAGGAGTAACACCCAGTTCTTTCTACTGAGGCTGGAACGCTTTATATGACTTTCTTTGGCCAGAAGAGCCTACGCTTTCTGCTACAAAATGGACATATGTTTCTTCATCAGACGCATTCATGGGGGTGGCAAGTACGGTGGTGTAGAAAAGAATGGGAGGACATAGCCCTGCTTGAAAAGTTAGAGGACCCATGCGCCCAAAGCCATGCCTTGCCACCCTTGGAGGAAATGTTTGATACTGCCTCCCACAGGGTGGGTATTTGTCAAAAAGGACACACTAAATAGTTTTTGCAGTGGCAGTTGCCAGAGGGGTGGGGAACTAAGCTGCATGTTGTCCTCAAAGCCCTGAACGTTGTTTCTGTGTGCCGTGTCTAGTGAGGTGGACAGACCCAGATAGCATGCTGTTGCATGATTCTCAAAGCGTTCCAGGACTAAGTCTGCTTTTTTACCAAAAAGATGAGAGGCATCCAATGGCATGTCCATCAAAGATGCCTGGACATCCCCAGAGAAGCCTGTCGACCTTATCCAGAGATGGCGTCCAAGCACCACACTCGTGCCCATTGCACAACTCAAGTAGTCACTTGTGTTGAAGCCAGACCTTCTAACAAATTTTGCCACATCCAAGCTGTCCTGTATGGTTTGAGCTAAAGACGTCCGTAGCTCCTCTGGAACTGCTGGCAGCATTCGACCAACTGCATCCCATAAACCAGACTGAAGTCGTCAAGAAGGCAGCTCGCATTGAATGAGAGCCATGCAAGACTACCTGATGAAAACATGCGCTTGCCAAACGTATCCATGCTGTTAGACTCACAGTCAGGAGGGGTCATGGGAAAGCCATTAGGGTTGACAGTGCTGGTGGACCTTTGAACCACCAGGATCTCAGGCATAGGGTGTTGTGCAAAAAATCTGAATCTCCTTGTGCCTGTCTGTGATGGCAAGCTACCTATTAGCTCGGGCTCAGAACAAGATTTTGCCGAGGTGCCTAAGAGGGTATCTGTTGAGGCTTTATTAGAGGACAATACCGGTTCAGTAAGAGCTTGGCCAGGCTGAAGAATCTCCGTCAAAACCTTAGTTTTTACCTCCACTATATAGAGCTGTTGGTCAAAGACCTATGCAGCCCGTCATATGATCATAGTAAAAGAGGCAGGCATCCTGTAGTTCAGCATACCAATTGTCCTCATTGTACTGAGGGGCGAATTCCTTCCCTTCATCATTGTTATTGTTGTCGGAATCTGATCCAAAAAGCTGATGTAAGGTATGAGCTTTGATGCATGATTAGGGCAATGTACTGGAGTCTGGGAATCAGTTAGAGGCTGCGCCCACACTGTATCATTGTGCAACCTCGTTCAAGGTCGAGTCGTAGCTGGCTCGGAGTTGGAGACCACTACAGGAAATGGCTCCTCTTTGTGCATCAGTGGCACTTAAGGAAAATGCTACTTACCAGTATGCATCTGTTCTTGGCATGTAGAGCTGCAGATCCTCACACTGAGCATTAGATCGCCATCTGGTGTTGGGCTCGGATGCTTGCACTTTGTTGTTGTCTTGGAAGAAGTCTTTGTAGTTAGGAGATAGGTGACTCCTCCCTTGGACGATAGTGCGCATGGCATCGACTCCATCCTCAGATTGTTTTTCGCCATGATGGGAAATGATGGAGTTAGTAGAAAAGAAAGAGATGTCCATGTGTGTATATCTAAGTAAGATAGGACTGAACATATACAGGTCCCGGCGAGGTGGGTGGGCGTGTGAGGATCTGCAGCTCTACATGCCAAGAACAGATGCATACTGGTAAGTAGCATTTTCCGTTCGAGGCATATGAGCTGCAGATCTCACACTGAGCATAGACTGTACAGCAGTATCTCCCCTAGCGGTGGTCACCTGTATCTGTTGCAGTAGTTTGAAAAAGTGTTTTAAGAACAGCTTGGCCTACAGAAGCTTGTTGCTTGGCTTGCACGTCAACACAATAGTGTTTAGTGAAGGTGTGTGTTGTAGACCATGTGGCTGCTTTACAGATGTCCTCTAGGGGAATGTTCCCTAAGAATGCCATGGAAGCCCCTAGTTTGGGTGTTGAGTGCGCTCTAGGGGGAATTGGTAATGTGCGCTTGGCTTTTTGGTAGCAAATTTGGATACATTTAACGATCCACCTTGCAATCCCAGCTTTTGAGATGGGATTACCCTTATGCGGTGGAGAGAAAGCTACAAACAATTGTTTTGTTTTGCGAAATGACTTGGTCCTGTCAATGTAATACATTAGAGCTCTCTTGACATCTAGGGTGTGGAGAGCTCTTTCTGCTACGGAGTCCGGGTTTTGAAAAAACACAGGTAGCTCCACAGATTGATTAAGGTGAAAAGGAGAAATGACTTTAGGAAGGAATTTTGGGTTTGTTCTGAGAACTATTTTGTTACGGTGTATTTGTAAAAATGGCTCTTGTATGGTTAAAGCCTGGATCTCACTCACCCTCCTGAGAGAAGTGATTGCAATAAGGAAAGCTACTTTCCATGTGAGGAACTGAAGTTCACATTTATGCAGAGGTTCAAATGGGGGTCCCATGAGCCTAGTAAGCACAATGTTAAGATTCCACACTGGAGAGGGTGGTAATCTGGGAGGTATGATTCGTTTAAGGCCTTCCATAAAGGCTTTAATTGCTGGGACCCTAAAAAGTGATAAGTGTTGTCTGTTTTGTAAGTAAGCGGCAAGTGCTGCTAGATGAAGACGTATGGATGAGTAAGCCAAATTACATCTTTGCAAATGTAGTAAGTAACAAATGATGTTCTGGATGGAGGCATCTAGTGGCTGGATATCATTGTTATTGCAGTAAGTGGCAAATCTTTTCCACTTTGCTGCGTAGCAAGCTCTGGTGGTAGGGCGTCTGGCCTCTTTAATGATGTTCATACAGTCCGGTGGAAGGTTAAGGTAACCGAACTCTAGGACCTCAGGAGCCAGATCGCAAGATTGAGTTGAGTTGGATCGGGGTGCCTTATCTCTCCATGGTTCTGCGTTAGTAGTGATGGGGAGAGGTGTCGTTTTTGGTGTGGGACTAGTGAGAGTTCCAGTAGTGTTGTGAACCACGGTTGGCGTGCCCATGTGGGAGCCACTAGGATCATTTTTAGAGACTGTTGTCGGAGCTTGCGTACCACTAGCGGAATGAGTGGGAGTGGCGGAAAAGCGTATGCAAATCTGCCTGACCAATTCATCTATATTGCATTGCCCTTGGACAGTGGGTGTGGAAACCTGGTGGCGAAGGTTGGGCATTTTGCGTTTTGGTGTGTGGCAAATAGATCTATGTCTGGTTGGCCCCACATCTGGAAAAAAGGTAGAAGAACTTGTGGATGTAGTTCCCATTCGTGAATCTGTTGTGTCTGTCGACTTAACAGATCGGCAATCTGATTGTGAACTCCTGGAAGGTGTTGTGCGAGAAGGTATATGTTTTGTGGGATGGCTCACCTCCAAATGTTCTGTGCAAGTTGGGACAGTTGTAGAGAATGTGTCCCTCCCTGTTTTTGTATGTAATACATGGCCGTGATGTTGTCCGTTCGGATCAGGACGGCTTTGTTTTGCACATGGAGTTGAAAAGATTTGAGAGCTAGGAATATTGCTAGTAGTTCTAGATGATTGATGTGGAGCACTTTTTGCAGAGTGGTCCATTTGCCATGTGTTGTGTGAGATAAGAGATGGGCTCCCCACCCTGTGAGTGATGCGTCTGTTAGTACTATTTGTGGAACAGGCTCGAGGAACGGCCGCCCTTTGGACACGTTTTTTGTGTTCCACCACTGCAGAAAGCGATGTGTGCGGCTGTCCACCAACACCAGATCTGTAAGTTGTCCGTGAGCCTGATACCATTGATGTGCTAGACATTCTTGTAAGGGACGCATTTGAAGTTTTGCGTGAGGTACGATGAAAATGCAAGATGCCATCATGCCTATGAGTTGCATGAACACTCTGGCTGGGAGAGAGTGTTGGATTTTAAATTTGGTGATGAGAGCTTCTATACTGGCTATCCTGGCTGGGCTGGGATACGCTAGAGCTGTGGAAGTATTTATTGTGGCCCCCAGATATTGATGTACATGGGAGGGCTGGAGGTGCGACTTGGTATAGTTGATTGTGAACCCCAAGTTGTGTAGTGTTTGAATGGTCTGATGAGTGTGTTGTATACACTGGTTGAATGATCTGGCTTTTATTAGCCAGTCGTCCAGATACGGGAAGACATGGAACTGTTGTCTTCGTAGGTGCGCTGCTACTACTGCAAGGCACTTGGTAAACACTCTTGGAGCAGTGGTGACCCCGAATGGAAGGACTTTGAACTGATAGTGTTGTCCGTCGAGTACGAACCTTAGATACTTCCTGTGAGCAGGATGTATGGGAATGTGGAAGTAGGCCCTTGAGATCTAGTGTGGCAAGGAAGTCTTCCTGTTGTAGTAGGGGAAGCACCTGTTGGAGAGTGATCATGTGAAAATGATACAAGTGTATATACAGATTGAGGGGTCTGAGGTCGAGAATTGGGCGTAGGGTCCCATCCTTTTTGGGGATTAGGAAATACAGGGAGTAAACCCCTGTTCCCTGGTGTAGTAAAGGGACTGGCTCTATGGCGTGTTTTTGAAGCAGTGAGAGAACTTTCTGTTTCAAAAGTGTAAGATGGTCTGTGGACATTGGACGCTGCCTGGGTGGTATGTTTGGGGGGGTAGCTGTAAGTTCCAGGCAGTAACCATATTGGATAATTTGTCTTACCCACCTGTCTGTTGTGATGGAGTTCCAGACAGGTAGGAACTGTGCTAATCTTCCCCCGACAGGAGTGGAATGGTCGGGGGGGAGTGGAGGCAAGTCACTGTTTAGCAGCAGGGGAGGTACGAGTGTTGGTGTTACCTCGGCCTCTCCCTTTACTGTTGTTCCCTCTGTAACCTCCTCTGAAATATCCACTATTGGGGGATGTTTGGGTGGTGTTTTTAAAGGAAGATGAGCTATCTGTGCCCACGTTCTTGGAGGCTCCTCTATAAAAGGAGCGACGAAAGGAGCCACGTGTTTGCGGAGACTGCAACGCTCCCATTGACTTGGCAGTTTCTGTATCTTTTTTCATTTTTCAAGAGCAGTGTCCACAGCCGGCCCAAAAGTTGGTTTTGATTGAACGGCTGATTTAGAATAGTTGTTTGGACCTCCTGCTTGAAGCCTGAAATGCGCAGCCATGCATGTCTTCTGAGCAGTATACTAGTATTGACAGACCTAGCGGCAGTGTCAGCTGCATCAAGGGCACACTTAATTGATGCGTTGGTGATTAGTTTGCCCTCTTGGATTAGGTCATGTGCTTGAGTTTTATACTGGTCAGGCAAATGCTGTAACAGGGTTTCCAGCTGGTCATAGTGGGCCCTATCATATCTAGCCAGCAGTGCTTGAGTGTTGGCTATGCGCCAGTGATTGGCCGCCTGCGCAGCTACCCTTTTGCCAGATGCGTCTAATAATTTAGATTCTTTATCAGGGGGCGGTGCGTCCCCTGAGGTTTGTGAATTAGCTCGCTTTCTAGCATTGGAGACTACTAATGAATCTAGAGGCAGCTGACCTTTGATGTACGCAGGATCGTCAGGGGCAGGTTTATATTTTTTATCGATCCTGGGATTAAGAATCCTGGCGCGTACAGGATCTTTAAATATGTCGGGAGCATGCTTAATGACCCCTTTAATCATTGGCAATATTTGTATAGTTTTCTGGGACTGTTCAAATGTGTCTAAAAGAAAATCCTCCTGTGGTGCGTTTGAGTGCATGTGTACCCCATGAAATACAGCAGCCCTATTGATGAGTTGTCCAAACCCAATATTATCATCGGGAGGAGATGGTTTTGTTGGGTATGGTGGAGGGCTTGGGAGGTTTGGAGGATCTAGTTGATCATTGTAATCCCAATGGTCTTGTGGTGGGTCATAGGGATCGGTGAATGGGTCATCAGGGTCACCACCGTCCCCTAGGTCATCCTGATAATCGTGTGGAGGTGGTGTATGTGGTGGAGAAGTTACATGCTGAGGCGGTGTAACAGGTTTGGGGAGAGTAGGGGTGTTAGATGGAAGGACAGGAGAAGAAGAAGGCATAGGTGACGTGGCACAGTCCTTTTCCACAGGCACTGGCTTGTGGCGTGGTACAGCCGTGAGATGTCCTGTTTTAGGGTTGATGTAGATCTTTTTTTGCTTAGGATCAACAGGATCCGGATGAAAAAGTTCCTCCTCCTGGATAACTGGTTTCGGCGCCGATTTTTTCGGTTCCGAGCGGGGCTGTGGCTGAGTCTTATGCTCTTTGGCCTTAGGAGGCGTGGAAGAATCCTTAGGCTTGGTTGTCGGTTCCGAAGGCTTTGGTTTAGGTGCCGTGGCGTGATTTTTAGGTTTCAACGCCGGCTTATCCCCATGCTTCGATTTGTCTTTGGAGGTGGAAGGAATGGGAGCCAATTTCGGAGCCGAGTGTTCTTTTGGCTTCGGTGCCGAAGGTGCCGGTGGGACTAGCACATGCGGTTTGCTCGGTGCCGAGCTACCGGAAGGCTTGTATTTTTTCTTCGGAGCCAGGCCGGAAGGCGGGGCTTCTGAAGTGTGTTTTCGGTTGCGACTGGGGCCAACGGGCGAAGTCTTGACCAGTGCCTTGTGCTTTGGTGTGGGGGTTGGGGTAGGGGCAGTAGTACTCACTGTTGCCCAGGAGTGATGGGGTCGTCTGAGTCTTCTGCCTCCGACACGATTTGGAGATCCTCGGAATCTTCTTCAGGGACATCTGGGCCTTCGTCGAAGATGTCCACCGGTTCTGGAGCTGATCTCTGCGCCATGACGTGCCGTCGAGCTCGACGATCTCGAATAGTTTTCTTTGATCGAAAGGAGGCGCAGGCTGGGCAGCTGGACTCGTTGTGATCCGGCGAAAGGCACAGGTTACAGACCTTGTGATGGTCACTGTGTGGGAATTTTGCTCCACACTGGGGGCATTTTCTGAAAGGCGTCCTTTCCATGAGCCGTAGGCCTTACGGCGTCGATAGGCCCGGCGGCCCGCGTCGACGACTGAAATGAAATCGATGAAAGGCACGTCGGGATTTCGATGTCGATTGGAAAAGTTTGTGGAAGTTTTGCGCGTTGAAAAGTTTGAAAACTAAAGTTTTGAACCGGTGCGCAAAAATTGCATCCGAACCCAATGGCGGGAAAAAACAATCTGAGGATGGAGTCGATGCCCATGCGCACTATCGTCCAAGGGAGGAGTCACCTATCTCCTAACTACAAAGACTTCTTCCAAGACAACAACAAAGTGCAAGCATCCGAGCCCAACACCAAATGGCGATCTAATGCTCAGTGTGAGATCTGCAGCTCATATGCCTCGAACACAGGTCTTTCCTTTTGACTTTGCCTGGTCACGGCGCACAGTCTTTTGGATGCTTGGAGACAGAGTTATGCTTTGTGGCCCAGTACGGCCTCCTGGTTAATCTCGGCACAGTAGTTGCAGACCCCGGAGCATCAATCTGACCCAATTGCAAAAAAGAACAATTGACGGATGGAATGCTGAAACAATGTCAAACATTCACCCCCAGAACAGAGATTTGGGCCTAAATCCATCGTTTTTTTGCATACCATGCCATTCCAGTTTAGACCCAGCCATATGCAAATCAGTCTTGACCCAGCTCTCCATGGGAACAGTCCAGTGCGAACGCCCAGGCCTGGTCCTCCCTGGATCGGAAACAAGCATCCTTGGACCAATTCCAGGGTATCACCCCTCATCAGCCAGGCCAGCTTGACTCCAGTGGCATGGAGAGTACGTGACCCACATTTGGGCATACCCTTCCACTTAGGGCAACAAATGCAAAAAGAACAATTGATGGATAAAATGCTGAAACAATGTCAAACATGCAACCCCAGCACAGAGATCTGGGCCTAAATTCATAGTTTTTTGCACACCATACCATTCCAGTTTAGACCCAAATATGCAAATCAGTCTTGACCCTGATCTCCATGGGAGAAGTCCAGCCCCTCCTTGGACCGGAAACAAGCATCATGTGACTGGTTTCACCCCTCATCAGCCAGGATAGCTTGACTCCAGTGGCATGGTGAGCACGGGACCCACGTCTAGGCATACCCTTCCCACTTAGGATGACAAATGCAAAAAGAACAATTGATGGATGGAATGCTGAAACAATGTCAAACATTCACCCCCAGTACAGAGATCTGGGCCTAAATACATTGGTTTTTCACTTTCTCGCTCCAAGTGTGCCGGGTATGCCCAGACGTGGGTCCGGGCTCACTGTGCCACTGGATTCAAGCTAGCCTGGCTGATGAGGGGTGATACCCCGAAACCGGTCCCAGGATGCTTGTTTTTGGTCCAGGGAGGACCTGGCTTAGCAACTCGGGCTGGATTGTTCCCCTGAGGAGCTGGGTCAAAACTGATTTGCATATGGATGGGTCTAAACTGCGGTGGCATGGTGAGCAAAAGAACAATGGATTTAACCCAGATCTTTTGACTGGGGTGAATGTTTGATTTATTTGTTCCATATTCCGTCCATCATTTGTGTGTCTTTTGCTTTCTCATCCTAAGTGCACGGGGTATGCCTAGATGTGGGTCCGGGCTCACTGTGCCACTGGATTCAAACTAGCCTGGCTGATGAGGGGTGGTAGCCAGCAACCGGTCCCAGGATGCTTGTTTCTGGTCCAGGGAGGACCTGGCTTGGTAGTTTGGCTGGACTGTTCCCATGAGGAGCAGGGTTAAGACTGATTTGCATATGGCTGCATCTAAACTGGGATGGCAGAGTGTGCAAAAGAACGATGGATTTAACCCAGATCTCTTGACTGGGGGTGAATGTTTGATTTGTTCTGCATTCCATCCATCATTTGTGTGTCTTTTGCAAACTCTGACCAGAGGCACCACAAACATACCTTGTGGGGCTGAGACACAGACAGTTGTTTAAGACAGTTCTAACAAAGGTTTAAACCTGTCATTTTTGGAGGCAACATTTTCTCTTGCAGACAGGAAAAAGAAATTTACCAGAAAATGTTTGTTAAAGACGAGAAGAGTAAGCATCCGATCTGCATCCGAGGACGTGGAAAGAAAGGAACTGATATCAGCGTGCCTGGGTGGCGCTTATATGCAGCCTCACTTCCAGAGCACCGCCATCTAAAGGCATGCATGAGTACTGCTTTTTTTTTTTGTATAATGTATTTATTAAGCATATCAACAAAACAATGCAGCAGCATTACATTAACCAGTCTCACAGAACATGACAGTTGATTACAGCAACTAAGACTTCTTGTGTATTCAAACATCAAGACCACCTCACATGTCCTCGTCTGGAGCCTCCGCTTCGTTACCTGCTCCAGCGGTATTAATATCCCGGGCATGGGGGGGGGAGGTGCTGTATTTACTCCCTTTGAGCGAATTCCACTTTCCCCAGACCCGGTCCCACTTCCGAGGGCATCCTCTGTTCTTATAGACCTCGACTTCAGCAATCATGCACCAGTCCATGTCTCTCTCCCACTCCACCAAGGTTGGTTGTTCTGCCGCTCCCCACCTCCAGGCAATATTACGTTTTTGCGATCATGAGGCCCATTGTAGTCCAGAGCTGTTCAGTCTGATTCATATCAGTTGCCTCCCATATATTTACCAGGCACAGTTTTGGGGACTGTTGAATAACCCCACTACATACATCTTTCATACGAAGATTACCGCTTCCCAGTATAATTTGATCTGGCGACAATCCCAGAAAACCCCGCCTCATCTGACTTTCCCATTTTGACCAATGTAGTGCATGTGATGTAGGATCTATGAGTGTTTTTAACTGGACAAGGCGCAGTTGTGACACACAGCCACTTCACGGGGCGACGCAAGCGCCTCCCTCCATTCCTCCTCTAGGCACCCAATGTCAGCGTTCTCATAATGTGAGGAGTGAGTCGGGTAAATTGTTAATAATTTTTTTGTAGGTCAGGAATATAGCTTTGCATTGCATATGCTCGGACAGGAGTCTGTCCTCTAGCGGTGATTCCTCCTATATGTCCTTACCCCTCCCCCCCCAGGTCCGCCCCCTCGAGGGCGTGCCGTATTTGGGAATATCTAAAGAATTCCTTCTCAGATAGCTCATATTCTTTCAGCAATTCCGTAAATGGGATTATTTTCCCCTTTGCCCACAGATCATTTACCCTTGTAATGCCGATGGTGTCCCATCTGTTAAAACCATGGTAGCGACCCAGTTTGCCCAGGTGCTCTGCCCACCAGAGGGGTGTGGCGAGAATCCCTTGTTCCCCCATCCGAGATGTTTAGTGACCCTGTGCCTGATGGCAACCGTTTGGGTTGTAGGTCCCGTGAGTTTCTGCTTTTTGGGGTTGGTTTATAGTGCTTCGCTGTACCCCCGACTCCCATCAACCACTCATCCATATGACACGACGGATCACCCTGTGCGCCATGGGCCCATTTGTTGATGACTGCCAATTGGGTTGCCCAGTAGTACACCCAAATGTTCGGTAACCCGATTCCTCCATCGTACCAGCCCCAAGCAAGTTTGTGAGCTGCTATGCGGGGCGGTTTCCCATCTCAGAGCAGGTTCCTGACCTCCCCATCTATTGATCTGAAGTATAATTCGGGTATCTCATAGGGCGTATTTTGCAGAGCATAGAGGAACCGCGGGAGTGCCATCATTTTAAATAATGCCGCTCTTCCCAACAGGGATATCGGCAGAGCACGCCAGTGTCGCACGTCTCCCCTTAGTCGGATCAGTGGAGCTAGGAGATTATGCTCATAGAAAAGGTCTTCTCTAGAGGTGACAAATGCCTAAATATATGAATCCTTCCGTCACAATTTTTGCTTCGCAGCCTACAAGCAAGACAGGAGCAGGTCCCCGTAGGGGGAACACCACCGACTTGGACAAGTTGATGGTATAACCCGATGATCGTCCAAAAGTGGAGCAGATCTGGAGTATTCTGTTGATGGAGGGTCGTGGTGATGCAGCGTACAGGAGTACATCGTCCGCATATAGCGAAATTCTATCTTCTCGCCCCTCTGTCCATCTTAGTCCCCGGATGATCAGGTCTCCACGTATCCAGCTCGCTAGGGGCTCCAGGATCATGGCGAACAATAATGGAGACAGCGGGCAGCCCTGCCTCGTTCCACAATTCAGCGTAAAGGCTTTTGATGTTCACCTGTTGACCACGACTTGGGCCAGGGGTGCAGTGTATAAAAGCCGGAGCCATTCGATAAACTTTCCTCCCAACCCAATACGCTCTAGAACAGCAAACATGTACGGCCACTCAACCGTATCAAAGGCCATACGAGCGTCCAGTGATAGTATCGCTGCGTCTTCCCGGATAGTCTCTTCGGCCCAGAAATGCGTTTAGTCGCCTCAGGTTAAGAGTAGTATTGCGTCCGGGCATAAATCCGGACCGACCTGGATGCACCAGCTTGGTCACCACTGGGATCAACTGTCGAGCCAGGACCTTAGCCAGAATTTTGACCTCCACATTGCGGGAAATCGGCCTATAGGAGGAGCATTACCCTGCTGGCTTGCCCTTCTTATGTAGGACTACGACCGATGCTAGTCTCTGATCGTTGGGTAATAAACCCACCTGTCTACTTGCTTCGAACATATTGAGGAGGTGAGGCGCATCTTGGTGGCAGTTAATTTGAGGAGCTCAATTGGGATGCTGTTTGGTCCCATGACTTTACCGGATTGTACGCATTTATAGCTGCGACTATTTCCTCCGCCGTGAGATCCTCCTCGAGCGATTCCCTGTCCTCCCTTGAGAGGGCACAGATTGGAACGTCTGCTAGTAACTCTCTGGAGTCATCTATCGTGCCTGGTGCTTCCGGGGAATGAAGACATGTAGAACAAGTTACTTACCTTCGGTAACGATATATCTGTAAGAAACATAGGTTAGTTATAGATTCCTTACCTTAGAATTACCCCCAGGCGTCAGACTGGATCCGGAAAGTTTTTTCATCAGCAGTACCCCTCCGCGTCGGTAGGTGTCGTTGGTCGACTCCGCGTCCGTCGTTGGCGTCGTGGTCACCGTGATGACGTCGCGGAAGATACCTAGACGCCGCCCTCGTGCCTGACGTCAGTTCTGTACACGACTTTCCGCGCCAGGAACGCAGAGCCATGCAAGACACTGACCACTGGTGCACAAAACTAGGGCCCTGAAAGGATGACCTTAACCCTAGAAGTCAGTTCGCAGAACGGGGAGGATGGGTGGGGCGGTAAGGAATCTATAACTAACCTATGTTTCTTACAGATATATCGTTACCGAAGGTAAGTAACTTGCTCATCTGAAAGAAACAGTTAGTTATAGATTCTTTACCTTAGAATAGATACCCCAGCAATACCAACCCCGGAGGTGAGTCTGCGAACTAAGGTCACATTAGAAAGTCCTGGAGAACAGAACGGCCAAAGAAGCCGTCTCTCCGGACTTGATTGTCCAGGCAGTAGTGTCTCGTAAAGGTGTGTAATGAGGCCCACGTAGCCGCCTGACAGATGTCATTGAGGGGAACTCCCCGTCCCAAAGCAGTAGTAGCTGCCGTCACGCTGGTGGAATGGGCGCGTAGCCCCCTTGGAGGCTTCTTTTTAGCCAGAGAATAGCAGGCTTTGATACACAAAACGACCCATCTAGAAATGGTCCGTTTGTGTACAGCCCGACCTTTCTTGGCGCCCACATAGCCAACAAAGAGCTGGTCATCCACCCGGAACTGTTTGGTGCGATCCAGATAAAAGGAAAGCGCACGTTTTGGGTCCAGACAGTGGAGCCTCTCTTCCTCTTTCGAAGGATGCGGAGGCGGAAAGAAGGTGGGCAAAGTGATGGTCTGCCCAGTATGAAAGGAGGTGACCACCTTGGGAAGGAAGGATGGACGAGTTCTTAGGACAACCTTGTCCAGATGTACAGCCAGAAAAGGAGGTTTGGATGAAAGAGCCTGGAGCTCACTCACGCGTCTGGCAGATGTGATGGCCACCAGGAATGCCATTTTAAGAGTTAAAAGCCTTAAAGGACAGTTGTGAAGCGGCTCAAAGGGAGCACACATCAAGTAGGTCAAGACCAAATTCAAGTCCCACTGAGGCATAACGAAGGGAATAGGAGGAAAGAGATGAGTTATGCCCTTCAAGAAACGATTAACAACCGGGGACTTGAAGAGTGAAGGCTGATCAGACAGCCGAAGAAAGGCAGAAATGGTGGAAAGGTAGCCCTTGATAGTGCCCAGAGCAGAGCCCTGCTGGGCCAAAGAAAGAAGGAACAAGAGGACCTCAGAAAGAGGGGCAGAAAGGGGATCCACAGCCTTTGCTGTGCACCATGCCACAAATTTGTTCCATCGGCAGGCATATACCGTCTTAGTGGAGGGACGCCTGGCTGCCAAGATTACATCACAAACTTCGGGAGGCAAGTCGAAAGACGCCAACTGCCGCCGCTCAATCTCCACGCAAGGAGGTGGAGGCTGAACAGGTTCGGGTGGAGGACCGTCCCCTGCTGCTGCGACAGAAGATCCTCTCGAAGAGGCAGTCTGGTCGGAGGATCAATGGCCATGTGAAGCAGCTCGGGATACCAGACTCTTCGTGCCCAATCCGGAGCCACAAGAATGACTTGGGCCCGGTCGCGCTTGATCTTCTTCAACACTCTGGGCAGAAGTGGTATAGGCGGAAAGGCGTATAGAAGACCGCAACTCCACTCGCGACGAAAGGCGTCGCCTAGCGAGTGCCGCCTTGAAAATTCCAACGCGCAGAACTGCTGACATTGCGTGTTCTCTTTGGTGGCAAATAGATCTAACCAAGGCTCTCCCCACTGCTGAAAGAGACCTTGCACCACCTCCGAGTGAAGACGCCATTCGTGATCCATCATGCACCTGCGGCTGAGTTCGTCCGCTCTGGCGTTCAGTGAACCTGCCAGGTGTTGAACCACCAGGGATATGCCCTGATGTTCTAGACATGTCCAGAGGCGGAGGGCCTCTTGACATAGGGTCCACGACCCCACCCCGCCTTGTTTGTTGCAGTACCACATGGTGGAGGTGTTGTCCGTGAACACCTGCACTACTCTTCCCCGTACAGAGGGAAGGAATGCCTTGAGTGCAAGACGAATCACCCGAAGCTCCAGAAGGTTGATGTCGAGCCCAGACTCCGCCGGAGACCAGAGGCCTCTGATCTCTGCCTCTCCCATGTGGCCGCCCCATCCCAGAAGGGATGCGTCTGTCACCACCGTGTGTTCTGGTTGGGGATGGGAGAGTGATCTGCCGTTGACCCAATCCTGGTTCGTGAGCCACCACTGCAATTGTTGTGCAGTGCCCTCCGAGATCTGGACGCAATCGGACAGATTCCCCTGATGCTGCATCCACTGGAACTTCAGGTCCCCCTGCAGAGCCCGCATATGCCACCTGGCATGATCAACCAACAGGATGCAGGAGGCCATGAGGCCCAGCAGCCTCTGGGTCATTCTGACCGAAACTCGGGATAGAGGCTGAAAGATCGGAATCATAGCCCGAATATCCCGGACTCTCTGTTCGGGAGGATAGACCCGAAACCCCGTCGTGTCCAGAACCGCTCCGATGAAAAGGAGCTTCTGAGAGGGAATCAGGTGTGACTTCAGCACATTGATGGAGAACCCCAGCGAATGCAGGAGGTCCGCCGTAGTCTGGAGGTGGGAGACGACTGCCTGGGACGAGGTAGTCTTCAACAGCCAGTCGTCGAGATAGGGGAAGACTGGAACCCCTGATCTGCGCAGTTGAGCTGCGACCATCGCCATCACTTTCGTGAACACCCGAGGGGCGCTGGTAAGGCCAAAGGGGAGGACGGGAAACTGAAAATGCTCGTGGCCTACCGTGAACCGCAGGTAACGCCGGCAGGACAGGGATGTGGAAATACGCGTCCTGCAAGTCCAACACTACCATCCAGTCTCCAGGGTCGAGGGCAGACAAGACCTGAGCCAGGGTCAACATTTTGAACTTCTCCTTCCGGAGGAAAGCTGTTGGCGTCCCTGAGATCCAAGATAGGACGCAGGCCCTTGTCCTTCTTGGGCACCAGAAAGTAGTGGGAATAGCAACCACGACCTACTTCTGGGACAGGAGCAGGCTCGATGGCACCCTTGGCCAAGAGTGCCGTAACTTCCTGTTGGAGAAGGGTCAGATGATCCTCCGACATGCGATGGTACTGGGGTGGCATGGCTGGAGGGATAGTCTCGAAGGGGAGGGAGTAGCCCCTTCGGACTAATTGCAAAACCCACCTGTCCGATGTGATGGTGCGCCAGTGGGGGAGGTGATGGCGAATCCTGCCGCCCACTGGCGTGTGATGGGCCTGAAAGGTCGGACTAGGAGGGTTTGGAGGCTGCGGCGGAGGGGGTGGAGGTGGATTGGCCTGCCCGCTGGCCCCCAGAACCACGTCGTTGGTTCCCACGTCCTCGGCCGCGCTGAGATGGAACAGCTTGCGCTGGCCTGTGGCTATGGAATGAACGTGTTGGGGCACCCCTTCCGTGACCACGAAAGGGGCGAAAAGCAGACCGTGCAGGGCGCATGGTGGAGAGACCCAAGGACTTGGCCGTAGCCCGAGAGTCCTTGAAGCGCTCTAGTGCACGGTCTGCTTTGTCGCCGAACAGGCGACGGCCATCGAAGGTTATGTCCATAAAGGTGTTCTGGACATCCCCTGAAAAGTCAGTCGTCCTCAAGCAGGTGTGGCGGCGAAGCGCCACGGACGTTGAAATAGTCCTACCCAGTGAGTCGGCAGTGTCCAATCCACAACGTATGGCGAACTTTGCTGCGTCTCTCCCCTCGGCAACAGCCTGGGAGAGCCCGGCCCGGGCCTCCTCCGGGCACTGAGGCAGCACCTGCGCGACCGTATCCCACACGCAGTGGGAATAACGGCCCAAGAGGCATGCAGTGTTCACGGACCGCAGCCCTAAACTGGAGGATGAAAACAACTTCTTCAGAAAGTTGATCCAGTTTCTTGGATTCCCTGTCCAGTGGTGCAGTAGGGAATGCGCTCTGGGATGTTGAGGCTTGGACGACCAAGCTCTCGGGGGAGGGGTGTTGGGAGAGGAAAGTGGTGTCGCCCGGAGCCGGGTGGTGGCGTCGGGCAACCATCCTATCCACAGGAGCCCCTGTGGTGGGCCTGGACCAGGTGCCCAAAAGGATGTCTGTTAGGGCCTCATTAAACAGCAGCAGGGGCTCCGAAGAGCTCGCTGCCAGCTGAAGCACCTCTGTCAGGAGGTTAGTCCTGACTGCCACCGTAGAAAGCTCGAGGTTAAGAGCCTTGGCCGCCCTACGCAACACCACAGCGTAAGACGCTCCCTCCTCCGTAGCCACGGTAGGAGGAGACAACATGCCAAGATTTGGAGAGGTATCCAAACCACTGGCATCCCCCAGGTCCTCTCTCCAGTCCTGGTCATAGTCCATCTGTGCAGTGAGAGGGTCCTCAGACCCCTCCCAGTCTTCCTCACACTCCTCTGGCTGCCAAACTGGCTGAAAATGGCCAGGGTGGAAAGTAGGCACAAAAGTATCCGTCGGCGTTGGGTCTGGCGTCGGCCGACGCCGGTCCTACTCCGTTTCCACATGGAGGGGGAAGCCGGGGTCGACGTCGGCTGGGGGTCCACCTGGCGTCGTCTGCAGACGTGGTGCCGGTGGAGTCGGCGCCGGTGGAGGTGTCACAAGGTCGACAGGCGCCGATCCGGATCCAGGCCTGGATCCGCGGGGCCAGAGGGCGCACCGGCGGAGTTGGACTGCCCAAATATAGCGTGAATGGCTTCGTAAAACTGACGAAGCTGGGCAGGGGTCGCTGCCGGTCCCGGAAAGGGTGGGAAGGCCGTAGTCGACCTTGAAGGCTCTGCACGCGGAGCCGCCGGAGTGGTACCACCCGCACCCTGCGTCGCGTCGGCCGATGGACGAGGGGAAGTCGAAGAGCGACGACGCTTCTTCGACTTCTTCTTATGCTTCGACTTACCCGACCCCGAGTGCGAAGAGTCCCACGCGACCGGGACCTAGCGCGACGCGGAGCCGACTACCGGGCCTCGAGGAGCTTTTGGGACCGCTCCCGCAAAGACTTCGGGCCATGGTTCAGCAGTCGGAGCTCGACTTGGGGTCGTGGTCACGCTCCAAGCATAAGAGACACACGCGGTGCGGATCCGTCACCGACATCATGCGGGAACAGGAACCGCAGGACTTAAAACCGGGCATCCCTCGTGCTATCGGGAGTCAAACGACTCGAAAAAATGTCGACAAAAGTCGCAAAAAAAACAAAGAAAGCCCAAAACTCAGTCAAAAAATGACTGGGGGTACCGCTCTTCCCGGATCTGCGCTTGCTGGCGCGGAAAGAGAAAGAACTGACGTCAGGCGCGAGGGCGGCGTGTAGGTATCTTCCACAACGTCATCACGGCGACCACGACGGACGCTGAGTCGACCGACGACGCCTACCGACGCGCAGGGGTACTGCTGGCGAAAAAACTTTCCGGATCCAGTCTGACGCCTGGGGGTAATTCTAAGGTAAGGAATTTATAACAAACTGTTTCTTTCAGATTAGTGGGCCCCCAAGGCCTCCGCGATTTCTTGCGGATCACGCAGCCATTCCCCTTCCGCTTCCCGAATTGTCATTACCCATCTATCCGCTTTTTCCCTTTTGTCTAGCCAGGCGATGAGTACTGCTTTTAAGTTTCTGAATCCAGTCTGACACCTGGGGAAATATTTACAAGGTGACACATCTGTAGTTAGAAGTGTCCATCAAATATTTGAAATACAGATATAGTCGCTACAAGTTGCTCACCTGTAAACTGTAGCTCTCCAGTATTGATATCTTTCATAGAGTCACATGCTTAAATCTTCCTCGTCGATAAGCAATAAATTAAAGCTTTGTGTAACAAGCTTAAAGAAGTGACATTGTTAACTAATTCACATCATTTTATGAAGAACCAAACTTCAGTCAATCAGGAAGCAGCACCTGAGGCAAACTTCCCCTCAAGTGCCACCATACCTCATATTTCTCAGCATAACTGTAAAGGAAATGAGGTGAGGTATTATAAGCGATGAGATTATCATACATGCCAATAGACCCGATTCAGGCAGAAGGCTAACGATGTTTGAAGCCAAAAATGGCTTTATTTTTTCTGTCTCACCTGAAATGGCCTCTGCTTCAATAGAAGTCAGGGGGGAAATCCATTCTTGCGATTGTTTTTTTTACATTTCCCACTTTCCTCTTCTAAAATGTTGGCATGTATGAATCATATGTGGGAGAAGGGAGGGTTGCACGTAAGTTTATCAAAAATATAAATACTGGAAAACTACAGTATAGAAATAAGTAACTTTTTTCTTCAGTATTGAACCTTTTATTGTTTCACATACTTGAATCCAAATAGCAAGCAGTTATCACCTTATCAGAACGCTATCTTTGGAGGTGGGAAGCAGACATCACCAGTGGGAGTGAAAAAACATATAGACAAGCTCACCTCATCGAAATAGACTGCACAGGGCTGCTTGACCCGCTGCTGCATCATCCTTTACTGTGGCATCGAGGCAGTAATGTCGGGTAAATTTAAGTCCTTTACTCCATTTTGCAGCTCTTCAGGTGTCTGGCAAGTATTCTCAAGCAAACACACAAGTAAAAGCACATACACCTCTCGTGGAGTGCGATTTGACCGTTCTGTCTAGAGAATGTCCAACTCTCTAGTGGCAACAAACTATATCCACAGAGAGACATCAAGCTATACTGTGCCTCAATAGTGCATGGCATTTCATAGGAAGTCCGTAACCTATCAGAAGCCAGTGAGGCTTCCTGAAGGTTTTAGTTCTGTTTATTTAGAATTCGAGGCATCTTTTAACATAAGAGTCTGAAGTCATCTTTCCGCTGCAAAAAGTCTTAAGAACTACTTGTTCATTGAGATGAAAGTCTGGCAGGACCTTAGGGATAAAGCAAGGGTTAGTTCTTAGTACATCTATTATCCCTAAATTACCTGCATGTTCGTTACTAGTGAATGCTTGGATTTCACTAATTCTCCTGGCAGAACTAAGGCCCAACAACAAAGCCATCTTCCAAGATAGGTGCTTAAAGTTAGCTTTATGAATAGGTTTGAAAGGATCCTTCATCAGCTGAAAAATACCTGTAGGCAGCAACCAAGAAACTGGTGGATTTTCAACAGAAGGATAAGCCCTGAAATGGTCCTTAAACTCCTTGATGGACAAGTTACTTACCTTCGGTAACGCCAAATCTGGTAGAGACACGATCTAACTGCAGATTCCTTACCTTTGAATTTCCCAGGCATAAGACTGGATCCAGACAATTTTTCTCCGAGCAATACCCTCACAAGCCGGTAGGTGGCATCGGTTGGCTCCACGTGATGTCGTCAGCGTCGCCTCCGCCATTGTGACATCCGCGTCACCTATATAGGCGCCACCTCGACGTGCTGGCGTCAGTTACTTTTCACTACTCTCTCGCAACTTTCCACTACAGGAACGCAGAGCCATGAAGTGCACTGACATTGGTGTGTTTTGAACAACTAGGGCCCTGAACGGGAACAACCCTGACCCTAAAAACCTGTCCACAGTGAGGGGAGGATGGGTGGGTCGGTAAGGAATCTGCGACTAGATCATGCATCTACCAGATAAGCCGTTACCGAAGGTAAGTAGCTTGTCCTTCTGATAGAGACATCTAGCCACAGATTTCTTACCTTTGAATAGATTCCCAAGCAATACTATCCCCGGAAGAGGGACTGCGGACAAGTTTAGACCAAGAAGTCCTGTAGAACGGAGCAGGTAAAAAGGAAATCCCAGTGGACTTGACTGTCCAGCAGTAGTGATAGGTGAATGCGTGCAGTGATGCCCACGCTGCTGCCTCACAAATGTCGAGTACTGGGACTCCACGTTGCAATGTCGTGGTAGAGCTGAGCTCTGGTGGAATGAGCCCTTAAGATTTCAGTAGGCTGCTTTCTGGCAAGAGTGTAGCAGATTTTGATGCAAAGGACAACCCATCAAGAGATCGTCTTTTTCTGGACCGCATGACCCTTGTTTGCTCTCACGTACACCACAAAGAGTTGGTCGTTCACCCAGAACTTTTTAGTGCAGTCAAGGTAGAACGACAATGCTTTTTTTGGGTCCAGACGGTGGAGTCGCTCCTCTTCTTTAGAAGGGTGTAGTGAAGTGTAGAAAGTGGGCAAGGTGACAGATTGCCCCATGTGGAATGGCGTTACCATTTTCAGTTAGAACCAGGCCTTAGTGTGAAGCACCAACTTATCAGGGAAGATGGTCAGGTAGGGACGCTTAGAAGACAGAGCCTGCAATTCCCTCACCTTCTTTGCAGAACTTATTGCCACTAAAAAGGCTGTTTTGATGGTAAGCAGCTGGAGGGGGCAGTTGTGCAGAGGTTCGAACAGAGCACGCATCAGGAAGGTGAGAACCAAATTTAGGTCCCATTGAGGCATGATGAAAGGGGCAAGTGGGAACATATGTACAAGCCCTTTGAGAAATCTATTTACAACAGGGGATTTAAATAAAGAGGGTTGGTCTGGAAGCCTTAAAAAGGCAGACAAGGCCGAAAGGTACCCTTTAAGAGTGCCCAGAGCAGACCCCTGCTGGGCAAGGGTCAAAATAAAAAGTAACCTTTTGATGCACATCACTGTGGCTGACTTGGAGGTGTTAACTCTAGTTACCCCCATGGCCTGCGTTGTGGGGCTATCAGCTTTGCAGTCGCATTCTCCTGCTGTGACAGACTGCTTTCTGAAGGAAGAGAAGGCAGGGGAGTGGGCACTTCAAAAGGAAGCAGATCCCCAACATAAACTTCAAAGACTTAGACTCTAAATCACATTTGGTGACTGGAAACAGAGTGTAACCATGAGACCCTAAAAATTGTCAACTGTCAAGCAGCCAGTCGGGCTGTGCGAGGAGAAGAAGCTGTGCAAGACTTCTGTCTGTGCCCAGGACTGAGGGCCAAGGCCTGCTAGTCTCCCAGCTGGAGGAGGGGACATAAACCAGGGAATCCAAGAACACCTGCCCTGGAGCACTAGCGCCTGCCTGCTTGCCAAGAGCAGTGTGCCCTGTGAGGTAGATGTGAGTGTTGGAGGGAGCAAGGTCCAGTGGGGAATCCTAGAAAGTTGACTTCCTTTGTGAGGTGTGAGGAGACGCTGCTGCACCGATCACGTTGTTGCCCATGTGCAGGAAAAAGTTGGTGACCCACGCATGCAAAAGGAGGGCTGCAGTGAAGTGATCCATGATTATTGCTGTGCTGAACAGTTTGTTGCCTGTGTGCAGTGAGGAACAGGTGACGCCGTAAGGTAGGAGGGGCCACCATGAAGTGAGTTGTGATTACCACTGTGCCGAACGGCCCATGCGGAGTTAGGGAGCAACAACCCCGTATGCCAGGAGGGGCCGCTGTGGACAGATTGCAGTGCTTAGGGGCTGCATTGAAGGAATCTGCAGTGCTGATCGGGTCAGAGCCTATATGCAGTGCAGATATGGTGACCCCTTACGCCAGAGCGGGTCACCGGGCTAAGCAATAAGTATGACCTGGTCGGGATTGTCACTGGAGGAGAAAAGCTGCTGTGGGGATCTCTGCTGACCTGCACCATGACAGACGATCAGTGTCAGGACCTTTGCACTACCTCTTCCACCCGCCCAACTCACCAGTGGACAGACCAAAGAACTTACCCAGCTTGGAAGAACCACGACAAACCTCCAGTTGCTGCGGCTGCACAACCGCATGTTAGGAACTTGAGGAGCATCATGCGCACCCTGCCTGGGCCCCATGCAGTGAACTCACTGAACTAGCCGCTGTGACTGCTACAGCGTCTGTGGAGGCGCACGCTCAGTAACTCTAGTCGCTCTGACCCTGCAGTTGCAGATAAGACTGATTTCAGCCCAGTCAGCCAGGGGAAACTTGATTGCTAGATAGCTCTGGAACACTCGAATTTCAGAGTCAGAGTGGAACCCTTGAGACTCGGACTACTAGTGGGGCTTACCCTGGAGGTTTGATATAGTGAATGGGGAATAACCACTATTGCTAAAGCAAGGAGGGAGTGAGACACAAGAATTACTTAAGAAACACTAGATCCCTGTCCTCAGGGGGACAGTGGAAGTTGTTTGCGAATGTCGTATTTCCTTTTGTGTTGGTAGAGGTAAAATAAAATACTTCTTTATCCATAAAAGGGAGTATTTGGCTAGACAATAATTTATTGTTGTTGCTGTGTGTATTTTGAGTTGTGAACCTGTGTTCACCCCATATATCTATCTTCCACCTAAAGGGAGCCTTGGAGTGCTCGACCCATGTTATTACTCAGAGTCAAGTGCTGAAGGGGTACTTGGACCTGTTGGTCAGGACCCAATGTAGGTCAGGCCCTGGGTTATTTCAGGAGTAAACGGCCTCAGCCCCCATGGCTGGGCCCAGTAACCCCTGCTTACCCTGTGGGTCTATGAACGGGGTTCTTTCAGGAGTCCTTCTGGCAGTAAACCTGCTGTGTTAGGGGGTAAGGTTAGAATCTATAGGAGAGGACATTCCCTCTATAAGGGAACTAAAGCACAAGTTACTAACTTGTGTAACGATATATCTGTAAGAGACAGTAGTTGGTGACAGATTCCTTACCTTAGAATACCCCAGGCGTCAGGCTGGATCCGGAAAGTTTTTGCGTAGCAGTACCCTTGCGCGTCGGTAGGCGGCGTCGTGCGGCTCCGCGTCCGTCGTCGGCGTCGGGACCGCCGGGATGACGTCGCGGGCAGTACTTAGACGCCGCCCCTGCGCGCTGACGTCAGTTCTGTACACGACTTTCCGCGCCAGGAACGCAGAGCCATGCAAGAAGCTGACATAGGTGTCTGAAAAATACTAGGGCCCTGAAAGGGATGTCCTTAACGCACAAGTTACTAACTTGTGTAACGATATATCTGTAAGAGACAGTAGTTAGTGACAGATTCCTTACCTTAGAATATCCCCAGGCGTCAGGCTGGATCCGGAAAGTTTTTGCGTAGCAGTACCCTTGCGCGTCGGTAGGCGGCGTCGTGCGGCTCCGCGTCCGTCGTCGGCGTCGTGATCGCCGGGATGACGTCGCGGGCAGTACTTAGGCGCCGCCCCTGCGCGCTGACGTCAGTTCTGTACACGACTTTCCGCGCCAGGAACGCAGAGCCATGCAAGAAGCTGACATAGGTGTCTGAAAAATACTAGGGCCCTGAAAGGGATGTCCTTAACCCTAGAAATCAGTTCGCAGAACGGGGAGGATGGGTGGGGCGGTAGGAATCTGTCACTAACTACTGTCTCTTACAGATATATCGTTACACAAGTTAGTAACTTGTGCATCTGAAAGAGACACGTTAGTGACAGATTCCTTACCTTAGAATAGATACCCCAGCAATACCAACCCCGGTGGTGGGTCTGCGAACAAAGATCAGACAAGGAAGTCCTGGAGGACAGAACGGCCAAAGAAGCCGTCCCTCCGGACCTGACTGTCAAGGCAGTAATGCTTTGTAAACGTGTGCAGCGAGGCCCACGTAGCTGCCTGACAGATAACCGGCAGCGGAACACCGCGGCCCAAGGCCGTGGTAGCAGCCGTTGCCCTGGTGGAATGGGCACGCAGCCCAACAGGAGGCTCCTTTTTAGCCAAAGAATAGCAGGTCTTGATGCACAAGGTAACCCAGCGGGAGATGGTCCTCTTGTGCACCGCCCGACCTTTTTGGCGCCCACGTAGCCAATAAAGAGCTGGTCATCCACCCGGAAGTGTTTTGTGCGGTCAATATAGAAGGAGAGCGCACGTTTTGGGTCCAGACGGTGGAGCCTCTCTTCCTCTCTGGAAGGATGCGGAGGCGGAAAGAAGGTGGGCAAAGTGATGGTCTGCCCAATGTGGAAAGCAGTAACCACCTTTGGCAAGAAGGACGGACGCGTCCGAAGAACAACCTTGTCTGGATGAACAGACAGAAAGGGAGGTTTGCAAGATAGAGCCTGGAGCTCACTCACCCGCCGAGCGGAGGTGATGGCCACCAGAAAGGCTGTCTTCAGAGTCAGAAGACGAAGAGGACAGTTATGTAGAGGCTCAAAGGGAGCGCACATTAAAAAGGTAAGAACCAAGTTTAAGTCCCACTGAGGCATCACAAACGGAACAGGAGGGAAGAGGTGAGTAATGCCTTTTAAGAACCTGTTAACAACAGGGGACTTGAAAAGGGAGGGCTGATCAGGGAGCCTGAGGAAGGCCGAGATAGCACAAAGATAACCCTTGATGGTACCCAGGGCAGAACCCTGTTGGGCCAGAGAGAGAAGGAACAGAAGGACCTCAGAAAGAGGGGCAGAAAGGGGATCCACAGCCTTTGCTGTGCACCATGCCACAAATTTGTTCCACCTGCAGGCGTATACCACCTTAGTGGAGGGACGCCTGGCTGCCAGAATCACATCACAAACTTCGGGAGGCAAGTCGAAAGGAATCAACTGCCGCCGCTCAATCTCCACGCAAGCAGGTGTAGACTGGACAGGTTCGGGTGGAGGACCGTCCCCTGCTGCTGCGACAGAAGATCCTCCCGAAGAGGCAGACGGATCGGGGGATCTACGCTCATATTGAGTAGCTCGGGATACCAAACTCTTCGAGCCCAGTCCGGAGCCACAAGAATGACTTGGGCCCGGTCGTGCCGAATCTTCTTCAACACTCTGGGTAGAAGTGGTATAGGCGGAAAGGCGTACAATAGACCGCAACTCCACTCGTGACGAAAAGCGTCGCCGAGCGAGTGCCGCCTTGGAAATTCCAACGCGCAGAACTGATGACATTGCGCGTTCTCTTCGGTGGCGAATAGATCTAACCAAGGCTCTCCCCACTGTAGAAAGAGTCCTTGCGCCACTTCCGAGTGAAGACGCCATTCGTGATCCATCATGCACCTGCGGCTGAGTTCGTCCGCCCTGGCGTTCAGGGAACCTGCCAGGTGTTGAACCACCAGGAACATGCCCTGGTGTTCCAGCCATGTCCAGAGGCGCAGAGCCTCCTGACAAAGGGTCCACGACCCCACCCCGCCTTGTTTGTTGCAGTACCACATGGCAGTGGTGTTGTCTGTGAACACCTGCACTACCTTCCCTTTGACAGAGGGAAGGGATGCCTTGAGTGCAAGTCGGATCGCCCGGAGCTCCAGAAGGTTGATATGGAGCCGGGACTCCGCCGGAGACCAGAGGCCTCTGATCTCCGCCTCTCCCATGTGACCGCCCCATCCCAGAAGGGACGCGTCCGTCACAACTGTGTGCTCTGGCTGGGGAAGGGAGAGGGATCTGCCCATGACCCATTGCCGGTTCGAGAGCCACCACTGCAACTGTTTTGCAGTCCCCTCCGAGATCTGGACGTGATCGGACAGGTCGCCCTGGTGCTGCGCCCACTGGAACTTCAGGTCCCACTGCAGAGCCCGCATATGCCATCTGGCATGAGTGACCAGCAGGATGCAGGAGGCCATGAGGCCCAGCAGCCTCAGGGTCATCCGTACCGAAACCCAGGATAAGGGCTGAAAGATCGGAATCATAGCCTGAATATCCCGGACTCGCCGTTCGGGAGGATAGGCCCGAAACTGCGTCGTGTCCAGAACTGCTCCGATGAAAAGGAGCTGTGGAGAAGGAATCAGATGCGACTTCGGCACATTGATGGAGAACCCCAGCGAGTGCAGGAGTTCGGCCGTAGTCTGGAGGTGGGAGACAACTGCCTGGGACGAGCCCGCCTTCAGCAGCCAGTCGTCGAGGTAGGGGAAGACTGAAACCCCTGCCCGGCGCAGATGAGCTGCGACCACCGCCATCACTTTCGTGAACACCCGAGGGGCACTGGTAAGGCCAAAGGGGAGCACGGTGAACTGAAAATGCTCGAGGCCTACCGTGAACCGAAGGTAACGCCGGTGGGCCGGCAGGACGGGGATGTGGAAATAGGCGTCCTGCAAGTCCAACGCTACCAACCAGTCTCCGGGGTCGAGGGCAGTCAAGACCTGAGCTAGGGTGAGCATCTTGAACTTCTCCTTCCGGAGGAAGCGATTGACGTTCCGGAGGTCCAAGATAGGACGCATGTCCTCCTTGTCCTTTTTGGGCACCAGAAAGTAGTGGGAGTAGCAACCACGCCCTACTTCTGGGGTCGGAACATGCTCGATGGCCCTCTTGGCCAAGAGGGCCGTGACTTCCTTCTGTAGAAGCACCAAGTGATCCCCTGACATGCGGTGGAATTGAGGTGGCATGGCTGGGGGGTGGTCTCGAAGGGGAGGGAGTAGCCCCTTCGGACAATGTCCAAGACCCACTTGTCCGAGGTGATGGGACGCCAGTGGTGAAGGTGATGGCGGACCCTGCCCTCGACTGGCGTGCTGTGCACCTGAAAGGAGGGACTAGGAGGGCTTGGAGGCCGCGGACGGGTTGGAGGTGGTGGCCTGACCCGCACGCTGGTTGCCCGAACCGCCACGGCGGTATCCACGTCCTCGGCCACGCGAAGGCGCTTGCTGCGCGGGCCGTTGGCCGGGCTGTGGACGTGACTGGGCGCCCCTTCCGTGGCCACGAAAGGGGCGAAAAGCAGACGTATGCGGAGGGCGCACAACAGCAAGGCCCAGGGACTTAGCAGTAGCCCGTGAATCCTTGAAACGCTCCAGCGCATGGTCCGCCTTTGAACCAAAGAGACCGACTCCATCAAAGGGCATGTCCATGAGAGTATTCTGGACATCCCCTGAAAAACCAGTGGTTCTCAGCCAGGCGTGGCGACGCAGCGCCACCGTCGTTGCAAGCGATCTGCCCAGCGAGTCGGCGGTATCAAGGCCACAGCGGATGGTATACTTAGCCGCATCACGCCCTTCCGCAATAGCGCGGGTAAGCAGTGTCTGGACCTCCTCAGAACACTGCGGCAAAACATCAGCCACCGAATCCCACAGGGAGTGGGTGTATCGGCCCAAGAGGCAAGCGGTATTAACAGACCGCAAGCCAGCACTGGAGGAAGAGAAAGCCTTCTTCCCAAAGTGATCCAGGCGCTTGGATTCCCTATCCGGAGGGGCGGTAGGGAAGGCTGTTTGGGAGGCAGAGGCTTGGACAACCAAGCTCTCAGGGGTGGGGTGTTGGGAGAGAAACAGGGGGTCGCCCGGAGCCGGGCGATGGCGTCGGGCCACGTTCCTATCCACAGGAGCCCCTGTGGTGGGTTTGGACCAGGCACCCAAAAGAACGTCAGTGAGTGCATCGTTGAACGGCAGCACAGGCTCCGAAGAGGAGGCCGCCGGCTGAAGCACTTCAGTCAGGAGGTTAGTCCTGACGGCCACTGTAGGCAACTGGAGATTTAAGGCTCCAGCAGCTCTACGCAACACCGTTGCAAAATTAGCCCCTCCTCCGTTGCCACGGGAGGAGACAGCATGCCAGAGTCGGGGGAGGTATCCAGCCCACTGGCATCCCCAAGTTCCTCAACCCAGTCCGGGTCAAACTCGCACTGTTGTGTGAGAGGGTCGTCAGACCCCTCCCAGCTCTCCTGGTCCTCCTCAGGTTGAAAAGATGGAGGAGGAGGGACATAAGGGACCCAAGGCCTCATCGGCGCCGGAACCGGCGTCGGGCGACGCCGGTCCGGCTCCATGTCCGGACCCGGGGAGAACCGGGGAACGACGCCGCCCGGAGCCCCGGACGGCGTCGGAAACGGCACCGGGGACATCGGCGTCGGCGGAGGCGTGGTTAGGTCAACCGGCGTCGATGGAGGTTGCGGCACCACCGGAACCGGGGTCGAGGCCGGGGCCGGAGCCGAGGCCGGGACGAAGGCTGGTGGGACAGGCGACGCCGGGACCGGAGTCGACGGCGACGCCGGAGCAACCCCATCTGGGCCCGCGGGGCCCGAAGGCGCACCGGAGGGACCTCGAGGCCCGAAGAGGCGGGCCATGGCCGACAGGAATTTCTGTACTTCGGCCGGAGTCGCCCCCGAACCCGGGAAGGACGGGTAATGCGGGGGCAACTCGACAGGCACGTCCGGGGCCGCGGGGCGGGGACGGTGCCGACAGGGACCTCAGCCGAGTCGCGCGACCGGCGAGGCGAAGTCTTAGAGCGATGACGCCGCTTAGACTTCTTGTGCTTCGACTTACCGGAGGAGCGCGAAGACTTGGATTCCGACGAACGGCGGGGACTCCGCGTCCGGCCCCTCGACCTCTCCCGGGACCGGGGCTTGCTGCGGCGCGGAGCCGACTGCCGGACTTCAAGGAGCTTTCGAGACCGCTCTCGCAAAGCCTTCGGATGAAGTTTCCGGCAGTCAGGGCACGACTTCGTGTCGTGGCCTCGGCCGAGGCAGAAGAGACACTCGAGGTGGGGGTCCGTGATGGACATCATACGACCACATACCTCGCAGGGCTTAAAGCCGGGCATCCCTACGACACCTTAGGAGTCGTGAAGACTCGTTGAAGAGAACAGTGAAAAATTTCACAAAAAGATAGTCAAAAAGTGACTAGGGCACTGCTCTTCCCGGATCTGCGCTTACTGGCGCGGAAAAAGAAGAACTGACGTCAGCGCGCAGGGGCGGCGCCTAAGTACTGCCCGCGACGTCATCCCGGCGATCACGACGCCGACGACGGACGCGGAGCCGCACGACGCCGCCTACCGACGCGCAAGGGTACTGCTACGCAAAAAACTTTCCGGATCCAGCCTGACGCCTGGGGATATTCTAAGGTAAGGAATCTGTCACTAACGTGTCTCTTTCAGATCCTAGAAATCAGTTCGCAGAACGGGGAGGATGGGTGGGGCGGTAAGGAATCTGTCACTAACTACTGTCTCTTACAGATGTATCGTTACACAAGTTAGTAACTTGTGCTTCTGAAAGAGACACGTTAGTGACAGATTCCTTACCTTAGAATAGATACCCCAGCAATACCAACCCCGGTGGTGGGTCTGCGAACAGATTCAGACAAGGAAGTCCCGGAGGACAGAACGGCCAAAGAAACCGTCCCTCCGGACCGGACTGTCAAGGCAGTGATGTTTGGTAAACGTGTGCAGCGAGGCCCACGTAGCTGCCTGACATATATCCTGTAACGGAACACCGCGGCCTAAAGCCGTAGTAGCAGCCGTAGCCCTGGTGGAATGGGCACGCAGCCCAACAGGAGGCTCCTTCTTAGCCAAAGAATAGCAGGCTTTGATACACAAGGTGACCCAGCGGGAGATGGTCCTTTTGTGTACCGCCCGACCTTTTTTGGCGCCCACGTAGCCAACAAAGAGCTGGTCATCCACCCGGAACTGTTGTGTGCGGTTGATGTAAAAGGAAAGCGCACGTTTTGGGTCCGGACGGTGGAGCCTCTCTTCCTCTCTGGAAGGATGCGGAGGCGGAAAGAAGGTGGGCAATGTGATGGTCTGCCCAATATGGAAGGCAGTAACCACCTTTGGCAAGAAGGACGGACGCGTCCTAAGTACAACCTTGTCTGGATGAACAGACAGAAAGGGAGGTTTGCATGAAAGAGCCTGGAGCTGATGGCCACCAGAAATGCTGTCTTCAGAGTAAGAAGACGAAGAGGACAGTTATGTAGAGGCTCAAAGGGAGCGCACATTAAGAAGGTAAGAACCAAGTTCAAGTCCCACAGAGGCATTACAAACGGAACAGGAGGAAAGAGGTGTGTAATGCCTTTAAGAAACCGGTTAACCACAGGGGGCTTGAAAAGGGAGGGCTGATCAGGAATCCGGAGGAAGGCCGATATCGCACAAAGATAGCCCTTGATGGTACCCAGGGCAGAACCCTGTTGGGCCAGAGAAAGAAGGAACAGAAGAACCTCAGAAAGAGGGGCAGAAAGGGGATTCACAGCCTTTGCTGTGCACCATGCCACAAACTTGTTCCACCTGCAGGCGTATACCACCTTAGTGGAGGGACGCCTGGCTGCCAGAATCACATCACAAACTTAGGGAGGCAAGTCGAAAGGAATCAACTGCCGCCGCTCAATCTCCACGCAAGCAGGTGTAGACTGGACAGGTTCGGGTGGAGGACCGTCCCCTGCTGCTGCGACAGAAGATCCTCCCGAAGAGGCAGACGGATCGGGGGATCGACGCTCATACTGAGTAGCTCGGGATACCAAACTCTTCGAGCCCAGTCCGGAGCCACAAGAATGACTTGGGCCCGGTCGCGCCGAATCTTCTTCAACACTCTGGGTAGAAGTGGTATAGGCGGAAAGGCGTACAACAGACCGCAACTCCACTCGCGACGAAAAGCGTCGCCGAGCGAGTGCCGCCTTGGAAATTCCAACGCGCAGAACTGCTGACATTGCGCGTTCTCTTCGGTGGCGAACAGATCTAACCAAGGCTCTCCCCACTGCTGAAAGAGACCTTGCGCCAACTCCGAGTGAAGACGCCATTCGTGATCCATCATGCACCTGCGGCTGAGTTCGTCCGCCCTGGCGTTCAGGGAACCTGCCAGGTGTTAACCATCAGGAATATGCCCTGATGTTCCAGCCATGTCCAGAGGCGCAGAGCCTCCTGACATAGGGTCCACGACCCCACCCCGCCCTGTTTGTTGCAATACCACATGGCGGTGGTGTTGTCTGTGAACACCTGCACTACCTTCCCTTTGACAGAGGGAAGGAATGCCTTGAGTGCAAGTCGGATCGCCCGGAGCTCCAGAAGGTTGATATGGAGCCGGGACTCCGCCGGAGACCAGAGGCCTCTGATCTCCGCCTCTCCCATGTGACCGCCCCATCCCAGAAGGGACGCGTCCGTCACAATTGTGTGCTCTGGCTGGGGAAGGGAGAGGGATCTGCCCATGACCCATTGCCGGTTCAAGAGCCACCAATGCAACTGTTTTGCAGTCCCCTCCGAGATCTGGACGTGATCGGACAGGTTGCCCTGGTGCTGCGCCCACTGGAACTTCAGGTCCCACTGCAGAGCCCGCATATGCCATCTGGCATGATCGACCAGCAGGATGCAGGAGGCCATGAGGCCCAGCAGCCTCAGGGTCATCCGTACCAAAATCCAGGATAAAGGCCGAAAGATCGGAATCATAGCCTGAATATCCCGGACTCGCCGTTCGGGAGGATAAACCCGAAACTGCGTCGTGTCCAGAACTGCTCCGATGAAAAGGAGCTGTGGAGAAGGAAGCAGGTGCGACTTCGGCACGTTGATGGAGAACCCCAGCGAGTGCAGGAGTTCGGCCGTTGTCTGGAGGTGGGAGACGACTGCCTGGGACGAGCCCTCCTTCAGCAGCCAGTCGTCGAGGTAGGGGAAGACTGGAACCCCTGCCCGGCGCAGATGGGCTGCGACCACTGCCATCACTTTCGTGAACACCCGAGGGGCGCTGGTAAGGCCAAAGGGAGCACGGTGAACTGAAAATGCTCGAGGCCTACCGTGAACCGCAGGTAACGCCGGTGGGCCGGCAGGACGGGGATGTGGAAATATGCATCCTGCAAGTCCAACGCTACCATCCAGTCTCCAGGGTCGAGAGCAGTCAAGACCTGAGCTAGGGTGAGCATTTTGAACTTCTCCTTCCGGAGGAAGCGATTGACGTTCCGGAGGTCCAAGATAGGACGCATGTCCTCCTTGTCCTTTTTGGGCACCAGAAAGTAGTGGGAGTAGCAACCACGTCCTACTTCTGGGGTCGGAACACGCTCGATGGCCCTCTTGGCCAAGAGGGCCGCAACTTCCTTTTGAAGAAGCACCAAGTGATCCCCTGACATGCAGTGGAATTGAGGTGGCATGGCTGGGGGGATGGTCACGAAGGGGAGGGAGTAGCCCCTTCGGACAATGTCCAAGACCCACCTGTCCGAGGTGATGGCACGCCAGTGGTGAAGGTGATGGCGGACCCTGCCCCCTACTGGCGTGCTGTGCACCTGAAAGGAAGGACTAGGAGGGCTTGGAGGCCGCGGCGCGGGGTTGGTGGCCTGACCCGCACGCTGGTTGCCTGACCCACCTCGGCGGGAGCCACGTCCTCGGCCACGCGAAGACGCTTGCTGCGCGGGCCGGTGGCTGGGCAGCGGACGTGACTGGGCGCCCCTTCCGTGGCCACGAAAGGGGCGAAAAGCAGACTGTTGCTGAGGGCGCACAGCAGAAAGGCCCAGGGACTTGGCTGTAGCCCGCGAGTCCTTAAAGCGCTCCAGCGCATGGTCTGCCTTTGTCCCAAAAAGACCGACTCCATCAAAGGGCATGTCCATAAGAGAGTTTTGGACATCACCCGAGAAACCAGTGGTCCTCAGCCAGGCGTGACGGCGCAGCGCCACTGTCGTCGCAAGCGATCTGCCTAGCGAGTCGGCGGTATCAAGGCCACATCTGATGGTGTACTTTGCCGCATCTCTCCCCTCCGCAATCGTGCGGGGAAAGCAGTGTCTGAACCTCCTCAGGACACTGGGGCAGAACTTGCGCCACCGAGTCCCACAAGGAGTGGGAATATCGGCCCAAGAGGCAAGTGGTGTTGACTGACCGCAAGCCAGCACTGGCGGAAGAAAAGACCTTCTTCCCAAATTGATCCAGGCGTTTGGATTCCCTATCCGGGGGAGCGGTAGGGAAGGCGCTTTGGGAAGCAGAGGCTTGGACCACTAAGCTCTCAGGGGTGGGGTGTAGAGAGAGAGAAACGGGGGGGTCGCCCGGAGCAGGGCGATGGCATCGGGCCACGTTCCTATCCACAGGAGCCCCTGTGGTGGGCTTGGACCAGGTGCCCAAAAGAACGTCTGAAAGCGCCTCGTTGAATGGCAGCAGTGGCTCCGAGGAGGTAGCCGCCGGCTGAAGCACTTCCGTCAGGATGTTAGTCCTGACAGCCACTGTAGGCAACTGGAGGTTTAAGGCCCCAGCTGCTCTACGCAACACCGTTGCAAAGTTTGCTCCCTCCTCCGTTGCCACGGATGAAGGAGACAGCATGCCAGAGTCAGGGGAGGTGTCCAGCCCACTGGCATCCCCAAGTTCCTCAGTCCAGTCCTGATCAAACTCACACTGCTGTGTGAGAGGGTCATCAGACCCCTCCCAGTTATCACCGTCCTCCAATTCAGGTTCAAAATAAGGAGGAGGGACATGTGGGACCCAAAGTCCCAGCGGCGTCGGAGCCGGCGTCGAGCGACGCCGGTCCGGCGCCATGTTTGGATCCGGAGAGAACCGGGGAACGACGCTGCCCGGAGCCCCGGGCGGCGTCGGGAACGGCACCGGAGACATCGGCGGCGGCGGAGGTGTAGTTAGGTCAACCGGCGTCGATGGGGGTTGCGGCAGCACCGGAGCCGGGATCGAGGCCGGGGCCGAAGCCGGGGCCGGGACCGAGGCTGGTGTTACAGGCGGCGCCGGGACCGGAGCCGCCGGCGGCGCCGGGGACACCCCATCAGGGCCCGCGGGGCCCGAAGGCGCACCGGGGGGACCTTGAGGCCAGAAGAGGCGGGCCATGGCCGACAGGAATTCCTGTATCTCGGCCGGAGTCGACCCGAACCCGGGAAGGACGGGTAATGCGGGGGCGGCTCCACAGGCACTCCCGGAGCGGCGGGGACGGTGCCGATAGGAGCCTCAGCCGAGTCGCGAGACCAGCGAGGCGAAGCCTTCGAGCGATGACGCTTCTTAGACTTTTTATGCTTTGACTTACCGGAGGAGTGCGAAGACTTGGACCCCGACGACCGATGAGGACTCCGCGACCGGCCCCTCGACCTCTCACATGACCGGGGCTTGGTGTGGCGCGGAGCCGACTGCCGGACCTCGAGGAGCTTTCGAGACCGCTCTCGCAAAGCCTTCGGGTGCAAGGCCCGGCAGTCGGGGCACGACTTTGTGTCGTGGTCGCGGCCGAGGCAGTAGAGACACTCTAAGTGCGGGTCTGTGATCGACATCATGCGACCACAGACGTCGCAGGGCTTAAAGCCGGGCATCCCTACCGACACCTTCGGAGTCGAGAGACTCGTGTAGAAAAACAGTGAAAAATCACCAAAAAGTTAGTCAAAAAAGATGACTAGGGCACTGCTCTTCCCGGATCTGCGCTTACTGGCGCGGAAAAAGAAGAACGCAGCGCGCAGGGGCGGCGTCTAAGTACTGCCCGCGACGTCATCCCGGCGGTCCCGACGACGGACGCGGAGCCGCACGACGCCGCCTACCGACGCGCAAGGGTACTGCTACGCAAAAACTTTCCGGATCCAGCCTGACGCCTGGGGATATTCTAAGGTAAGGAATCTGTCACTAACGTGTCTCTTTCAGATACCCGTCCTGTAGTCTACAAAAGGCTTGATAACTGTGCTACTGTGAACCCTCAAAGGGTTGCCATCTCCTTGCCTGATTTGGACTGGACAGCATTATTCAGGTGCTTCCCAAACAGAGCCTGTCCATGCTATAGCATGTCCAATATTTTAGCTTGCCTCTGGGGTTGCTTTGAGCCTTCCTTGCCTCGTCAAGTCTGCAGCTCCAGCAAGCTGGCGAAAGCCGAGAAAGCAACATTCATGGCAGTGTCAATGATCTCGGCAGGTGTTCTTTCATCCTCTTGGATGATCACTCTTCCTCCATTCCTCTTGTCCTCTGGTAGTAACTCAAGATAAGCGCCTAGGTCGGACCACATCTGCATGTCCTATCTTCCCAATATGGCTATCGCATTGGACGCTCTAACAGTGGTAACTGTCATCGCTGAAAATCTCTTGCCCACATTTATTTATTGGTTATTGAGCGCAAGACTACCCAACAGGTATCCTGGCGCTTACACAAAGAAAGAAAATATGCATATTAGTCAGAAATAAAAGCGGACCTTAAATAAACAGATAAGCTTTCACATCTTTACCGAATTTTCATTAGATTGGCTCAAGGCGGAGAGCCAAAGGCAGCATATTCCAGGCCTTAGCAGTGATCACAGAAAATGCATTGCCCCCTAGGCATTCTTTACGGAACTTTGGAGTGATAATCAGACCAGCAGAAGATGACCGTAAAAGTCGGGGGGGGAATGTTATAAACATATCTGAAACGTATGTGCCCCAAGTTGTACGATAAAGAGATTTGTGGGACATACAGAGGGCTTTAAACTGGCATCTCCTCTTAATAGGTATCCAATGAAGCGGTCTAAGAAGGGAGGAAATACAATCATATTTTCTCTTACTAAAAATCAATCTGGCTGCCGAGTTCTGCATAAGTTGTAACCTCCTGATAAGATATTTGGGGAGCCTGACATATAGAGCATTACAGTAGTCCAACCTCCTAAGAGCCGAGGTTTGCACCAGCAACGGTCTAGAATACTGAGGGATGAGCTGGATGATCTTCCGAAGTTGTCCCAAAAAAAGAAAACAGGTGGAAATCAATGTATTAATGTGCAACTCAAATAAGATCCTGTTGTCAAATAAAACTCCTAAGTTCCCATCTGAAAAATCAGGTACAGGGCATTTGTCCAAAGTATGAGGCTGCCACTCATGGGTCCAGATGGAAGGGTTCCCAAAAATTAGCACTTCTGTCATATCAGTAGTAAGGTAAAGAGAGTTGTTTTTCATCCAGTTGGCCAGTTTAACCATGCAGCTCTTGAATTAGCAACATATCGCATTCCATGCGGATGATAAGTTGATTATCATCTGCATCTTATAGAACTGAACTCCAAAGGAAGTAACCAGGTCTGGTAGGTGGGCCACATTTATATTAAAGAGTGTAAGACTAACGGTAGATCCCTGCGGCACCCCAAAGGAAATATCCTTAAAGACAGAACGAAAAGATGCCATCTGCACAGCCTGTGTTCTATTTGTCAGATAGGATTTAAACCATGCAAGTGGTTTATCCGTTAGGTCAATGATGGAAAGCCTTTTAAAAAATGCTGCATGTTAGACCATTGCAAAAAGAACAATTGATGGACAGAATGCAGAACAATGTCATACATTCACCCCAGTACAGAGATCTGGGCCTAAATCCATCGGTTTTTTGCTCATCATGCCATTCCAGTTTGGACCCAGCCATATGCAAATCAGTCTTGACCCTGTGCCCAATGGGAACAGTCTAGCCCGAACTGCCAGGCCAGGTCCTCCCTGGACTGGAAACAAGCATCCTAGGACCGGTTTCAGGGTTTCACCCCTCATCAGCCAGGATAGCTTGACTCCAGTGGCATGGAGAGCACGGGACCCACGTCTGGGCATACCAGTCCCAATCGGGGTGACAAATGCAAAAAGAGCAATTGATGGACAGAATGCAGAACAATGTCATACATTCACCCCAGTACAGAGATCTGGGCCTAAATCCATCGTTTTTTTGCTCACCATGCCATTCCAGTTTGGACCCAGCCATATGCAAATCAGTCTTGACCCTGTGCCCAATGGTAACAGTCCAGCCCGAACTGCCAGGCCAGGTCTTCCCTGGAAACAAGCATCCTAGGACCGGTTTCAGGGTTTCACCCCTCATCAGCCAGGATAGCTTGACTCCAGTGGCATGGAGAGCACGGGACCCACGTCTGGGCATACCAGTCCCAATCGGGGTGACAAATGCAAAAAGAGCAATTGATGGACAGAATGTAGAACAATGTCATACATTCACCCCAGTACAGAGATCTGGGCCTAAATCCATCGTTTGTTTGCTCACCATGCCATTCCAGTTTGGACCCAGCCATATGCAAATCAGTCTTGACCCTGTGCCCAATGGTAACAGTCCAGCCCGAACTGCCAGGCCAGGTCTTCCCTGGAAACAAGCATCCTAGGACCGGTTTCGGGGTTTCACCCCTCATCAGCCAGGATAGCTTGACTCCAGTGGCATGGAGAGCACGGGACCCACGTCTGGGCATACCCGTCCCACTCGGGGTGACAAATGCAAAAAGAACAATTGATGGCTGATGAGGGGTGAAACCCCGAAACCGGTCCTTGGATGCTTGTTTCCGGTCCAGGGAGGACCTGGCTTGGCAGTTCATGCTGGACTGTTCCCATGAGGCACAGGGTCAAGACTGATTTGCATATGGCCAGGTCTAAACTGGGGTGGCATAGTGAGCAAAAGAATTATGGATTTAACCCAGATCTCTTGACTGGGGGTGAATGTTTGGATTTGTTCTGCATTCCGTCCATCAATTGTGTGTCTTTTGCATGTTAGACCATGTCAAACGCAGGCGACAGATCAAGAAGTATAAGCTCCGCAGAATTGCCAACATCTTAAGTCATCCTGCTATCATTAGTAACAGCAGTTAGCACAGTTTCTGTGCTAAAGCAGGATCGAAAGCCAGATTGATGCTATTTATATACATTGGTCTCTTCACAGTATGTAACCAGATGATATTAACCTAGTTTTCCAGAATTTTGGCAAAGATTGGAGGCAGAGAAGTGGGGCAATAGCTGGAAGCAATATCAAAATCCATAGATTCCTTCTTCAAGAGCGGCATAACAAGATCCGTTTTACAAAATGTCGAACACTCCCACTATTTAGAGAATTGTTACACATCGTGGTAAACCAGGCATTATCCAAGCATCTATCCTCCCCGTCAGGTGGAGTGGAGCAAGGTGAAGAGGGATTTCTCAAACGCCTCTGTGCAGCCAGCAAGATCACCAAATCAGGGCTTGGATGTCATATAAGGCAAGCCAGAGAATCACCTGGAGCCTTGTATTTCTTATCCAGACATGGCACAACTTCTGCCACTGTAGCAAGATTCTTCATTCGTCTCAGGCCCTCTGACCATATGTGGTTTATGATGGCATTGCCCTGACTGATTTGCATACCAGTTCTTTTAAATCCTAAATAAAACTGTCTGATGCTTCATAGAAATGAGGAGCTCAAATCTCTTGGAAGCTATGACATCAAGAGGAGAGTTAGCTGCTGATGAAGTAGGCGGGTCTAATAGCAGTGCCACATAATCATCCCACTCCGTTCCAGCATCAGCTGGTGGATCCTCTGTTATCTCACCCTTCTCTGGTCCGTCGCCATCAGAGTAATCATTGTGGATGGTAAGTGGGGGTCGTGTTCTAGGCAACAGCAAATGTCCCGATTTTGTACCTGGACTAGAGTAGATTAAACAAGGAATATGAGGAGAGGCAGTATATTTATGAGCAGGAGTCTATTGTGGAGGTACAAGAAAATCACTTGACTCTGGCAATATTTTGCAGCAGTCTGTCAGCATTTGAAGAAGATCTGAGGCAAAAGCTGTAGGTGCCTGCATCATTGGCTCTCCGATACTGCTATTGTTCATCATATGGGTCATAGGCATACTGTTCTGAAAAGGATTCAATAGATCTGGACTTTGTCACATCTGGTAGATCTTGAAATAAAAATTCTTCCTCTAAGTATCCAGCATTGTCATTGTCTTCCTGACAGTTGTGTGGGACTAAAAGCAGGACAAAAAGAACCTTCATCTTCAGACTCTTCTACATCTACCAAGTTCATAGGTGGAAAAGGAGAGACCTTGGAAGTGTGTTCCAGTAGAAAAGGAACTGGTAATCATTTCTCTCTAATCAAAATGTTTGACTGCTTCACCGAGAGTGCCCTCGACAATGTCATCAACAGTTGCATTTTATGTTTGAAAAAGGTTGAAGGTTCTGACAATAGAGCCACCAATGTCGGTGCCGTTGATGATGCTTTCGTTGTGGCTTGTCCTGTAGATGATGTTATCGTCGATGACATAGTTGATAACGTTGTCGTCATTGTTGTTCTTTACGACAAGGCTGCTGTTGTCGAGGACGTGGTCGTGGGCTGTCTTCAGTGATGCATGCTTCGTCGACAAGGAGTCTGTTGCCGTCTTTTTTGCATCCAGACAAGAAGGCACCTTCAAAGAAGGTGTGGAAGGCCCAGACCTGTATTTTTCAGGTCTTCTCAAACTAGAGGAGTCTTTTTTCCTCACATGCTTTCCCACATCTGAGATAGGATTGTCTGAAGGCCACTTGCCTGAGCCCTTTTGGATCTTCTTAGAGGGTTTCTGAAAGGATTTGCTTTCTGCAGGGTGTTCACTCTTATGAGCTTTTTATAAGGAGAAGATGGGCTGTCACCTTCATCTCATTTGACATACAATTTTTGGAGGCCAATCAGTAGTCTGTCTTTTCTTAAGGGTTTTCGCAGAAAAAGTGCAGTCATATTTACAGTCCTTGGCCTTATGATCAGGGTGAAGGCAGTAGAGGCACTCCTTATGAAGGTCTTCAGAGTGCAGCCTAAGCTTTCCACAGGAAACACAATGTCTGAAAAGACCTTTTTTAGAGGCCTCAAATACACTTTCTTGGCAGGATCAACACCCAAAAGATGTTTCCATAAATGTGTAGTCAGTTAAAATTCAAGCACAGGTTAAATTTGACAACAATTAGAAAAAGATAAACTAAGCAGAGCTCAGGGAGACTCCCTTCACAGGTCGTAAAGTAGGAAATATGGGGTATGGTGATCCTTGAGGGGGAAGAGTGCTTCAGGAGCTGCTTCCCGATTAGCTGAAGATTGGTTCTACTTAAAATCGTGTGAGTTAGTTACCAATGTCTTTTCTTTAAGCTTGTTAAACAATGCTTTCATTTATATTGTTTGTGATAATTAGGGGACGTTCAATTCGATGACGGGGAAGATTTTAAGCATCTGAATCTATGAAACATTCAATGCTGGACAATGTACATTGCTAAATGTAATTTCTCAAATGTAAAAAAGTTTAATTTCTGAATTTGAAACAGATGACGACAGGGACAATACTCACTTCTAAGTTTCTTGAGAATTTAATTTAAAACTCTAAATGTCAGAAAAGGAGGCATCTGTTTATACCAATAGATGTTTTTCTTAACCAGCCTTACAAATTCTTAGGTTTCCAAAAATGAATTGCCAAGTGCTTCATAATCAGAACAAAGATTAATTGAGATAAATAAAAGACACCCTGGCAAATACGCAATCAGTCTCAAAACTCATGTAACAGTTGTACGATTTCAATATGGTTCAAAACCAATGGCTTTAGGGCCAACCATATAAAGTCGTAATGAATGGAATCAATGGTTTTGGGGATGTATGGATTCCACAAATACAAACACCCTTAAAGAAACATTTAGCACTGCCCCGCTAACGAAAAGTATTTTACTAGATACATCTGAAGCTCCTTTCACCGATGTTCTTACATACCTTTCAAGACAATAACTTTGGGAAAAGTAGTGACAGAGTAAATTCTACAAATATTTTAAGGCATCTATCTTATAGACCCAAAGCAGATGGGGCTTTTCCCCCCACCAAGAGGGATAGAGTTCTTTCATGGTTGCCTTCCAGATTAAATTCAACCTGAACTTATTTGAGTTGGTCTATGTAATCAAAAAGGTTGGCCATAAAGTCCAACTTCAACTTATACAGCCTGTTAGATCTAAAGACTGTTTTCTGCAAGAAATGGTAATTTTTCTTTTCAAGCGGACCTTCATATTTGCATTCCTTTAGTTACTATCCAGCCTTATGTTATTAGTGCTGGACCAAGTGCTCCTCCCTATTGCGAGTTTGCCACTTGCAGCTTGCTTAATTATATAAGCAGAGATAATCAGACTGTGTTTAAATTTCACTGGAACAAAGAATCATTAGCACTAAAGCCTGTAATGGTGTGTTTAGTCAGTGGATACCAGGTAACTGGCCTATGTTAAATGCTATTAGGAAAAAATATAATGTCTTCAATTTTGGAGACAAGAATATGCTCTGGGCTCTAGACTTTGGAGCAAATAGACTACTCAATTTTTAACACCTCTCCAAGTGGTCGAACTCAAGCTTTTCTTGGTGATCTCCTGTTATTGATGACGTAAGTTAATGCAATACTTGAAACATACGTTTTCCATGTTACAATATTGTGATGATTTGTTTTATATTTTGCCACTCCTGTAGTTCTCCACTGTCCTCTGTCCACTGCCATTATTTACTCCGGTTGCAATTAAAGTAACCACAACAGGCTGTGGAAACCAAACTAGCTATTGTGGTGGCTGCAACACATTCAGAGCCTGGTGTTAACCTGGATCAACACCCAAAATATGATTTAAAGAACATCTCTCACTCTCTCCCTAAACTGCAATGACTAATTGTGCTGAGTAAAGTAAAAAATGCTAAGAAGCCAATCTAGTCATAGTTAAAATATAATTTTTTTTTATTACCTTTATTTATCTTTTAAACAAAAACGCAACAGGTGAAAATCATTAATCAGCACATATTGGTGGATAGTACAGCAGTGTCCCATGATTAAAGTAGAACCTCCTGATTTTTGATATAACAAAGCGTTAGGAGGCAAGGGGTCTGACAGCACACTCATTCCAGTTCCCCATCTGTCATATCTAAACTCATTCCTGACTCATCCTGATCACTTGCATTTGAGTCGGTTGTTAGGAAAGCGTCACAAAGCTCTCTCCGTGTTGCAAGATCCTCTTCTAGCTTGGCATCCCTTCGACTGTTTTTTATGTGGACTTCCTCTGCCAATGTCCATTCGCGCACATCCCTCAAACACGCTTCGAACTCAGGGAAACGCTTGCCCATCCACATTATAGCGACCCTACGTCTCGCTAACACTATCAGCAGCTGGAGGAGTTTGTAAGCCATCTAGTGCGTTTAGGTTTCTGAACATGTCCCAGCAAGCAGTGCAACAGGGACTCCTCAACATTAATGCCCATGCCCTTCCGCACAGTCCTCACCACCTGAGCCCAAAATTGGTTTACCGCTGGGCAATCCCACGCTAAGTGCGTGAAGTCCGCACCCGTCTCTCCACACCTAGGGCACGTGTCCGGGCAGTCTGGTGCCATGAGGTACATCCTTACTGGAGTCATGTAGGTACGGTGTAAGTAGTTATAGTGTATTAATTGGAAGCGTGCATTGAATGACACCGAATCGGTGAGCGCACTTATTAGCATCCAATTCTTTTCCCCAAAGTCAAGTCCGCGTCCCAGGCTGCGCGTTAAAATATACAATTACAGCTAACATCAGCCCCAGAATAGGTTGCACTGCAGAACCCTCATATGACACAAGGCCTGTTCAACCAGCAGGATGCAGGAGGCCATCAGCCCCAGTAGACTCAGAGTCGACCTCACTGAAATCCAGGATTTGAGGCTGAAAGATCGGGATAATAGGCTGAATGTCCTGGACTCTCTTTCCAGGGGGGAAGGCACGAAACTGGGCTATGTACAGAATGGCTCTGATGAGAAGAAGCAGCTGAGAAGGAGTCCGGTTTTACTTTGGCATATTGATAGCGAACCCAAAGATGATAGGGGTTTTGCTGTAGTCTATAGGTGGCGGACGCTGGCCTGGGGCGTACCCGCCTTCAACAGCCAGCCATCAAGTTAGGAGAAGAATAGCACCCCTGACCTCCCAAGAGGAGCTGCACCACTGCCATCACTTTTGTGAACACCCAAGGGACACTGGTTAGACCAAAGGGGAGTACGGCAAAATGAAAATGCCCCTGTCCCACCACCAACCGTAGGTAGCACCAGTGGCTGGCAGGATTGGTGTAGGAAAGTCTTCTGTCAATACATTGGTTTTAACCTACAAGGTGGGGAGGTGCAGGTCAAGGATTTCAGCTGCCCCAGGCATTACCATGGCTTAGGAAGAGGATTCCTCTGTGGCTGGTCCAGGGGTGAGAGTAGGCCCTTTTTCAGGGAGGTATCAAGATAAATAGTCTCCTGCAAGTCCTTGTACCAATTAACATTCTAGTAGGATTGAGCAAACTCATCACCCGGTTCATAGTCAATATCAGAGTTCGTTTTAAAAAGAGAATACAGCAAGAACTATCAGGATTTCCTCTTCTGGCATCAATAGAGTCTGCATCAGCTTCCACAGGGGCCCTCACTTTGGGAGTATTGTTTTAGTCACGGACAAGGGTCGTTCATGCAGTCTGTTGCCTCAGGGACACAATATCTCTCTTTTGCTTTGTGCAGGTGGCAAAGTCTGTTGACGGTGACAAAGGTCTCCTCTTGGTCCTTCCTTGAAGTAGATGGTTCAGATATAAGGTTCTGGTGTCAGGGGGTCCCTTAAATCCTAGATTTAGGGGAGTTAGTGGTGTGGGAGCTAGTAGCCAATGAGCAACTAGTCCTTGCAGAAAATCCGCCTAGGAGGTGACCACTTACGGTGGTGTGGGTCACCTTTTCTACCCAGAGCCCACTATTTCTGTCCTACTGAAGATGGCAGAAATTAATTTTAGGTGGACAGATCAGGCATAGGTCATGGCGCTGAAAGTGTGGTGGGAACTGGAGCTAGAGCCAAGATGGGCTTGTAGGGTCCAACTGGCGCCGAGGGCGAACCCGCTGGCGGTACTCCAGCCGGAAGGCTTCTTGGCTCCTTGGGGTCCAAAGGTACGTCAAAGGGAGTTGATAAGGATCAGAAGAGTATGGCCACACAGAACTCTTCAATCTGATGTGGCGTGACCCCAGAAACTCTGGTTGTGCTGACACTAGTTGCACTAGTTTCATGTTCAGGCTAATGAAAGTGGCTGGAGGGAGCAGAATCTCACTCTGATTTTTTATGTTTCTTTTTTATTTTATCCGAGGATTTGGAACGTGACAAAGACAGGCCTCTCAAGCGGTTCTGGTGACTCCAGGAGTGTGAACTGAACAGAAATTTGGATTCGGACCACGACTTAGAGCGGCCCGACAAGGAGTTGTACTTGGCAATGTATAGCTTCACCTCGTCAGGTTCATTCACATGCAGTCACTACAGGCCCTGGAGTCGTGGTCCGAACCCAGACATCAAAACCTTACCTGGTATGGGATCCGTCACAGACATTTGTTTGTGACAGTTCCTATGGGGCTTGAAACCTGTGTTAGGCGGTGACATCCCCGCACACCGAAGACATTTCACGGTAAATGTCTGAGAGACACGGGGCCTATATGGGGCCTGCACGTCATTTCCAGAGCAGAACAGCGTTAATGCAGAATTGCACGGCACCACCTGATAGCACATCGAAGTACTGCTGAAAAGTTTCCAGATCCAGTCTGATGCCTGAGAAATATCCAAAAGTGAGTAATCTGCAGCTAGAATTCTTTATCAGAAACGAGGAACACAAGTTTTGTGGAACCTTTCTGTTTGTTAAGCATGTCTAATGTAGTACACAGCTGTTCACCTACAGCCAGGGGCTGGCAGCGGAAGAAAATATATGATCCAATGAACACAGCTGATTGCCTACAACCCTGGGGCTGGCAGCGTAAGTCAGGCAGAAAATAGCCTCAAAACTGTGAAGAAATAAAATAAAACAACCCATTACCACCCCTGCTCCTTCATACTGAGTATTTCTAGGCCATATGTCATAGGATGAAATAACATTTTAAAAAAAAGGAAACGGACAACCATGCACACATCAACAGCATTTTGGCAGTATCAGGAGACTGTGAGGAAACAGGCGGAGTAGCCACAGGTAAGAGGGACATGTCAATTCTCTAAATTCAGAGGATTAAATTTGGATGAAGGTGGCCCATCTGTCAGCGTAGGAAGTAGATTTGGGGTCCAACGCTAAGGACAGTTTCTCCATCCTCAGGATAAACCACTTTTTGTGTAACCAAGAGTTGTAGTCTAGTATTCTATCCATTCTCCTTAGGGACAAGATCACTTGGTGAGCAGCTCCCAGGGCTAACGCCATTTGTCCACCCTGGTTGGAGCGTAGGGGGTAGGACAGAGGGTACGGGAGTCCTAAGATAGTGTGTGCCTGAAATCTAGGAATGGAGGTGTGAAAAGCGATGTCAATGTCAGAGAGGATTAGGTCCCAGTATCTGGCAAGTTTCAGACAGTGCCAGGGGATGCAGGAGAGTCCCTGTGTTTCCGCACCTTCGCCAGCATTCCCCTTAGAGGCCAGAATTCCATCTGTGGATTTGCGACAGCTTCGGGTACCAATAGGAGACAATCTTATAAGCAGTTTCAGTACTGGCTATATTATGCGCTGTGTGGTGAGCGCTATAACAAATGTCTTCCCATTCTTTAGTGGTAAGGACCTGCCCAATTTCTGTCTCCCAGTGAATTTGTATGGGGAAAGCTTCCCTGGCTAGCAAGGTGTACAGGTCAGATATAAGATGTTTGTCATCCATTTTAAGCAGTAGCCATTTCTCAAATGGGGTCATGGGACGCCCCGCTTCTGCCCTGTATCCCGGGGAGGTCACCCAGTTCCGGAGCTGCGAATATTGAATATGCTCAACCGCCGTCAGAGAAAAGTCAGCTTTTAGTTGATCACAGGGAATGAGCCCATTCTGGTCAAAGAGAGATTCTATTCTCTTGAAGCCCCCTTCCCACCATTGTCGAAACTTTCCCGGTTCCAGCTTCGGAGGGAAATCAGGGTTAGCTAAGATCAGTGTCATCGGAGAAGGAAATTTAGTAAGGCCAGCTCGAACAGCCACCGTATCCCACACTTTAAGCATTGAGCTTATTACAGGTGAGGACTATAAGCCCTAGGCTCTATGCTTACACGGTAACCGGACTTCTTTCCAAATGCAGGAGCCCGCAACAGCTTGGCCAATAAAGGACCTGTGTTTTCGGAAAGTGGGCAGGTCCACTCCACCAAAAAACAGAGTTGCATCGCTTGAGAATAGCGGAGTATCATGGGGACCGCAAGGCCTCCGTCCCTTTTCTGGCGATAAAGTATCTGTTAATTAAGGCGGGGTCTTTTACCATCCCATAAAAATGTGTTGATCTCTAGTTGCAAGAAGCGCAAAGCCATAGGATGAGGGGTCAGCAAGAGCGTCTGGAACATGTATAAAATACGTGGGAGTATAGTCATTTTCATTGCTGCTATCTGGCCAGTCCAAGAAAGAAGGAGCTGCCTCCGAGCGTCCAGCGCCCCACGAGTCTGGGAGGTAAGAGCAGAATAGTTATAGGTCAGAGTCTTGGAGAGAGACCTGGCAAGTTTGACACCAAGGTTAAATCAATGGAATCAATAGAATCCTTCGCCAATTCAAATGGAAATTGAGCGCGCAGGGCAGACTTGTGAATTAGGAGTGATGGAGATGCTCAAAATCAGTGATTTTTGTAAGTTTACTTTACAGCCAGAGACCTCGCCGAATAGTTGGAATTCTGAGACCAGCGCAGGAAGTGAGGACATAGGATTGGTTATGGGCAAGATGACATCATCAGTGTACAGGCTGATGAGATATTGGTCTCCCCCAAAAGCGACACCCATGATGTCAGAATTATCCCGTAGCCACTGCGCCATGGGCTCCATAGATAGGGTGAAGAGAAGCGGGGATAGAAGAGAAGAGGGGATAGAAGACACCAGTGTCGTGTGCCCCATGATATAGGAAAGGTAGAGGAAGAAAGACCATTGATCCTCACTGATGCTCTGAGTGCGCTGTATATGCAGCTGATCCTTTGGCAAAATTTGCCCCCGAAGCCAAACCGTTGTAAAGTCGCAAAGAGCTATGGCCAATGGACACGATCAAATGTCTTTTCGGCATCGATGGAGAATAGCAATGCTTCTCTCCGAGACCTGTGGGTCTTATCCAGAATGTGGAGAAGACACTTGGTATTGTCACCACATTGACGTGCCGGAATGAATCCAGCCTAGTCCGGCTCTATCGAACCAGGCATAAGTGGGTTTAGGAGGTGCGCTAAGATACCGATGAACAGTTTGACATCTATATTTAATAAGGTGATGGGTCTATAGGACCCACATAAGGTCGAGTCTTTGCACGGTTTGGGTGAACAAGTTACTTACCTTCGGTAATGATATATCTGTAAGAGACATAGATTAGTTATAGATGCCTTACCTTTAGAATTTCCCCCGGGCGTCAGACTGGATCCAGAGAATTTTTTCATCAGCAGTACACCTGCGCGTCAAAAGGTGGCGTCCGTCGGCTCCGCGTTAGTCGTTGGCGTCGTGGTCGCCGGGATGACGTCGCGGTAGCTACTTAGACTCCGCCCTCGTGCGCTGACGACCGTTCTTTTACACGACATTCCACGCAAGAAGCGCAGAGCCATGCAAGACACTGACCACTGGTGCACAAAACTAGGGCCCTGAAAGGGATTCCCTGACCCTAGAAGTCAGTTCGCAGAACGGGGCGGATGGGTGGGGCGGTAAGGAATCTATAACTAATCTATGTCTCTTACAGATATATCGTTACCAAAGGTAAGTAACTTGTTCATCTGAAAGAGACAATTAGTTATAGATTCCCTACCTTTAGAATAGATACCCCAGCAATACCAACCCCGGAGGTGGGTCTGCGAACCAAGTTCACACCAGAAAGTCCTGGAGAACAGAACGGCCAAAGAAGCCATCTCTCTGGACTTGGCTATCCAGGCAGTAGTGTTTTGTGAACGTGTGTAGAGAAGCCCTCGTAGCTGCCTGACAGATGTCTTTGAGGGGGACTCCCCGTCCCAAAGCAGTGGTAGCTGCCGTCGCCCTGGTGGAATGGGCGTGCAATCCCACTGGAGGCTCCTTCTTTGCCAAAGAGTAGCAAGCTTTAATGCACAAAACGACCCACCTAGAAATGGTCCGTTTGTGCACGGCCCGACCTTTTTCGGCACCCACGTAGCCAACAAAGAGCTGGTCATCCACCCGGAATTGCTTGGTGCGATCCAAATAAAATGAAAGCGCACGATTTGGATCCAGACGGTGGAGCCTCTCTTCCTCCTTAGAAGAATGCGGAGGCGGAAAGAAGGTGGGCAAAGAGATGGTTTGACCAATGTGGAAAGAAGTAACAACTTTAGGAAGAAAAGAGGGTCGAGTTCGAAGGACAACCTTGTCCGGATGAACCGTCAGAAAAGGAGGCTTCGAAGGAAGAGCCTGGAGCTCACTCACCCTGCGAGCAGAAGTGATGGCAACCAGAAAGGCAGTCTTTAAAGTGAGAAGTCTGAGAGGACAGTTATGTAGCGGCTCAAAGGGAGCGCACATAAGATAAGTAAGAACCAAGTTAAAGTCCCACTGAGGCATTACGAAGGGAACAGGAGGAAAAAGATGAGTAATGCCCTTAAGAAAGCAATTTACAACAGGGGACTTGAAAAGAGAAAGCTGATCAGGAAGCCTAAGAAAGGCTGAAACAGCTGAGAGATAGCCCTTAAGAGTGCCCAGAGCAGAGCCCTACTGGGCCAAAGAAAGGAGGAACAAGAGACCCTCAGAAAGAAGGGCAGAAAGGGGATCCACAGCCTTTGCTACGCACCATGCCACGAATTTGTTCCATCTGCAGGCATATACCGTCTTAGTGGAGGAACGCCTGGCTGCCAAGATAACATCACAGACTTCGGGAGGAAGGTCGAAGGCTGTCAACTCTCGCCGCTCAATCTCTACGCAAGGAGGTGGAGGTTGGACAGGTTCGGGTGGGGACCGTCCCTTGCTGCTGCGACAGAAGATCCTCCCGAAGAGGCAATCTGATCGGAGGATCGATGGCCATGTGTAACAGCTCGGAATACCAGACTCTTTGTGCCCAATCCGGAGCCACAAGAATGACTTGGGCCAGTCGCGCTTGATCTTCTTCAGCACTCTGGGCAGAAGTGGTATAGGCGGAAAGGCGTATAGAAGACCGCAACTCCACTCGCGACGAAAAGCGTTGCCTACCGAGTGCCACCTTGGAAATTCCAACGTGCAGAATTGCTGACATTGCGCGTTCTCTTCGGTGGTGAATAGATCTAAACAAGGCTCTCCCCACTTCTGAAAGAGACCTTGCACCACCTCCGAGTGAAGACGCCATTCGTTGCACCTGCGGCTGAGTTCGCCCGCCCTGGCGTTCAGTGAACCTGCCAGGTGTTGAACCATCAGGGATATGCCCTGATGTTCCAACCATGTCCAGAGACGGAGAGCCTCTTGACATAGGGTCCTCGACCCCACCCCGCACTGTTTGTTGCAGTACCACATGGCGGTGGTGTTGTCCGTGAACACCTGCACTACTCTTCCCCGGACAGAGGGAAGGAATGCTTTTAGCAGAAGACGGATCGCACGGAGCTCCAGAAGGTTGATGTGGAGCCCGGTCTCCGCTGGAGACCAGAGACCTCTGACCTCCGCCTCTTCCATGTGGCCGGCCCACCCCAGAAGGGATGCATTCGTCACCACTGTGAACTCCGGTTGGGGAAGGGAGAGGCATCTGCCGTTGACCCAATCCTGGTTTGTTAGCCACCATTGCAATTGTCGTGCAGTGCCCTCTGAGATTTGAATGCAATCGTACAGATTCCCCTGATGTTGTGCCCACTGGAACTTCAGGCCCCACTGCAGAGCCCACATATGCCACCAGGCATGATCTACCAGCAGAATGCAGGAGGCCATGAGGCCCAGCAGCCTCAGGGTCATTCTGACCGAAACCCAGGATAGAGGCTGAAAGATCGGAATCATAGCCCGAATATCCTGGACTCGCTGCTCGGGAGGATAAGCCCGAAACTGCGTCGTGTCCAGAACCGCTCCGATGAAAAGGAGCTTTTGAGAGGGAGTCAGGTGTGACTTCGGCACGTTGATAGTGAATCCCACCGAATGCAGGAGGTCCGCCGTAGTCTGGAGGTGGGAGACGACTGCCTGGGGCGAGCCTGCCTTCAACAGCCAGTTGTCGAGATAGGGGAAGACTGGAACCTCTGATCTGCGCAGATGGGCTGCTACCACCGCCATCACTTTTGTGAACACTCGAGGGGCGCTGGTAAGGCCAAAGGGGAGCACAGTAAACTGAAAATGCTCGTGGCCTACCGTGAACCGCAGGTAACGCCGGTGGGCCGGCAGGACAGGGATGTGAAAATAAGCGTCCTGCAAGTCCTACGCTACCATCCAGTCTCCAGGGTCGAGGGCAGACAGGACCGGAGCTAGCGTCAACATTTTGAACGTCTCCTTCCGGAGGAAGCGGTTGACGTTCTTGAGATCCAAGATAGGATGCAGGCCTTTGTCCTTCTTGGGCACCAGAAAGTAATGGGAATAGCAACCACGACCTACTGCTGGGGCAGGAACTCGCTCGATGGCTCCGTTGGCCAATAGAGCCGTAACTTCCTGTTGGAGAAGGGCCAGATGATCCTCCGACATGCGATGGTACTGAGGTGGCATGGGGGAGGGGGGGTAGTCTCAAAGGGGAGGGAGTAGCTCCTTCGGACTATCTGCAAAACCCACATGTCCGAAGTGATGGCGCGCCAGTGGGGGAGGTGATGGCAAATCCTGCCGCCCACTGTCGATTGGTGGCCCTGAAAGGTCGGACTACGAGGGTTTGGAGGCTGCTGCAGAGGGGGCGCTGGTGGACTGGCCCGCTCGCTGGTCCCCAGACCCACGACGGTGTGTCCCATGTCCCCGGCTGCGCAGGGGCTGAGCACCTTGTGCCAGCCTGTGGCCCTGGGTGGAACGTGGTGGGGCACCCCTTCCGTAGCCACGAAAGGGGCGAAAAGCAGACTGCGCAGGGCGGGTGGTGGAGAGGCCCAAGGACTTGGCCGTAACCCGAGAGTCCTTGAAGCGCTCTAGCGCGCAGTCTGCTTTGTCGCCGAACAGGCGACGGCCATCAAAGGGTATGTTCATCAGGGTAGCCTGGACATCCCCGGAAAAACCAGTTGACCTCAGCCAGGCGTAGCGTCGAAGGGCTGCCGACGTTGAAATCGTCCTGCCTAGCGAGTCGGCGATGTCCAGTCCACTTCGTATGGTAAACTTGGCTGCGTCTCTCCCCTCGGCGACTGCACGGGAGAGCACGGCCCGGGCCTCCTCCGGGTACTGGGGCAGCACCTGCGCTACCGTATCCCACACGGAGTGGGTGTAACGGCCCAACAGACATGCAGTGTTTACCGACGCAGTCCCAAGCTGGAGGAAGAAAACATCTTCCCAAGATGGTCCAGCTTTTTGGATTCCCTATCAGGTGGTGCGGTAGGGAATGCGCCTTTGGACGTCGAGGCTTGGACCACCAAGCTCTCAGGGTTGGGGTGTTGGGAGAGGAAAGTGGGGTCGCCCGGAGCCGGGCGGTGGCGTCGGGCAATCATCCTATCCACAGGAGCCCCCGTGTTGGCCCTGGACCAGGTGACCAAAAGGATGTCAGTTAGAGCTTCATTGAACAGCAGCAGGGGCTCCGAAGAGCTCGCTGCCGGTTGAAGCACCTCTGTCAGGAGGTTAGTCCTGACTGCCACTGTAGGTAGCTCGAGCTTGAGAGCCTCGGGTCCCCTACGCAACACCACTGCGTAAGAAGCTCGCTCCTACGTAGCCACGGTAGGAGGAGACAACATGCCAAGGTCTGGGGAGGTATCAGACCACTGGCTTCCCCCAACTCCTCTCTCCAGTCCGGGTCATCCAACTGGTCAGTTAAAGGGTCACCAGACCCCTCCCAGTCCTCCTCACCCTCCTCTGGTTGCCAATCTGGCCTGAAAGGAGCACCAGGGTAGAACAGGGATACAAAAGTACCCGTCGGCGTTGGTCGATGTCGGTCCAGCTCCGTGTCTCAAGTCAGGGTGGAGGCCGAGGTCGACGTCGGCTGGGGACACAACCGACGTCGGCTGCGGATGTGGCGCCGGGGGAGGTGTTACCAGGTCAACCGGCGCCGATCCGGATCCAGGCCTGGATCCAAGGGGACCCTGCGGTGCCGGGGCCAGAGCCGCCGGCATCGAAGGCCCAGGGCCCCCAGCCGAGTCTGCAGGGCCCGAAGGCGCGCCGGCGGAGTCGGGCTGCCCAAAGATGGCATGCATCGCTTCGTAATAGCTTCGAAGCTGGGCAGGGGTCTCCTCCGGCTCCCGGAAAAGAAGGGAAACTTGGAGTCGACCCTTCGGGCTCCGCACGCAGATCCTCGGGACGGGCACCGTCCGCATCCCTCGTCGCGTCGGAGAACGGATGGGGAGAAGTCGAGGAGTGACGATGCTTCTTCGATGACTTCTTGTGCTTCGACTTACCTGAGGAGTGCGAAGACTTCGAGGATGACTGGTGGTGGTGACTCCGCGACCGGTCCCTCGACCTCCCACGCGACCGGGACCTTGAACAGCGCGGAGCGTATTGCAGGGCCTCGAGAAGCTTTCGGGACCGCTCCCGCAAAGACTTTGGATTCATGGTCCGGCAGTCGGAGCACGACTTTGGGTCGAGGTCGCACTCCTAGCACCACAGGCACATGCTGCGGATCCGTCACCGACATCAGCTTTCGGCAGGATCCGCGAAACCTTGAAACCGGGCATCCCTACGTGCACCAGGAGTCGATAGACTCAAAGATGATGTCGACAAAAGTCACAAAAAAGTCAGTCAAAAAGAGACTGGAGGTACCGCTCTCTCCGGATCTGCGCTGGCTGGCACGGAAAAAGAAAGAACTGACGTCAGCGCGCGAGGGCGGCGTCTAAGTAGCTACCGCGACCTCATCCAGACGACCACGACGCCAACGGCAAACGTGGAGCCGAAAGACGCCACCTTTAGACGCGCTGGGGTACTGCTGACGAAAAAATTCTCTGGATCCAGTCTGACGCCTGGGGGTAATTCTAAAGGTAAGGAATCTATAACTAATTGTCTCTTTCAGATATAATCGAGATAGCAGCTTCCAGCATTGAATCAGTGAGGGAGCCGGAGTCTGTGAAGGAGTTATACAGCCATGTGAGTATGTGGGTAAGCTCCTAGCAAAAGACCTTGTAAAATAGGGCACTAAAACAGTCAGGTCCCGGGATTTCAGCCGCTTCAGATGAGCCATGCCGAAATCAGTTCGTTAATTCGTATGGGTTGGATCAAAGCTTCAGTGTCCGCAACCGGGAGGGTAGTGAGATTGCCCTCACTAAGGTAAGGGAGCGGATCTCCCCCGGGACTGTCTGCAGTAGAGTACAAGGAGCCGTAAAAGGCCAGAAAAGCCGAGGTGATCTCCGTATCAGAGTGGGCTGTTAAGTGGGGCCAGAGCTTACCTCCTTGACCATTCCAGCGTGGATTTTACTACGGAGGAGGTGAGCTAGCATCCTCCCACAGAGAGGTCAAATTTATGCTTGAGAAGCACTAGGGCGTAATCTGCTACTTAAGCTCCTTCCAAATCCTGGGGGTGCCTGTCCACTTGTGGATGGCTTTGAGCTTGGAGACTGATTTTTCTAGGAGCTGCCGCTAGTCTCGGCGTCTGCGGTTCTCAGCTGCCAGAGTGCGTAGGCCTCTGTGGTCAGCCCATGCCACGGCAGTCTCCAGATCCGGGTCTACCACGCCCCCTCCAGTAGTGTCGGGACACAACGGCAGGCAGCGCCAGCTCACCTCTCTGATGTGACAGTGAGCAGCTGTGTAAATCAGCCAGGGGCAGAGTTGTGGGGTCCGCCTCTACCACACGCCGTGTAATGCTGCGAGCCACTGCCTATCAGCCACCTCGGGCGGCTGCCATTTTGCTGTCGGACGCAGCCGTTCACCTTTCCCAGTCGCTCTCACACGGCAGGAGGAGCCCCCTGATTCATTCAGCACGATCCCGGCTGGTCTTCATTCCAGGAAAATGAAAGGGACGAAGCAGAGGCAGCAGGACGGGAGCTGTGCACGGCTAATGAATCGGCGGGGATGGAGAGACTGAAAAATGCGTCTCACCTGTCTGCCATCTTGGCCATGCCCCCCTCCCCCCCCGGAAGTTTTTAAGAGCCGAAACACAATCCTAAGAAATTTCATGAGAGGACACTTTTACTAATGTATCCTACCCTGTGTATATTGAAATTTTAAGCTGACTCAGCAAAGAATTAAAGATCCTCCCATATCAAACATTTACAGTTGGGAATAGATGAAAAACAGTGGTTTACTGCTTTGAATACTCAAGACAATGTCAGCAGCTGACATATTCAAAAGAAAATCATGTGAAAGGTAAGCAGTATGCCTGTTCTCAGTCAACAAATACATCAGTTCAAGGGTTCAATTCAGTAATGTGAGAAGGGAGTTGCAAAAGTTAATAGATGCTTGCTTTGGGGGAAAAAATATGAAACCCAGCAGTTGAGAACTCATTTACCACTGCCAGCTACTCGTCTGCAATCAAATAAGAATTAAGAAAAGGGACAGTCAAAAAGGCAAAAAAAGCTGTTGAGCATAGAGTTGGAAGAGACCGTTGGATTTCAAATTCTACGTACAGAGCGTGGCCTGTGTTCTGTCAAGGTGCCTACTGCCCGTATCGGGGTGTAATTGCATCATGCGCCATCATACATGCGGGAGGTGAGGTACAACGTGGGAGCCATTTTGGATTGGCATCTCAAGAGGATTGGCAGCATCATTTCATGCGATGGCCACAACTCTAGCGCAACATAATGATGAGACAACGCGCGACATCGTCTGATGGGAGCTCAGCACTAAATACTGCGTGCACAAGGAGTTATGTTATTTCAACATTTCTTCATTCTGTGTACAATATACCATGCGAAGCAATGCAGATCTGGTGGTAGTGTACTTCTATATTATTGATGACTGCAAGTGACTACTATTTGCCTGGAAGATCATTAGACGCAACCTTGTTGTTTTATACTGCAGTGGAGAACAATTAATATACAAGATATTCACAATGCTGGTGAAATGAGATTTTATCTTGTCTCACTCTACTAGGACTGTGTAAATCTGTAATGGCTTGAGAGTCGTATACGGTATGGAGTGAACAGATTACTTACAACATGTGGAAGAAACAAACTATTATAAACATTTGTTATTTTAATTTGTTGTGTCAATTGAGTGTTTTAGTTGGTTCTTTTGGCTTGTTTTTTTGTTTCTTGTGTTGAAGATATGGCTGTTACTGGTATGTCCCGGTTACCACAATTTTTATCAGATGCTGGTGAACCAATGTTGCCCTGTCCCAAATTGAAGAAACACGCTGACTCATATCTGGTGGCTATAGTTCAGGACAAGTTTTCTGCAATCAGAAAACATGGTGCATGTTTCACAATCTTGGAGTAGAATGTAGAAACATCTATGAGAGCCTTGAGGAAATTGCAATGAGCAATAAAAAGGGAGAAACAACAGATGTATTAAAGATGTCTGTGAAAATGTTGGAACTTCATTTTGGTACACAAATATAGTTTTGGAAAGGCATAAACGTTTTGCACACCAGCAGGGTAAATCTGAACATGAAGGGAACTAAGTGATATGTTTAAGAAATCTTGCCAGAACACATGGGTTTGGGGAACTCTTGGACCCCTTAATTAGATATCAGCTGGTACGTTGTACCAATAATGTTAGAGTACTAGAAAAAAGTATTAGCGAAGAACCCTAATCTTAAAGAAGCTATAGCCATAATTGAAGGTAATGACCGCACAGCAGTTTGGGCAAAAGAAACGAAGGAGGATGTGGATACAACAGTGGTGGCCAAAGTGAGTGTGTCTAAAAAAGAGGAAAATAAACAAAAGAACCCTTTTAAAGGGTAACTTAATCATACAATTAAAACAGAATCTAACAAATTAAAATGTTTCCGATGTGGCAGTGGTCGACACACTGCAAATAGTTTGGCTTGTTGTGCCAGGAGTGCCATATGAAGGAAATGTGGAAAGAGAAGGCCTTTTGCCAGGGTTTGTAAATGGGGATCTCAAGGGAAGAGTGAGAGCAATTACGTGCACCAGATTGAAGATGTGAAAGAGAATTTTCACAGTCACAGGAAAAGATATGGCAAGTATGTGTGTGGATAAGTGTGATTCAGATAAATCGATTATTCCAGAGTGTCAAGTTGCGATTGGAGGGAAAGGATTCACCATGTTGGCTGATTCAGGGTCACTTTAAACATTGGTCGGTGATCAAATATGGGATGATGTTATTGGTAAAGATGGGATAGTATTAAATGAACCTGATATCAGGCCTTTTGGTTATTGTGGTACTACCACTAATGTCATTTATTTCGGGCCCATGTTAAAGGATTTCAAAGGAAGGAAAACTATGGGGAAAATTTATGTTGCTAAGAGAAGTGATTGCCTGCTGGGGTGGAGACATCAGAGAGACTTGGCCATCACTCTGAATCCCAGTGCTCGGGAACAAGTTATGCTGGTGACCAAACTGGGAGATGATTAGGATATTTTAGAAAACTTTCCTGAAATTTGTGAGGGGAAGTTAAGGTTTTTAAGAAGAGGCTTTGAACATCATATAATTCTTAAAAGTGGAGCAAATCCTGTAGTACATAAAGCTCACAAGGTATCACACCTCATGCTAGAGCCTTTTAAAGAAGAGTTAATTGCTGGATGAAGGGGTGATTGAGGAGGTCAAAATGGTTGGCCTGTGGTCTTCGCTCTGAAGGATAATAGGAATAATTTGAGAATGTGTATTGATATAAGTGATCTCAGTAAAAATATTTGGGTTGATAGGCAACCATTGCCAAACATCAGACAGGATGTCTCCATGCTGAAGGGTGTGTTTATGTTCAGTGTAATTGATTTATCTGCTGCTAATCCCCCGATACGGTTAAGTCAGGAATCAAAACATTTAACTACAGTTCTCACACCAGCAGCTGCATATAGATTTCTCGGCATGCCTTTTAGGCTTGTAGCTACGTGTTTTGAACAAGTCTTGCTAAAAGTGCAGGAAGGAGTAAAACAGGTAAAAGATTTTTAGGATGAAATCTTATTGTATGGGTAGAGCAAAGATGATCATGATCAAGTTTCATTTAATGTACTCTGAGTTTGGACTATCACTGAAAGAGAGAAATGTATATTTAGAGTTACTACTATGACATATTTTGGGCACACAAGTTTAAGTGAAGGGATCAGTCCTAAGCCGGATTTGGCCTAGTCAATTGTGGATGTACTGGAACCATCTATTAAAGAGGATGTTCCTTAATTTTGCGTAGTTCCAGCCCTCCTCAGAATGATAAACTGAAGTATAGAGATTCTCTGCATTTAGGGCTTTGGTGCATATACCTCTTAAAGCTGGGTTTGGGGTAGCACCAAAGTTCCTTGATAACATGTAGTCATTTAATTCATGGAGGACAACCATGTAATAACTCCGTTGGCCCATTATAGGGTGAAGTGTCACTGACAGGGCTTGTAAAAAAGTATCTGCTGCTACTTGACTTTGATGTGGCAAGCAATAGGGGAAAGAACTTTGTCATGAATGTCACAAGAATGTTCTTTAAAACATAAAGGAACATCCACTGGAAATGGCATGCATTACAATTTCCACATGAATGCCTACAGTTATGAAAGAACAAGTTACTTACCTTCGGTAACGATATATCTGTAAGAAACATTAGTAGTGATAAGATTCCTTACCTTAGAATATCCCCAGGCGTCAGACTGGATCTGGAAAATTTTCGGCAGCAGTACCCCTGCGCGTCGGTAGGGGCGTAATGCGGCTCCGCGTCCGTCGTTGGCGTCGTGGTCGCCGAGATGACATCGCGGGCGCTACTTGGACGCCGCCCACGCGCGCTCACGTCAGTTCTGTACACGTCTTTCCGTGCCAGGAACGCAGAGCCATGCAAGATACTGACCACTGGTGCATTGAAACTAGGGCCCTGAAGGGATGACCTTAACCCTAGAAATCAGTTCGCAGAACGGGGAGGATGGGTGGGGCGGTAAGGAATCTATCACTACTAATGTTTCTTACAGATATATCGTTACCGAAGGTAAGTAACTTGTTCATCTGAAAGAAACACATAGTGATAGATTCCTTACCTTAGAATAGATACCCCAGAAATACCATCCCCGGTGGTGGGTCTGCGAACAAAGATCACACCAGAAAGTCACGGAGAACAGAATGGCCAAAGAAGCCGTCTCTCCGGACTTGGCTGTCCAGGCAGTAATGTTTGGTAAACGTGTGCAGCGAGGCCCACGTGGCTGCCTGACATATGTCTTGCAGGGGGACACCACGTCCCAATGCAGTAGTGGTTGCAGTAACTCTGGTGGAATGAGCACGCAGCCCCACTGGAGGTTCTTTTTTAGCCAAAGAGTAACAGGCTTTGATACACAAGACAACCCAGCGGGAGATGGTTCTCTTATGGACCACCCGACCTTTCTTGGTGCCAACGTAGCCAACAAAAAGCTGGTCATCCACCCGGAACTGCTGTGTGCGGTTAAGATAAAAAGAAAGCGCACGTTTTGGGTCCAGACAGTGGAGCCGCTCTTCCACTCTGGAAGGATGCGGAGGCGGAAAAAAGGTGGGCAAGGTAATAGTCTGCCCAATGTGAAATGCCTTAACCACTTTTGGCAAAAAGGAAGGACGGGGCCTGAGCACAACCTTGTCCGGATGGACTGAAAGGAAAGGAGGCTTACAGGAAAGAGCCTGAAGCTCACTCACTCGCCTAGCGGAAGTGATGGCTACCAGGAAAGCAGTCTTTAACGTCAAAAGACGAAGAGGACAGTTGTGAAGTGGCTCAAAGGGAGCGCACATCAAGTACGTCAAAACCAGATTCAAGTCCCACTGAGGCATCACGAAAGGAATAGGAGGAAAAAGGTGTGTAATGCCTTAAAGAAACCTATTTACAACAGGGGACTTGAAAAGAGAGGGCTGATCAGGGAGCCTGAGAAAGGCCGAAATAGCAGAAAGGTAGCCCTTGATAGTGCCCAGAGCAGAGCCCTGCTGGGCCAAAGAGAGAAGGAACAGTAGAACCTCAGAAAGAGGGGCAGAAAGGGGATCCACAGCCTTTGCTGTGCACCATGCCACAAATTTGTTCCACCTGCAGGCGTATACCACTTTAGTAGAGGGATGCCTGGCTGCCAGAATAACGTCACAAACTTCAGGAGGCAAGTCGAAGGGAATCAACTGCCGCCGCTCAATCTCCACGCAAAGAGGTGGAGGCTGGACAGGTTCGGGTGGAGGACCGTCCCCTGCTGCTGCGACAGAAGATCCTCCCGAAGAGGCAGTCGGATCGGGGGATCGATGCTCATACTGAGTAGCTCGGGATACCATACTCTTCGAGCCCAGTCCGGAGCCACAAGAATGACTTGGGCCCGGTCACGGAAAGGCGTACAACAGACCGCAACTCCACTCGCAACGAAAAGCGTCGCCGAACGAGTGCCGCCTTGGAAATTCCAACGCGCAGAACTGATGACATTGCGCGTTCTCTTCGGTGGCGAATAGATCTAACCAAGGCTCTCCCCACTGCTGAAAGAGACCTTGCGCCACCTCCGAGTGAAGACGCCATTCGTGATCGAGCATGCACCTGCGGCTGAGTTCGTCGGCCCTGGCGTTCAGAGAACCTGCCAGGTGTTGAACCACCAGGGACATGCCCTGATGTTCCAGCCATGTCCAGAGGCGCAGAGCCTCCTGACAGAGGGTCCACGACCCCACCCCGCCTTGTTTGTTGCAGTACCACATGGCGGTGGTGTTGTCGGTGAACACCTGCACTACTCTCCCCTTGACAGAGGGAAGGAATGCCTTCAGTGCAAGCCTGATCACCCGCAGCTCCAAAAGGTTGATATGGAGCCGGGACTCCGCCGGAGACCAGAGGCCTCTGATCTCCGCCTCTCCCATGTGGCCTCCCCATCCCAGGAGGGACGCATCTGTCACCACTGTGAACTCCGGTTGGGGAAGGGAGAGGGATCTGCCGTCGACCCAATGCCGGTTCGTGAGCCACCACTGCAATTGTTGAGCAGTGCCCTCCGAGATCTGGACGTGATCGGACAGGTTTCCCTGATGCTGCGCCCACTGGAACTTTAGGTCCCACTGCAGAGCCCGCATACGCCACCTGGCATGATTGACCAGCAGGATGCAGGAGGCCATGAGGCCCAGCAGCCTCAGAGTCACTCTGACCGAAACCCAGGACAAGGGCTGAAAGATGGGAATCAGAGCCCGAATATCCCGGACTCGCCGTTCGGGAGGATAGACCCGAAACTGCGCCGTGTCCAGAACCGCTCCGATAAAGAGGAGCTTCTGGGAGGGAATCAGGTGCGACTTCGGCACATTGATGGAGAACCCCAGCAAGTGCAGGAGGTCGGCCGTAGTCTGGAGGTGGGAGACGACTGTCTGGGGCGAGCCCGACTTCAACAACCAGTCGTCGAGATAGGGGAAGACTGAGACCCCTGATCTGCGCAGATGAGCTGCGACCACCGCCATCACCTTGGTGAACACCCGAGGGGCGCTGGTAAGGCCAAAGGAGAGCACGGTGAACTGAAAGTGCTCGTGGCCTACCATGAACCATAGGTAACGCCTGTGGGCTGGCAGGACGGGGATGTGGAAATAGGCGTCCTGCAAGTCCAGCGCCACCATCCAGTCTTGTGGGTCGAGAGCAGACAAGACCTGAGCAAGAGTGAGCATTTTGAACTTCTCTTTCCGGAGGAAGCGATTGACGTTCCGGAGGTCTAAGATAGGACGCAGGCCTTTGTCCTTTTTGGGCACCACCAAGTAGTGGGAATAACAACCACGACCTACTTCGGGCGTCGGAACGCGCTCGATGGCCCCCTTGGCCAAGAGGGCCGCAACTTCCTGCTGAAGAAGCACCAAGTGATCCCCTGACATGCGGTGGTATTGAGGAGGCATGGCTGGGGGGGTAGTCTCGAAGGGGAGGGAGTAGCCCGTTCGGACTATCTCTAAAACCAACCTGTCCGAAGTGATGGTGCGCCAGTGGGGGAGGTGATGGCAGAGCCTGCCGCCCACTGGCGTTTGATGGGCCTGAAAGTTCGGACTAGGAAGGTTTGGAGGCAGAGGTGGCGGGGGTGGTGGTGGTGGTCTGACCCGCCCGCTGGCCCCTTTGTCCGCCACGGCGGAAACCGCGTCCGCGCTGGGATGACTGTTGCGCCGGCCTGTGGCTCTGTTGCGAACTCTGCGGGCGCCCCTTCCTGTGCCACGAAAGGAGCGAAAAGCGGAAGGCGGAGGAGGGCGGACTGCCGAGAGTCCCAAGGACTTGGCCGTAGCCCGTGAGTCCTTGAACCGCTCCAGTGCGCTGTCCGCCTTGTCACCGAAGAGGCGACGGCCATCAAAGGGCATGTCCATAAGGGTGTTTTGGACATCCCCTGAAAATCCAGTGGTCCTCAACCAGGCGTGGCGGCGAACCGCCACTGTCGTTGCAATGGATCTGCCCAGTGAGTCAGCGGTGTCTAGACCACAGCGGATCATGAACTTGGCTGCGTCTCTCCCCTCTGCAACAGCCTGGGCGAGAGCAGGCCGGTCCTCCTCCGGACACTGAGACAGCACGTTCGCCACCGTATCCCACAGGCAGTGGGAATAACGGCCCAAGAGGCATGCGGTGTTCACGGACCGCAGCGCAGAGCTGGTGGAAGAGAAAATCTTCTTCCCAAACTGATCCAGCTTCTTGGATTCCCTATCAGGTGGTGCGGAAGGGAAGGCGGTTGGGGAAGCAGAGGCTTGGACAACCAAGCTCTCGGGAGTGGTGTGTTGGGAGAGGAAAATGGGGTCACCCGGAGCCGGGCGATGGCATCGGGCCACGTTCCTATCCACAGGAGCCCGTGTGGTGGGCCTGGACCAAGTGCCCAAAAGAACGTCCGAAAGGACTTCATTAAAGGGCAGCAGCGGCTCCGCCGAAGTAGCTGCTGGCTGAAGCACCTCTGTCAGGAGGTTAGTCCTGATGGCCACAGTAGGGAGCTGGAGGTGTAGGGCCTCCGCTGCCCTACGCAACACCACTGCATAACTGGCTCCCTTCTCCGTAGCCACGGTAGGAGGATACAGCATGCCAAGGTCTGGTGAGGTATCCAGACCACTGGCGTCACCCAATTCCTCAGCCCAGTCCTGTTCAGACTCGCAGGCTGCAGCGAGAGGGTCCTCAGACCCCTCCCAGTCCTCCCCTTGCTCCTCAGGCTGTTCAACAGGCCTAAAAGTATAAGGAGCAGGGACATGGGGATAGAAATCCCCAAACGGCGTCGAGTACGGCATCGACCGACGCCGGACCGACGCCGCGTCCACCTCGGGGCTGAAGCTGAGGTCGACGTCGTCCCGAGGAGCGGGCAGCGTCAGGATCGGTGCCGGCGGAGTCAAAGTCGGTGGAGGCGTAACAAGGTCAACCGGCGTCGACCGGGATCCAGGCCTGGATCCGAGGGTGTCCTGCGGCGCCGGAGCCGCCGGCGAGGAAATGAGAGGACACCCATGCGGGACCGCGGGGCCCGAAGGCGCACCGGCGGGACCCGACGGCCCAAAGAGGCGAGCCATGGCCGACAGGAAGTCCTGTATCTGGGCCAGAGTCGCCGACGACCCCGGGAAAGGCGGGTAGTCAGGCGGCGACTCCATGGACTGCGCCGGAGCCGCGGGGGTGGCACCACCCGTACCCTCAACCGCGTCTGGCGAGGGGAAGTCGAAGAACGATGACGTTTCTTCGACTTCTTGTGCTTCGTCTTACCTGACCCCGAGTGCGAAGACTTGGATCCCGACGATCGTCGATGATGACTCCGCGCAGGGTCCCTCGACCTCCCTCTGGACCGGGACCTCTCACGGCGCGGAGCCGACTGCCGGGCTTCTAGCAGCTTTCTGGACCGCTCCCGCAAAGACTTCGGCGCCATGGACCGGCAGTCGGGGCACGACTTGGGGTCGTGGTCACGCCCCAGGCAGAAGAGACACACGCGGTGCGGGTCCGTCACTGACATCATGCGGTGACCGTCCTCGCAGGATTTAAACCCGGGCATCCCTAACTGCACCAGGAGTCGAATCGACTCGAAAAAGAGTGAGAAAAAGATCTAAAAAAAACGTAGTCAAAAAAGACTAGGGGTACCGCTCTCTCCGGATCTGCGCTTGCTGGCGCGGAAAAAGAAAAAACGGACGTCAGCGCGCGTGGGCGGCGTCCAAGTAGCGCCCGCGACGTCATCTCGGCGACCACGACGCCAACGACGGAAGCGGAGCCGCACGACGCCCCAACTGACGCACAGGGGTACTGCTGACAAAAACTTTCCGGATCCAGTCTGATGCCTGGGGATATTCTAAGGTAAGGAATCTATCACTATGGGTTTCTTTCAGATATGCCTATACAATTGCATGATGAGCATGTTGCATGGCACAGGCGCACTGTGCCAGCTCTGCACAATCTTCATCACTGATTCAAACTACCAAGTCTGTTTTATCCATTTTTAGATTTAATAAGAAGTTGGGTGAAAATCGTAAGTTACGAATGATGCACACTACATTCGCATGCCTTAGCGTTCACTGACACGTGTTTTCCCTAGCATTTCGGTCCTGTAGAAAGCCACTGTGACTCAAACTGCACTCATTTTGCTGAAACATATCGACCTAACAATAGGATGAGAGAGATCACTAATTTCTCACTACACATCCACTATCACCGTTTTCAACCCTACCCAAGGAATCCACAATTAAAATATTTTCCCTAAGGGTGCATATCTTTGAGGTAGTTTTAAAATTCACTCACAAATTCACCACATCACAAAAAGAAATCGTTGCACACCTAAGATGCATTTGGCATCTTAGGTGGGAACCCAATAATGAAGCATGCCACCAACTAGGTTGGCGTGTGAGGATTATTTTTAAAAACCTAATGTTTTAATCCGAGACCTGAGTAAAAGACATGTATGACAGTACACTGGGATGGTGGCAAGCTCGTTCGCATTTGTTTGATACATTGATAAGGGGAAGAAGAAAGAGCTCTCCACTTCTTATCATTCTCCTCTTTGTTTATAGTATTTAGGCAGCATACAGCTATGAGAGTTGATTCTCTTGTGAATCCTAACCTTGGAACAAAGACAAAGGGTATTTATTCCTTTGCAACTTGGAATTGGAAGATTTCTCCCCCCACACAAAAGATGTTGATCTAATTATGGCAGAAAACCAAGGCTTGACTTTTACCGAAGGTGATGTGAACCAGATTTTGTCTAGTCCACCTCTTCTGTTGGACTTAAATATAGCTCAGACCATATCCCAAACAAAAGACTGGGACACTCTGAACAAAAACGAAACAGGATCAGAACCATTTTGCATGGCGTAATACTGACACAATACCTGAGATCTAACACCGCTCCAAGTGGCCTGGTAGTGACCAATGCGCCCAGGATCTTTTTGAAGGATGTGTCTTTCAAAAGGGACTGGGCGCATATAGCATGGCACTCCACCCGTGATAAGATAATACTGATCATAAAAAAACAGCTAAACGGCTTTCAGATGCCATGTTAATAGAGGCTACAGAGAACTACTTTACGACTACTATTATCTCATTTAAGAAAAAAAATGGATGAGGTGAACAAGGAAATGACTGAATACAAGGATTATCTGACCATGAAAAATACAAACATTTCAGAAAGACCTCAAATGGTTTTCCTATGTTAAGACGCACCCATATTCTGACCCAGCTTACACCCCCACGGAGAAACAGTGTGACTCGAAAGATTACAACTCATCTGATGGATCTTCATCAGACACAGGAAGTGGGTCAAGCGGGGGGAGCTTTAGGAGTAAACGAGGAAAGAATAGAACCAAACAATGGCTACCACACTGGCAACAGTACACTTCACTTCAAAGCCTGATGGGGCAACCACAATATTTTTATCCTCCACCACAACCCTACCCATTTTTTGGTTGGTGTAATCCTTTCCAGCAAGGCCCACCCCCCTACTCCCCTGCCAATCAAAGGTTTCCTTTTTCAGAGAGAGGGAGGAGAGGCCGAGGCAGAAGAAGAAGAGACAACCAGGTACACTGGGAAGAGAACACAATCTGAGTGAATACCAGGGGCAAGTTCAGGGAAGCACAACCAGGGACCAGCACACACACAGGAGTGTGACCAACATGTTCTCACTAACATTCTCAGAAACAGGTGAGAGTCCTGAACAAATGTCTAGGTTTTGTGCCAACAGCACACTTAGATAAGTTCTGCCTCCATAATGAGTGGGCGGAACGTTTCAGAAAACTAAAATTGAAAGCCTTGTTTGAGAAGTCTGTACCATTTGAGGATGCAGAACCCAGAGGGGACACAGGACTAAAAAAATCAAATCTACTTTTTGTCCCCAGGCCACTACTATACCGATTGAACTACTCACTTTTGAGCAGGCTGTATTCAACGAAGTCGAGAGAATACAAGAGAAGCACACTTACCACAATATGAGTAGAAATGAATTGACAGCACTGAGAGAGTTACAAGCAGACCAAACCATCATCATATAACAGACAGATACAGGGGTAGGAGTAGTCTTACAGGATAAGAAGGATTACAGAGCAAAGTGTAACCGCCTCCTGGAAGACAGAAAAAACGACAGAATTCTACCCCTAGACCATTCAACTACAACCGAGTAATGAGATTAAGAATCTTGTGGAAGATGCAGAGTCCAAATGGGACATTTCTAAAGAAGATGCAGACTTTCTATGTACAAAGAATCCTAGAATACCATATTTCTACTCACTCCCAATGATTCACAAAAACAGGACTCTACTCCCGGGCCGACCAATTGTGTCTGAAATAGGCTCCCTTCTAGAGCCACTTTCATGGTTTTGTGATTTTTTTCCTGAAACCATACTGCAAGGTGGTACCCTCAACATACTTGAAGAATACCAAAAACCTCTTAAACATACTTAAAGATATAGAATTTGATCCTAAAAATAATCTATTGGTGAGCCTTGACTTAGAAAGCTTATATGCAAGGCTACCTCAGGAGGAAAACTATGATTGTTTTCAGGGACGCACTGGAACAAGAGGCTTGGGAATACAACACTCCACGCCAATTCATAATTGATTATGCACGCTTAGCCTTGATGAGAAATGTCTTCAAGTATAAGGGTATGCTTTTCCTTGAAACATTCGCAACTTCAATGGGGAGTACCTTCGCCCCTTGAGTGGCAGGGCTATATGTGTTAAATTTTAAGAAAAAAACCATCCTTAATGATAACAATCCTTACAGAAGGAAAATAAAATTGTTGAGGTGATACACAGAGGACATTCTTATCATCTGGAATGGAAAGAAACCATTGTAGGAACCCTTCCTGGAATGGATTATGGCTGTGACATGAATTTGAAGTTTGCACACACAGCAGACCCCATTTTCATTACTTTCCTGGATAAAACACTATTCGTGTAGGATGGTGGGTTGCAGACCAAAACTTACCAAAAACCCACAGACCAGTATACACTACTCAAATTCGACAGTTTCCATCCGAGAGCACTCAAGGAGAATTTATCATGTGGGCAATTTTTAAGATTAAAAAGGAAGTGCAGCAAAACCGGGGATTTCATCATACAAGCCAAATCTCTCACAGAGAAGTTACAGGAGCGCGACTACCCGGAGAAAATCATAAGGACAACCCACAAACGGGCACGCATTCAAAACAGAGAAGCCCTGTTAGAATAACAGGCTCAGATGCAAGTCACTCCTCCATTGACGTGCGTCACCATCTACAATACCAACTCAAACCAGGTGACAAAAGTAATCAACAAGCATTGGGTATCTTACAAACAGGCAAGCTGAAATAGAAGAACCTCTTTTTTTCCTTTAAGAGGACGAGAAATCTAAAAGACAGCATGGTCTCCACACTCCCTAAGAGACCTACAGTACAGAGGAATACAGTAATGAACAGCTGGGGCTTACCTGAAGTGGTGGGTCATTAAGCCTGTGGGAATTGCAGCGTGTGCCATTTGACTACGACTACAAAAACGCTGAATCTTGAACCTGGCAAGGTGTGGATGATAAAGAAACACACAAACTGCAACTCGATCAATGTGATATATATGATCACATGCCCCTGCCAGCTTCACTACGCAGGAATGGCCAGCAGGAAAATAAAAACACGGATCTGCGAGCACCGCAGCAACGCAAGATGCAAACGAAACACCACAAAGATGACGGATCATTTCTTAAAGGAAGGCCACACACTGAACGGCATGCTGTGGGTTATAATAGAACAACTGGAAGGAAGACAGTAGAATCTACAGAGCCGCCTATTCGATAAAGAACTGTGGATCAACCGCCTGTCCACTCAAAAAACAGGTTTAAATGAGAACATACTGTGGAATGCCATCACCATACAATAGAAGGGGTAGTTCCAGCCCTCCTCAGAATGATGAACTGAAGTATTGAGGTTCTCTACATTTAGGACACTGGTGCATATACCTCTTAAAGCTGGGTTAGGGGTAGCACCAAAGTTCCTTGATAACATGTAGTCCTTTAACTTATGGAGTACAACCATATAATAACTCAGTTGTCCCATAATAGGTTGAAGTGTCACTGACATGGCTTTTATAAAGGTTTCCCCGGGTTTTGTTACCAAGATACAGTCATATGATTAACAGATCACTACTATGTATTACTGACTGGTTGGCCCCTAAAATGCGTCACAGAGCACAACTACACACAAACAACGAATTGGCCCACAATGAAGTGAGGCGTGACTTGCTACTCTTTAGAGATAATGCCTGGGCCCTTCCTTATGGACCATATACTGAAAATGCCCATTACTTTAGAATAAAACCACCACCAGAATTCCTCCTGACAAGAAAAAGAGTTAATTTCATGCCCGGTCCACGATTACGGGCCACTTGACTGCTTCAGGGTTAAGTTTGCCTGGGGGTGTAGACCTTGCGGGGCAAGGCTGCATCAACCAATGAGATGCTGCATCAGCGACATGACGTCAGCCCACACATGCAAGCATGTGGAACGTAGAGACACCAGTCCAACTACTTAGTCCACTTGGGCCGGGTTTCCAGTAACATCTGGATCCCGAGCAGGATGGTAGTAGGCACTACGGCGGGTGGTCCGCCTTGAGGAAGTAAGTGCCTAGGAGGGAGGAGGACACATCCTTAAGACGAACAGGATTTCGTTTCCTGAGTGGAGTGATTTCAGGATCTGAACAATTACTTTGAAAGCAAAAACGGAGGACATGAGATGACAGTGCTTCTATCTCTTTTACAAAGTGTGACCATAGGCACAGCCCCCCTCAGGATCCATGTTGCCCTAATCGGTAGCAACTCAAGTAGGTGATACACAGGGGAGACGCAATTTCTTGAGTATACCACCTCATCCCTTCTAACTATTTGCCTTGTGTTGCGCCGCACGTTTGCAAGTGTGCCACACGTATTTTGCATAATTGATAATGACTGAAGAAGGTGACACACGGGGAGAAACACCATCTCCCTATTTATTCACCTGATTCCGTCTCACTTGAAGCTTTGAGTTGCGACACACGAGTGTGTGCCGCACGTTTTCTGCCCAGTTAGAAAATTGACCATAGTTGTTCTAGATATAGCAGGCATAATCTGCCGCAGGGTGACTGTCATAAGGTGCTCATGTGTAGCTACTTGACTTTGATGTGGCAAGCCACAGGGAAGAGCACTTTGGCATGAATGTCGCAAGAATGTTCTTTAAAGCATAAAGGAACATCCTCTGGAAATGGCATGCGTTACAATTTACACACCCGTGCCTACAATACTGAAAATGCCTATACAATTGCATGATAAGCATGATGCATGACACACGCACTGCACCAGTTCTGCACAATCTCCAACGTTGATTCAAACTACCAATTATATATGCAGAATGTCTTTCTCGTTCGATCCATTTTTAGATTCAATAAGAAGTTGGGTGAAAATTGTAAGATACAAATGATACACCCTATATACACATGCCTTAGTGTGTGTGTGGGTTCACTGACTAGGGTTTTCCCTAGCATTTTGGTCCTGAAAAAAGCCACTGTGACTCAAACAGCAATCATATTTGGCTGAAACATGTCGACCTAACACTAGGATGCGAGAGATCACTAATTTCTCACTACACATCCACTATCACTATTTTTAACCCTACCCAAGGAATCCACAATTAAAGTATTTTCCCTAAGAGGCGGATATCCTGGAGGTAGTTTTAATATTCACTCACAAATTCACCACGTCACAAAAAGAAACCAGCTCCACTGTAATCAGCCATCGTAGCACACCTAAGATGCATTCGGCATCTTATGTGTGAACCCAATGATGAAGCATGCCACCAACTAGGTTGGTGGGTGAGAGCTCTTTTAAAAAACCTAATGGTTTGTTTGAGACAAGAGTGAAAGACATGTATGACACTACATTGGGATGGTAGCAAGCTTGTTCTCATTTGTTTGATATATTGATAAGGGAAGAAGAACAAGCTCTCCTCTTCTTCTCACTCTCTTCTTTGTTTATAATGCCAAATATTACAACAAGTTGATTTGGAATTTTGCCAGTGTGGTGCTGCTTAAGAAAGGAGAAAAGTTTGAGTAGTCCAAGAAGTGTGGTGGGGCATTTGAACATATTAAGCAGTGTGATAGTAAATCACCCCGTTAGACATTTTGATGTATTTAAAAAGACTGTGCTGACCACAGATGCTAGCATGAAGGGATTGGGAGCAGTGTTGTCCAAAGTGATTAATGGGGAGAAGAAGGTTGAAGCATTTGACTCTATGGCATTGAAAAGAGCAGAGGAAAATGACTCAGTAATCAAGAGAGAAACTAACGTGCATGTGGAGTACTACCCATTTCAAATTCTATCTTTTGGGATTGCCATTTGTTGTCCGCACAGATCATCGACACTTCGTTGGTTTATTTACATGCAAGGTAAGTGAAAAGGCTACTTCACGTACATCAAGATGGAATGATGGAGTCAGAGATTTCAATTTTGAAGTGTAATATTTGTCTGGGTTTGCCAATCAAACGGCAGATTGTCTTTCTCGTCTGCCAATAAGTGATGGAAAAATTGAGCAGGATAAAATGGAGTATTTTGGGTGCAATAAGATATATTGACCAAGACAGAGTGGAATGAGGCAACTGGTGAGGACAGTACTATGGCAGTGGTATGGGATTTTGTGATTAAGGGGTGGTTAGAAAAGAAAGAAATATTAGGTAAGGTGGATGGCTTTTGGCCAGTGAAAGATGATCTTGGTGTAAACTGGGGTTGGACATTGTTGGTCCTTTCAATGTGTGGAGACCTCCAGAGAGATTTATTATGGTGCTGGTGGATTATACTTCCAAGTGGATTTCAGCAGAATGTGTCAATAAAGTCACTACCCAGACAGTAATACATTTTTTGAAAGATAAGCTTGCCTGAGAAGTTGTGCCAGAGAGTATTGTGACAGATAAAGGAGTGCAATTCACATCGGATTTGATGTGGGAATTTTGAAGGGTTTTGTTATGAATCAAATGAGAATGGCACTGTATTCTAAACAGGCCAATGGTTTAGTGGAGTGTATGAATCATGTGGTGAAGGTGCGTGGTCAACAAGCCAAACTCACGGGGAACTCTTTAAAAGAGCTAATTCAATAAAGGTTGTGGGCACACAGAACATCACCCAGTGTGGCTACAGATATATTCCTTTTCTGTGTGCTGAAAGGTAGAAGGCCAGGTACAAAAATGCACCCGAAGTGGCTGAATAGTGTACATGCCGGTTTTGGATTGAGTGTAAAGTTTCAAGAGAATTGATGACCATCAAAGGAAGTACAAGGAAAGGTTTGATTGGAAATATGGAGTAAAAAGACATGAGTGGTGTGTGGGGGACTAAGTTTAGATCAAACTATCACGATTTTCCAGGAAATGAATTTTGAAATTGCTGAAGTCGTATACAATGTTGTGAAAGTTCAGAATGGTGAGAGGTGAAGTATGTTCCATTTGGTAAATAGTGAAAAAGAGTCTCTGGAGATTAGCAAAGGTGTTTCTGGTGGGATGATTTCACCAGTTCCTACAAACCTGCAACATCAACATAGAAGAAGTAGGAAGCCACCTGTGTAGGTGAAAAATGACACTAATGGATAATCCTTATGTTAAATGTTACTTTGAATCAGTGTACTTATGCGGATGTGCATTAAGCTTTATAGGATAGTATACCAGTGTGAATGATTATTCCACCCAACGAATATTTTACACTTTTATTTTGTAGTAGAATGAGTTTAGATCTTTGTAATTTGCTAATTGTGTATTTTTGTAAACTGTATCAGTTCTATATTACGGAGGGAGATGTGCTATTTCTGAGAACATTTGGATATAATGTTCCCTATGTCATCTGGAATGTTGGGATATTGGTAAGGGGAGCAAATCAGTTGGAGCTGAACCAGAGATATGTAATGGTCCATTTGGTGTTTCTCTTCTGTTATACCAATAAACCTGAAATTGATATTGATGACGCTTGGAATTGTTGTGCTTTAAAAGAAAGACGAACATAACAATTTTCATTTATTTTTACTGAGAGGGTTTATACAGCGCAGGCACTGGGAACAGAAAATACCTTTGCTGAAAAAGATGGAACACTCACCATGTGCGGTTTGTAGATGCCCAGGCTGACAAGAGAGGAACAATATTCATTAAGGCATTTGTACAATGGTATGGACAAGTAAACAAGAACAGTATGCCCCGTATCAGCAAGGGTTCCAGATATGGCAGGAATAGGGTACAACATGGCCCAAGCAGCTGGAAGATGAATGGAGAAAAGGTACTTTGGGCTTGAGACGGCCAATGTTGTTTGGGGGCGAGTGTCATTCGACAAGTATGGTGTGAATGAGAAGCAAGCTTATCTTATTCTCATCTTGGGCATTTCTACAGTCAGCTGGTTTGTACTTTAGTTAAAGCCTAAATGAGCTTTTGTCATGACAAGAGGGCATTTCTTCTTCTATTAGTCAACTATGTTTGAGTTTCTAAACAAAATAATTGGAAATAACAATAAAACCATTACTTGATTTAATTCATACCGCGGGGAGCATTTGACAAATTAACACATGGAAGAGATTTTCAAATAGTTCTTTATTTTGAGGGTTGGTCAGGGACATTCCTACTCTTTGAAAACGGCAAACGGACCCATGTGCATTGGTGTGTACCAGTCTAGAAAGGGCAATTCAGTTAACTCTAGGCTGAGCTCATAGACTTAGTGCTCAATAACAAATGGCAGGCATTTTGCTTGATTTAATATAGTTTCCCATGGAAAGTGTTCTCATTCTACAGTTAACAAGTCAAACATATTCAGAGTTAAAGTGATGGGTAGGGGCAACATTATCCCTTTTAACTCCTCGGTTAATTTTCCCAAAGGAAAAAACTGCTATTACAATGCTAGAAATACATTCGACTTGGCCAAAACCTGAGTTGGCACACACACAGGAGCTAGGAGAATCATGGTTGACCCGAATTGCGACAGTTAGGACTACCTGTGTTATGACAGGCATTGGAAGTGCTCATCTTGCTTTCCCAAAAATATCCAGCAGAAGCCACAACAGAAGGGTCAGTCTGCCTTGTGAAATATAGAAAATCATTGAGTGCTGCATCTGCCTTTCATTTTAACATATTATTCCACAGTACAAATGCTTCAAAAATAGATCGCTTCTGCATCACGTCTTGACAAAAATGAACTTTGGCCCACGTTTTATTCAATTAGTTGACACGCTTTATACATAACCGTGGGAGCAGGTTAAAGTTAATGGCGTGTTATCAGACCTTTTCCCAATTGAAAGAGGCACCCAGCAGGGATGCCCTCTCTAACCCCTCCTATTTGCCGTGGCCATAGAACCATTCGCCAATTGTATTTGTAGGGATGGCCAGCTTACTGGCCTCTGCTGGCACGATGGCGACGAGGACAGAATATCACTTATTGGTGATACTAGGTTTGATGGAGACCAAATTGGGACTGTGGGCCAATGACTTCCCCCATTTCCGCACATATAGTTTCCCAATACTTCTGTATTGTCAGGCACAACAATATCATATGATAGAATGTCCCTTCCTGGGCTGCACATCTGGCACAATTGGGGGATCTCGCTCTAACCATGTGCCAAAGCCATGTCGGGGAATAGTAAAATCTATGTAAGTATTTAAGCTGCATAAGTTGTAGTCAGGAGGGTCTTTACTTGCATAAGTCTCTTTGTAGCTACAGGGTTCTTGGTGTCAAAGAGAGACCTGGCGAGACAATGGAGGGACGCTGAGGAACCTGCACTCCTGAAATGGGCAAGGGGTTGGACTTTTGCGCTAAAGTTGAAGAGCTTGTGTACAAGTCACGAGGAGCCACTCAAAAACATAAGAAGATATGGGAAGACTGGTGGGTTTACTCACAAAGCTGATGCCTCTCTAAGCTGACTATATTGTACGTTGAGGATGCTATCAAGAGACTGTGATTGTCAGAAGTGTTTCATGATGTAACGCAAGTGGTGTGCTGTCTGTTCGTACATTGTTCACTGCTGTTTTTATGGCAATAAAAAGAATTTTAAAAGTTCTTATAAAAAAAAATAGATTGTTTCTATTCTAAGCACAAAAAACATGTAAAGTCACCAAGACACACTTTAGGTTACCTATCAAAATACAGTAAAAATATAGGACAGACATAACAATCCAATGAAGAGTGCACCAAAATGTTCTGAAATGCCTATGCATAATTTTTGATCAATGACACTTCACAAATAACCCCGAATATCACACACAACAGGAACAGTCAGGAAGCAAAAAACCCTTATATATAAAAATAAAAACTAAGATAGACTGGACAATCCTGACACAAGTTTGAGAGCGATGTGTGCAAGCAGACATATTTGTAAGAGCAGATAAGCTTACCCCTTCCTGCTTGGTGAAGAGAGCAAGGCACTCACTCAAGGCGGCACTGGTTTCTTTAGATGCTTCAGAGACTTCATACCCTTTTTGATGAACAGAAAAGGGTATTTCTGAAAAGGAACCAACATGCACTTGTCACAGTCCATATTGCCACTTTTAGGGTGACAAGAAGGTAGATGATGACTGCTACAAGAAGGGAAGTTAGCTGGTGACTAGGTACATCATATACTGGCATGCTGAGGCATCCAAAATACACTTTCAATCAAGTGATAGTTTTATAGTTAGCCAAGTAATGGAAACTTTTACTTAACTGTTAACATCTGTTCATAGCATCCTGCTCCAGCCCTGCCAACGCACCTACCACACACAATTGTGCTGCAAAACCAGTTGCTCCCTTTCCTCCAGTTATGTTCCTATAGCGGTGCCTTTGTTTCTTGGTTCACAGACCAATTCTGCTCATCGCGAGCCACGGCCCAGCTCCATTAGAGCAGCGTGTCGTACTCCGAGCTCATCATGGGTCCGCTGTGCAGCCTTGACTTGTTACTCCAGCTGTACCATAGCAGCATTTTGACCTTGAAGCCAGTCTCACCGACTATCATAATGGTACTTGTTCATCCTGTCATTTTGTTTGCTTGTATGTATGTCACTATATTAAGTCGTATAAGTACTGTAACACATAAAAGGAAAAAACCTCACCAAAAGATTTTGAAAAAAAACATCTGTTCGTAGCATGTAGTGCTGTAGATACACATGCTCTGCATACTCCTTCCATCTACTATTGGGCTCGGACAATTGTAACTTATTTTTCCCTCTTCCTAGAACTCTTTTGAATCACAAGGTATAGTGACTTCTCCATTAGTTGGCAATGTGAATGGGCACCGGTTCCATTGTTAGATTGTTTTTTGCACAGCGGGTGCGTGTAGATATGGAGCAATAAATTGGGACAGAGCAGTGGCTATTGAAGTTATTCACAAAGAGTTTAAATATGTAAATGAAGAAGTGTACAACTGCAACAACCAAATGCTCCTGGGGAGGCACATGTGAATCTACAGCACAACATGGTAAGAACAGATACTTACAGGGTAAGTAATATATATTCCATTCATAGCATGTGTAGCTGTAGATACACATGCTCTGCATAGACTGTAAAGCAGTACTCCACTTAGCCGGTGGATGGTGGAGAAGATTGAAACAAAATTCTTATAATAGTCTGACCAATTCTAGCTTGTTGGCATGTAAAGACATCCACACATTAGTGATTGATAAACGCACGAGGAATGGACCATATTTGCCTTACAAATGTCAGCTATGTGGATATTTCCAAAAAAAAGACACAGTGGTGCCTTTTTCGGTCGAGCCTAGAGTCAGCGCGCATACGCTGCTCTAGGGGAGACTTGTTGTAGTGGAGTATGTAATGGAAGCTCCGCCCACTCTCTGGCCATATTTGCCATTGGCTTGTGTCAGTGTCCTTCATAAATGCTGGCGTCTGATATGTAAAGAGCCTTGTTAGTCCCTCCTTCGTACCGCCTTGTCTCCATTTGTACCCTCCCATGGCGACTGGACCTTTTACTTGTGTCCTTTTGATATTGCCTGCATTAGCCCTTCTGGGGAACTCTTTGCCTAATTAAATTTAAAGAGCACTGGTGGGACGCCAGCTTTAGCAATGGCGGCCGTCTTTGCAGCGCGCTGTGTGCGCTTTTACTTTTGCCTATTGGTGTTGGCTTAACTTTTAAATATCACCCCCTTGCCCGCCCCCGCAGGGACGCCGCGCGATGAGTGCCCTGTTTTGATTACAGAAATCTTCGGATGCTTCCTCCATTGTTCCCTCCTCCCTCCCTCCCCATCCATGCCCTTCGTGCAGCTTGTGTTTTTTTAATTTTATTTACGGCAGCCCTCGCACTCCACAGTACACACACAGCGCTGCTCTCCTCTGTTCAAACAGTGCTCCTGCAGCTGCACAACACCGCCTTCATTTTAGTCTGTGAGCACTATTTACTTTATTGACTTTCTCTTACTGCAGGCACAATGTGTTTGAATGTAAGCAAAGCACGTCGTGCCTGCAGTAAGCAGCCGGGACAATGGCGGCCGGCATTCCAGTGCCTTAGGTCTCGCATTTAAATGCGAGACCTAATGCATTGCAAATATGTTTTTTTACAGATGTGCGGCCTGACTGACAGGGGAGACGGTGTAATTTGCCCAAGATCACACATCGCTATACATCTTGGTTTCTCTGTGCTCCCACGGCGCACCATGTATGTTGCTATAAGGGCTCTCCTGTTGGTTTCCCAGCCAAGCCTAGTTTTAATAGTGCCATGTTCGCCAGTTCCTGGGCCTCTTGGCACTCTAGGCAGGCCCGGTTCTAGCAGGGGGGCCGAGTGGGCCAGGCCCACCCAAACATGACCTTTGGCCCACCCAGTCACAGCAGAAGCAGCTACGGAGAAGGCACCTCTTAAGTGCTTCCTCAAGTCCAAGCTAAGGCTCTAGCTTGGCCCTTAGAGCCCATGCACAAGCTGAGCCCTGAAAATGTTTGCTATGTGAAACATACAACAACATCATGTCAAATATGATAGTCTCTACAAAATTCAAAAATGTGTATTTCTTTGACACATGGAAGCTTTGACATTAATCTCACAATATAGTGCTGCACTGAGAAGTACTTATTAAAAGTGATAGTTTTTAAAATTAGCTTACAGTCATTCCTACCGCGTCCTCACACTTGCAACAGTGCCATTAGTGAACCAAGAGGCAAGACAGTTGTCATGTGGACTTTGTATGTGGCCCAGATTATTATAGAGCAACATTAGTCTATTAAATCAAACACAATAGGTTTTTGTATAGTTGGTTTTCTGATTCATGTATTTGAAAGTGCTTTCATGCACAGATAGAGTTTTGGTGATATAAAATATTAGCCCAAGCTCACACAATTTAAGTGGGGAAGCTCCAATTTATCCAGGTTTTATTTTTTCACTTTGTACAAATCAGCCACTAAATGGCTATTTGTCTCTCTTTTTTATGTCAATGCTTTGTTTTTACCACTTTGTGCAGTTTTCTGTTTTTATATAGTATGAACTCGACCTGGAGATATTGAAGCACTTTACATGAACACCAGTTACATTATACAAGGTCACATTCATTTATTTTAAGCATTGGAGATTTTTCCCAGAATCACAGGATGTTGAGCCAATGCAGAGACTTGAACCTGGCTGGTTCAGTTCCAAAGTTGAAAGCTCTTGCCGTAATGCTACATCCCGGGTAGATTGAAGGTGGCAGGCAGAAGGTACATGAAAGCTTGGCTCATTATGGACTTGAAGTTCCAACAAGTCCTCAAGCTGAGCCAGAGCCCGGCTTCAGGCTCAAGCCCGGATCAAGCTTTCAGTGCCAGTCTTTCTTGTGCAAATTGTCAAGGCTTCGGTGTGGTAACGGGGACCACCTTGAACTACTATTACACTCTGCTTGGAATCCTGGTGCTAAAGCCTAGCCTGCTGGAAATTTTAAGAGTTGGGCAGTTGAGTATAGACATCAGCTCTTACTCTTAAATACCTCTCTAGACGCACTGTATGCCTGTTTGGAAGAAGATATAATGAAAATTTTGGGTTTGTAGGCTACCTACAGAATTGGCAAAAATTGGGCCCACATTGGCCCACCCGAACGAACCCTTGGCCCATCCAGATCAAAATTCCTAGAACCGGGTCTGACTCTAGGTCCAAGTGGGCTGGTGAGCGAACTGAGGCATGATGGGACGCGCAGCTCGAGAGTCACGTGACGCGGGGTAAGTACCTTCCAATCCACTGCAATCACAAGATGATTGATACAATGAAGCAGTCTGGCTGACGGTGTTCGTTCTTCTCCTTAACTGTCCGTCTCCTGATCTTCTCCTTCCTGCTCTTGCCGGGGTTCAGATTTCCTGTGGACTCCCGATCATCCCCTGATTTTATCTGGTCTCTGCCCTCGATGGAACTTAACACTCAGTTTTCCCTGCTCCTTGGTTACTTCTCACAGGCCCCCGGGCATCTCCCAGGCGTTGTACCCTAGGATCGGTGAAGTCTGAAAGTGAAACCACACGGGCTCTTCCTCCCGACGCTGCTTTCAGTTCTGAACTAACATGTGTGCTCAACACAAAATAAAGATATCTGCCTCCCCCCCCCCCTCCCTCCAAGTACCAGCAGCCCCTGACAGCTACATAGATCTGGTCTGTGTCAGAGTTTCTCCGCTGCACTCTGAAAGTTGTAATGCTACTGAACGAGTGAAAAACGCACACAGCTACTGCTGTTTGTCATGGAAGACTGCCAAAACTGCGTTTATGCCAGCCCTGGACTTGCACCTCTGCATTTTCTATTCTGGGCTTTTAGTTTCACTTTCAGCAACGCGTACGGGCTTCAAACTCGACAGCCGAACCTACAAAACTTGCGCATTTCATGATGAATAATAACTGTAAAAGCGTTAAGGTAACTACCTGGTTCCTGCTTACATTTCACATGCTTTACTTAATCTTGCATTCCCTAGGAGTGCTTGCTATTTCCAAAATGTTGTTACTTTTTTTTTAGTTCAGCCAGCATATTACTCGTCTCCCCTCCCTCATAACCTATTTCCTGGTTATCCAGTGCTGCGAGGCCATGCAAATGGCAACAGCGCTATGTAAATATCATCACTCCACTGCCTACAAAACAATGCAATAGGTCTCGCATTTGTGAGAGTTTGAGCTAATGGCATTGTAAATGACAATCCCTTTTTTATGTGTGTTGGTTTTTAAAAAACGATAAATAAAAGGCATCGTCATTTACAATGCCAATACCTTAAACTCTCGCAAATGTGAGACCTATTGCACTGCAAATGCTTGTTTACATGTGGAGTGTGGTCTAGGCAGGTCAGGCAAAGTTATTTTAGCCTTAATGGAATAGGTTTGGATGAATTTGGTATACCCACTTTTGACAATGTATATTCTTAGTAAGGATTAGTGAAAGCAACAAAAAGTTGCTGCGTCTTGTGAAAGGGTCTGGTCTTGTCAATGTAGTACATGAGGGCATGCTTGGCGTCAAGGGTGTGAAATGCATTCTCTGGTATGGAGTCTGGCTGAGGGAAAAAGGGAGTTCTATGGTCTGGTTGAGGTGGAAGGAGGACGCAATCTTTGGAAGAAATCTAGAGTTAGTCCTGAGGACCACCCTGTCATTATGAACATGGAAGACGGTACCTCCCTGCAGCTGACTAACACATATTAAGAACGTAATAAGGACAAGTAAGACGACCTTTCATGAGAGGAACCGTAAAAGGCACATGTGTAGTGGATCCAAAAGGAGGGTCCATGATTCTGGTAAGGACCACATTAAGGTTTCAGAAGGGGACAGGAGGAACTCTGGGTAGAAAAACCCATCTGAGTCCTTCCTTGTAAGGCTGAATGACAGGGATTTTGAATAAAGAAGAGTGTCCCCTGTTCTGCCTGTAGGCTACAATGGCAGCTAAATTAAGGCATATGGAAGTGGAAGCTAGGCCTGATTTTTGCAAGTGGAGGAACAGATAATATTCTTGGCCACAGGTTTAAGAGTTTCCAAGTGCTTGGAAATGCAGTAATGGGCAAACCTTTTCCACTGGCAGCATAACAGGCTCGCTTAGTGGGCCTGCATACTTCCTTGGGAATGGCCAAGCATTCTTCAGGTAGCTTTAGATAATCAAACTCTAGGGTCGCACAAGTCAAATTGCTACATTGAGCGGCCTGGGGTTGGGATGCCTAATTCTGCTTTGGTTCGCAGTGAGGAGGTCTGGCCGGTAGAGTAGCTTGTCATGGGGAACAAAGGACATCTCTAGGCGGGTCGAGAATCAGGGTCGTCTGGCCCATGTGGGAGCCACCCAGATAAGAGTGAGGCATATTTGCAGAAGCTTCCAGACCATATACGGAAGGGGTGGGAGAGGAGGAAACACAGAGGCAAAGAACGCCAACCAATTCATCCATAGAACATTGCCCATGGATTGTGAGAGTGGGAATCTGAAGGCGAAATATTGGCATTTACGTTCTGGACGGTGGCCTAGAGATGGACCTCTGGGATCCCTAAACAGCAGAAGTATGGGAATAGGTCTTGAATGTGGAGTTCTCACTCGTGGACTTGCTGCTGCATCCTGCTAAGCAGGTCTGCAAAATCGCTGTCCACTCCCGGCAGCTATTCTACCAGGAGATGTTTCCATTGGTGAATCACCCAACTGTGGTAGAGCTAGCTGGATGGCCAGGAGCTTGAGGTGATTCTGTGAAAACCCCTCTGTTGCGGTGACCACAATCCCTGAACAGTCAGTTGTTGAAGAAGAAGTGCTTCCCACCCTGACAGTGAGGCATCCGTGGTGATGGCCACCTGCGGAACTGGGTTCGTGAAGGGCCGCTCTAACAAGGGATTTTTTTCCACTTCAATCACTGCAGTGAGTGATGGGTGCTGAACCGTTTCAGTACTGGGGCTTCCAAGTGAGCCTCCACCTGTGACCATTGGGTTGATGGGCACTATTGGAGCTCTTTTGTTTGGGGAGGTTCCCTATCACATACCAATGTAGCTTGTAGTATTGGGACAGCAGGCCAACTGAGTTGGGAATCCTCCAATGTGAGGCTGCTTGCACTGCTACCCTCTTGCCCACTGTTGTCCCAATACCACAAGCCAAAATGGTATGTGATGGGGAGCCTCCTCAAACAAAAGAGCAAAAAAATGGAGAGAAAGGAAAACTCGAGACTAAAAGAGTCTCTGAGCGAGAGCCACCTTGGAAACTCCAGCATGCAGAACTGCAGACATTGCACGTTCTCGGCGGTAGCGATCAGATCTAACCAAGGCTCTCCCCACTGCTGAAAGAGACTTTGCACCACATTTGGGTGGAGACCCCATTCATAATTCGCTAGGCATCTTCGGCTGAGTTTGTCCGTCCTGTCCTTCAGAGAGTTGCCAGGTGTTGAACCACAAGGGATATGCCCTGACATTCCAGCCACATTCAGAGACGCAGGGCCTCTGGACAAAGGGTCCACGACCTGACCCCGCCCTGTTTGTTGCAGTACCACATGGCGGTGGTGTTTCCATGAACACCCGCAATAGCCTTCCCTTGATGGAGGGTAGAAAGGAATTCAATGCCAGCCAGGTCGCCCGGACCTCCAGAAGGTTGATGCGGAGAGCCTCTGATCTCCACTTCTCCCAGATGGCTGTCCAATCCCAGGAGTGACACTTCTGTCAACACTGTCATATCTGGTTGGGGAAGGGAGAGGGGTCTGCACTGACCCAATCATGGTTCGTAAACCAACATTGCAGATCTTTTGCAGTTCCCTCCGATATATGGACCATGTCGGTGAGATTCCACAGATGCTGCGCCCACTGGAACTTCAGGTCCCACTGCAGAGCATGCATATTCCAGCAGGTAAGTGTCACATGCAGGAGGCCATGAGGCATTGCAGCCTCGTAGTCTCACCGAAATCAAGGACAAAGGCTGAAATATCAGTATTGGTGCCTGAATATCCTGGACTCGCCGTTCGGTAGGATATGCCCCAAACTGCACAGCGTCTAGAACATCTATGATGAAAGGGAGCATCTGAGAGGGAGTCAGATGTTACTTCATGTTGAGAGTAAACCCCAGTGAATGCAGGAAGTCCACCATAGTCTGGAGGTGGGAGACGATTGTCTGGGTCAAGCCCGCCTTCAGCAGCCAGTCGTCGGGATAGGGGAAGACTGGCACCCTTGATCTCTGTAGATGAGCTGCTCCCTCCGCCATCACCTTGGTGAACACCCGGAGGGCGCCATTAAGGCCAAAAGGGAGCACAGTGAACTAAAAGTGCTCATGGCCCACCGTGAACCGCAGGTAATGCCGGAGGGCAGGCAGAGTGGGAATGTGGAATCAAGCATCCTGTAAGCCCAACGCCACCATCCAGTCTCCCGGGTCCAGGGCAGACAGGACTTGAGTAAGCGTGAACTTCTCCTTCTTGAGGAATACGTTGGGAAGGCGCAGGTCTAGGATAGGACGACACCCTCCATTCTTCTTGGGCACCAGGAAGGAGCAGGAATAGCAATCATGACCTACTTCTGGAGTCAGCACCCTCTCGATGGCTTCCTTGGCCAAGAGAGCCGTCACTTCCTGGCAAAGCAAGGACAGATGGTCCTCCGTCAGCCTGTTGCAAGCAGGTGGCATGGGTGGAGGGGTAGTCATGAAGAGGAGTGAGTGTTCCCTCTGGAAAATTTTAAGAACCCATTGATCTGATGTTATAGACCTCCAGTTGGGTAGGTGATGGTGAATCCGACTCGGTGCCCATTATGGTAGGAGGGCTGACTATAAGGGTTTGGAGGCTGCGGCTGCCAGAGGGTGGTGGACTGGCCCAGCTTCTGACTGTTCACCCCACTGGGTCTGTGAGTACGGTGTTCTCGGCTGTGTCCTCTGCAATACTGGGAAGCTTGCAAGCTGCCGTGGCTGAGAGGGTATAGACGTGGCTGGAAGCCCCTTCTGTGGCCACGAAAGGAGCGAAAGGCAGACTGGTGTTGACCGGGGGGGGCCATGGAAAGGCTCAAGGACCTGGCCGTAGCCCTGCTGTCCTTAAAGCGCTCCAGCACAGAATCCGCCTCGTCTCCGAAGAGATGGGAAGCCATCAAAGGACATGTCCATAAGTGATGCTTGAACATCCACCGAAAAGCCAATTGTTCTCAGCTAGGCATGGGGCCATAAGTCCACCATCGTGAAAACCACTCTGCCCAGCGAGTTGGTGGTATACAGTCAAAATCTGAACATGAACTTAGCTGCAACTCTCCTGTCGGCAGCAGCATGGGAGAGAATGGTCCGGGCCTCCTCCGCAACCATAGGCAGCACCTGCGCAACTGAATTCCATACAGCATGGGAGTAACAGGCCAAAAGGCAGGCACGCAGTGTTCACAGACCGCAGTGCCAGGCTGGTGTAAGAAAACATTTTATTGCCTAAAGTGTTCAGCTTCATGGATTCCCTATCCGGTGGGGTGGTAGGGAATGCGCCAGGATTTACATGATAGGGAGAGGCTTGGACCACCAAGCTCTATGGGGTAGGGTGATATGTGAAGAAATTGGGGTCCCCTGGCGCGGGTCGGAGGTTGCGGGCAATCGTACTGTTCACAGCAGCCTCTGGGCTTGGACTAGGTCCCAAGCGGGACTTCTGTAAGGGCTTCATTAAATGAGAGAAGCAGTTATGAGGGATTCACTCCAGGCTGAAGCACTTCCATCAAGACACCGTCTGGACTGCCACCGAGGGCAGTCTAAGATCCAGGACCTCGGCCACCATTCTCACCACCATTCCAAGGGAAGTTCCTTCCTCTGTAGCCACAGTAGCGGGAGAAAGCATGCCAGTATCTGGAGAAGTGTCCAGTCCACTGGCCTCCGCCAAGTCCTCACACCAGTCCAACTTAGGGTCTAGGGCTGGTATTCTTTAGGGTCCAGTGACCCGTTTCAATCCTTCCCGAGTCCTAGCTCATAGGAATAGGGCTCAGGCTCTGGCCTGGTAGGCATATCTCCAGCTGGCGTCGGGCGATGCCTGTCCAGCTCCGTGTCAGGGATCAGAATGGGGGCAGTGCCAACATCGGGGCTGGCGTCGGGAAAGGTTGAGGTGGCACAACAGGTGCTTGTTGGGATCCATCTGCGGATGCAAGGGGCTCGACTGCCGCTAGAGCTGCCGACGTGGAACCAGTAGTGGCCCCTCCTGAACCTGCGGGGCCCAAAGACACACACACCAGCAGGAACAGGCAGCTCAAATATGAGGTGCTTGGCCTCATAACTCTTGGAGTTGAGCAGGGATCGCTGCGGCTCCCGGAAACTCGGGGAAGCTCGGAGCCAGCCCAGGTGCTGCTTCAATCGCAGAGCCAAGCCTCGAATGGTGACGTTACCTCGTCTCGTTGGCCGACGAACAAGGTGAAGTCGAATTCCTCTTTGACTTCTTACTCTTCTCCTTGCACAAGGGGCTTACCCGAGTGACCCGACGACTTTGCCGAAGATCATGGGCTCCGCAACCAATCCTAGGACCTTCCTTTCAACCGGGGTTGAGCGTCGCACCGTTGCACGTCCAGCCGCCAGGCGCTTGAGGGACCAATCCCTCAAGGCCTTCGGATTCATTGTGTGACAGTCTACACAGGTCTTCATGTTGTGGTCACGCTCGAGGCACCAGAGGCAAACAAAGCGCGGGTCTGTCACCGACATCGATCGGTGGCAGGAGCTGCAGGGCTTGGAGCTAGCCTTCGTAGAGGATATTCCTGCCACACCAGAAAAAAACCTTCTCAAAAGACTTCTACGAAAGTCGAAAAAGGGGCTAGTCAAAAAGAGACTAGGGGTATCTCTCTCCGGATCTGAGCTGACTGGAGCAGAAAGAAAAGAACCGATGTCAGGGCGCGGGGTGGTGCCTATATAGACACCAAGCACATCACTTCGAGCGTGGATGACGCCACGCAGTGCCACATGACACCACCTACTAGCACGCAGGGGTACTGCTCACAAAACATTTCTGGATCTAGTTTGACACCTGGGGATACTTCTAAGGTAAGGAATCTGCGGCTAGAAGTCTCCATCAGGTCAGTATAATCTTTGTGGTTATTCAGTTTATCAATCATAAGCCTGGCCAAAGTGTTTGTTACATGCCAGCCACACTTTCTCAAATGTATTAGGGCATCCCCTACTCTGGTGCATCACTGTGTGTCTCCTCACCAGTCAAGATTCCTAGAATATCAGTCCAATGTTGAAGACAGTCAACTGCCCCAATTCTGGGCTACAACACATCTTTCTGAATGTGCCACATCTACAAATAGCCAACACTATCTACTCATTTCTATATCTAGATGTGCCACATCTACAGTCAACCGTGTCTAGTAATTTCTATATCTCCTGGATACCTAACACTCATTCTCAAAAAAAGCCTAGATCCTGGGACACTGCCATATTATGTGACAGAAAGTGCCCTCCTGAAAGCAGTCACGCAGGCAGAGTGGGAAGGCGACATATTCAAAGAGGTTAAGTTGGGATTCTGGAGTAGTATATCCTGTGTACAATTTTAAATTCTAAGAGGAGAAAATTCAAAGTCTTCGCTTAGTTACGGAAACACTGCACTCCTCCCCCAAATGTCTCTGGGCTTGGAGATGCCTAACAAGTCCCATGTCCTAAATCCTCACAATTCAACTACTTCCTTCACGTGGTTTCTCACCCACAAAGGGGCTTCTATTGATATTTTTCCTTTCAAATCACACATAGAAACCAGCCCCTTTCAAAGCTTTAATCATCACAGAAGGTGGGTGCCGCAGGCAGACCACCAATCTATATAATGTAAATATCCTGCATCGTTCACTATATAGCTATCCATCTTCAAGGGTGATTCATCACATGCCTTAAAGGCCCACTCATTTTCTGCTAAAGAAAAATGGTTTAGTTTGGGTACAGAGATCAGTTTGTCATGTAGTATTTTATACTGAATAGTCAGGGTATACTAGGTATTTCTCCTTACCACAGAAAAGATTACCTCAACCTTCTTTAAACTACAAAAAAAAAAAAAAAAAAAACAACTGGCATCCAAAAGGTGATACTTTGTAAAATATTGTTATGCTCTGTGGCCACCATAGAGTGCAGAGCGTTGCAAATTCTAGCATGCATGGAACATGCACCCGTCGCGCGATTGCCTGCACTCTCCCAAAAGGTCGAAAGTGCTGCATTGTCAGCAGGGCAAGATGTGTTGAACATACCTCTTGGCCATTTGGAAAGAGAAGTCCCCATATGCACCACCCTTTCATGTATAGCAAATGGAGAGGTGGAACAGAAAGGGGTTTAAGTCTCTTGGTTGGCTATAAGCAAATCTAGTGCTTTCAGGTCTACATGAGAAGGACTATCTTGTTACAGAAAGTACCTTTATTTATACTGGGCATGCTAACGTAAGATGGCTGCAATGTGTTTCTAGTTAATACTTGTTTGTCAGCAGCAGTTACTGTTTAAAGGGATATTTTGAATTCTTCAGTGTGTGTCCACACTTTAAGGACTCCTTCATCCTGTCCACTACCCCTTGCAATCCGGTCCTTTGTCATATTGCCACTGGTTGGTGATTTTGTGATTGTTGTTTCCTTGCATTGAACTGCTTATTTTTTCTCTTGTTTAAGTTTGCTTTGTTTAAGAGGTTTTCTAATCCACTGTATATATTCCTCTTTTAGGTGCCACCTTTATATCATGACTCCTGTCCTTCTGAACTTATTTTGGGAGCCATTGGCTAGCATCTCTTTGCTGTCCTTAAGTCACTCTGGAGTACTGGGTTGAGGTTGCTGTTGATTAAAGTCTCCCCTGTCATCTACGCTTCACACACTAGGGTAAGGTGAGTGGTGTCACCTGCCATTAACAAATATATGAAAGAGTTTTTTTGATTACTTCTGTCAGAAAGCCATTCAGGTCCAGGGCATTCCTGGATTGAAGATCAAAAAGCACTGCTCCAAATCTCATGCTCGTCAATGTCCGTTTCAAGTGCCTTGATGCTAACTTTACTAAGTCCTTGCGTCAGTATTTGAGTAGCTAAACTCCACTTATCTTTCTGACTCTGGTAACACCTAGAATCATAAGATGCTCTGTATTAAATGCCAAGAATCCTTGCCACCTCCGCACTATCAGTTACCATCTTTCCATTCTGATCTCCCCCCCCCCACTCCAGTAAGCCATCTGTCTTCCAATTTCCTTTTCCCAAACAATGGCAGGATTTTACATGCCTTATTTCCTATCTCCTATAGACGTCTCTGGTACCTAATGAACTGAGTTTTCACTTCATCTTATATCAAGCATTTATACTGTTCCTACTGCATTACCAGTTTTCCGTAGTGTGCTGAGGCCTTCTCCAGCCACTATCTAATCTCAATATTTTGGTCTTCCGCACAAAAGCTTTACCACGATGACACCACATTTTGTAGAGGGATGAGTACAGTAAAGAACATTTGATTGAGACAAACCCTTTATCCACTTCTAACAACATCAGTGCGGAGGACAATTATTCCCACTAACGTTGCTGCACTATCCTGCACAAGAGAATTTAATCTAGTCAATCTATCCTGTATATTTCTACTGTAGCATTCCTGTCTCCAGAGCAACCTATTTGTAGACTCTTCAGTAATGCTTTGACTCAAACATTTACAAGATATATAGATATATATATATATTCCTGTAAGAGGAACATTCCTTTTAAGATCAGCTTTTTTTAGTAATGCTATCCTGGAAGCTTGCCTTACGTCACTGGTAATTAGCGCTTATCTTACCATTCTAAGAACAGGTAGAGCACAGCTTTACTTCAAAAACTAGCTTAGACACAGTAGTAAACATTCAAAGCTTCTACATAAGCCTCCTACATTTTTTAACTGATGTACTTTGTCAAGCAGTGTCATATTTTACACCCATCCACGCTTTAAGCATAGAGACTCCTCAATGTCTACAAGGAAATTCAAGTTCTTGTCCTTAATCTGGGCCACATAATTAGAACTCTTGTCCAGTAACACCAGTAACTTTATTGTCTTGGTTTTGAAGGTAAGGTATTTAGCATTATTGAAACAAAGTAAGCAAACTGATCCCTAGTCTGGAGTCAATCCCTTTTTTCCTTCAGTTTCATTATGACTGATTTTTAAATCCCTGGGTCCCAGTTCATCTGACTGCCATATCAACTTCCTTTGCTGGCATTTGGCATCAGAGGCTTCCCACAGGGTGCTCTTAATTCCCGCAGAACGTTTATCTTCCAATATTCATCCATCATTATTTTGCCAACTCTAGATCTAATAACTGTAAGGAGCAACACCACCTGTAATTTGGGCCTCCTGGAGACAATTGCCATCAAAAAGAGCGATTAGACGAACAAGTTACTTAACTTCGGTAACGATATATCTGTAAGAAACAAAGGTTAGTTATAGATTCCTTACCTTAGAATTACCCCCAGGCGTCAGACTGGATCCGGAGAATTTTTCATCAGCAGTACCCCTGCGCGTCGAAAGGTGGCGTCAGCCGGCTCCGCGTTAGTCGTTGACGTCGTGGTCGCCGGGATGACGTCGCGGTAGCACTTAGATGCCGCCCTCGCGCTCTGACGTCAGTTCTTTTACACGACATTCCACGCCAGAAGCGCAGTGCCATGCAAGACACTGACCACTGGTGCACAAAACTAGGGCCCTGAAAGGGATTCCCTGACCCTAGAAATCAGTTCGCAGAACGGGGAGGATGGGTGGGGAGGTAAGGAATCTATAACTAACCTGTGTTTCTTACAGATATATCGTTACCGAAGGTAAGTAACTGGTTCATCTGAAAGAAACAGTTAGTTATAGATTCCTTACCTTAGAATAGACCCCAGCAATACCAACCCCAGATGTGGGTTTGCGAACCAAGTTCACACCAGAAAGTCCTGGAGAACAGAACGGCCAAAGAAGCAGTCTCTCCGGACTTGGCTGTCCAGGCAGTAGTGTCTAGTGAACGTGTGCAGAGATGCCCACGTAGCTGCCTGACAAATGTCATTAAGGGGGACTCCTCGTCCCAAAGCAGTAGTAGCTGCCGTCGCCCTGGTGGAATGGGCGCGCAGCCCCACTGGAGGCTCCTTCTTTGCCAAGGAATAACAAGCCTTAATGCACAAAACGACCCACCTAGAGATGGTCCGTTTGTGCACGGCCTGACCTTTCTTAGCGCCCACGTAGCCCACAAAGAGCTGATCATCCACCTGGAATTGTTTGGTGCGATCCAAATAAAAAGAAAGTGCCTGTTTTGGATCCAGACGGTGGAGCCTCTCTTCGTCTTTTGAAGGATGCGGAGGCGGAAAGAAGGTGGGCAAAGTGATGGTTTGGCCAATCTGGAAAGAAGTAACCACCATGGGAAGAAAGGAAGGTCTGGTTCTTAGTACAACCTTGTCCGGATGAACAGCCAGGAAAGGAGGTGTGGAAGAAAGAGCCTGCAGCTCACTCACCCTGCGAGCAGAGGTGATGGCAACCAGAAAAGCAGTCCTTAAGGTAAGAAGACGAAAAGGACAGTTATGAATGGCTCAAAGGGAGCACACAGAAGGTAAGTCAGAACCAAGTTCAAGTCCCACTGAGGCATTACGAAGAGTATAGGAGGAAAAAGATGAGAAATGCCCTTTAGGAAGCGATTTACAACAGGGGACTTGAAAAGAGAAGGCTGATCAGGAAGCCTAAGAAAGGCTGAAATGGCCGAGAGGTAGCCCTTAAGAGTGCCCAGAGCAGAGCCCTGCTGGGCCAAAGAAAGAAGGAACAAGAGAACCTCAGAAAGAGGGGCAGAAAGGGGATCCACAGCCTTTGCTGCGCACCATGCCACAAATTTGTTCCATCTACAGGCGTATACCGTCTTAGTTGAGGGACGCCTAGCTGCCAAGATAACATCACAGACTTCGGGAGGCAGGTCAAACGACGTCAACTGCCGCCGCTCAATCTCCACGCAAGGAGGTGGAGGCTGGACAGGTTCGGGTGGAGGACCATCCCCTGCTGCTGCGACAGAAGATCCTCCCGAAGAGGCAGTCTGATCGGAGGATCGATGGCCATGTGTAGCAGCTCGGGATACCAGACTCTTCGTGCCCGATCCGGGACCACAAGAATGACTTGGGCCCGGTCGCGCTGGATCTGCTTCAGCACTATGGGCAGAAGTGGTATAGGCGGAAAAGCATATAGATGACGGCGACTCCACTCGCGATGAAAAGCACCGCCTAGCGATTGCCGCCTTGGAAATTCCAACGCACAGAATTGCTGACATTGCGCGTTCTCTTCGGTGGCGAATATATCTAACCAAGGCTCTCCCCACTTGCGAAAGAGACCTTGCACCACCTCCGAGTGGAGACGCCATTCGTGATCCATCATGCACCTTCGGCTGAGCTCGTCTGCCCTGGCGTTCAGCGAACCTGCCAGGTGTTGAACCACCAGGGATATGCCCTGATGTTCCAGCCATGTCCAGAGGTGGAGGGCCTCTTGACATGGGGTCCACAACCCCATCCCGCCCTGTTTGTTGCAGTACCACATGGCGGTGGTGTTGTCCGTGAACACCTGCACTACTCTTCCCCGGACAGAGGGAAGGAATGCTTTGAGTGCAAGATGAATCGCCCGAAGCTCCAGAAAGTTGATGTGGAGCCCGGACTCCGCCGGAGACCAGAGGCTTCTGATCTCCGCCTCCCCCATGTGGCCGCCCCATCCCAGAAGTAATGCATGGGTCACCACTGTGAACTCTGGTTGGGAAAGGGAGAGGGATCTGCCGTCGACCCAATCCTGGTTCGTTAGCCACCACTGCAATTGGTGTGCAGTGCCCTCCGAGATCTGGACACAATCGTACAGGTTCCCCTGATGTTGTGCCCACTGGAACTTCAGGTCCCACTGCAGAGCCCGCATATGCCATCTGGCATGGTCCACCAACAGGATGCAGGAGGCCATCAGTCCCATAAGCCTGAGGGTCATCCTGACCGAAACCCGAGATAGAGGCTGAAAGATCGGAATCATAGCCCGAATATCCAGGACTCGCTGCTCGGGAGGATAGACCTGAAACTGCGTCGTGTCCAGAACCTCTCTGATGAAGAGGAGCTTCTGAGAGGGAGTCAGGTGTGACTTCGGCACGTTGATGGAGAACCCCAGCGAATGCAGGAGGTCGGCCGTAGTCTGGAGGTGGGAGACGACAGCCTGGGGGCGAGCCCACCTTCAACAGCCAGTCGTCGAGATAGGGGAAGACTGGAACCCCTGATCTGCGCAGATGAGCTGCGACCACCGCCATCACTTTCGTGAACACCCGAGGGGCACTGGTAAGGCCAAAGGGCAGCACGGTAAACTGAAAGTGCTCGTGGCCTACCGTGAACCGCAGGTAACGCCGGTGGGCCGGCAGGACGGGGATGTGAAAATAAGCGTCCTGCAAGTCCAACGCTACCATCCAGTCTCGAGGGTCGAGGGTAGACCGGACCTGAGCTAGCGTCAACATTTTGAACTTTTCCTTCCAGAGGAAGCGGTTGACGTCCCTGAGATCCAAGATAGGACGCAAGCCTTTGTCCTTCTTGGGCACCAGAAAGTAGTGGGAATAGCAACCACGACCTACTTCTGGGACAGGAACTCGCTCGATGGCCCCCTTGGCCAAGAGTGCCGAAACTTCCTTTTGGAGAAGGGCCAGATGATCCTTCGACATGCGATGGTACTGAGGTGGCATGGGTGGAGGAGTAGTCTCGAAGGGGAGGGAGTAGCCCCTTCGGACTATTTGCAAAACCCACCTGTCCGACGTGATGGTGCGCCAGTGGGGGAGGTGATGGCGAATCCTGCCGCCCACTTGCGTTTGGTTGCCCTGAAAGGTCGGACTAGGAGGGTTTGGAGGCTGCTGCAGAGGGGGCTGTGGTGGACTGGCCCGCCCGCTGGCTCCCAGAACCACGGCGGTGGTTCCCATGTCCCCGGCCGCGCAGGGGATGAACAGCTTGCGCTGGCCTCTGGCTCTGGGCGGGACGCGGCGGGGCACCCCTTCCGTAGCCACGAAAGGGGCGAAAGGCAGACTGCGCAGGGCGAGAGGTGGAGAGGCCCAAGGATTTGGCCGTAGCCAGAGAGTCCTTAAAGCGCTCCAGCGCATTGTCTGCCTTGTCGCCGAATAGGCGACGGCCATCAAAGGGCATGCAATAAGAGTGGATTGGACATCCACTGAAAAACCAGTCGACCTCAACCAGGCGTAGCGTTGAAGGGCTACCGACGTGGAAATCACCCTGCCTAGTGAGTCGGTGGTATCCAGCCCACAGCAGATGGTAAACTTTGCTGCATTTCTCCCTTTGGCCACAGCACCGGAGAGCACGGCCCGGGCCTCCTCAGGGCACTGGTGCAGCACCTGCGCCGCCGTATCCCACACGGAGTGGGTGTAACAGCCCAACAGACATGCAGTGTTTACCGACCACAGTCCCAAGCTGGAGGAAGAAAACCTCTTCTTCCCAAGATGGTCCAGCTTTTTGGATTCCCTATCAGGTGGTGCATTAGGGAATGCGCCTTTGGAAGTGGAGGCTTGGACCACCAAGCTCTCAGGGGTGGGGTGTTGGGAGAGGAAAGTGGGGTCGCCCGGAGCCGGGCGGTGGCGTCGGGCAACCATCCTATCCACAGAAACCCAGAGTCGACCCTTCGGGCTCCGCACGCGGAGCTGTGGGAGGGGCACCACCCGCATCCCTCGTCGCGTCGGCCAACGGACGGGGAGAAGTCGAAGAGCGACGATGCTTCTTCGACTTCTTCTTGTGCTTCGACTTACCTGACCCCAAGCGCGAAGACTTGGAAGAAGAATGATGGTGATGACTCTGCGACCAGTCCCTCGACCTCCCACGCGACCGGGACCTCGAACGGCGCGGAGCCGACTGCCGGGCCTCGAGTAGCTTTCGGGACCGCTCCCGCAAAGACTTCGGATTCATGGTCCGGCAGTCGGAGCACGACATGGGGTCATGGTCGTGCTCCAGGCAGAACAGGCACACGCGGTGCGGATCCGTCACCGACATCAGTCGGCTACAGGAACCGCAAGCCTTGAAGCCGGGCATCCTTGACGTGCACTAGGAGACAAAGACTCGAAAACGGTGTCGCCAAAAGTCGCCAAAAAAGTCAGTCAAAAAGTGACTGGAGGTACCGCTCTCTCCGGATCTGCACTGGCTGGCGCAGAAAAAGAAAGAACTGACGTCAGCGCGCGAGGGCGGCGTCTAAGTAGCTACCGCGACGTCATCCCAGCAACCACGACGCCAACGCGGAGCCGACCGACGCCAACTTTCGACGCGCAGGGGTACTGCTGACGAAAAATTCTCCGGATCCAATCTGACGCCTGGGGGTAATTCTAAGGTAAGGAATCTATAACTAACTTTCTTTCAGATAACTCATTTTTAAGTAACAAATGCCAAGAACAATAACATTTCCTACAAGTGCCCTCCTTTTAAAATAAGGTCAGCTGCTATGCAGCTGGGCGAAAAGGCTTTGCACACATTGCAAGAAATCTTGAGCACATATGTGCAGGTTGAGCAAGGAAAACATTTCTAATTCAGCCTGCCATTTGCACAGAGGTACCGCTGTTGCGAATGAGGCCCAAACAAAATTAGTATAATGTGACTGCAGACAAAGGGAATGTGTGGTTTTCTTCTTTTTTTTAGCGATTCGGTAATGTGTAAAGCTTTCTACTGTGCGCTACAAGTATTAAATATGCTTTATTTTATTTTCATATAGGGCTATAGTTTAAAAATCACTGTTTTGTACCCAAATAAGTGGCCCTGGACCTAAATAATAGGGCTATTACAGCACATCTGGGTTCCTTCACATATTTAATAATTGGACGTGAATCTCTGAACCAGTCTCAATGATACTCATACTTTAATGTGCTTGGTGTAAAAATTAATTGCTAAATTGCCTCAGCTGAAAGATCAAACATGCAGAAACACAATACTCCCATTTCTGAGAGATTAGTCTTCTCTCGGGAGAATAAGAGGCAGTGTTGAATTGCCATAACTGTTAGCGGCATCCCCCAGCACATTGCTAGGAGGATGCTAACACATGGACAAAGCTAGATAGCTGGCTCTAGTCACAACAGGATATTTCGTTGGAGTTTGAGAGGGAAGAAAGCAGGTCTGGGTGAGAGGAGCTTGTCTCAGAGGAATAAGTATGTTACAAATTGTAGGCAATTGACATTATAAATTTTCTCAGAGAACAAAACAGGTGGTAGGCTGGTTCCTGTGAGTGAGATAAAGGGGCTGATGGATGACATGATGCCCCCAGGTCGGGTGGGTGCCACACCAATCAAAATAAACTCCATCTCCCTTTTTGAACCCTTACTCAGCCTTAAAAAGGTACGAAGAGGCCTGCAAAGTCAAAAGAAGGACCAGCCAGAGCTGGCAAACCGTTACAAGGAGTCTGGAGACCATGGGCTTGTACTCTGGATTTGTCTGGGCTCTTTCCAGGGCTAGCTGCACCCCGGACTCCCTCAAAAAGGCAGTAGAGGGTGGACTTGTTGAAAATCCTGAAAGAGAGAGTTTCCCTGGACTTCTGTGGACTGGTCCCGTTGTGGGGGACTCTAACGTTGGCATTACAAGTTCCTACTGGACACAAACACTGTGCAAGTGGATGAAGGCTTGGGTGTCTGAGGAGTGGTGGAAGGAGAGTCTTCTGCCGTGGTGCTGCTGCCAGGAGGAACTCAGGCCAGGAGCCCAGGGATGGACAGGAGGGCATGTCCAGGCTCCTACAGCCAAGCAGCTGCGAAGGAGGCCAGAGCAGCAGAGTCAGAGTTTGTAGAAAATCATCCACAATCTTCACTTACAATTCTGGAGGTGTGAAGGTTCCATAAGCATACCCCTGGTGGCACAGGAATACGTAAAGGAGTAAAAAGTAGAAAACCCAATAGAATTGGTCCAACAGGGCATGAGGCTGTTTAAAAATGGTCTGCCACTTATAACGGCATGTTGGCCTCTGCAGCAAGTGTCCTGGAGCCAGAAGCACACACGTCTATCGAGAATCCCAAGCATATTCGTAGGTTTTGCTCCTGGGAGTCCATCAAGCATTGGGTCTCCGTGGGGGCCTATGTGCATGCCTGCACTAAATAAACAATTCAACTCACATTGGCAGTGGTGGACTGCTGCCGACATCACCTATAGTCCCATATAAACAGTCTTTGTACTGTGGTTCTGTATAGAGGTTGGCCTCCAGGCAGCCTGAGCATCTTCTCACTCACCCGCATCTGAAGGGCTGAGGAATCGGAGAGCAGAAGGCTTTCCAGGACATCTCCTGTGTGAAGAGCGGAGGGCAGAGAGTGCAAACCCAAGCAGCTTCGGGACTGTTGCATGGTCCCATGGATGGTGGTGTGCAGGTGGCTACTGAAGGGCAGGGGGATCTGCATTCATACGTTGTATGGATGGTTGATCACATCAAAAATAAATAGTAAAGAAGAACAGAAAAGGCAATGTCTATAGGTTGCATATTCATAATGTCTTGCGGTGCCCCCAGAATGGTCGGTGCACCACAAAGTGTTAATGTTGGTGCAGAGGGTCACATTAAGTTGCAGTGATACCACACGAGCCCCCTATGCAGTCGAAAAAAGTGCTTGGCATTAAAACTTCCACGGGACAGTGTCGGCGAGCCTAGGAAAAGCAGAACTCATTGACAATCCATCTTGGGGCTGACTTCTTCATTGCCCTGGAGTGTTGGACCTTGTCTGTTTGTGGGTCCTCAGTGGTTGCATGGAAACGTGAGGTACAATAACGAATGTTGCTTCTTAGTAATATGTTCATATTTGAAGATGAAAGGTTGTGTTAAAGTGGTTTCTGGCTTACTGATTTATGATCAACGTTATAACTGTTGTGGTAGAGGAACTTGTTCCTGACGCGCAGCATAATCCCTTACGCACCGGCGATACCTCTGGTGGGCACTCCCAGTGGTCAATCAGTACTGACTGCACTCACACTTAGGGAATGGCATGACAAAGGCATCCACACCCTTGGGGACCTATACCATGAGGGGACACTCACGCCCTATGCAACCCTCAATTTCTCACTCACCGCGCACTAGTGGCCTCGCTCACGACAAAATGGGGAGATGTCACGGCAGAGCTACGAACGCATCTGACCATGTAGTACTTACATGTCATGGAACGGGGCAGGCACTTGACACGCTGGTTCGCAGCCTCACTTCGGACTCACGCGGCATTAAGCCTTACCATGCTTCGCCACAAGTGGGAGCAGGACCTGGGTGGCCAGTTCACAGACAAGGAAGGAGCCAAGGTACTCAAGAGCCCCACACGCATCCCCAAGAACATGCGCTTAAGGCAGATACAGCTGTACATAATTCACAGAGCATACCTCACGCCTGCGAAAATCAATCAATACTTTAGTCGCAGAGATGCTGCGTGCCCGCGGTGTGGAGATATAGGGGACGACCTACTGCACATGTTTTGGGCTTGCCCCAGGGTGGAAGAATACTGGAGGGAAGTGGCCACTCTGCTACACGAGTGCACTGACCAGGAGCTGCCCTTCACTTGGCCTACATATCTATTACATAAATTTCGTAGAACCCCCAGCACGAAGGTCACGTCCAGATTCATAGATCTGGGAATGATAATGGCTAAACGACTGATTAGTAAAAGATGGAAAGCGGCAGATCCTCCACACATACAAGCTTGGCGCCACTCTATGCTCGCGTGGGCCAAAGCGGAAAGCCTAGCTATTGAGCGCGAGGAGATCCTGGGATTGCGCAGGGTCCCCATTGCCACACACTTGGACACAATCTACCTCCCACTACAACGCAGCCTAGACACACCACCCATGAGCCTCTCCGTAACGCCAGCCTTGGGCAGCGATTAGTTCCGCAGGCAGTAGTAGCGTGTGTGCCACGCCATTCTCTTACTGGCAGACATAAACAAACTATCTGTGACACTCCGCCGTTGCATATTCTAGACATGGGGTAGCAGCTAGACGCTGTTAGACACGTGAGCTATAGGCCATACTATATACGGAAACAAAGGGGGGGCTACGGGCTATATGTTTGATTGCATACATTATGCATTCCTCTTTTTCCTTTCCCTTTCATCCCTTTCTTTTGTATGCACAGTTCTTAGTTTCTGTTGATTAACAGTGAATCTATTATTGGCACTCCACTGCAAGTGAACGCCAGTGTTCCTGCTGACTCTATGGGACAGTACACGCACGTGTGCGACAACGGACATTCGCCAGCATTTATGCCTCAGAAGACACTCAATTTGTGGACAATGATGTGACTATCATGCCTCCTCATCCTCTTTTTCTTTCTGTCCTTTCACTCTTCGCTTGCTTACTAGAGCGAACCGCGCATGTACCTGTCAGTCTCATCCTTGACTACTCTGTACACCGCCCTGAGCGTGAACTGTAAATATACTACATGACTATGCTGTGCCTTATATGCCAATTGTCATGCACAACATTGCTTGTTTTCATGAGACTTGTGTTGTACTAATCATAAAACCCAATAAAACAGATTCACAAAAAAAGAAAAGAAATAACTGTTGTGGTAGAACAAACAGGCCTATGGGTTAACCTGTAGCACTGACTGACAAAAGATTTGACCCTGATGCACAAGTTACTTACCTTCGGTAACGATATATCTGTAAGACACATTAGTAGTGATAGATTCCTTACCTTAGAATATCCCCAGGCGTCAGACTGGATCCGGAAAGTTTTCGTCAGCAGTACCCCTGCGCGTCGGTAGTGGCGTCGTCCGGCTCTGCGTCCGTCGTTGGCGTCGTGGTCGCCGAGATGACGTCGCAGGCGCTACTTGGACGCCGCCCACGCGCGTTGACGTCAGTTCTGTACACGACTTTCCGCGCCAGGAACGCAGAGCCATGCAAGATACTGACCACTGGTGCATTGAAACTAGGGCCCTGAAAGAGATGACCTTAACCCTAGAAATCAGTTCGCAGAACGGGGAGGATGGAGTGGGGCGGTAAGGAATCTATCACTACTAATGTTTTTACAGATATATCGTTACCGAAGGTAAGTAACTTGTGCATCTGAAAGAAACACATAGTGATAGATTCCTTACCTTAGAATAGATACCCCAGCAATACCAACCCCGGTGGTGGGTCTGCGAACTAAGATCACACCAGAAAGTCACGGAGAACAGAACTGCCAAAGAAGCCGTCTCTCCGGACTTGGCTGTCCAGGCAGTAATGTTTGGTAAACGTGTGCAGCGAGGCCCACGTGGCTGCCTGACATATGTCTTGAAGGGGGACACCACGTCCCAATGCAGTAGTGGCTGCAGTAGCTCTGGTGGAATGAGCACGCAACCCGACCGGAGGTTCTTTTTTAGCCAAAGAGTAACAGGCTTTGATACACAAGACAACCCAGCGGGAGATGGTTCTCTTATGATCCGCCCGACCTTTCTTGGTGCCAACATAACTAACAAAAAGCTGGTCATCCACCTGGAACTGCTGTGTGCGGTTGAGATAAAAAGAAAGCGCACGTTTTGGGTCCAGACGGTGGAGCCTCTCTTCCTCTCTGGAAGGATGCGGAGGTGGAAAAAAGGTGGGCAAGGTAATAGTCTGCCCAATGTGAAAGGCCGTAACCACTTTTGGCAAAAAGGAAGGACGGGGCCTGAGCACAACCTTGTCCGGATGGACTGAAAGGAAAGGAGGCTTACAGGAAAGAACCTGGAGCTCACTCACTCACCTGGCGGAAGTGATGGCCACCAGGAAGGCAGTCTTTAACGTCAAAAGACGGAGAGGACAGTTGTGAAGGGGCTCAAAGGGAGCGCACAACAAGTACGTCAGAACCAGATTCAAGTCCCACTGAGGCATCACGAAAGGAATAGGAGGAAAAAGGTGAGTAATGCCTTTAAGAAACCTATTTACAACAGGGGACTTGAAAATTGAGGGCTGATCAGGGAGCCTGAGAAAGGCCGAAATAGCAGAAAGGTAGCCCTTGATAGTGCCCAGAGCAGAGCCCTGCTGGGCCAAAGAAAGAAGGAACAGTAGAACCTCAGAAAGAGGGGCAGAAAGGGGATCCACAGCCTTTGCTGTGCACCATGCCACAAATTTGTTCCACCTGCAGGCGTATACCACTTTAGTAGAGGGACGCCTGGCTGCCAGAATAACATTACAAACTTCAGGAGGCAAGTCAAAAGGAATCAACTGCTGCCGCTCAATCCCCACGCAAAGAGGTGGAGGCTGGACAGGTTCGGGTGGAGGACCGTCCCCTGCTGCTGCAACAGAAGATCCTTCCGAAGAGGCAGTCGGATCGGGGGATCGATGCTCATACTGAGTAGCTTGGGATACCATACTCTTCGAGCCCAGTCCGGAGCCAAAAGAACGACTTGGGCCCGGTCGCGCCTGATCTTCTTCAGCACTCTGGGCAGAAGTGGTATAGGCGGAAAGGCGTACAACAGACCGCAATCCACTTGCGATGAAAAGCATCGCCGAGCGAGTGCCGCCTTGGAAATTCCAACGCGCAGAACTGACATTGCGCGTTCTCTTTGGTGGCGAATAGATCTAACCAAGGCTCTCCCCACTGCTGAAAGAGACCTTGCGCCACCTCCGAGTGCAGACGCCATTCGTGATCGAGCATGCACCTGCGGCTGAGTTCGTCCGCCCTGGCATTCAGAGAACCTGCCAGGTGTTGAACCACCAGGGACATGCCCTGATGTTCCAGCCATGTCCAGAGACGCAGAGCCTCCTGACAGAGGGTCCACGACCCCACCCCGCCTTGTTTGTTGCAGTACCACATGGCGGTGGTGTGGTCTGTGAACACCTGCACTACTCTCCCCTTGACAGAGGGAAGGAATGCCTTTAGTGCAAGCCTGATCGCCCGCAGTTACAAAAGGTTGATATGGAGCCGGGACTCCGCTGGAGACCAGAGCCCTCTGATCTCCGCCTCTCCCATGTGGCCGCCCTATCCCAGGAGGGACGCATCCGTCACTACTGTGAACTCCGGTTGGGGAAGGGAGAGGGAATCTGCAGTCGACCCAATGCCGGTTCGTGAGCCCCCACTCCAATTGTCGTGCAGTGCCCTCCAAGATCTGGTCGTGATCGGACAGGTTTCCCTGATGCTGCGCCCACTGGAACTTCAGGTCCCACTGCAGAGCCCGCATATGCCACCTGGCATGATTGACCAGCAGGATGCAGGAGGCCATGAGGCCCAGCAGCCTCAGGGTCACTCTGACCGAAACCCGGGACAAGGGCTGAAAGATGGGAATCAGAGCCCGAATATCCCCGGACTCGCTGTTCGGGAGGATAGACCCGAAACTGCGCCGTGTCCAGAACCGCTCCGATAAAGAGGAGCTTCTGGGAGGGAATCAGGTGCGACTCGGCACATTGATGGAGAACCCCAGCAAGTGCAGGAGGTCGGCCGTAGTCTGGAGGTGGGAGACGACTGTCTGGGGCGAGCCCGCCTTCAACAACCAGTCGTCGAGATAGGGGAAGACAGACCCCTGATCTGCGCAGATGAGCTGCGACCACCGCCATCACCTTGGTGAACACCCGAGGGGCGCTGGTAAGTCCAAAGGGGAGCATGGTGAACTGAAAGTGCTCGTGGCCTACCATGAACCGTAGGTAACGCCTGTGGCTGGCAGGACGGGGATGTGGAAATAGACGTCCTGCAAGTCCAGCGCCACCATCCAGTCTTGTGGGTCGAGAGCAGACAAGACCTGAGCTAGAGAGAGCATCTTGAACTTCTCTGTGCGGAGGAAGCGATTGACGTTCCGGAGGTCCAAGATAGGACGCAGGCCTTTGTCCTTCTTGGGCACCACAAAGTAGTGGGAATAACAACCACGACCTACTTCGTGCGTCGGAACGCGCTCGATGGCCCCATTGGCCAAGAGGGCCGCAACTTCCTGCTGAAGAAGCACCAAGTGATCCCCCGACATGCGGTGGTATTGAGGTGGCATGGCTGGGGGGGTAGTCTCTAAGGGGAGGGAGTCGCCCCTCCGGACTATCTCTAAAACCCACCTGTCCGAAGTGATGGTGCGCCAGTGGGGGAGGTGATGGCGGAGCCTACCGCCCACTGGCGTTTGATGGGCCTGAAAGTTCGGACTAGGAAGGTTTGGAGGCAGTGGTGGCCGGGGTGGTGGTGGACTGACCCGCCTGCTGGCCCCTTTGTCCGCCGCGGCGGAAGACGCGTCCGCGCTGGGATGATTGCTGCGCCGGCCTGTGGCTCTGTTGCGAACGCTGCGGGGTGCCCCTTCCTGTGCCACGAAAGGAGCGAAAAGCGACAGGCGGAGGAGGGCGGACTGCCGAGAGTCCCAAGGACTTGGCCGTAGCCCCTGAGTCCTTAAACCGCTCCAACGCGCTGTCCGCTTTGTCGCCGAAGAGGCGACGGCCATCAAAGGGCATGTCCATAAGGGTGTTTTTGACATCCCCTGAAAATCCAGTGGTTCTCAACCAGGCGTGACGGCGAACCGCCACCGTCGTTGCAATGCATCTGCCCAGAGAGTCGGCGGTGTCTAGACCACAACGGATCATGAACTTGGCTGCGTCTCTCCCCTCTGCAACAGCCTGGGCGAGAGCAGGCCGGGCCTCCTCCGGACACTGGGGCAGCACGTTCGCCACCGTATCCCACAGACAGTGGGAATAATGGCCCAAGAGGCATGCAGTGTTCACGGACCGCAGAGCTGGTGGAAGAGAAAATCTTCTTCCCAAACTGATCCAGCTTCTTGGATTCCCTATCCGGCGGGGCGGAAGGGAAGGCGGTTGGGGAAGCAGAGGCTTGGACAACCAAGCTCTCGGGGGTGGGGTGTTGGGAAAGGAAAATGGGGTCACCCTGAGCCGGGCAATGGCGTCGGGCCATGTTCCAGTCCACAGGAGCCCCTGTGGTGGGCCTGGACCAAGTGCCCAAAAGAACGTCCGAAAGGGCTTCATTAAAGGGCAGCAGCGGCTCGGCAGAAGTAGCTGCTGGCTGAAGCACCTCTGTCAGGAGTTTAGTCCTGACGGCCACAGTAGGGAGCTGGAGGCGTAGGGCCTCCGCCGCCCTACGCAACACCACTGCATAACTGGCTCCCTCCTCCGTAGTCACAGTTGGAGGAGACAGCATGCCAAGGTCTGGTGAGGGATCCAGACCACTTGCGTCCCCCAATTCCTCAGCCCAGTCCTGTTCAGACTCGCAGGCTGCAGCGAGAGGGTCGTCCGACCCCTCCCAGTCCTCCCCTTGCTCCTCGGGCTGTTCAACAGGCCTAAAATAAGGAGTAGGGACATGGGGGTAGAAATCCCCAAACAGCGTTGAGAACGGCATCAACCGACGCCGCGTCCACTTTGGGGCTGAAGCTGGGGTCGACGTCGTCCCGAGGAGCGGGCGGCGTCAGGATCGGTGCCGGTGGAGTCGACGTCGGTGGAGTCGTAACAAGGTCAACCGGCGTCGACCGGGATCCAGGCCTGGATCCAAGGGTGTCCTGATGCGCCGGAGCCGACAGCGATGCCGGGGCCGAAGCCGCCGGCGAGGAAACGCGAGAACACCCAAGCGGGACCGCGGAGCCCGAAGGCGAGCCATGGCCAACAGGAAGCCCTGTATCTGGGCCGGAGTCGCCGACGACCCCGGGTAGGGCGGGTAGTCAGGCGGCGACTCCATGGACTCCGCCGGAGCCGCGGGGGTGGCACCACCCATAACCTCAGCCGCGTCGCGCGACCGGCGAGGGGGAAGTCAGAGAACGATGACGTTTCTTCGACTTCTTGTGCTTCGCCTTGCCTGACCCCGAGTGCGAAGACTTCGATCATGACGATCGTCGATCGTGACTCCGCGCACGGTCCCTCGACCTCCCTCTGGACCGGGACCTCTCACGGCGCGGAGCAGACTGCCGGGCTTCAAGCAGCTTTCGGGACAGCTCCCGCAAAGACTTCGGCACCATGGACCGGCAGTCGGGGCACGACTTTGGGTCGTGGTCGCGCCCCAGGCAGAAGAGACACACGCGGTGCGGGTCCGTCACCGACTTCATCCGATTACAGTCCTCGCAGGACTTAAACCCGGGCATCCCTAACTGCACCAGGAGTCGTATCGACTCGAAAAAGGTGAGAAAAAGATCTAAAAAAAACGTAGTCAAAAAAGACTAGGGGTACCGCTCTCTCCGGATCTGCGCTTGCTGGCGCGGAAAAAGAAAGAACTGACGTCCGCGCGTGTGGGCGGCGTCCAAGTAGCGCCCGCGACGTCATCTCGGCTACCACGACGCCAACGACGGACGCGGAGTCGCACGACGCCCCTACCGACGCGCAGGGTACTGCTGACGAAAACTTTCCGGATCCAGTCCGACGCCTGGGTAAGGAATCTATCACTATGTGTTTCTTTCAGATATTTTTTTTACTATTAAGACCTCGACGAAGTCGAGTCAATAGGCATGACTTTTTAATACTACATGTTTTTGGGGCACTTACAGGCATAGAGATGTTTTAGGGATTTGGCTCTATTGATGCACATACATTTCATGGTACTTCAGAAGTATGCAATATAATTTACGTTTAGGGGGTTAGGAGGCCCATGCTCGGGCAGGTTTTGGAGCTGAAAACACAAACACATGGCCACGTTGGGAATGTATATTATAGTCACCTGGAATGTCAGAGGGTTGGGATCAGTGCACAAGCGCCATAGGATTCATGCCCAACTAAACAGATGAAAGGCACAGTTTGCCCTACTACAATAGTCCCACCTCACAGATTCCGAGGCGGTCAAGCTCTGCAAAAAATGGAGAAGCCAAGTGTTCACCACATCATACTCCACCTTTGCGAGGGGAGCAGCTATATGGGTCAGACATGGGGTCCCGTTTGTGGCCCTGGAGCAGTGCACAGATGCACAGGGCAGGTATGTCATGGTCCATGGCACGCTAGTTGGCACACACAGTCATAGACAGCATATACACTCTGAATTACGATCAGGACAAATTTTTAGCAAGCCTCAGCACAGTACTGGCAGACTGGGTTGGCTACCCATGGGTAATGGGGGGGATTATAACACAGTCCTAGATGTTCAATGGACCACTCTCACCCCCCTGTCCAGGGAGCAGCCTCTATCAGGCAAGCGGAGGCCCTGCGCGGGTGGGCAGCGGGCTGGTCGATGGGAGATGTCTGGCGCCTTAAGAACCCAAATAACCGGGAATACTCCTCCTACTCCCCGCCCCACCAATTACATACATGGATAGATAGGATTCTCTGTTCCCTCTCCATAACAGCCCAAGTGACCCACACCACATACCTGGGGAAGACCTTCTCTGACCACAACCCGCTAGAGATCACGTTATCATGGGGAAGAATCCCCACACTTGTCCCTACTTGGAAGCTGTGGCCGCAGATGTTGGAGGATGCCGTCTTTCATGCCACTATAGCATCGGCCATCACTAATTACTTTAGTGAGAATGCTAACTCGGCGTCTTCACGCCTCAGACTGGGATGCGTTCAAGACGGTGATTAGGGGCGTTGCTATCGGCGCCATGGTAGGACCCAGACAGGAGATCCACAATAACCTTAAGTCAGTAGAAGACACTCTGAATGAACTAGAGCAGGAAGTGGTCAGTGATCCCCTCTAAAAAGGAGGCGTTGCAGGAGGCACGCATACAAGACGCCGAACTTCTGGAGCGACTCCGAGTAATGGACTACCAATCATTTACCCAGCTCAAGCACGCGGAGGCAGATAAATCTGGGGCGCTTCTTGCACGAATACTGCCAGATGGGCCCCCTCCTACCCCTATACATGATAGCCCTGTCCGATGGAACCACAGTGAACACACAACAGGAAATAAACTCGGCCTTCTGTGAATACTACGAGGCACTGGGGACGTAGCGGAGGAGCCCATGGAAGCCTTCCTGAGCGATCTAATCTATCCCAAACACACGCGCGCTGCCCAAAAGACCTGTCCGGCCCCATTACCAAGTCTGACATTAGGGCAGCCATCCGAGAACTCCCACGTAATAAGGCTCCGGGTCTTGATGGCCTGCCGGCAGAGTTCTTTGACACCTTCTTGGACAAATTAACCCCCCACTTGGAACAGCTATACCAAACTGCCCTTGATACTGGTAGCCTCCCTCCCTCCCTCCACCATGCAGGCCCTGGTCACCTCCCTTCCTAAACCGGGCAGGGATTCAACGGATATGTCGGGCTACCACCCATTGTCGCTTTTAGCTACAGAATACAAGATTCTAAGCAAAATCTTCGCCCGTCAGCTGCTCCCCTACCTGCCACAACTGATCCACACTGATTAGTGTGGCTTCGTCCCAGCCCGTAGTACCTCCCTGAACATTAGACGTCTCCACCATGTTCTAGAGACCACTCCCGGTGACTCTCTGGGTGCTGGGTGCATTTCCCTTGATTTGCGCCAAGCTTTTGACACCCTTAATTGGGAATACATGATAAAGGTTATGGACAAGTTTGGCGTCCCACCGGGGTATGTGAGGTGGGTCACGCTGCTGTACACGGCCCCTACGGCACGAGTCCGCTCTGGAGCTTATATCTCATGACCTTACCCAGTGAGCAGAGGCACACGGCACGGTTGCCCCGTCACCATTGCTGTTCGGGCTGGCGCTTGAACCCCTTGCTATTAGGCTCCAGAGGGAAGCAGAAACAATAGGGATCCGGCTAGGCAACTCAATACATGTACTGTCAGCATATGCGGACGATCTCATCTTATACACTCATGACCTGACGGGCGATTTAGAGCCCATACCACGTATTTTTTAACAGTTCGAACGCATTTCGGGCTAGCCATAAAAGAGAAGAAGTCCCATGCGTTCTTTTTTCACCCTGAAACCATTAAGTTTGGACAGCGCTCTCTCTCAGTCGCTCTAAACACTTTCAAATATTTGGGTATTCAAATATATAGGACCCCACAAGACTTATTAGAGGGCAATCTGATGAGGGCGGTTAGGGCGCTACGCACTCAGATATCCTTCTGGGTGCGGTTGCCGATCTCAGTGATGGGCAGAATAGCCATCTCTAAGATGGTTGTGCTCCCGCGCCTGTTGTACTTCTTCACAAATTTGCCAGTAATGTTTCCCGCCTCCCTTTTTAAAACACTGGACTCACTCCTATCGGATCTCATCTGGGGAACGGGTCGCAGAAGGGTGGGACTAACCAAACTGCAGCTGGGGCCGGACAGAGGGGGCCTGGGGGTGCTGGATTTTCGCGCCTACTGCTTTGCAAGTCAACTGCAATGGCTGTCGTACTGGCTCGCGGGGCGCAACCTGCACGAACTGGGCTACACATTACAATCCCTGAGCCGGGGCGCCCTACACACCTTGCTACTGCCTCGGAGTAGGATCCCTCCTGAGTCCCCCCTTTTATTGTAAACAGCTCTTTCTTATTGGAAAAAGGCTTTACAGTACACAAAGCAATGCTTCCCCTACGCCTCTAATATTCCTCTACTTGGAATCCCCACATCCACTCGCTTGGTCACTAAGCGGAGTATATTTTGTTGGTCTCGGGAGGGGGTCTCCTCAGTGGGAGCACTGTTTGCGGACGGCGCCCTGATGGATCAGGAGAATTTTGCTCGGGAACAAAGAGCCCGCGCTCTCTCTTTATGCTACATGCAGCTATCGTCCGGTATGTGAAGAAGCACTGGGCACCAGGCGGCGAGGAACCCCCAACACACGAGCTAATACATGCTGTATACCTGATGGGCGAAGGACGCCACCTCATAAGATGGCTATACAGGGGCGCCCGGGCACACGCAGGGACCTCCCTCATGACACTTAGAGAAAAGTGGTCCAGAGACCTGGGGAAGGATCTAACGGATAAGGATTGGTCCTCTCTCCTGGAATACCCTAAGAAGGTGTCCCGTAACACCAAATTCAAGTTAATACAATATACGATTCTTTACAGGGCCTACCTCACCCCGCACTGTCTCAACTGCATGTACCCCAATGCGCAGGTTTGTTGCCCCAGATGCCAGGCAGAAGAGGCGGACATACTGCATATGTTGTGGACGTGCCCACGCCTTAGATGGTTCTGGTCCGAGGTCGCAGATATCATAGGAAACATCACAGGAATCTCCAACTGGGACACAGTGGAGCGCTGTATACTAGGGCTATACCGCCACCCTAAGTCACAGAAAGTGCAGCTCCGATTCGCTGACTTGGCCCTACTTATAGCGAAGCGCTCCATCACAATGAGGTGGAAATCGGCCCTTCCCCCAACAGTATTCACCTGGCATGGGGAAACGGCCCGCTGGGGTGGAGCAGAAAGCGCAGTCATTAGAAGGGAGGGATATCGGGGGTTGGGAAAAACACAGATCTCCATGGAATGGGATCTGATGCTGGAGGCATTCAAGGCCATCGTACCCCCTATCCCACACCGCACATAGGGCAGACACCCCTCCCCCAATGCGAGGCAGGGATGGGTTTCCCCATCCCCCACCTGATACGGGGTCTGGCGAGTTGAGCTGCACCCCTATATCGGAGATCCCCACATGATGAATATAGTGGAACAAGGCTGAATCCTGGGCCCGAATTATCTCAGTTGGGGGTGAGCCAGACTAGAGGAAGGGGGGTGGATTGTTTTGTATTGTTTTGTTTTTACTTTAACCTTGATGGACAATTAGCCAGTAAAATTGTTATTGCAATTGGTTGATACTAAAATGCCAATATCCCATATGGGCTAGCATCTATATCCTGATTGTAACCTGTAGGTACAACTATATTCAAGTTCATTTGATTTTTGTCGAATTGCCTATGTACCAACTGTACCAATGCTTACACATGGTGCGACATTTCATAAAATCAATAAAGTATGTTTAAAAAAAAAAAAAAAACACTGTTCCCTGCCAACTAGAGAAAACAATGGAAAGAAAATCTAGCCATGTAACTTTTGACTGAGCTTTTTTCACATTAGGTCTTTAAATGCAATGACACTGTAGGCTTCCAACTGGACCACAATGTCTGCCAATTGTTTTTCTTGTGCTGAATGCCAAAGTCCCAGTGAATTACATCATTGCTAGTGAACATTTTTTTAATTTTTAATTTTATTTTTCCATTTTATCAATACAAAACAAACAAAAATCCAAAAACAAACGACATACAAATAGAAATGATAAAGCTTAAAGAAAAATACACGCATGAAGTTATCTTCAGGATTGTGACCAAATAACAGAAATCAAAAGGCAGATACATATACTAATATCAAATTACATTCACCAACTAAAAGAATAATGATCACAGTAATTTAGAGGCAATACCTCACAGTAACTGATACATAGGACTGCAGTGTGTAATCCAAAACCGGTGAGTTCTGTCATGGCTGTTGTGACCCATCTGTTGGCGCGGGTGGCGCGGAAAGCTCCAGAGCCCGAGTTTCAATGTAAGTAGTGTATAAGCTCCAGAAGTTCTTTGGGCGGTTCCGAGGGGGGAGTAGTTCGCTATATGCTTCTGTTTGTGTATTGCAATATATCATGTCCCTAGTCCATTGAGATAGGGAGGGGGGGACCACGGGACCAGTGCATTGCTATGACGCATTTAGCGACCAGAAGGGCCATATCCACTAAGCGTCTGATGGGCTTCTGCAATTTTTGGGAGTAGCCTAGGAGGGCCAGCAGCGGGTCAGGGCTGATCGCTTCTTGTGTAACTGCACTTAATTCAGCAAAGACTTGTTGCCAAAAATTAGCAATAGTGGGACAAAGCCATGCTAGGTGAAAGAAGTCGGCCTCGCTCCCCCCACATCTCTAGCAATTGGCCGTGTCACGTAGCCCAAATCTGTGCAATCGGACAGGTGTATGATAAATTCGGTTAAGAAATTTAAACTGTATAAGGCGGTGTTGACCGTTAAGTGAAATGCGCTTGGTAGCCTCACAGCAATATTTCCACATGCCGTCATCTATATTGAGCTCTAGATCAGCCTGCCACTCAAGTCTGGCTTTCACATAGTGGTTACGGCGCAGCTCCTGTGTCCTCGAGTATATATGTGAAACCAGTCTCCTCGGGGAATCTGTGCGAAGCAAAGTGGAGAAAGAAAGTACCTCCGGGGGTTCCAGTAACTCATCCCCAAGTAAATCCCGCAGTGCGCTTCTAGCTCTAAAGTAGTGGAATGTGGTTAGGGGGATGGTGGCGGTTCGGTCAGCAACAGGTCATTCAAGTCTTTACCTGCCCCATCACTAAAGAAGGAGACTATAGTGTCCATTCCCAGGGAGTGTAGCGCCGCTATCATTTCTGGCGAGGTGAGAAGCGGGAGCCACGCACACCAAGCAATGGGGGAATATAATATGGAGAGTGCTTGCCGGTTAAGGAGTTTATGCCAGGCGTGTATGGTGGCATTAATCGAGTCAAGGGTCCCAGTGATTCGGTGCGGCGTACGGAACAATGCAGTCGCTAAATGAGCAGGAGCCAGCGTAAGGCACTCTATGTGTAGATGGGGGGGGGGGGGTCTGTTGATGCAGCCAGTAGTATGCATGTGAGGCTTGGGCAGCCCGGTAGTAGAGGTCAAGGTCTGGGGCTCCCAGCCCCCCCATGGAGTACGGGAGGACGAGGAGCTCCCAACTCGCACGTGGCTGTTTGTCAGCCCAGGCCAATTTAATTTGTAGCGTTCTAAGATGTTTCAAGAAGTGTGCCAGTAGGACCATGGGGATGTTGAGAAACAGGAAAAGAAATCTGGGAAGGACCACCATTTTCATGATAGAAATTCTGCCTAAGAGGGAGAGGGGAGACTAATCCATCTCGCAATATCTTCTAATTTAGTAATTGCGCGGCCATAATTTTCCCTGAACACTAGCTCAGAGTCTGTATGTATTTGAATTCCCAGATAGCGTACCGGGTCAGTAGACCACCTTAAGGGAAAGTCTAAATCTTCAGGGAGCGTCGCTGGGGTGAGAGGAAATATAACAGATTTCGCCCAGTTAATTTTCAATCCTGAAAACTCTCCGAATCTCACTATTTCGCGTAGAACTGGGGACACATTTTGGGCTGGGTCACGAACGTATAGGAGGGTATCGTCCACATAAGATGAAATAATGAGGTTGTACCCAGGGAATCTAATTCCGCTATGGTATTCTCGCAACGCGCAGGCCAGTGGCTCCGCCACCAGGGCGTAGAGGAGCGGGGAGAGCGGACAGCCCTGTAGAGTACCTCTGGATATCGCCAGGGGAGCGGTGACCACATCACGCACTCGGGCCACAGGGGCCATGTATAAAGTGTTGACTAGGCATAGGAAAACACTTCCCAGCCCCATTCGTTCCAGGGTCAACGACATGAAATTCCACTCCGAGTCAAATGCTTTTTCAGCATCCCCAAAAATTGTGGCGGCCTTGGTGTCTGGTTTAGTAAGTTGGATTGCTCCAAATACTGTATGCAGATTGTGCGTAAGTGTGCGTCCTGGTATAAAACCAGCCTGTTCCGATCCCACAAGGGTTGGCATCAGATGGGCCAGACGATTCGCCAACACCTTAGCAAAAACATTTGTGTCTACGTTCAATAATGAAAGTGGTCGGTAAGAGGAGCAATGCTGCGGGGGTTTCCCGGGCTTCAAAATGACAACCAGGAGAGCCTCTCGCATCGTAGGGGCATGGAGCGTCCCTCAGCCATCTCCTCAAAGAGTGTTAGTAAGTGAGGGGTAAGAAGTTCTTTAAATTCTTTGTAAAAGCCCACCGTAAGTTCATCTTGCCCTGGCGCGCCACCGGAGCGCATTGTAGACAGGGCGGCATGTAACTCCCACGCCTCAAGTGGACGCATCAGGTATGCTCTGTGTTCGTCCAATAGCCAGGGCAGCTTAATATACTCCAGGTAATCCAACATGTCGGAGGGTGCATTGTGGGACTTAGCTTTGTAAAGGTCAGCATAGTATAGCCGGAAGCACTCTGCCACGTTATCAGTGTCGGCAATCTTTTCGCCCGCTTCTGAGGTTAATTCTATGGGGTGAAAAGCAGCTCGGCGCCCGTTCATGAGATTTGCCAGGGCTGTGCCGGGTCGCTCCCCCTCTCCATATGTCCTTGCTACTGCATATTTACCCAGTAGCTTAACCTCCCTATCCACCTCAGAGTGATATTCCTCCAGTGTAGTCTTAAGGGTGTCCAGCAGTGAGGGGTCGTTCGTTTCTTGTGTTTCTCTTTCTAGCCTAGCCAGGGTTTGTGCTAAGAGAGCCAGCCTACCCCTAATCGATTTCAGTACCCCCGAATGTTTAGAGATTGCAATGCCTCGGACATATACCTTAAAGGTCTCCCAAACCGTGGCAAAGTGCGGAACTGAACCCAAGTTGGTAGCAAAAAAAGGTTTCCCTAAAGGCCTCATCTAATAATGCGTAAGGGGGGAAGCGCCAGGTGAAGGGGGGGGCGCTTGGCAGGAGTAGCTAATATTAGTAGCACAGGGGAATGGTCAGAATAGGTATGCGGAAAGACCTCACAGTCTCGGACATTACATCTAAGTGATCCCGTCAGGAACCAGTAGTCGATTCTGGTATGAAGATTATGGGGCGCAGAATAATGCGTGTAGCCACCCGCCGCCGGCGAGCGGGAGCGCCAGACATCTACCATATTCAGCTCTGTCAGGGCGTCTAAGATTGCCTCAGCCGTCCGAGATCGGCGTCGTGGTGGTCCACCAGAGCGATCCAAGTCAGGATTGAGTACACATCTAAAATCGCCCCCCCATATCTGTGATATATCAGGCAGCTGTCGAGCCAGGGTCAAAAGGTCGTGGAAAAACTGCGAACAATCGTGATTAGGGCCATACACATTGATAATTATGTATTCCACGCCCCTCCCCCTGCACCTTGACACCACATATCTACCTTTAACATCTGTATGTAACTCTTCTAGGGTGAGTCGGGCTGTGGGATTAATCCAGGTGAGGACCCCTCGTGCATGTGTAGTAAAGCCCGTGGCATGGAATGTGCCGCGGATCCTGCCTCGGGTCTGCGGGAAGCTTGCTACGGGGAGGTGCGTTTCTTGCAAGAGCGCTATGTCAATATTATGTCTAGTGAGGTACGACATGACTTTCCTGATTTTACGCTGGTCGTTGAGGCCTCTGACATTCCAGGACAGGAACTTCAGCCTATCCTCCATGTCCTATAGTAGTGAAAAGAGAACGATGCAGCTATAGCGTCCCCCCCGCCCTCTGGTGATCATACCGGTTACAGGGTGATGTCGTCGTGTATCCCCTAATGTGTGTGTCTAATACCATTGTAGCATAGTGATCCAAAAAAACAAAAGCAAAATAAGTAAACAGAAAACCACAGCAATCCCCTCCACCCCCCTCCCACGCCATGCCAACCCAAACTGAGCACAGTCGAATCCCCTTCCCTCCCTTTCCCTTACCCTTAAGAAAGTGTGGCAACTAGCCATGTAGTGTGTAACACGCAGGGGCGGATGTTACCTAAGCACTACGAGTAACCGTCAGCATAAATCCACATTATAATAAACGTAGCAAGGCAATCAGACTCTAAAAGCATCCATCTGAAACAGCGAGCATCATAAGGGCTCAATGCAACTATCTATGTTCAAATAATATAAAACAACCCCTCAGGAGCGAACCCAAAAATATATCAAGTACCACAATAGTCAAGTAATAAGGCATAACCATTCCCCCAAGGAGCACATAAACCCCGGATACTTGCGGAAAGTCCAGGTGGTTGCTTCCCCACTCAAGCTCTTCACAGGTCGCTAAGTGCACTTATGGTGAGTAGACCTGGCGACTCGGAGACTATTGGGGCAACCCTTACTGTTAAAGAAGAACTGTATATCAAATTTCAAAAAAGGGGTCCTCCACAGATCAGATGTCTTAGTCATTGTCCTCAAGGGAGCCCCCTTGTGATCCGCCTGCCGCTGCGGCTGAATTCTCCTGCACTGCATCGCGTTTCGACTTCTTGAGTAGGTCTTTGAGTGCCTTTTGCAGCGTTTTCGGGTGTGTGAAAATGCGCGAGGAGCCGTCCAGATTCACCCTCAATTTGGCCGGGTACAGCATGGCGTAGGTGATATTGTGATCACGGAGTTGCCATTTGAGGGGGTTAAATTGGCGTTGCGCTTCTTGTACTTTCGCCGTAAAGTCTGGGTAAAGCGAGATCGCTGAGCCCTCATATCGGAGTTCTCCCAGTTCTCTGGCGCGTCGTAGGGCCGAGTCTCTATCCCGATAATTAAGCAGTTTGGCTATCACTGGGCGCGGTTGGGCACCCGGAGGTGGACGCTGACCCAACGAGCGGAGGGCTCTTTCAATCACAAATATGTCTGAGAAAGTTTCGCGGCCCAGCAAGGTGATAAGTAGCTTTTCTATAAATTGTTCCGCGTTGCCCATTGGGGTGGACTCTAGAAGGCCCGTGATACGAATATTGCTTCGACGGGAGCGGGCTTCCAAGTCTTCTGCTTTATCTTGCAGGGAGGTGAGGGTTTTAGCCATTTGTCTCTGTACCAAATCCGTCTCGGACTGGGCCTCTTCGACCTCTGTGACCCTGCGTTCTCTCATATCTATTCGTTCTGTTTGCTTGTCTAAGCATTCCGACATCCTGTCCATACGATATACCAGGGAGTCGATCTTCCCATCCATCGTTGACAGAATTTTCTGTATTGTCGCAAACATTTGTTTGACCTCACCCGATTCCTCCTCAGAGTTGTCCGCTCTGGTGTCTGCGGAGCGGGCCCTCTCCGTTTTTTTAGTTTTGGTTCGCTTGGCGTCGAACGGGAGCTTCGTCTGCGTTTTGTCCACCCTGCCCATAGTGCTGACCTTATACCAGGAAGGGGTGAGACTGTTTGCCTGGCCTGCGGCAGGTGGGCGAGGCGGCTTGGCACGATTGACGTCCGCGTTCTTCAAAGCACGCAGTTAGGGCCGAGGAATAGGTCCGCCTATATTCCGGATGGAAGGATCAGGTCCTGCACGTTGCGGTGGCCCGCAGAGCAGTGAGTAGCAACAGGGTGCGCGCGGTCGGAGCACTCCAGTGGGGAACCAGGAAGTCGTCCAGTTCAGCGATCCCCTCTAGAGTAGCCCAAGTTTCGAAGGGTGAGTCGCAGGGGCCCCTATATAGGCTGGAAAGTACACCGCTGTAATGGGGCGCCCAAAGCACGGGGGGACCGGGATGTTGCTGCGCCCCCCGCCTCCAAGCGAGAAGCAAGCGTATGTGCCCAAGGCCTCCTCACCTTTATGGTGCGTCGCAGGGAGTCCAGGAAAGCCGGGTGTCGGGCCCGCAGGCGCAGAATCGTCTCAGGCACGCAGTCCCAGTATTCCTCTCTGTAGGTTTGTGGACTTCGCCTCAGCGCCGCAGGCCAAAACAGGGCACCCCTCTCCCACAGTGGATGTCGCTGTCCCAGTGGAGGGCTCCGGCCGGGATGGGCACTATCCGGTGGGCCCCAGCAGTAAGCCAGCGATGATGAGCAGAGGCCCAGCTCAAGTGCACAGAGGGTCTCAGAGGGCCTCGCCCGCCGTCCCAGTCAGCAAGCCATGCAGGATTTCTCCTCCAGGGAAGAGGCACATGCTCCCGTCATGGATCTCAGGCGGGGCCGTCAAAATGGTTCTAGAGGCAGAGCACTCAGCAGCGCCGCCTCCCAGAGGGCTGCAAATCCGAACCCACCAGGCCCCGCAGCGGCGCGACGCAACAGCGCACCGCGTCTAGGCCTTCAGGCAGCGGGAGTCCGCTCCGGCAGCAGGGGACTTACGGCAGCAGTCGGAGGGAGGCTCTCCAGGTGGGTGTCAGCGCCAGAAGGGCCTTGATGACCCAGAAGGTGAGAGCGTGTAGTGGCGCCGCGTCGCGGCCCCTGACACAGCGAGGAGAGGCACGATGAGTGTGAGGCCGTCTCCGCCCCCCGCTCCCGCGGTCAAGGTCCGCAGCGGATTCCGGTCGTTGTGGGGAGTTTTTTCTCCCCAAGAGGGCAGCGGCCAATAGATCTTGCTTAGCGGCGTCTGAATTGGGGGAAAACGTTCGGCCAAAGTTGTTGATTGCCAGGATAAATGAAGCGTGGTGCTGACGGCTCACGGAGCTCTTTCGCTAAGCGGCCATTTTGCGCTGCGGCAAGCTCCGCCCCCTCATTGCTAGTGAACAGTTGAATGCTCTAAAACAGTGCTCTGGACCACTTCAATTGTTTGTCCCACTTTAGTTTTACATATATCTGCTCAATAAAATGCTTTGGGTATGGTTATGCCCCTGTATACTCTCAACCTCCCTTCAACAAACAGCCCCCAATTCTTCAACAAAGAGGCAACATTGCTTCAGTGTTCTGGGTTCATGTGTTTGCATTTTTTTATTTGGTTTTTCAAACTAGATTTGCTGTAAAAGAAATGCCTAGTGTTATATGGCCGTTAGGGTCATTGTCGACATTGCTAAGTTAGCATGAGCTCTGCTGCAATGATGCTGCTTTTGCACACGTTACTTGACTTGACATATGACTTTATTTTGCAAGACTATGTTTGTGCCTTTCACATGAAAACTGTCTGCTTTCTGCATTCTCTGCCTGTTCCTGGAGTTTAGTCTGAACACGATGTGCAAGGTCGATAAACAATGCCCCTTGTTATTCTTTTCTGGTCAGTCCCTAGCACCTAGACAAAACATGCTAAACACAGCTGCGCTGCTGGAAACTCGTGCTTTGATATTACGGGGATGCATGTTGTTCTAAAAACACACTTGGAGAGGGATCTTTCCTGGGAGAAGAGCTATGCTGTTCCTATGATGTAAAACTTCCATCTAGGCACTAAGGTATGGGGTCTGCTGACAAAGCCCAGAGTTCTTCCTTTATATAATAAACTTCTTCTTACCAAGGGGAGGGTGGTTAGGCCTTATAGTCCTTTTTCCACTGTCTTTATACGATGACATCCCCCTTTATAATCTATGGAATTGTAACAATGCTAACTGTTTTAGGTTTATGCATTTCGCTGCTGGTAGTGGCTCGTATACTGCATTACAGAGCACGATAGTTAAATAAACATTTTGGACTATAACAGTGACTCTGTCAATTCTCATTGTGGAGAAGTACGAGTGAGTGAGCGAAAGGGTGCGTCTTGCTACCGCGATTCCTGAGAGAGTCGGGAGTGTTGTGTTCTGGGTTGTCTAATCATTTGTAGCTTCGTGATTATGTAGGAGAACGAATGAGACACTATAGCTAGTCGGTTTTGGGACTTTGGGTACTGAGGTGGTAGGAAGGCTCAGCCCCTATGCACCGAGGTCCTGTTTTCCTGCGCATAGTTCCGTGTATGTGCAGAATCCCCGCAACATGGCGCTGCCAACGTTTGGTCTGGTACTTTTCTGCAAGACTCCTGAGTAGTACTTGTCCACAATCCCCTCGCATCTGTTTCCGGAGACGGTTGTGACGGTTTAGCCTCCTATATTGTAACATTATAGGTTTTTCAAGCTTGAATTTTGAAAGGTCTTTTTCTCTCTTCTAACCCATTATTGTGCTGCCGCAAATAGGTTGTCTTTTTCTACCTGTTGATTATGGCGGTCGCCATTGTCGGCCCTAACCGCGCTCCAGTTACCGCACATTAGACTCAACATGGAGTCCCTAATGCCGGTGCTGCTATAATCTTTGTTGTTGAAGCAGATGCTGCATTTCACTTCGAGGTGTTTTACTCTTGGGTCACTTTTCCGGCAGTTGATGGAAATGATCGTTTATTTCACGAATATACTGCCACTGCGCTTCCGCAGAATTATCTGCCCTATCGATCTCTTGAAGTTCCGTTAACAGCTTGGCAACACACTATATGGTTTAATGGCGCCCTTCCTCACCCTATGACAGCGGTCCGTTTAGGCCCCTTATCGATTGATGGGGCCACGTGGCCCATCTTGGCTGGGTATACCCCACACCCAAATTATCTTAAGGCTACAGTCGCAGCGCTACGCGTATTGTATACTTAGTTAATACGTGTACATATAGCTGTTATACAGTTCATGTCGCGCAACATGCAGGTGGGACCACCTGGTGTTGCTGCACAACCACCGGGACCCGGTGGTGTAGTTATCAGTCCTATCATGATTAATTCTGTGATGGGCAAGCGTCCGCAAAATAAGGATGAGCTTCCTTACTGGCTTGCTGAAAAATGTGGCCAACTCGAAGCTGTTTTTCCAAATACCACACCTGTGGAGAAACACAGGATATTGACCATGAGTTTACCTAAGGGCCTTGTTCCCGAACTGGCTGATTTTAACACTTGGGGTAGAGTGTTTGCAGCGATGTATTCAATTTGTTTCGGCACCCTCTTGATGACCGTTCTCCCTTCCGTGATAAAAAGTGTTCAGGATGAACACGGGGCCGAAGCTGCCCTGGAGTTGGGAATGAGACTTGTGGGAGTGTTCGATATAGTTTGCGATATGATCCTTGCTAATGTGAAGGGTGAAGCTGTGAGCTTACAAGTGGCACAACGCTTGGAGGCTGTTGCTGACGCAGACAAGCAGCGCAAATTGCCGAAGATTATTGCTAAAGCTTATAAAACCTTAGGGCGCAATAGTCTGGGGATTAAGCCTTTTACTCAACTACAAACTCAAGATCAATCTCAACAAAAAGCCCAAACTGAAAAGGATGGGAGCCCGTTCTTTCCTAAAAAGAACTAGAAAAACAAGAAACAGGGGCAGCAACAACAGAAGCTGGTTTCCCGACACCCGAATCTTCTGAGCGCACTTATGATTTGTGCGACTGCACGAAAATTAAGTCTCCTGATCGATTTAAAGTCCCTGATCAGCGCTCTCCTCGTTCTTTACAGGACTCTTGAGTCGGTGGTGGAGAGCGTCAGGATCGCGGTAAAGGTGCGACCACTCAACAGGGACGGGATCAACCTCACCAATTTGACGTGAAAGCCAAACAAGAGGGACTGCCTCGTTTTGGACCTCCGTATCAAAAGAAAAAAGTTGCCGCATTAACAGCGAAGTATGCCTCAGACGGTGAGAACGCGGCTCCTAGATTGGACAGAGAGCAACTGATACTTTCATTACAGTAGAAACAGCCGATACTCGAGTTGCGCCCCCCACCCCCCCTGGATAGACTATATGAAATTGTCTTACAAATTGAAGGTGATATACAGCGTACACTTACGGCGGTTTTCTGGGAAAATCTGACCTCCTCATGACATTTTGTTGGCGGAGGCAGATTGGCCTCCCCCATTTGTGCTAGCTGCTTGTAGAGGGGAGGACGTGATACTTCCGAGTTTTTCACGTTACATCCCTGAGGAACATGCAAAGGCTTACGCATCTGAGTGGGCATTGGCGCTTGCCCCAGCAGTGTACCGTAATCAGGTAGGCCGGGATAGAGATTCACCAGCCCATGAGATACCATTACGGTCTATGCCACAGCCGTAATATCCAATCAGACGTGAGGCTAAGGCTCCTGTTTGTGACATTCTAACTCAGTTGGAATATCAATGAGTAATTGAATCTTGTGCATCACCGATGAATAATCCTCTTTTTCCGGTATCTAAACCAGACGGTTCTTATCGCTTTGTATTGGATTATCGAAATTTAAATAGTAATTGTCGTACGTTTGCGGTAGTGAACAACCTTGTTCGTAAAAAATACAAAACAACTTTGGATATTTCCAATGGTTTCTACAGTCATAACTTGGCTCCTAAGAGCCGTGACCTGACAGCATTTAGCGCCGTCGGAAATCAAAAAAGATTTCGGCGCTTGCCTATGGGGTATAAGAACAGCTCCGGGGCTTTTGCTGCACGTGTTGTGTCTTTGTTGCACAGTATAGATCCGGATACTTTCTCGTACGTAGATGATATTTATCTGACAGACGACGAACTGATGCCGCATCTTGTCCGAGTCCACCGAATTATTCTGTTGTTTGCCGACTATGGATACAAATTCAATTTTGCAAAATCACACATCGCTTGTTTTGCGGTGCTCTTTTTGGGCTACGAGCTCAACAATGAAGGTAGGGGACTAGCTCCCCACTTTCTGGAGAAATGTCCACAATTGCAGCCTCCGTTTACACTGAAGAAGCTTCAGTCTTTGCTGGGATTTTTAAATTTCGGGAGGACCTACATCCCTGATTATGCCCATCGTATCAAACCGCTCTATGCGTTGATACAACCTACATATTCATCTGCCTACTGGCTTACGGAACATTCCTCTATTCTACGATCTTTGCAGTCAGATTTACTGGCGACTAACTACTTGTTGACGCGTGATAATTCCACGAACCTGCTAATACGTATTGTACCGGGGACGGTGAGTTTCACTTACTTGACGTTCAACGAGGGAGTCACAGTACCTATTACATACAAATCACATTTGTACACATCGGCTGAAAAGCGATTTTCGAATGTTGAATTTTTTTTTACCACGGTCCAGATGGCGATTCTGAAAAAACGCTCGCTGGCGTGGGGAAACGCATTCTTATGGTCACGCCCATTCCTGCTTTAGAAGCAATGACTAAGGCGAGTGTTCCGAACTCTAAGGCTTTACATCCCCTTTGGATACAATGGGCTACTTCTTTGACATCGTCAGATGTCACGTTTATCTTTGATCCTGCTCATCAGACACAGGAGTTTCTACAGTATGAACATGTTCATCCTCCTCCGTTGTCATTGCTTCCTTTGGACGAGTACGAATGTATCATTTACACTGACGGCTCGGCTCAACCGGCCATCGGGTCCAAACATGCTTATTCGGCGGCTTGCGCTATTGTGGCTGGCTCACTAGTAAATGGTGAATTTAAGTCTTCCATTGTACATACACAGGCACTGGGGGACTGCACAGCGCAATTGGCGGAGCTACGTGCTCTTATTCTGGCTCTTGAGTTTGCAGATCCTAATGTGAATACTCTTATAGCATGAGATTCTTTCTACTGTGTCCAGTCTTATAATGACAATTTATTCTTTTGGTCTCAGAATGACTATTGAGACTCTAAAGGCAGCGCAATTAAGCATAAAACGCTTTGGGTTCGAGTGGCAGAGCTTACAGAACGTCTGCCACTCACACAGGTTATACATACTCTTGGCCATCACCGTGTGGGAGCACATGCCGTTGGTAATTCTTTGGCTGACGAGGCAGCCAAGTCTGCAGTAGCCACGTGTTCCGTTGAAGCAGTTACAAGGTCCATGACTAAGATAGATAATGACATTTTGGCAGCTATTGCTGCTACAAGGGATGGAACTGCTTATCCGCGGGGCTTCCCTTCGAAATATTTTTATAATTTATCTCCCAAACAAGTTTCTTATGCTACAATACCGTCAGTTGGAGATCGGTTGATTCCCAACATGGACCGCAGACTAGCTTTGATCATAGCCGCACACGAAGGCATGGCTTCTGCACATGCTGGAGTGTCTGCGACTGTCTCTATTTTACAGCAACGTTACTGGTGGCGTGGCTTATATAAACAAACCCGTAATTATGTGCTTTCTTGTGACATATGTCAGCAAATCAAACCATCTACGGTGTCACAACCACCACAAACCCAGCTATGTATTTTAAATCACCTGTTTGGCTGTGTATATCTTGATCACTGCGGTCCATTGACTTCTGATACTGCATATAAATATATTTTTGTTGCAGTTGATTTGTGCACTAGATTCCTATGGGTTTGGCCACAACGCAGCGCTGATGCTCGACATGTCATTAGAGATTTGCTTGTCTTTGTTGGGACTTTTGCCTGTGGCACCTTCCATTCTGACCAAGGTCCAGCGTTCGCCTCTAAGGCGTACAAGGACGCGATGAAGTCGATGGGGGTGCTGGTGCAGTTTTCGTCTCCATACAGGCCTGAGGGAAATTCTATAGTGGAGCGAATGAACCATGACTTAAAGCAATCTTTGACAGCTAGGGTCTTAGGTACTGGCAGGAACTGGCTGGCCCATTTGTATGGAGTTCAACGTGCACTCAATCTCCCTAGAAGATCTCTGGGTGGGCGGACCCCATACGAAATGCTCTTTGGCATTAAAATGTTTGTGCCAGACCTTGATGGTCTAGACGTTGTGGCGGCTACCGCAACCTTTGACGTAGATGAACAAGTTACTTACCTTCGGTAACGCTTTTTCTGGTGGATACAATATCTGCCTGTGGATTCCTCACCTTTTGAATACCCCTTGCGCCAGCAATTCCGTGGAAATTCTTTCCCAGCTCTCCCACGACGACGTCACAATAGCACGGCTCCGCTCGCGACTCCGTAAGACGTCATCGGAGCCATAAGACGACCTCGTCGGCGTGCTGACGTCAGTTCCACCCATTTTTTCCGTGCCACCGAGGCAAACGGGAGGACCGACACATTTTCAAATGCAAACATAGCATTCCAAGTATATACACATATATAAATTCACAATTGCATAATCAATAAAAACATTGTGAAATAGCAACTGAGAAGGCATTTCTCATTATCAAAACTTTCAACATGATCAAGACATATTAAATTAAACATATTTTGGTAGAAACAGGTGGACAACGGGGAGGCGGGTGGGTCCGTGAGGAATCCACAGGCAGATATTGTATCCACCAGAAAAAGCGTTACCGAAGGTAAGTAACTTGTTCTTCTGATGGATACTTCTGCCTGTGGATTCCTCACCTTTTGAATAGATTTCCCAAGCCGTGCCTTTCCCGGAGGAGGGTGTCCACCTGACTAAACCAAAAAATCTTGCAAAACGGAACAAGCAAAATGGCCATCTCTCCTAACCTCAGAGTCTAGGCAATAATGCTTTGCAAAGGTATGGAGGGAGGCCCAAGTTGCTGCCTTACAAATTTCATGCACTGGTACACCTCTAGCCAAAGCAGATGTAGTAGACTTTGCTCTAGTAGAATGAGCTCTGATACCTTCAGGAGCTTCCTTGTTGGCCAGGGCGTAGCAGATCTTTATACAGAGGATAATCCATCTTGACAGAGTCCGCTTGAGAACAGCTTTACCCTTCATCCGACCAACATAACCCACGAAGAGTTGGTCATCAAGTCTCAATTCTCTGGTCCTGTCCAGATAAATACTGACCCTTCTCTTTGGGTCCAAGCGGTGAAGTCTCTCCTCCTCCTTGGAAGGGTGAGGGGGAGGATAAAAGGTAGGAAGGGTAATGGACTGCCCCAAATGAAAAGGGGTAACCACCTTGGGAAGGAAAGCAGCCCTGGTCCTTAGAACCAACTTATCTGCATGAATGGTCAGGAAAGGAGGCTTAGAGCTAAGAGCCTGCAACTCGCTTACCCTCCTAGCCGAGGTAATGGCAATCAAGAAAACCATTTTAAAAGTAAGAAGCCTCAAAGGACAACTATGCAGAGGCTCAAATGGAGAACCCATGAGGAAAGTAAGTACAAGATTCAAATCCCACTGAGGCATAATAAAAGGAGTGGGAGGAAACATGTTTGTAAGACCTTTAATGAATCTCATCACCACCGGAGATTTAAATAAGGAAGGCTGATCCAGCAAACAGATAAAAGCCGACAAAGCCGATAAGTAACCTTTTACAGTAGCTACAGCAAAACCCTGCTGCGCTAAGGAAAGTGAAAAACTTAAAACATGAGATAAACGAGCCTTCAAAGGGTCAATAGATCTCTCTCCACACCATTTAACAAATTTAGACCAACGGGAAGAGTAAATGGACTTGGTGGAGTGTCGCCTGGACGATAAAATAACATCCACCACATCAGGTGGGAGAGAGAAAGAACTCAGGTTGCCCCGTTCAATCTCCAGGCATGAAGGTGCAAGCTCTGGAGGTGGGGGTGAAGAACCTGCCCCTGCGACTGCGAGAGGAGGTCTGCCCTGAGAGGGAGACAGAGCGGAGGGTGCGAAGAGAGGTGAAGAAGATCTGTGTACCACACCCTTCTCGGCCAATCCGGAGCGATCAAGATGACTTGGGCCGGTCTTGGCAAATCTTCCTCAGAACCCGAGGAATCAAGGGTATGGGAGGAAACGCATAAAGGAGTTGAGAGCTCCAACTCAACTGAAAAGCGTCCCCCAACGCTCCCTGCATCGGAAACTGGAGACTGCAGAACAACGGGCAGTGCGCGTTCTCGTGAGTGGCAAATAGGTCCAACCGAGGAGACCCCCACATCTGGAAGACGTGATGGACCACCTCTGGATGAAGCCGCCACTCGTGATCGGCTGAGTAATGCCGACTGAGACTGTCCGCACGAACATTCTGCACCCCGGCTAGATGATTTGCAAACACACAAATCTGCTGGCCCTGAGCCCAGGACCAGAGTCGCAGAGCCTCTCGACAGAGACGAAACGACCCTACACCTCCCTGTTTGTTGATATACCACATCGCGGTCGTGTTGTCTGTCAGGACCTGAACTGACCGACCGCGAAGGGAAGGAAGGAAAGCCTTTAGTGCCAAACGTATCGCCCGCAATTCCAGAAGGTTGATGTGAAGCAACCTTTCCTCTGGAGACCAAAGACCTTTGATCTCCAGATCTCCCAGATGAGCCCCCCACCCTAGAGTGGAGGCATCCGTGATCACTGTGGCCATCGGTGGAGGAAGTTGAAAGGGCTTCCCTTGAGACAGGTTGCCCTGCACACCCCACCAAGTCAGCTCCGCCGCAGCATCTCTGGAGATTCTGACCTTCTCCCCGAGATCTCCGTCGTGCTGATACCACTGCCTGCGGAGACACCACTGAAGTGCCCTCATGTGCCAGTGTGCGTGACTGACCAACAGTATGCAGGAAGCGAAGAGACCGAGCAGGCGTAGGACCTTCAGAACCGGAACAACCGCTCCGTTGTGAAACAAAGGAATCATTTCCTGAATGTCGAGAATCCTCTGCGGAGGTGGGAATGCTCGACAAACAGTAGTGTCCAGTATTGCCCCTATGAACAGGCTGCGCTGAGAAGGCACCAGGTGAGATTTGGGCACATTGATCGAAAAACCCAAGTTGAACAACAGCTGTGTTGTCACCTGCAAGTGACGCAACACCATCTCCGGAGACTTGGCTTTCAACAGCCAATCGTCCAGGTAGGGGTAGAAAGGAACCCCTGATCTTCTGAGATGAGCTGCTACCACTGCCATCGCCTTTGTAAAGACTCGCGGTGCGGAAGTCAGACCGAACGGTAGAACCGCAAACTGGTAATGTTGCGACCCTACCGTGAAACGTAGATACTTCCGATGCGACTTCAGGATGGGAAGATGAAAGTACGCATCCTGGAGATTGATGGACACCATCCAGTCTTCCTGTTGCAGCGCAAGAAGAACCTGAGCCAGAGTCAACTTTTTGAATTTCTCCTGCCTGAGGTAAAAATTCAAAATCCTGAGGTCCAGGATCGCCTCAAACGTCCGTCCTTTTTGGGAATCAGGAAATACCGGGAGTAGCACCCCTGACCCCTTTCCTGCTCCGGAACCACCTCTATCGCACCTTTCTGTAACAAGACAAGAACCTCCTGTTGCAAAAGCAACAAGTGGTCTACCGAACAACCACCTTGGCGAGGAGGGTAAGGAGGTGGATACTCTAGAAAAGGGAGGGTGTACCCATTCTCTACAAGATTCAAAACCCAACGATCCGTTGTAATCAGTTTCCAATCCTGTAGAAAATGGGACACCCGACCCCCAACAGGACCAACATGCTCTAAGATGGGGGATCTAGAGCTGCTTCCCAACGGGGAGGAGAGGAGGAGGAGGAGGAGGAGGAGGAAGAGGACTGCTGCCGTGAGGCTCCCCTAGAACGGCCTCTGTTCTTACCCCTGTAGGACTTGTATAAAGGGTTCTGCTGTTGCTGCTGACCCTGTTGATACTGTTGACGGCCACGAAAGGAAGAACCCCTTCCAAACCCACGAAGGCGTTTGTAACCAAAACCCCTGGACTGTGTTTGAAGGCCCAGAGATCTAGCAGTGGCCCTACTGTCTTTAAACCGCTGTAAAGCAGAGTCAGCCTTGGATCCAAACAGCCTCGTGCCATCAAAAGGTAAGTCCAACAGAGTCGCCTGGACATCCGGGGAAAAACCAGAAGACCTCAACCAGGCCTGTCTTCTTGTTGCCACAGAAGAGCCCATCACTCGTGCAACAGAATCAGCCGTGTCCATCCCAGACTGGATCACCTGGCAAGCAGCTGCTTGCGAGTCAGAGAGCACCTCCATAAAGCTTGCCCTATCATCCTCCGGGAGCTTAGGAGCCAGTTGCTTCACAGAATCCATCAAAGCATGGACGTATCTTCCCAGAAGACACGTAGCATTAGTCGACTTCAACGCCATGCTTGCAGACGAAAATATCTTTTTGGCTGCTTGCTCCATCTTTTTCGAGTCTCTGTCACCCGGAGTAGTAGGGACAGCACTCGAAGATTGCTTCGAACAAGAAGCCTGTACCACCAAGCTCTCGGGAGTCGGATGAGTAGACAGAAAGGCAGGATCCCCAGGGGCCGGCCTATATCTCCGTGCAATTGTTCTAGAGACAGCAGGAGCGGACAAAGGTTTCTGCCACACCTCCAAAATTGGCTCAGTCAAGGCGTCAATGAAGGGTAACAGTGGCTCCGAGACCACCGAAGAGGTATTGAGGACTTCAGTCAAAATGTTGGCCTTCAATTCAGATGATGGCAACTGAAGGCCCAGCAAATCAGCCGCCTTCCTCACGACCACATAAGGCAAATTTTCTAGAGGAAGACCAGCCCTTGGTGATGAAAGATCGTATTCAGGAGATGTATCTAACCCACTGGCCTCCTGCAGACCCTCAAAGTCATCAAGAGAGTCTAAAATCTCTCCTTCCTCTTGCTCGTGTGCATACTCCTCCTCCTCTAGCAGCCTCTGTGCATCCCTCCTGGAGCGCTGCTTTGTCTTCAGTGCCGGCGTCAGTGGAGCATGAAACGGAGTCGACGGCGCCGTACGCGGCGCCGGTAACGGTGGCAACGGAACAGAAGGCCCCTCCGGAACATCCTTCGGCGTCGCACGAATCCGAGACGACGCCGACCCCACATCCGACGGAGCTCGAGGTGCCGGAGTCGACGACCTCTGCGTCGGGAAATGCCATGCCGGAGCCGATGGCATAAAGGGTACAAAGGGCGCCTGGGCATACTGGTGTGGAACACCCAAATTGTAGGCCAACGGACCTGTAGGCACACCCAGCGGAAAACTGGCCCTTGAAAACATACCATACATCGCGTTTAAGAACTGCGATGGGTCCGCACCAGGCAACGGAAAAGGAGGATAAGGTTCCGTACCTTCTCGCCTGGGGACTTCCTGAGGTCGAACTGGATCCTGCGGAGCCGGTGGAGACGGCGCCCGCTCAGGCGAACCCACAGGAATCGGAGACAACTCCCGAGGCGCCGAAGAGCCCTTCGACGCCGGCGACATCGGAGCCGGAGAATGAACCGACTCCGCTCTCGGCGAAGGAGACGGGGAGACAAAGTCCTTCCTCCGAAGTCGCTCAGGAGGTGAAGTCGGCCTCGAAGCCCTAGACTTCGACGAATGACGCCGGGATTTCTTCGACTTCTTATGCTTCTTAGATCTTGAAGTGTGAGACGAAGAAGACTTCACCCGCTTCCGACCTCTCTTCTCCTTCTTAGCTCTGGCCATGAAAAGTTTAGCCTCACGCTCTTTAAGGGCCTTCGGGTTCATCTTCATGCAGGAACGGCATTCTTCGACGTCATGGTCCGACGAAAGACACCAGAGACAGTCGTCATGCGGATCCGTAATTGACATCTGGCCTCCGCACTCTCTGCAAGGCTTAAAACCGGACTTCCTAGAAGTAGCCATTTCCAACGATATGAAGACACAATGTAGAAAATAAAGAGTCCCTGGAAAAACCGTTACGCGTCGACGGTGCGGGAAAAAGGGAACTGACGTCAGCACGCCGACGAGGTCTTCTTATGGCTCCGATGACGTCTTACGGAGTCGCGAGCGGAGCCGTGCTATTGTGACGTCCTCGTCGTCGTGGGAGAGCTGGGAAAGAATTTCCGCGGAATTGCTGGCGCAAGGGGTATGCAAAAGGTGAGGAATCCACAGGCAGAAGTATCCATCAGAAAACCATTCTACTATGTTACAGGACCTACAAAAGACCCGTGACAGCTACGCAACTGAACATTTGCCCTCTTCCAATGACACAGCAATGCTGATTCCGGTCGCCGGCTGACTTCCCTAAGATTGGAGATCTGGTACGTGAAAAGTTGGAGAGCAAAAAAGAATGTGGTCCCTCTTATCATCCACCGGTCCCAGTACTTGGATTGAAGGGTACTCGTACAGTAATACTACCATCTTTGCCTGGTCGCAAAGAAAACAGATACATTTCAGTGAACAATGTCAAACTACACCGTCTGACTGATTCTGAATAGTGTAACTCCTGCAGTGTCATGCAACGCTATCTCTTTGAATCCGGTGCATTCAGCCTCTTCGACTAATCCCCATGTCGTTGAGGGCGAGATGGAAACTACTGTTGACCTTTTGCCTGTTCTGCCTCCGTCCTCTTCCAACTTAGAAGTCGAGTATACTTATCCTGCGGATGAGTCCCACATTGAAGTACTGAACTGTCCTCGACAAGATCAAGCTGATGCTGCGCTACCACCGTTAATGAACTTGGGAGCAAGTGGGTATTTTGGGGACCGTACGAGCTTCTCTTATGACTCTTCCTCCTCGTCTTCCACTCTGGCACTTTCACCAACGAAAACAAGTATTTTTATCTCTTGGTTCAAAAAGACTTACCTGGTCCCGCCTTGGACCTACATCGAGTTGATACTTATCCTGATTTTCCTCTTCATGTCAATTTGATTTGTGACAGTATTTTTCTTGCTCATTAATGGTCATTATTTGCCAGAACGCTCTGCTGTAAAATTGGTCGACAGAATTCTGGCTCCCCATACATCATCCCATATAATGAAACGTGATCAAACCCTTGTGAACATTTCGGCTTTCCCGGTTGCAGATGGCATCGTTTGGGATAAAGTAGCATTCGAAATTCACGGCCCGACGGAAGTCCTCAAGATACCATACGTGTTTCGTTAGGAGATGTGGTAACACCGGACATACATTCCGATGATGGGGATGACAAGCAGTACATTCATTGTTTTCGGATTTAAAGTATTATGCTGCCTTTGATGCTGAAGATTTATATTTAAATTCCGCCAATTATGCTGATTTATTCGGATATCAACACTATGGGCATCATTCCTTACACAGAACAAACACATTAAGACCGGTTTTTAATTACACGCAATGGGAACATTGTCCAACTCCCTTACAGGGGAGTTCTAAAACCCTTAGGGATAACTTCACCTATTTCACGGATTATAACACGTCCAATCCAGAATCCTATTTCTTTAAATTGCAATTGTCACCTCAATCCAAATTTATTCTGACCCACACAAAATGTATCTATTCCAATTCCTTTAGATCTGAATTGGCCATACAGGGTTATGATCACTGGAGAGATACCATTGATTTAAAATCAATTTAAGGCACTAAGGCTTGGCAGGTTCAGGAAACTGAAGCTTTGCATCGTGCCTGCCTAATTCAGAATCAAATACTATTTTTAAAAGACACTGTGCACCAAACTACTTGTTTTGGCCTGGCAACTGCCAAAAAATTAAATATCCCATCCATTCCGTCATTGGCGGAGTATGATAATTGGCGTACACACAAATTATTCGATTGATCTATTACAAGCTCTGTTTCGAAATGACACTTTCAATGTCTCTGGAATTGACCAGTCCGGATGGTTATTATGGCAAACCAATTCAAATGCATGTCAGCTGCGTTTTTATAATGCAACGCCTGGTTTCACACAAACTAGACCAGATCCTCGTTACCCACATACACATTTGGTCACCACATATTCGGTGGGAAAATTGTGCCAACAATGGTTGGAACACTCCACTTTGTGGTCAGTGAAACAACACCGGTCACTCTTGATGAGCAACATCAATTTGGCTGATTTTATCTTAGGTCCTAGGATTCCTAGAACAAAGAGATTCATCTATGCAGCTTACAATGAAGTATGGAAACTTTTGCAGATGGAAGCAGCGTTCCGCCTGCGCCAAATTGACAAAGCAAATTTAGAAAAAGTCCTTGCAGTAGTCGACAACAGCATAAATACACTGTCTTCCCGTATCTATACTTTTGATAATATTGTTTCATCCGTTATTGATATTGTTCAACGTGATGTGTCTGTGTTATATCATGGTCAAAACCAATTACGATCTGTGATGCAGTTTGCATGGACGTTACAGACTCTCAAAATGGGAAAAGTGCCTTGGGATTATTTGAATGCTTCTGATTTGTTTTCACCATTTAATCTGACTGATAAACAGAAATGTATGTCCATGAAAGACGCCACATACACGCTACTGCACATTGAACAATTAGAACACTTGCCATTTTCAGTGGCGGAAACAGATTCGGCTGTATGGTTAATTCATGGCGTTCTCTCTCCCATTTTCGCGGTTTCAATTTAAATCTTGCATGAAACATTTCCCGATTGGCCGCTTTGAAACCCTGGGTAGGACGTTTCTCCATGAATTATGGTCCCTACCTTTCACCTACAGATGTCACCGGGAGGATAAGGAAGTTTTCCTAACGGGAGGACTGCGATTCCACAGTAGGACATTCCCTAGTTTGTAAACATGTTAAGTTACACAGCGCTTGTAATGTGTCCGCGCCTAATCTTGCTTGTTTTTTTAAAGGAACTCCTGTCCCAGCAATTATTGCCACTTTAACATTGCTTTCTAACGGCAGTTATCTTATTTTGAATAACCACGACTGTTGTGGTTTACGGAAAGGAATCCCGTATATAGTAACAGTTTCACAACGTGTTACTTGTTGTAGCAATGTGCTTTTTCCACCCCTCATGGGATTATAGATAGTTCCATTCGGCCTTCTATTCCAACTTTGAAAACAGACTTCAATAAGCTAAGCAGGCTCAAAGCGCTATTGTTTCAACAAGAAGTGGCTCTCACTTCGGCTCGAAAGACCATCGAATTGCAGGTGGCTAGAACATCTAGTGAGATTTAGTCCCTGCTGAACACGAATCTCCCACTTCATTTTGGGGAGCTGATACATCAAATATTTAATGCGTCTGACACCGAAGGCCTTGCTCATTTTTTTAAGCTTGTGGGATCCGGCCTTGTGACCTCTTTTCAGACGATATTTGGAGTAATACCAGCTTTTACCCATTCTATTTTTTCCATCGTCTTTGGAGAGTTCCCATTATTACTGGCGCTAGCTGGTGGAATCCGGATTCTTCTGCTCCTACTACGCAATGGCTGCTCAGCATGTGGTAATGCACAGACCCGTCCAATTGCAACTGTACCGTGACTGAATGCAACAACTTTTTGGATGCTTACCATTAGTGACTCTTAGCGTAAGTTATGGACTAACTTTTCGCTTTGCCTACTTCACTTGAGTGCAACCTGTGTTCTACTGTCAGCAGTGCCCTTTCTATTGGGCTTTGGATTTATGCCTATCCAATATGTCATGTTCAGACCCGGATTATGACCAGTTGATGGGTCCCTTAGTGGCCCATGAGCAGGCCTGTTCTAGGGATGGCCGAATGGCGCGTGCGCCTGCACTTGGAGTCTTGGCAGAGTGGAATATCTGTGCGGTTGCGCAGGACCTCTTGAGATGAAGTTTCATCGAATATCACACAAGTTGCTCGGATATGCTCTTGGAAGCATCGGATTATGATGAGCACGTCTGTTCCTTCGGCCTACTTGATTGGATGGCATCCCTTTTTTCTACTCCAGTAGAGAACGGTGGGCTGTCGCTACCTATACTACACTGCTTCTGTCGCCACCTTTAATTTCACACTGTTCCTCTGCACCACTGCGAGTTGCAGGGTGCAGTAGGTCTATACACGTCCAGGGGTGTAACTGTTCTTCAGTGTGGCTCACTGATTGCTGCTATTCTTTTTACTTACTTTTAATTATTTTTAGCCTATTTGTTCTTATCGCTGCGTGCTGCTGACTGATTGCTGCGATTCTTAATTCACTTCTTCTCACATGTTCGTACCACTGCGTGTTGCAGGGTGCAATAGGCCACTCTCTGTCCTCCCCCTCTTACCTAGTACATCGTTGGGCGGTGGGCGCTCTCCCGCAGCATAGCGGCTTCAACAATGCGGCCATCTTCAGTCTCCAGTGTGGACACTGTCAGGCGCCATCTTGGGACAGCGGTCTAGTTGTTACCGCTCAACCGCAAGATACCCTACTTAATGGGAGCCGCGACGAGGACGCGCGCCAAAGGCGCGCTAAAGGCAAGCCCGTCTGCGCCCTTCTGCGCCCGGACCGCGGCCAGTGCCAGCCATGCTACATCTTTCACTTCCACAGCCAGATTTGCCTGGCCCAGGGAGCAGCTACTAGGTATGAACAATACGGCTTGTCTGGAACCATCCAGCTTTGATCTCCGCATGACTGGTCGAGAGTTGCACTGCAATGCATGCACCTTTTCCTTGGGGAAGGAAGATAGGAGGGAATGCACTGATACTTTCACTGGAAAGCCACCCCCAGCACACTACAAGGCCACCAGTTTCAATATAGGGCCTGTTTGATAAACTGCAGATCTCTTCCCAAACACGCGAATAATGTATGGCTCACACTTGAGTCTGATAACTGGGACCTTATGTTCTTAACCGAAACCTGGTTAAAAGCGAGCACTAATCCGGACATACTGCTGGCGATACCAGAGGGTTATCGCATCGTCACTGTCAACCGAGTAGGAAATAAGTCAGGGGGCGGGCTTGCGGTCATTCTGCGAGATAACTGGGAAATCTTGCACAGGAGAATTGAGAGCATGGGGATGATTGAGGGGCTGTCGTTCTGTATCAAAACCTCCCCTACATCATCCATTGCTGGATTGCTAGCTTACAGACCCCCGGACACTCCATCCGGCCAGCTGCTGGAGCTTTACGACATTATCGCAGACCTATCTTGGAGGCATGCCAATTTTATAGTCCTTGGAGACTTTAATGTCCATATGGACATTGGCATCTGTGCCTTGGCCGCTCAGCTGGCTGACACGCTCAAGGGTCTGAATCTTGTTCTAAAGGTGGGCGCACCCACCCATACTGCTGGCCATATGCTGGATCTTATTTTCACTAACGATCCTACCCTGAAAGTAGAGGTCCCAAGACCATTAACCTGGTCCGACCACTGGTTAGTTCCTTTCAGCTTGACTGGCTTTCTCTTCGATAATAGTGCCAGACCAACGTATGAGGAAAGGAGAAGGAAAGGAGAAACTGGAGGAAGGTCTGCCCTGAGACTATGGGCCCCATGTTACAAACTGCCCAATTGGAGCAGACGGGTGACCCTAGCAGGGATGTTTCTACTTTTAATAGCTGGGTCTCCTCAGCCCTGGACAAAGTAGCCCCACTTAAAACTATGAAACTGTCCAGAAAAAACCCTCTGCCCCCTAGTTCACTTCAGAACTTTGCTTGGAGAAAACCAAAGGTAAGAAGTTGGAGTGTGCCTGGCGTAAAGACTACAACCCGGAGGCCAAGTGCACGTACAGAGCAGCTTTAAAAAAAATTCACGGGCTAAAACGCAATACTATCAGGGACCATATTGCCAACCAAATTAAGTCCTCTGATAATTCAGCGAAAGAAGTCTTTAAGATTGTCCAAGGCTACATCAAGCCAAAGGCTCTGGATAGTACCATTGCTCCCTCAGCTACTCTGTGTGAGGATCTATCTGTTTTCTTTTAGGAGAAAGTTCAGGCTATCTACTGCTCTTTCTCCCCGGCTGGGTCGCTAGCGACGCAAAAACCTATCCCGGACCCTTCAGGCATCTGGTTCGAATTTTGCCCGTTTGACCCGGATGCGTCTGTTAGAATTGAGCAAATGTAAATCGGGCTCGCCCGGCTAAGTTTTTTTAAATCACTGGCCCCACAGCTCAATCTGCAACTAAACCCTATCTGGAACTTCTCCCTGATAACGGGTACTTACCCCACTGCTTGAAAAAGGGCCTATGTCCTGCCGATTCTGAAGAAAGCGGACGCTGATCCAGCAGCGCTCAAGAATTTTAGGCCTATTTCCCTTTTGCCTGCACCGGCCAAAATTCTTGAGAAGGAAGTCCAGCAGCAACTGTCCAATTTTTTGGAGGCTAACAACTGCCTCCACGACTCCCAATCCGAATTTAGATCAGGCTATAGTACGGAGACAGCCCTGTTGGAAGTGGCAGAAACTGTACGTGAAGCCTTAGACCATGGCCACTCTGCAATGCTCGTGCTGTTAGATTTATCCGCAGCATTCGATACAGTGTCCCATTGCATCCTGTTGGAAAGACTTGAACATCTGGGAGTGACGGGAACCACGCTAGCCTGGTTCTGCACGTTCTTAGAGGGCCGATCTCAGCAAGTTTTTCTCCGCCCTCATGTTTCTGCACCTAAGCCCCTTACATGTGGGGTTCCCCAGGGTTCGGAGCTGAGCCCAGCCCTGTTTAATATATATCTGACCCCTCTAGCTTCGCTTGTCGAGCAATGGGGAGTGAAAGTTGTTTCCTATGCTGACGATACTCAGCTGGTGTTCTCTTTTATAGAACACTCTAAGGCAGCTTTCGACAACTTCAAGCAATGTCTGATCAACATCTCACCCAGTTGATTCGGCTAGGAATCTCGGGTTTAAGTTTGACACGCACCTTTCTTGTAAGGCCCAGATCTGCCAAGTCTCTTCGTCCTGCTTTTGGAAACTAAAAGCCCTGCAGAGCTTTCTTCATCTCCTGCCTATGGACTGCAGGAAGACTGTGGTCCATGCCATGGTCACTTCACAGCTAGACTATGCTAATAGTCTATATATGGGTCTCCCAGCCTATCTGATTCGAAGACTGCAGATCATTCAAAATGCTGCGGCCAGACTCATAAGGAATGTGCCATTTCGGCACCACATCTCTCCCCACCTGCAGAGCCTCCACTGGTAGCCTGTCCAAAGAAGGATTGAGTTCAAGGCTTTGTCCATCGCCTATAGAGCCACCAGGGACAGGGGCCCGGCCTGAGACAGAGACTCCAGAAATACCGCCAGACTAGGGCCCTAAGATCTAATCATCAAGAACTAATCAGGATTCCTCGCTTTTCTAAAGCCAGGATTGGCGGCCGTGCTTTCTCAGTGAGAACGCTGTCACTTTGGAACTCTATGCCGGAACACCTTCGCAAGTCTGAGACAGAACATGCATTTAGGGGGGCACTGAAAACTTGGCTTTTCAGCCGACCTTAAGGCCCCATCTCTCACTGTCGAATCCGCTGCTAATGCCGGGACACCTCCGTTGGAGGTAGCCATGCGCTGAATAAATGCCCCTATTATTATTATTCTACTAATGATAGGGATGACCTTTTGGAACAAATTGCATTCTTAAGTTCACGTACTTTGATGGATTTGTCCCCTCCATATTAATCACGTTTTCCGTAAAACGACAAAATTTAAACGACATACAATTTTATTTTGTTGAAATTTTCCAATTTGGTTTTTTTTAAGCGCTCTTGAACTTTGCTTCCCTTTGAACTCTGTTTGGGTCTTTTGTCTATATACTATGACCTTACCAAGGGGAGGGTGTTATATGGCCATTAGGGTCATTGTCGACATTGCTAAGTTAGCATGAGCTCTGCTGCCATGATGCTGCTTTTGCGCACGTTACTACATGACTTTATTTTGCAAGACTATGTTTGTGCCTTTCACATGAGAGCTGTCTGCTTTCTGCGTTCTCTGCCTATTCCTGGAGTTTAGTCCGGGGGTCTGTAAGCTAGCAATCCAGCAATGGATGATGTAGGGGAGGTTTTGATACAGAACGACAGCCCCTCAAATCATCCCCATGCTCTCAATTCTCCTGTGCAAGATTTCCCAGTTATCTCGCAGAATGACCGCAAGCCCGCCCCCGACTTACTTCCTACTCGGTTGACAGTGACGAAGCGATAACCCTCGGGTATTGCCAGCAGTATGTCCGGATTAGTGCTCGCAAAGTGCAAAGTCGATAAACAATGCCCCTTGTTATTCTGTTCTGGTCAGTCCCTAGCACCTAGACAAAACATGCAAAACACAGCTGCGCTGCTGGAAACTCGTGCTTTGATATTACGGGGATGCATGTTGTTCTAAAAAAACACTTCGAGAGAGACCTTTCCAGGGAGAAGAGCTATGCTGTTCCTATGATGTAAAACTTCCATCTAGGCACTAAAGTATGGGGTCTGCTGACAAAGCCCAGAGATCTTCCTTTATATAATAAACTTCTTACCAAGGGGAGGGTGGTTAGGCCTTATAGTCCTTTTTCCACTGTCTTTATAGGATGACATCCCCCTTTATAATCTATGGAATTGTAACAATGCTAACTGTTTTAGGTTTGGGCATTTCGCTGCTGGGAGTGGCTCGTATACTGTATTACAGAGCACGATAGTTAAATAAACATTTTGAACTATAACAGTGACTGTCAATTCTCATTGTGGACAAGTACGAGTGAGTGAACGAAAGGGTGTGTCTTGTGATTCCTGAGAGAGTCGGGAGTGTTGTGTTCTGGGTTGTCTAATCATTTGTAGCTTTGTGATTATGTAGGAGAACGAATGAGACACTATAGCTAGTCGGTTTTGGGATTTTGGGTACTGAGGTGGTAGGAAGGCTTAGCCCCTATACACCGAGGTCCTGTTTTACTGCTCATAGTTCTGTGTATGTGCAGAATTCCCGCAACACTAGATAACGAGCTACAGTCACCCAACCACCATGCCCAATTTTCAAATATAATCTCATTTTTTGCTGTCCAATCTACCGTTTCTGATTTAGTAATATTTAGATGCATCTCTCTCTCTCTCTCTATATACATACACATAAAAAAGCATTACAATTCTTTGAAGTTTCCGTTTGTTAAATAGCTAAATGTAGCTAGCAAACAATTTAACTTAAATAAAGGAGGAACAAAGCTTACCTTTTGCAATTTCCCATTCCTTAATTGTTGCAAGAAAACTGGAGATTTCTTTATCCAGTCTCATTTGGCATGAATGTGCTTTCTGTAAATAAAATAAAATAAATCCTAACCATTTTAAAATATATAACTTTATTTGCTATTCTGTAAACTTGCCTTCATTTTGCCACAGGAAGAGAGCAGGCTTTACAGACCACAGAAAGAGATACAAGGGTTCTCAAGTCATAGTCAATAAAAAACACTTTCATAATGACTTCATAGTCCAGCAACTATTTTATTCAATGTTCGACAAACAAGGAATCTCTGTTTCTAGGGTGCCAAACATGATTGAATGAGGGCCAGAACCATGCCACATTATCGATATAACGACATAATATTTGTTCACTATAAATCTACAAAGGAATTATTTACATAGTCGCAGATAAACTGTGACTTCAGTTCTTTAGCTCTACAGGGCCAGCAATGGAACCTCTCCTCTATCGCTTGGTAAAAGGAGAGTAAACTCAGAAACACATTAGGTACCGCCACTAGTGTTCATGAGACAGACCAACATGGGTTGCAGAAATTTCAGCGTCTGCCTAAAGTATACAGAGACATTTTGGGACCCTATGTGGGAGACGCATCAATATGGAAGAACAATGACCTAAATTGTGCAGTCCTTCGTACTCCTTATCACATTGAGAACCAGACGGTAGACAGCATTCCCTTCTCAAATAAAAAGAATCAAGGTGAAGGTAGACTTGGGGCTTCAGCAACAACCTATAGTTGACTGTTAGAATCGACTCCCTTATTCTCATCTGGGTTGCACTTTAAACAGGGTTGTTATTATCTTCATCCTAAGGTTTATAGATGCTGGATAAGCTGGCTGTTAGTCCCTATGGGGATTGGTGCAACCCCCAGGACTAGGTAGCAGCTATCATTCACCAAAAGTGTATGCTGTTCCTAGGTGGTGTTACTAGCACGTTGGCAGATTCCAGTTCTTACCCTGAATTCCTCCGGTTGTGTGTTGGCCACCAAGGATCAAAGATACATCTGACCTTTCAGAAATAAGGGGGAAGACATTCCCCTTGAAATACACAGCCAGTAGCTCTTAAAAGCCATCTGCTCCCCTGCCCAACTCCAGGACGCCTCATAAGTCTCATCAAGTCCAGTAGTTCAATATATGCAAATTCCTCAACATATCTGACTCGTACAGGCATACCATATATTCTCCTTGCAAATTACAAACAATAATGCATACTGACAATTAGTACATCCATATTCCACAAGCTTAGGCAATCTAATTGCAGCACTGCCAGCTATCTCGTCAATCCGAGACACAGAAAGCACCCGCCTCCAAAAACAGACATACGTGTGGCCTTCTACAGTATACCATCGCTCCTGTAAGGATGAGCCCACATGTTTCAGACTGTGTGCCTCCACTCCAAGCGTGCATTCCTCCTCACTTCAGCACCATCTTGCAGACCTATGCATAAGACAGCTGCACACTCTAAGAGTTTGTTTACTGATACAATGAGAGAAACAAGTTCTCAAGATAGTTTATTGCAAACTATGTCAGCCAGTAGAAGGATGATCACGCATCTTACAGATGTCTTCTCACTGGCCCTGTTCCATCCAAACAGCACCCAATTCCAAATTTCTTACCTTCTGTAATGTTCTTTCTGGTGGATACTATATCTAACTGCAGCTTTCTCACCTTTAGAATAGTCCCTAAGCACCAGACTAGCTCTTAACCTTTTCATAGCAGTGTTCCCGCCTGCCGCATGGTGACGCCGTGCAACTCCGTGATAGCCTTGATAAGCCACGAAAGTGACGAACCAGAGCCTTATATAAGCCCCACCACTACATAGCGATGTCAGTTTCATGCTTGATTCTTGTGCACCCTCAGATGCAGAGCGCAAACAATTGGAGGTACCAGTGTGCAGATCTCTAATTTGGAACCTTTTTAGATGGTAAAGGAGGCCACTCCCCAGAATGGGGAGGTGAACATGCAGTGAGAAATCTGCGGTTAGATATAGTATCCAGCAAAAGTGAGCTACTGATGGTAAGTAACTTGTTCTTCTGATGGATACTTCTAATTGCAGATCCCTCACCTTTAGAATGGATTGCCAAGCTATACCTCCCCAGGTGGAGGGTCTGTGAAATGAACTCAGACCAATAGCGGACGCTATTCTTAAATTCGCTAAGAAAAACAAAAACCCATTAAAGAACTTATTTCCCTTTATAATGCTAAATGTCTTTCCTTAGACACCTATGGGGCTGGAGTTTGGGGGTATGTGGACTGTGGCCACTTACAAACTACTGAAAATACATTTCTTGGCAGATTGCTAGCAGTGCCAACATTATTAACCACATTGAGGTTGACCTCCCCTATATCAAGGATGCAATTAAAATGGCACCACTTTTACTGTGGGCAAAAAGCTGGAGTTCCCCTTTACTAAATTCTCCTGCCAAGTTCTTGCAGACTGCATTAAATTAGATAATGGAGATAATATTGCTTGGCTAGTTTATGTCAAAAAATAATTTCTAGATCTTGGTGCACCACATTTATTCCATTCGCCGAGTGAAATCGAAAGTAACTATATAGGACCCTTTATGTTCTCTTTTTCAAACTAATAGGGACTCAAAAAGGATTAATAAGTCTCAGACTATGGATACTCTTGGTTACCATATGGAGATTACTTCTATTGAAAGTTGTGAACCATATCTAATTTGGATTCCCAACCAGGAGCACAGATTTTACCCAACTCGTTTTAGGCTGAGCACAGTTCACTTTCTGGTTGCTTTCCTGCAACAGGGCAGCGGGTTTTCTTCCCTGCCTTGTTGCCCTTCCGATAACATCAGTCAGCTATTTTTTATTCACTGGTTTGTTTTTCTGTAGTTTTTACACTAGCCCCAGAGTTACATTTTTATGCTTCATCTTACGTATCAATAAATCCAGATCAGCTAGATTGAGTCTTATATTCCTGCAGTGTCTGGAGACTGAGTTTATCTGTAATTAGCTACATAATCGGATTAGAAGAGACATAAGACCTTCTTAAATTGTCAGTTCTGAACTGTTTTTATTGCGTCTCTTGATTTATTGATGTACTGCTTGTATTTTAACTGCATGTTTTTACCTTGTTTGCCTGTCTTTTTATGGCTAGGTTAGCTGAATAAAGTATTTTGACTTATGACAGAGAATCATCAAGGTAGGGGGAAATTGGTATCCCCAACCTCCAGTGACCACCACCATCACTTTTGTGAAAACCTAGGGGCACTCGTGAGGCCGAAGGGGAGCACTGCAAACTGAAAACTGTCCTGGCGGACTTTGAAAAGCAGGTAACGTCTGAGACTGCAGTACTGCAGGACGGGCGTATAAAAATACACGTTCTGCAAATCCAAGTAAACCATCCAGTCCACCAAGTCCAGAGTTGTCAGGCACACTGTGTCAGGGGGTTAAAACCAATTTATTTTTAACTTAAGGTGGCAGCAAAGCAAATTATACCCCGCATTAGGCATCAGAAGGGTTATTGCTGAAACTCTTTGAGGAATGTGGAAGGTGAAATATCGAAGATGGCGGCAGCTTCAAAACTGAGACTAAGGTCAGCAGCCTAGTTGAGAAACAGTCAGCTCCTGTGAACCGCCTTAGTGTGCAGTCAATATCAGCCTTCAACTGATTCATCTGACGGAGAGTAGTGTTTCCTCAGCGCGCCTGTTCCGAGGAGCAAATGTCCTGTAGTTACTCCCAGTTCTTTGGGGTTCCACCCTCTTTTGCCTTAGAGTGTGGGGGGTATTCTTCATTTATTTTTAGTCCATGTCTCTAGAGAAAAGACAAACTGTCTAAGAGGAGAGAGCGCGAGTTATCATTGAACCAGAGTACCCAGAAAGAAAGACAGTAAGCCGATTTATCAGCCACAAAAGTATGTAAATATTTAATCTGAAGAAGAATTATCTTTTCCTTGAAACAAGTGACTGATACTTTGGCAGCATAAACCAGGATCAATAAACATTCAAACAAACACAAGGAGAATATATATTGAAAACCAAGGATAAACACAGAGCAAAATGATTATGTGTGTACATTTCCAAGAGAGAAGCCCTCTGAGAGAAGAAGGTATTAGAGTAAGGAATACATAGTTGGGATTTGAAGAATAACTATCAAAGTCAATGCAAATAATTTGTTAAAGGTTTAAAAACAAATGTTTTTTTGAAATGAAACCTAAAACCTGTTGTGTGTGCTATACCTATTGTTGTGCTCCATTTTAGATGTCAACTGAGATTCCAACTGGGCGTTCCTACGAAGAAATTCTGGGAACCCGAGAAGGATAGAAAATTAGCATTGCAGGCTCCAGAGGCAGTCTATCTTCTCTCCCCCTCCCTCCCTCCCTCCCCTTACAACTGCATTGTTGTGAAAAGGTTTAAAGAGATATTTGTATGCACGCAGGTGTAGGAGGGAATTAGGATAATTCATCTGTTCTGGTGGAATCTTCAGACTAAAGGTTAGTACTTGACGAGATCTGGGCCGACGTGAGCATTTTGAATATATCCTTCTGCAGGAAGCCATTCAGAGGTCTAAGGTTCAATATAGGATAGAGGCCTCACTCCTTTTTCGGTACAAAGAAATAGCAAGAGTAACAGCTTTTGGAGATCCGAACCCTTTCAATAGTACCACTGGCGAGAAACACTCACAACTCCTGTAGCAGAATGAAGAGGTGCTCCTCTGACATTTAGTCAGATGTGGGCGGCAAATTTAGGAGAGCAAAAAAGGGTAGGGTATAGCCATGCTGAAGGATTTGTGTGATCCATCTGTTGGATGTGATGAATCACCACCCAGAGAGGTAATATGAAACCCTGTCCCCCCACAGGATGGGTGTGCGCCACTAAGGGCAAACTAAAGCGGATCAGTGGCTTTTACCACAGGGTAAGGGGACTGGGAGGACTGCTGCTCCTGCTGGCTTGCATGTTTGCCAGACACACGTCCTGGGTCTCAAAAGGACTGAGGTGACTGCTGCAGTGGTTAGGACGACTGCTGCAGTCTGTATACCAACCTTTTTGGTTAGCCTCTGAATTTTTTTAACTGATGTGGGAACTGCTTGGGAGAGGTCATGAGACCCAGGTGGCGCGTTGTGGCTCTACTGTCCTTAAAACGCTCCATGGCAGAATCCGCTTTTCCACTAAAAAGATGAGAGCACAATACTGATGCCAACTACCCTTCACAGGCAGTCAGAAGTATCTAGGCAATCACAAATTACATATTTGGCCACGTCCTAACCATCAGGAATCGTTTGAACAAGCAAGGCCTACATGGACTTCCCGCAAGATCTTGCTGGCCAAATTCCAGAAGGCATGCATGTAGCAACCCAACAAACAGACTGCATTGACGGATCTTAATGCAGGCTAATAAAGCAGAACACTGGCTTTCCAAACGCTCCAGTCCTCTTGGACTCCCAAACCAGAAGAGTCGTGAGGAATGAATTGGGGTTCACTTTCCTACCTGAAGCCTGAAACACCAGGCTTTCTGGGTTAAGGTGAAAAGCTGGATCACTGGGTACCGGTCTGTGATGCAAGGCTACCTGCCTATTCATCGTTGGGCAAGAACAGGGCTTTGACCAAGCTCAGACAAGGCTGAAGGCAGCTATAAAAACTGTCAGACTGCTACTTCAAATGATGCACTCTCTTCCGTTGGTGATCCAAGTGGCAAGCCCATCCCAGTAACAGGGGAGGTATTGAGTCCTCTGACCTCTTGTAAGTCCATGTAAAACTTGTAATCGTCATAATGAGGAAGATGAACACCATGGTGCTCAACACAATCATCCCCTCCCTCTCCTGGTGTACCCTGTTCAGAGTCGGAGCCAAAAAGATAATGGAGATTCTGCGTCCGCCCTGGTAAGAGGCATTGGTACAGAATCAGGCTGATAATGATGATGTGTTGCACTTTAGTAATTTTGTAGAGCGACATCAGCTGAGATAGAGCTGAAGGCTGTTCGGGGGGTCAGACATAAAAACGAGCATCGGATTATTTTCTGGCACCAGTGGCATTGATACCAGAATTGACTACGAACAGCCCGGCACAGGTCCTGGAGCCAAATTTGATTTACCAGACAGAGTCGGTATGGGGAACACTTTGCCTTTTTGCATTTGCATTTAAAATTCAGTCTGGACTTACTGGAGGACTTTGACAATGAATTACCTATCTCACGGGAAAGTACCCGGGAGCAGAAATAAGTCCGCACCCGCGACCTGGAGTCAGAGAGGGACTCAAGCAAGGGCAGCAACTTCCTTTTATGTTCTGCTATGTACAATTTCGTTTCCTGATCCTGGCTAACCTTTGGGTGTATGAGGCCACACTTATCGCACAACTTCTAGCCATGTTCCAAGTTCAAATACCAGAGACACACTTTGGGCGGGTGCATGACAGACATCTGTTTTCTAGTCACGGTATGGTTTCAAGCCTGTAGTTTTAGGAGGGTACATTGTTCCCTGGTTAACTGGATTTCGTTTTAAGGGTGGTCAATAAGGTCACTTTTAGGGCAGTACAGAGCCAGCACAGTCACACGGTGCACCTAGCTAAGCGTGGAAGCTTTGCAGGAAAAGGTTTCCTGATCCACTCTGGCACCTGTGAAGTACTCTGGCACCTGGGGAGTACTCTAAAGTGAGGAATCTGAGGATATAAGTATTGTTCAGAAATCACATTCTTAATCACACTTCGCATCATCTCATCTTCTTTCAAACATTCAAGTTCATCAGCACAACTGGCATCCCTCTATAGTTGCCAGCAGATACCATGTCAACCTTCACTTTTCCTGCCTGCTCCTTCCCTTCCCTCTTTAAAGGTAATCTGGATCTGCAGTATGCTATATACAGAAATCATACTCCAACAACTTTGTGCCTAAGCAAGCTAATATAGCAGTAGATTTAGACAAAAAAACATTCTCTCACCAAAATGTAAATGTTTATCTGTTATCAGCATGAATTCTGTTCCCCAAATATATGTCTTAAACTTGAGCACAGTCCAAATTCATGTAAGCATTTCCTTTTCTGTAACAGAGTATGGTCTGCCTGTGGTCTTAAGGTTCATGATTCAAACTCTTCATTGTTGTCCTCATGCCTTTCTTTCTGAGTCACCAAACCTTCCATGCCAAACACACTTGTTTCAACTGGAACACTTACAGGCAGGGCTTTTAGTGGGCCGGATCCTGCAGGTGCTCAGCACCAGCAGTTCTAAGAAGCAGGTGCTGAGACGAGTCCCTATCGCGCTCTCCGTTTTTGCCCTCACCATCAGGGCAAAAAGCAAATCTGAACTCTGGAGCAGTGCCACCCTTCACTGCCTTTGATGCAACTTCAAAGAGACTCATTATAGTACTTTCACAGTCTCATTTCAGAACGTAAGCATTTTCAATATTATATAAACTAAGCCATAGTTGTTGCTTATTTATCTTATGCAACTAATAACCACTAACAAAGCCAATAGTTCTGGCTTGTTGTAGGTGTAATGTTACTTGTTGTATTATATATCTGGATGCAATAACAGAAGCAGCAAAATATTAGTCAGGTTTTTAGCTTCGGTGTTTAAGACACACCCTTAATATAATCGACCATGCCCCTTTGAGAGACCCCCTCCAGTTTTTTTTCATCCCATTGAAAGCCCTGCATACAGGCTTATTGGGGTTCAATGGGAAGGTGACAAGACCTCCCTTCTAATACCACCTGATAACACACTGATAAAAGTTCAAGCTTTGAGAACCTCTTTGCTCTCCCAATTATGCTCATCAATTTTTTGTCAATGAATGGCAATTTATACATATCACATTGAACGCTGGGCAGGTCTATGCAAAGCCTGCGTTACTTTCTATTTTTTCATGCAACTGCCAAAGATAACAATCATAATGATGACTAAAAGTTCAATAATGTAATCTTCGTATATTTTGATAAATTCCTTGTTAATTCATTTCTTGTGCTCATGGAGACATCTCACAATCTGTGGAATACTGTTGCCAATGCCTTTCAATTTGATTTGGTGTTGAAAATTGTTGAACTCACCTATGCCCCCCTCAAACCCTTTTTTGTGCTTTTCAAGCATTGTTTCTAAACCTATAATCTCCTGTCCACTCAAAGTTTGTCTCGCATCTACCTTTCCTCCACTACTCTTACATAAACCACATTCAGCTGGCATGCTTCTTCCCAGTCTTAATACCATCTCATGGAGACTCTTGTGAAATCAGCCCAAAGCACAAGATACTAACTTGTGTAACGATATATCTGTAAGAGACAGTAGTTAGTGACAGATTCCTTACCTTAGAATATCCCCAGGCGTCAGGCTGGATCCGGAAAGTTTTTGCGTAGCAGTACCCTTGCGCGTCGGTAGGCGGCGTCGTGCGGCTCCGCGTCCGTCGTCGGCGTCGTGATCGCCGGGATGACGTCGCGGGCAGTACTTAGACGCCGCCCCTGCGCGCTGACGTCAGTTCTGTACACGACTTTCCGCGCCAGGAACGCAGAGCCATGCAAGAAGCTGACATAGGTGTCTGAAAAATACTAGGGCCCTGAAAGGGATGTCCTTAACCCTAGAAATCAGTTCGCAGAACGGGGAGGATGGGTGGGCGGTAAGGAATCTGTCACTAACTACTGTCTCTTACAGATATATCGTTACACAAGTTAGTAACTTGTGCATCTGAAAGAGACACGTTAGTGACAGATTCCTTACCTTAGAATAGATACCCCAGCAATACCAACCCGGTGGTGGGTCTGCGAACAAAGATCAGACAAGGAAGTCCTGGAGGACAGAACGGCCAAAGAAGCCGTCCCTCCGGACCTGACTGTCAAGGCAGTAATGTTTTGTAAACGTGTGCAGCGAGGCCCACGTAGCTGCCTGACAGATAACCGGCAGCGGAACACCGCGGCCCAAGGCCGTGGTAGCAGCCGTTGCCCTGGTGGAATGGGCACGCAGCCCAACAGGAGGCTCCTTCTTAGCCAAAGAATAGCAGGTCTTGATGCACAAGGTAACCCAGCGGGAGATGGTTCGTTTGTGCACCGCCCGACCTTTTTGGCGCCCACGTAGCCAACAAAGAGCTGGTCATCCACCCGGAAGTGTTTTGTGCGGTCGATATAGAAGGAGAGCGCACGTTTTGGGTCCAGACGGTGGAGCCTCTCTTCCTCTCTGGAAGGATGCGGAGGCGGAAAGAAGGTAGGCAAAGTGATGGTCTGCCCAATGTGGAAGGCAGTAACCACCTTTGGCAAGAAGGACGGACGCGTCCGAAGAACAACCTTGTCTGGATGAACAGACAGAAAGGGAGGTTTGCAAGATAGAGCCTGGAGCTCACTCACCCGCCGAGCGGAGGTGATGGCCACCAGAAAGGCTGTCTTCAGAGTCAGAAGACGAAGAGGACAGTTATGTAGAGGCTCAAAGGGAGCGCACATTAAAAGGTAAGAACCAAGTTCAAGTCCCACTGAGGCATTACAAACGGAACAGGAGGGAAGAGGTGTGTAATGCCTTTTAAGAACCTGTTAACAACAGGGGACTTGAAAAGGGAGGGCTGATCAGGGAGCCTGAGGAAGGCCGAGATAGCACAAAGATAACCCTTGATGGTACCCAGGGCAGAACCCTGTTGGGCCAGAGAAAGAAGAAACAGAAGGACCTCAGAAAGAGGGGCAGAAAGGGGATTCACAGCCTTTGCTGTGCACCATGCCACAAATTTGTTCCACCTGCAGGCGTATACCACCTTAGTGGAGGGACGCCTGGCTGCCAGAATCACATCACAAACTTCGGGAGGCAAGTCGAAAGGAATCAACTGCCGCCGCTCAATCTCCACGCAAGCAGGTGTAGACTGGACAGGTTCGGGTGGAGGACCGTCCCCTGCTGCTGCGACAGAAGATCCTCCCGAAGAGGCAGACGGATCGGGGGATCCACGCTCATACTGAGTAGCTCGGGATACCAAACTCTTCGAGCCCAGTCCGGAGCCACAAGAATGGCTTGGGCCCGGTCGTGCCGAATCTTCTTCAACACTCTGGGTAGAAGTGGTATAGGCGGAAAGGCGTACAATAGACCGCAACTCCACTCGTGACGAAAAGCGTCGCCGAGCGAGTGCCGCCTTGGAAATTCCAACGCGCAGAACTGATGACATTGCGCGTTCTCTTCGGTGGCGAATAGATCTAACCAAGGCTCTCCCCACTGTAGAAAGAGTCCTTGCGCCACTTCCGAGTGAAGACGCCATTCGTGATCCATCATGCACCTGCGGCTGAGTTCGTCCGCGCTGGCGTTCAGGGAACCTGCCAGGTGTTGAACCATCAGGAACATGCCCTGATGTTCCAGCCATGTCCAGAGGCGCAGAGCCTCCTGACAAAGGGTCCACGACCCCACCCCGCCTTGTTTGTTGCAGTACCACATGGCGGTGGTGTTGTCTGTGAACACCTGCACTACCTCCCCTTTGACAGAGGGAAGGAATGCCTTGAGTGCAAGTCGGATCGCCCGGAGCTCCAGAAGGTTGATATGGAGCCGGGACTCCGCCGGAGACCAGAGGCCTCTGATCTCCGCCTCTCCCATGTGACCGCCCCATCCCAGAAGGGACGCGTCCGTCACAACTGTGTGTTCTGGCTGGGGAAGGGAGAGGGATCTGCCCATGACCCATTGCCGGTTCGAGAGCAACCACTGCAACTGTTTTGCAGTCCCCTCCGAGATCTGGACGTGATCGGACAGGTTGCCCTGGTGCTGCGCCCACTGGAACTTCAGGTCCCACTGCAGAGCCCGCATATGCCATCTGGCATGATTGACCAGCAGGATGCAGGAGGCCATGAGGCCCAGCAGCCTCAGGGTCATCCGTACCGAAACCCAGGATAAAGGCTGAAAGATCGGAATCATAGCCTGAATATCCCGGACTCGCCGTTCGGGAGGATAGGCCCGAAACTGCGTCGTGTCCAGAACTGCTCCGATGAAAAGGAGCTGTGGAGAAGGAATCAGATGCGACTTCGGCACATTGATGGAGAACCCCAGCGAGTGCAGGAGTTCGGCCGTAGTCTGGAGGTGGTAGACGACTGCCTGGGACGAGCCCGCCTTCAGCAGCCAGTCGTCGAGGTAGGGGAAGACTGAATCCCCTGCCCGGCGCAGATGAGCTGCGACCACCGCCATCTCTTTCGTGAACACCCGAGGGGCACTGGTAAGGCCAAAGGGGAGCACGGTGAACTGAAAATGCTCGAGGCCTACCGTGAACCGAAGGTAACGCCGGTGGGCCGGCAGGACGGGGATGTGGAAATAGGCGTCCTGCAAGTCCAACGCTACCAACCAGTCTCCAGGGCAGTCAAGACCTGAGCTAGGGTGAGCATCTTGAACTTCTCCTTCCGGAGGAAGCGATGGACGTTCCGGAGGTCCAAGATAGGACGCATGTCCTCCTTGTCCTTTTTGGGCACCAGGAAGTAGTGGGAGTAGCAACCACGTCCTACCTTCTGGGGTCGGAACATGCTCGATGGCCCTCTTGGCCAAGAGGGCCGTGACTTCCTTCTGCAGAAGTACCAAGTGATCCCCTGACATGCGGTGGAATTGAGGTGGCATGGCTGGGGGGTGGTCTCGAAGGGGAGGGAGTAGCCCTTCGGACAATGTCCAAGACCCACCTGTCCGAGGTGATGGGACGCCAGTGGTGAAGGTGATGGCGGACCCTGCCCCCTACTGGCGTGCTGTGCACCTGAAAGGAGGGACTAGGAGGGCTTGGAGGCCGCGGACGGGTTGGAGGTGGTGGCCTGACCCGCACGCTGGTTGCCCAAACCGCCACGGCGGTATCCACGTCCTCGGCCACGCGAAGACGCCTGCTGCGCGGGCCGGTGGCTGGGCTGCTGACGTGACTGGGCGCCCCTTCCGTGGCCACGATAGGGGCGAAAAGCAGAAGGTAGCGGAGGGCGTGTAGCAGAAAGGCCCAGGGACTTGGCAGTAGCCCGTGAGTCCTTAAAGCGCTCCAACGCATGGTCTGCTTTGGAACCAAAAAGACCGACTCCATCAAAGGGCATGTCCATGAGAGTATTCGGGACATCCCCTGAAAAACCAGTGGTTCTCAGCCAGGCGTGGCGACGCAGCGCCACCGTCGTTGCAATAGATCTGCCCAGCGAGTCGGCGGTATCAAGGCCACAACGTATGGTGTATTTGGCCGCATCCCTTCCTTCCGCAATGGCGCGGGTAAGCAGTGTCTGGACCTCCTCAGAATACTGGGGCAAAACAGTCGCCACCGAATCCCACAAGGAGTGGGTATATCGGCCCAAAAGACAAGCGGTGTTGATGGACCGCAAGCCAGCACTGGAGGAAGAAAAACCCTTCTTCCCAAATTGATCCAGGCGTTTGGATTCCCTATCCGGAGGGGCGGTAGGGAAGGCGGTTTGGGAAGCGGAGGCTTGGACAACCAAGCTCTCAGGAGTGGGGTGGACAGAGAGAAACAAGGGGTCGCCCGGAGCTGGGCGATAGGCGTCGGGACACGTTCCTATCCACAGGAGCCCCTGTGTTGGGCTTAGACCAGGCGCCCAAAAGAACGTCAGTTAGTGCATCGTTGAACGGCAGCACAGTCTCCAAGGAGGAGGCTGCCGGCTGAAGCACTTCTGTCAAGAGATTAGTCTTGACCGTCACGGTAGGGAGTCGGAGATGTAAGGCTCCAGCTGCCCTACGCAACACCGTTGCAAAATTGGCTCCCTCCTCCGTAGCCACGGGAGGAGACAGCATGCCAGTGTCAGGGGAAGTATCCAGACCACTGGCATCCCCTAGTTCCTCTGCCCAGTCCTCATCATACTGACACTGCTGTGCCAGAGGGTCCTCAGACCCCTCCCAGTCCTCCTGGTCCTCCTCCGGTCAAAAATAAGGAGGAGGAGGGACATTTGGGACCCAAGGTCCCATCGGCGCCGGAAACGGCGTCGAGCGACGTCGGTCCAGCTCCATGTCCGGAGCCGGAGAGTAAATGGGGACGCCGCCGCCCGGAGCCCCGGGCGGCGTCAGGAACGGCACCGGAGACATCGACGCCGGCGGAGGCGTGGTCAGGTCGACCGGCGTCGATGGGGGTTGCGGTACCACCGGAGCCGGGATCGAGGCCGGGGCCGGAGCCGGGACCGAGGCTGGAGGCACGAGCGACGCCGGGACCGGAGTCGTCGGCGACGCCGGGGCAACCCCATCAGGGCCCGCGGGGCCCGAAGGCGCACCGGAGGGACCTTGAGGCCCGAAGAGGCGGGCCATGGCCGACAGGAATTCCTGTACTTGGGCCGGATCCGCCCCCGAACCCGGGAAGGACGGGTATTGCGGGGGCGACTCCACAGGCATGTCCGGGGCCGCGGGGACGGTGCCGGGAGGGGCCTCAGCCGAGTTGCGAGACCGGCGAGGCGAAGTCCTAGAGCGATGATGCTTTTTGGACTTCTTGTGCTTAGACTTACCGGACTACGAAGACTTGGATCCCGACCACCGGCGAGGACTCCGCGACCGACCCCTCGACCTCTCACGCGACCGGGGTTTGGTGTGGCGCGGAGCCGACTGCCGGGCCTCGAGGAGCTTTCGAGACCGCTCTCGCAAAGCTTTCGGGTTGAGGGCCCGGCAGTCGGAACACGACTTCGTGTCGTGGCCTCGGCCGAGGCAGAAGAGACACTCCAGATGCGGGTCTGTGATGGACATCATCCGAGCACAGGCGTCGCAACGTTTAAAGCCGGGCATCCCTACGACACCTTGGAGTCGATTCGAAAGAAACAGTGAAAAAATTCACCAAAAAAGTTAGTCAAAAAATGACTAGGGCACTGCTCTTCCCGGATCTGCGCTTGCTGGCGCGGAAAAAGAAGAACTGAAGTCAGCGCGCAGGGGCGGCGTCTAAGTACTGCCCGCGACGTCATCCCGGCGATCACGACGCCGACGACGGACGCGGAGCCGTACGACGCCGCCTACCGACGCGCAAGGGTACTGCTACGCAAAAACTTTCCGGATCCAGCCTGACGCCTGGGGATATTCGAAGGTAAGGAATCTGTCACTAACGTGTCTCTTTCAGATATGTCCTACCCCATGCCAGACACACACACATCCTTCTTCCACACACATTCCCTTTAAAAATCAAATATGGGTTCAAAAACCCAATCAAATGCATCTTTAGACTTGCATAAGCCTTTGTCTTATTATGACTTTTTAAACTACATCCCTTCTCCAAAATGTTGAAAGGTCGTCTTAGAGATAATGCTAAGGCAAGCCACAGAATCAAACACAAGGGTCAGCATCCCACCCCCTATATTCATCTCTACTATGGGGTCTGCTGAGCATCCATCAGTGAGTACCAAGAATTCTCTAATAACCCCACGTTCAGCACCAAACCTTTCATATTTTCCCCTAGTTTACCCTCATTCACCATTCTCACATCTTGCTTCCTCCTCTAAACATTTCCACAACTGCTGCAAAAAAGTTTCAAAACTTTGAACTTGAAAAATGCCTTAAATATCATAAGCATGTTTCATTTTCAGGCAAATTAGTCACACAAACCTTCACACTAGCCTTCTTATTCATGCTCATCTGAGTAATGCACTACAGAGGAGGTCAGATCTTCATCTTATTTTCCATCAAAAGAATCATGGTTCCATTTTCACACCAAAGTCTGTACAGAGTTGTGCCCCACCGCAGAACGTTTCTCTTCCTTACCACGTTGGTGGTACTCCTTACTGAAACTCTTTACCCACAGCTTGAACCAGAAACCAAATTGCTCACATAATAGTTCCTTTTGACCTGAACTCACTGCCCGTGACACATGAAGAGGAAAAGGAAGTTCTTAAGATAGTTTATTGTGACCCAGCACGGTTGTTTTCTTTTTTACAAATGTTTTTATTTATTGTTTGCAACATAAACAGTCAGAAAGATCATGAATACACGATACGATTGGAGTGATGAGCAGTGACAATCGATATAAAACTAAAAATCTGGCAGCGTTCTCTTCGAACGAGAGCAAGAGGGTAAACTCTAGATTCAGAGACGTACATGTGTTGAGGGTCACAACAATCTTATCTACAGTTCTCGACAATAGGTCAGGCATCACAACTTTCAAGGCTCTTTCCCCGATCCCCCCGGTAATGAGTCCACTCCCTCCTCCCCCAGTTCCAGACCGTAATATTTTATCCATGGAGCCCATATCTTTCGGAGACAGCCCCTTGCTTTGTACGTCACTCGTTCCGCAACCATATAAAGGTCCAAACATGTCCTCCATTCCTTAAGTGTGGGGAGTTGGTGGGCCCCCCAGTAACGAGCTATGTCCCTTTTGGCAACCACCAGCCCTAAGTTAGCTAATATAAGGTTGTGACGGGGCAGATCCACGTCCATGGGGATGCCTAGTAGAAGAAATCGAGGTTCCAGCTCAATTTGTGCCCCCAGAATGTTGTTCAATTCCTTCACCACCTTACTCCAATATGTTTGTATCCTGTTGCACTCTCATATGGTGTGTATAAATGTATCACGTTCAGTGTGGCATCTAAGACAGTCCAGGGTGTCAGCCCTCCCCATAGTGTGGAGCCTCGCCCTGTCAAAGTAAGTCCTGTGGAGGATTTTGTATTGAATAAGACGCAGTCTCAAATTAATCGCCACTTCACGCTGATGCATAAGGGCAGCCTCCCAATCTATGTCTTCCATCGGGCCAGTGGTGAGTTCCCATTTAGCTCTAAGCGGGCCCAACTTATCAGGCATGTTGTTAATTAGTGTTTTATAGGTCAACGAGATGGCTTGAGTAGGAATCTCTTCCTGCAGGAGCCTGCCTTCCAATGGGGCATATTCCGGCAATATCACCTCATCTAGTCCCTCAGCCTGCCAGGCATGTTTCAGTCTAAAATAGGCATAGGATTGAGTGGCATGAAGTTGATAAGTAGCTTGGAGCGTAGTGAATGGGGCCAGTGTGCCTTTTTCTAAGACGTCCCCTATTTTAGAGATCCCAATTAAATCCCACTGTTTAAAGCCTCTCAGCTTGCCAAGTTCAACTAATCGTGCTCCTTTCCATAAGGGGGTTTCCCTCGTGGGTCGCCTGTCCCATTCCATTTGCTTCTCAGCACCTTTCCACGCCTCTAGTACTCTTTGGGTAGCCGGTAGGAGCCGGCTACTACCTTTACCTCCATATATATAGTGCAATTGCGTACGGTCCCGGAATTGCAGTTTTTCCAGCATATAAGTGGGGTGGTCCCTAAGAGCGTGGTTCCATTCATTGATTACAATGAGATGGGCCGCCCTGTAATACGCTCTGATGTCTGGTAAGGCCAAACCTCCATTGTACTGGATCCGCTGCAATGTTTGCAGTGCTATTCGTGGATGAGCCCCATCCCAGAGAAGCAGGCGTAATTCGCTGTTGAGAGTTATAAACACGGCCTCAGGTATTTTACAGTAAGTATTTTGCAAAACAGAGCAATTGGGGAAGTGTGATCATCTTATACATAGCAGCCCTCCCCATAATTGTCAGAGGGAGCTTCCTCCACCTCTTAACATCTTCTTGAAAATTTAGAACGACTCGCCTTACATTTCGGTCTAGGCTGGATGCTACCTCAGTGGTGATATAGAGCCCAAGGTAGGTGAATCCCTCTGTGGACAATCGCAGGCAGCACGGGTAGGACTGGGGTTCCACCACCCCTCCCACCGGGTACAGGGTGGATTTACTCCAATTAATCCTGTATCCCGCGTGGCGGCCATATTCCTAAAAAATTTGCAACCTTTTTAGGAGCGTCTCGGTGGGATCTGTGACACATAGCAAAATATCATCCGCATATAAAGATATGAGTTCTTCCTTTAAGAATTGGGACTCGTCTATGAAACCACCCAGCCCTTGGGAGGCTCTAACAACACAAGCCAGGGGCTCCAGAATGAGGGCAAACAAGAGAGGAGACAGGGGACAGCCTTGTCTAGTGCCTCTTTGAATCGGCCAGCTCGATGAGGTAACTCCATTTACCTGGACAGTAGCCTCGGGAGCATTATATAACAGCGCTAGCCAGTCCCGAAATACTGGACCAATTCCAAACTGTTCCAAGGTACATCTCAAAGGGCCAATGTATGGTGTCGAACGCCTTCTCGGCGTCTAATGAAAGGAGCAGATGAGGGCTATCCCGACTCTGAACTGAATCCATACAGTTAGCCAGACGCCTCAAGTGGCTCGCTTCGGCATAAACCCGGATTGGTCTCTATGTATCAGGGGGGCAATAACCGTCAGGAGGCACTGTGCAAGAATAGTGGCTACGATTTTTGTTTCAATATTGAGCAGCGATATGGGTCGATAGGACCCACAATCTTCCGGAGGCTTCCCTGCCTTATGAATGACTACTACGGTAGCCAGTCGGAGATCTTTTGGGAGGATCCCCATCTCCTTTGAGTGACCCAGCACTGTTAATAGGAAGAAGAGCACACATTTCACAGGTGTCTCCTAAACTGCCCCATTGCATCCAAACCACCTCACACATTTGACATTCTGCTTCGACATCACAGCATATGATAAGACAGAAGAACAGAAGCTTAAAACAAACTTGAAAACATACCACTAGGACTTCAGATTTACCCTGCAGGTCTGTGCTATTTACAGGACGCATTAATGCACTTATGTAGTGTGCCCGTAAGAAAGGTATGAAAGGTCTCAACTGCTATAGATACTAAACTGTAATCCTGTAACTAGTGGTCTCTTGCATCAAAAAGTAGGAAAACTGTACTCCTTCAAATGAGAGGCCATGCAGCTTCTGCTCCTAGCACCCAGAAACTTTATGGGCGCTAAATCTCGTAAGTGAAGGTTCACCAATCCTTAAAAATGTACAGCTAAGGTTTAAAACATAGAGCTCATAGAAGCTCATAGAAGCTCATAGAAGCAGCTGTCACCCTGTCACCCTGCTCTGGAGGTAGCTGTCAAGAGTTCAACAGATAAGGTGGCAGTAGAACACAGCGCTTTGAGGGACCAATGCACCTCAATTATGGTAGTACGTTACTGCCCAACCAGAGGGTTACGAGGCCAAGTTTCATTCTGCGTTAGAACCAACTGCACCCTTGCTGTATCACTCACTTGGCAGAGACGATGCCAAGACCCCAAACCTTTAAAAGTTCCACTATGAATCCTGCAAAGCAAAGGATTCTCGGTTGCAGAAACTGCAGATGTTAAGAAGCGTTTTAAAGTCTAAATATTAGGTTGGTTACCACCAGTCCTTAAATGCCCATTTCACAGACATTCCAGGTTTGTATCCCAACAACTGACACCTAATCTCGGTCAGATCTGCGCTGCATCTCGACACCTGTAGGCTCCTACATGAACGCAATCCATATGTATTTAGTGCACATGTTACATGGGTGGTATAGATCTATTTGTACGAAATATGAACACTACTTTATTGTAGGGTTGGTTAATGTCTAAAACATGGCCCATCTATGGCGAGCCAAGAGTGTTTTATGATCTGCATCTGGAAAGCTGAGGTGCGAGGGTTCCGCGGTCATGTAGGCTTGACTCACCCTGGAATGCTTGATATTCAATATAATGGAGAACACTGGCATTCAAAATAAATAGCAAACAATTTAAAAAACTCAACAACGTAAACTAAAATATGCTTGAGCAAGAGTGTTAAATTGTGTTACTATATGTCGGACAATCTAGGACCCAGCACAATGAAAAGATGAGAAAACAGAGCAATGAAAAGTGGTTTTCTCCCTCAGTTACGACAAGAAACAATCCAGACTCTATGACCATAAATGGAGAAGTCACCCTGCTCTTCACAATTAAAAGAGAGAAGAAAACCATATACGGCAATAGTGCTCATTAAATTCTACCAAATATACACAACATTACCGGTGCACTTAGGGCGAGAAAGCAAACAACACACAAATGCTGGACGGAGTGTGGAACCCCTGATGATAGGTGATACCCCGAAACCGGTCCCAGGATGCTTGTTTCTGGTCCAGGGAGGACCTGGCTTGGCAGTTCGGGTTGGACTGTTCCCATGAGGAGAAGGGTCAAGACTGATTTGCATATGGCTGGGTCTAAACTGGGGTGGAATGGTGAGCAAAAGAACGATGGATTTAATCCAGATCTCTTGACTGGGGGTGAATGTTTAATTTGTTCCACATTCCGCCCATCATTTGTGTGTTTTGCATCCATCCTATGGCATAAGGCTCTCAGACGTTCCTTTGGAACAAGTCAGGATTACAAGGTCTCCTCACAGGCTTAAAAGAGCAAGTATCACATAATATTTCAGGCCAGAGGTAGTCTGAACAAGGTAAATAAATGCTGGGGGCGGGGAGAGTGTATTAATTTCAAACGGAAAAGCAAGGCAGAAGAAAAATATTACTTATGTGTAAAAATTGGCTTGTAGTGTCTTAGATTCAGGGGCTCTGCACTCTCCTGCCTTGTAGTGCTCGGCAGGATGTTGCACGCTGTTTTTCTTTGAGGTTTTGTTTGGTTCACCTGGGAGTTGAGCCCACATTCTTGCATTTGCAGATGCATCCTCGTAAGCAGGGAAGGTGGTCGGCCAGCAGAAAGACATCAGGACCTAGCACTAGATGGGCTTTGCTGGCTTAGACAACTGTGGCGAGTATGTCCCACCTTATTTTTGCAAGTATTATAGGATGGCCATGCTGTCCATGCGAATGAGCATTGTTTTGTTGAGAATTACTTTGTAGAATGCTTGAAGTGCTCATTAAACTGCCATCAGTTGGAGTACGTTGATATGCAGGCGACGTTGTTGTGGAGACTACTGAACCTAGATTGTCAGATTGCCCTTGTCAGCTCCACCCTATGTGGGAGGCATTTATGGTGATGGTCACATGCAGCTTGGGGTCGAAGTATAGCCTGCCTAGTGATAAGCTCTTGTAGTTCCACCATTGCAGGTTATGCTGAACCCTGGGCTCCACAAATACTAAATCCTAATACAAGCCAGTGGTTGGATAAATGTGTGGCAGGTCAGTGTTTTGCGAACCTCTGTTCCTAGGGCGGCGGTTGCCCCAGACTCCGCCTCTAGAGTACAGCTTGACTGACTGACCCTCCGGAAAGCTCTGCTGAGGCTGGTACAGAGTATGAGGGGGACAACTGTTGACTTGACCCCCATTCATGCTTGTGGCCTGCAAAGCCCTTTCCTTGTAGTTGTAGGATGAACATAGAATGCCCCTATTGCTTTTGCTGTGTTCTTATCCTTTTCTATATTTCGCGTCATGGAGTTCACCTGTGGACAGAAGAGGTGTTCATCATGGAAACACACACAGAGGTGTGGTTGTACCTCCATTTGCAAACTAGATGCTCTCAACCAGGCATATCGTCAGAGGAGAATGCTAGTGCCGATTTCTCTGGAGGCAGCGTCAGCTGCGCCTAGGGCACATCTGATGTTGGCGGTCAAGATAACTGTCCTTCCTATCCCAGCTTCTTTCCATGCTTTTTGTAAGCCTCCAAAAGGGGCATCACTAACTGTTCCATCTCCTCCCAATGGTATCAGTCATACCTTGACAGTGACCGGACAGAATTTACTATGCACTATTGTGTGGCATCACCCACAGCTATCCGCTTGCCATCAGGATCGGAGAGCCCTTCCACCTGGCAAAGACATCTTGCATGCCGTATGCATTACAAGCAAATCTGGTAGGACATGAACTCTGATATGGACAGGGTCTTCCGATGCCACTTCATACTTTTCTCGACCCTGGGCATGACGACTCTGGATCGTTGCAGTTTTCTGTCAAGCATTTAAACATGCTCTTTAACATGGACAGAAACTAAGCAGTCTGCTCTATTTTGTTAGTGTCTCAATGAGGAAGTCATCAGCTTCCTCTACCAAAAGACTTGACTTTGCGATGGTCCACTATACTGGATGACTGCGTGATATTATTGACCATATATGGCTACAAAGATGGGTTCTCTTGGCGATCAACATTACAGCCATGCCTCAAGTTGTCTCCATTGTCTGTAGGTATTGGTTCTTCATAGGGGTCTGGCATACCTGCAGTGTTATGATCTGAATCTGTATGAACAGAACAGAGTGTGCTGGGAACAGAGACTGTGTAGGTGACTGTGAGTGGTGTAGTGGCTGCCTGTGCCTTGTCTTCTTGGAACATGATATGCCCTGAGCTCTTCTGAAACTGCCTCCTTGAATGTGAGATGGATATTTCTGGTGTAAAGCTGACACAATTGGAGGTGGTCTTGCTAAAATATGACCTGAGACTGGATCTATGCAGATCTTTCGATTTCTCACATGTAGCCGTTTGCCTTTGTTGTCTTTTGCTTCTGGCTCACTCAGTATTAATGCTGGTCTTGAGGTCAGCTTCCGAACTGATCTTGTTTCTGAGGTAAGCAGTCTAGGCTTGGGGCCAAGGTGGTGTGTCCCAGCATCGAGGCTCAAGTCCAGGGTCTCGAGTTTGTTCTTGAGTCTAGTTTGACTTTTTGGGCCGAGATGGCTCAGAAGGAGCAGGTGGTGGTGCCGACTTCTGAGATGTCTTTGGAGGCAGTTCAGGACTTGATTCATGTTTCTCTCAGGGCCACAGCTTGCCCTGGAACCGAGGCTCTGTTCGAGGTCGAACCCCTGTGGGGGAAGATCCTCTAAATGTGGTGCTTGTGAAACTAGAGACGTAGTATTTCTCCTGAGTGTGAACTTCATTAAGAGCCCAGGAGAAGTTTGTTCTCTGAAGTCTGAGTTGTTGGACCAGACATTTTTTTGATAAACAATTTTATTGGTTTTATGAGGAACAAAGCAAACTGTGCGCCACTGTGACATATGAGACAATTGAATACATTTTCAGGATTTTCCCCTCAGGGCCATATAATAGAAAGATCTATGTTGTCCCTCTAAGCCTACCCATGGTCGTCGATGGAACCTCAGCCTATCAAGCCCAGCCGCCTGCCCCATATTCATTTGTGTTTGGCCGGGCAGCCTCTTGCCACATATACAGATTTTTCTTGGATGGTGCACCAGTCCGCGCCTTTACGCCACTTCGTGATAGATGGAGATGTTGAGTCCTTCCATGCTGCTGCAATGTCTCTTTTAGCGACCAAGATGGCTGTCCCCAAAACCCTGTCAGTACGGGAACCATCCATCCCCTCCATCACCCCCAGGAGAAGGGCAAGAGGACTAAGGGGGACCGTCCAGCCCAGTATGTCGCTTAAGTCATCCACAATCAACGCCCAATATTTGGAGATGGTGGCACAGGACCAGACCATATGATAAAAGTCGGCTGGCTTCGCCTCGCAGCGCGGGCATTTTGGGGTCGGGAGGAAGCCCGCTCTGTGTAACCTTACAGGAGTAAGATATGCGCAATGGAGATAGTAAATTTGGATGAGGCGGAGTCTAGCCGATATAGTGAGCACCCTGGGGGTCATCAATGCATCCCTCCAGTCTTCCTCCTCCAAAGGGACTATCCAGTGTTCCCAGCAGGTCCTGAGGGCATCTAACGTGGACGGGGTGTTGTTTATGAGGGATCGATAGATTTGGGATATTCCCCCCTTCCCCAGGTTACCCATGAGGAGTTTGGCCTCCAGTGGACTAAATTCTGGGACGGCTGTGCGGTCAGGGATGTGGAGGGCGAGAGCATGTCGCAGTTGGAGGTATTTGCAGAATTGAGTGGAGGGAGTATGCGTGCTGCAGCTCCCGGAAGGACAACAGCTCACCCCTCCACACATTCCCCAAGAGAGTGATGCCTATCCGGTCCCACTTCTGGAAGCCCGTCAATGTCCCAACCTCTTGTAGCCAGGTGCCGTGCCAGAGGGGCGTCTGTAGAGTAATTTTAGCATCCCATTGGGTGTGTCGCAGCGCAGAGCGCCACGTAAGAAGGGCTGTGCGGGTAACTGCCGGTAGAGTGTGGGGAATTGGAGCCCCATAGAGCATGGCCTGGATCCGGGAGAACCCAAGGTTTTTGAGCTCCAAACGGTACGCCGGATCCGACCATCCGCCATTGAACCAATCGTGGATCACCAGGAGACGGGTGGCAAGATAGTACAGGAAGGGGTTTGTCATCCCCATTCCCCCATCCTATGGGTCCCGTTGGCAGTGTGTGAGGGCCAGCCGAGGTCTCGAGCCACCCCAGAGGAAGGTCGTGGTCACCCCATCCAGTTCACAGAACCAAGTGCAAGGGAGGTGGATTGGAAGGTTCTGGAGTACATATAAGAGACTGGGCAGATCCATCATTTTGAAGAGGGCAATCCTACCGAGGGGATTAAGGGGAAGGGATTGCCAATGGCGGAGGTCGTCTTTTGTGCGTTTGAGCAGTGGGTTGACATGGAGGGACCAGGTCAGCTCAGAGAGGAGCGCCACCCAGATAGAGATATTTGAACGAAAGCCGTCACAGGGGAATAGTTGTATGCCAGTCCACACATTTTCTTGAGGCGTGGATGGGCACCACAGTGGATTTGGTTGGGTTAAGGCGTAGGGTCGACGCTCTCTAAAAGGATTGGAGAATCTGGAGGGATCGTGGCCCGGATTGGGCCGGGTCAGCCAGAAAGAGCAGAACGTCGTCTGCGTATAGGGCGATCCAGTATTCATGGGAGCCATGCCAGCGCAACCCCTGTACCTGCTCGTCGGCCCCGAATGAGAGAGGCCAAGGGCTCTATTGCTAGAGCGAATAGGAGAGGGGAGAGTGGGCACCCCTGCCGGGTTCCCCTTCTGACAGGGAAGGCTTCCGTTAATGCTCCATTTATGAGGACCCTGGCTGATGGGTTAGAGTACAGAACTCCTACCAGTTACCGATAGTGGGGGCGGATGCCCGCTCTCTCTAATACACTTCCCAGGTAGTGCCAGTCGACCGTATCGAAGGCCTTTTCGAAGTCCAGCAGCAATAGAGCTAAGTACGGAAAGTGGAGGTGTCGGTGGGCAAGGGCCACATGGAGGCACCTCAGACAATGCCTTGTGCTGTGGTGCGGCATGAAGCCACATTGGTCTGGGTGTATGAGGGTGTGGATCACACGCTTCAAACGGGTGGCAAGAATCGTTGCGTAAATTTTAATCTCAGTGTTAATCAACGAGATCGGGCGATAGTTGGAACATGAGGCTGAGGGAGGGTCCGCTTTGGGTATAACCATGACCGTGGCTGTATCTTTGTCTGGGGGGAAGGCGCCACATTATAGGACCTCTTCAAACAGGGTGTGGAGTTGTGGGATCAAGATTTCCTGATATGCCGCATAGTATTCCGCAGGGAAGCCATCCGGACCGGGAGTTTTGCAGGTAGCAAGCGATGAGATCGCTTCACCGATTTCCTCAATTATAATGGGCTCGTCCATGGCCGCAATTTCCCTCTCTGGGAGCTGCTGAAGGGGGATGCCATGCAGAAAGAGGGAGCTGGAGATTTGCATATGCGAGCGTTCTGCGGAGTAGAGCGCCGCATGGTACTTTGCAAAGGTCTGCGCGATTTCGCAGTGGTGCGGACGACTTGTCCTTGCGTGTCTTGAATTTCCGGAACTATCCGGTTGGCCAGGGGATGAGTGGCGAGCCAGTGAAGCAATTTGCCATTCTTATCTCCCCAGCCATAAACCTGGGCCACTGATGATCTCCAAATCAGTTTAGCAGATTCAAGAGATATGGTCTTGATTTCCTCACGTATTAGGTGGAGCTGCCCACGCTCCGCTTTCCCTTCCGCCGTGGCCGCCGCCATTTCCAGGCGGAAGGCCTTGGCTTCAAGCTGGGAGAGGTGGTGATCTTGGGCCTGCCGTCTGTGTTTAAGGAATCCCTTGGCGTACCCATGGATCGTGACTTTACTCGCCTCCCACAGCGTACTATGGAGTGGACAGTGCCCTCATTAGTGTGAAAGTAGTGTTTCAGTTCACCCTCGATCTCCTGCCTGTATTCTTGATCCTGAAGGAACCAGGCATTTAGCCTCCAAATAGGGCGTGGAGCTCCCATGGAGCCCACTAACTAAGGGGGGAGTGGTCTGATACGCCGCGTGCCAAGATTTGGACCTCAGTAACTATCCTACAGTCCGGGGCAGGCATAAAGACGAGGTCAATACGGGAGTGGGTGTGGTGTGCAGCACATGTGTGTGTATACTGTAGCGATCTAGGGTACCAGGTGCGCCAGACATCGCAAAGGCCCAATTTGGAAGCCCAATCTCAAAGTCGTTTAGCACCTATTCTTCTATGGGAGGATGGTGTGCCTGTGGCATCTCTGGTGGGATCTGGGATAGCGTTGAAGTCTCCCCCAATCACTGTCAGACCCTGGGGGAGGGAGGATATTGTCTCTACCGCGGCTCGGAGAGTGCACTCCAAGTTTGCCATGGGGGCGTATAACGACATCAGATTAATAGTAGCGTCCCCAAGGGTACCTGTGAGGGTGACAAAGCGGCCATGGGGGTAGCTAATTGTGTGTACCAGTGTGAAGGGGAGGGAGCGCCGCAGGAGCTCCTCGAGCCCCTCTAGAGAACCCAGAGTGACACACACTGTCGAATCCCTGACGTGCTAAGAAGGGGCATCGATTTCCAATCAAGTGCGTCTCTTGCAGAAGGCCATCTGGGGTGACCCTCCGTGCATACTTTAAAATCGCAGTAAGTTCAATTTTATCTAAGAGTCCATTGACGTTCCACGATAGGACTCTCAGGGGTTCACCCCCACTGTAAGGCTGTGTCATTGTGGTAGAGTGGCGATGTGTGAGGTAAGAGGTCTGACAAGCAAGGGAACATTAAATGATAGGGCCTTAGGAGCTGGGTGCGATCAAGTTCACTACTTGGACTGCCAGGGGACGCGTCGTGGAGTTTGTACACAGTGGTGCGGAAAAACAAAGAAACACAAACAAGAGCAGGGAGAACAGCCCCTACCCAACCACCCCCCTCCCCATACTTCCCCAATTGAAGCATCTGTCGCCTGATAAACAATGACTTAGAGTGCATAGGAACTAGGTATTGGAGCGTAGTGTAGGGGTAGCCTGTTGGGCCCCTCTGCATTTAAGGATTAGCTTTCCTCCAGTTCGAGTTATTGATGTTAGTGGTGTTTTGAATCAGATTTGGGGGCTACGTGAGAGATCAGTGTCATCAGAGGTTGGCTTTGGAGAGTCAGTGGAGCGCTCACAGGGCGCCGGGTCCGATCTGCCAGAGTTCTCTTGGGGTTTTCGTGGCTCCTGAGACGCCGACGACCTGTGCCTCTCTCGGGGGGAGCTGAGTGGCGAAGCGGACGCTGCTCCGCGGGCGTTGCGCCTTTGTTGGGACCCAATGGGCCGCCCCCGGGAGCTCGCGCTAGCACCAGGCCGTGGCACCCTCTGGGGGTCAGACGAGGGGGGGGGCATTCAGTGGGCGGATCAGGTACTCCTCAGTCACCCAGGTCCATGCCGACTCTGGCATGTCGAAGAAGAGTGATTTGTTTTGAAAGATCACTTTGAGACTGGCCGGAAAAAAGGAGTCTATAGGGTAGGTTGAGGGCCCGCAGTTCCTGTTTTACCTGGATAGATGATCTTCTTTGGGCCTGCACGTCTTTTGTATAATCAGGAAAGATCATAATTTTGGTGCCTTTATAAAACAACTCTGGTCGGGAGTGGGCTTCCTGCAGAATGGCATCACGGTCCCTGAAGTTGAGGATCTTTGCAATTATTGGTCGTGCGGGGCGCCCGGCGGCGGCGGAGCGCAAGTGCACGGTGGGCCCGCTCCGCGACAAACTATGGCGACTGGGCGCTCGGGGGCATCCAGGATTTGATCCAGTCTTCGATGAAGGTGGTCATTTGTGAGGGTTCCGTCCCCTCAGGAAGGCCCACCAGGCGGAGATTGTTTCGGCGTTATCAGTTTTCTGCATACTCTGCCCCTTTATGGAGGTCGGTCGTGTGGGATAGAAGCTGTTTGACTTGCGTCTTTAAGGCTGAGACATCATCTTTAACCTCTGAGAGGCGGGATTCTGCTTCTGTGATGCGAGCGGTTGCGTTACGAAGGGTCCTGGCGGATGACGGCCATGTCCACTCGCGCCTCCCCAATCTTGGTTTCCATGGATTCTTGACATGTCTTTATGGCCTGCAGGATGGTGGCCAGGTCACCTTCAAAGATGCCGGCTGCGTGGGGCGCGGTCTCGCCGTGGCTGGGGCCACCGACTGTGTACTGCTCCATTCGAGTCTGGGTCAACGGCGGCTTTGCCCCTCTGTCCTTCCCCATGGCTGCTCCATTCCCCGAGACAGGAGAAATCTGGTGGGTGATGGCGTCTGTCAGCGGACTTGAGTTGATTAGCCCACAGCTCGGAACCTACGGACTAAGCCCCCAGCCCGGTTCACTCATGCACTTCTGGTCTACCTCTACTCGGGGGGAGGGAGAGCGTGGTCAATCAGTGGAGGCCCCTCCCCCCCGGTTCAGTCTGGGGCCCCACACCGGCCAACCACCTCCGGGAGTGTCCTGCCGGTCACGGGCCGATGTGGCCTCTATCCCCACAGCGATACAAAAGGGGATGATGGACGGAACGTTTGAGCCCATCAAACACTCACCCCCAGTCAACTGATCTGGGTTTAATCCATCATCATTCTTTAGCTCACTCCACCACCCCAGTTCAGACATGGCCATATGCAAATCAGTCTGACCCTGTGCCTCATGGGAACAGTCCAGCCCGAACTGCCAAGCCATGTCTTCCCTGGACCGGAAACAAGCATCCTAGGACCGGTTTCTGGCATTTCAGCTGTCATCAGCCAGGCTTGCTTGAATCCAGTGGCAAAGTGAGCAAGGGACCCACGTCTGGGCATACCCCCGCCAACTTAGGGCGACCAAAGCGATACAAAAGGGGATGATGGACGGAACGTTTGAGCCAATCAAACACTCACCCCCAGTCAACTGATCTGGGTTTAATCCATCATCATTCTTTAGCTCACTCCACCACCCCAGTTCAGACATGGCCATATGCAAATCAGTCTGACCCTGTGCCTCATGGGAACAGTCCAGCCCGAACTGCCAAGCCATGTCTTCCCTGGACCGGAAACAAGCATCCTAGGACCGGTTTCTGGCATTTCAGCCGTCATCAGCCAGGCTTGCTTGAATCCAGTGGCAAAGTGAGCAAGGGACCCACGTCTGGGCATACCCCCGCCAACTTAGGGCGACCAAAGCGATACAAAAGGGGATGATGGACGGAACGTTTGAGCCAATCAAACACTCACCCCCAGTCAACTGATCTGGGTTTAATCCATCATCATTCTTTAGCTCACTCCACCACCCCAGTTCAGACATGGCCATATGCAAATCAGTCTGACCCTGTGCCTCATGGGAACAGTCCAGCCCGAACTGCCAAGCCATGTCTTCCCTGGACCGGAAACAAGCATCCTAGGACCGGTTTCTGGCATTTCAGCCGTCATCAGCCATGCTTGCTTGAATCCAGTGGCAAAGTGAGCAAGGGACCCACGTCTGGGCATACCCCCGCCAACTTAGGGCGACCAAAGCGATACAAAAGGGGATGATGGACGGAACGTTTGAGCCAATCAAACACTCACCCCCAGTCAACTGATCTGGGTTTAATCCATCATCATTCTTTAGCTCACTCCACCACCCCAGTTCAGACATGGCCATATGCAAATCAGTCTGACCCTGTGCCTCATGGGAACAGTCCAGCCCGAACTGCCAAGCCATGTCTTCCCTGGACCGGAAACAAGCATCCTAGGACCGGTTTCTGGCATTTCAGCCGTCATCAGGCATGCGTGCTTGAATCCAGTGGCAAAGTGAGCAAGGGACCCACGTCTGGGCATACCCCCGCCAACTTAGGGCGACCAAAGTGATACAAAAGGGGATGATGGACGGAACGTTTGAGCCAATCAAACACTCACCCCCAGTCAACTGATCTGGGTTTAATCCATCATCATTCTTTAGCTCACTCCACCACCCCAGTTCAGACATGGCCATATGCAAATCAGTCTGACCCTGTGCCTCATGGGAACAGTCCAGCCCGAACTGCCAAGCCATGTCTTCCCTGGAACGGAAACAAGCATCCTAGGACCGGTTTCTGGCATTTCAGCCGTCATCAGCCAGGCTTGCTTGAATCCAGTGACAAAGTGAGCAAGGGACCCACGTCTGGGCATACCCCCGCCAACTTAGGGCGACCAAAGCGATACAAAGGGGATGATGGACGGAACGTTTGAGCCAATCAAACACTCACCCCCAGTCAACTGATCTGGGTTTAATCCATCATCATTCTTTAGCTCACTCCACCACCCCAGTTCAGACCTGTTCGGGCTGGACTGTTCCCATGAGGCACAGGGTCAGACTGATTTGTATATGGCCATGTCTGAACTGGGGTGGTGGAGTGAGCTAAAGAATGATGATGGATTAAACCCAGATCAGTTGACTGGGGGTGAGTGTTTGATTGGCTCAAACGTTCCGTCCATCATCCCCTTTTGTATCGCTCTATCCCCACAGCAGCGCCTGATACCCCAGGGACCACAGCTGTTCCGTCCACGGGCTCCCAACGCCGCTGCCGGTCCCCCAACCTGATGGCGGGGGGACCCCCACCGCACAGCTCTCTGTCCGGCGCTGGGCCCCAAGAAACCGTGTATGGGGGGTGGCCCCTCCACTGGAAGGATGCGAGACCCCGCCGACCACAGGCCGAACAACACTCACCGGGGTCAGGGGCAGACAATGGTCCACATGGGCCCCCCCTCAAACGGGCTCCACAGTCCATAGCAAGTAGTGGCCCACCGGAGGCGCCCCAACAGCCTCTCACGGCCTGCAGGTCCCGGATGGCACATCGATGATTCCAGAGCCACTCCTCGCCGTCAGCCTGCCAAAACGGAGACAGGAAATGTCCGCGCCCTGCGGCGTCTCGGGTCTCAATCAGCACCAGCAGGCAGGCAAGGATTGCAGTCCCACCGATCGCGGGCCGGGCAACATCCGCATCCCAGCACCGGGGCAGAGGAGGCAGTGTCAGTCAGCGGGGGGACCACAGTGGGCGCCCGGCGCCCCTGTGGGGGCCCGTTCACCCAGGCCTAGTTTCCCCTGCCCGTCGGCAGCCCCCGCCGTCCACGGGCCAATAGCACCACAGACCCGCAGGGCGGGAAGCACCCAGGCAGCCGGGAGCCGCCACCAAAGGCAGTGCGGTGGCTCCGCAGCCTCTTGCAAGTGCCCCCACCCTCACCCCGCGGCCGCTGCAGGATGTGCAGGCCTTCAGGGATCAGCCACCGTCATGGCCGCCGCAGCGCTGCCAGACCTCTGCACCAGCGGGGTCAGAGTCACTCACTCCAGGAGCCGGCCGGGCGGCAGGGACCCTGGGGTCCGCCACGAAGGCCTGCCGCGCGTTTGCAAACGCCTCTCACTTCAGGCACCGCCTCAGGACGTGCAAGCTGCCCTCAACTGCCGGTCGCCATCTTGGCTGCCACGGCGCTGGTAGGCTCCAGTGCCTCACTCTGCGTCACCGGGGTCGGGGCAGTCCGCCACAGGAGCCAGGCAAGCATCGGGGGCCCCAGAACACCTCACGGAGGTCCGCTGCGCTCCACAGCACAGGCCTGGCGGGTCTCACCGACACAGGTCACTCAGCCGCCCCACGGGTCATCTCAGTCCGCCCCCTCACTCACGGCTAGTGCGTGTTTCAGGGGTCAGTATTCCAGCAGGTAGGGGCATCCCTAGGATAGAGCAGCCCCGACTGGGCTATTCTCACTGGAGGAGAGTCAGAATGATGTCAGATGGCAGAGAGGTCCGGAGCACTCCTAGAGTGCGACCGCCATCTTGGCACGCCAAGCCACGCCCCGGACCATACATATTTAGGACTCTGTCCTCCATACGTCCGCAGAAAATCGGAGGACCCACCCCTTTCACCATCCAAGTTTGTTCCCTTGATGTCTTCCGCTGTGTGTGGTAGACGGCCCCAGAGAACTTGTCTGCTTACATTTTTCTTTCATTCACTACAGCATGGTTCGACGGGTCAGCCACTCCAGTCGTTGTCTAACATCACTGTGAGTAACGGTATTCTCTTTTTCACAAGGAGTAAATCTATACACAAATTAGATCCCTTTCACTGCCATACACTATTATGGCGAAGAAGCTTTCTGAAACCCCAAAAATATTTTGGCTTTTAGCCATTTTTTTTTTTTTTTACATTAGCGGAGTTCCGACAGCTCCCCCAAGCAAAATGTTTTTCCAAAAAACAAAAAAATGTAATGTAAATAAAATTTGTAGAGCGCAACTAATGCCCGAGGGCGTCTTGGTGCTGTCTAATAAGCAATGATAAAGCCAAAATGCTGGCAGGCCACGCCAGATCTATTGATATTACCAATACTTGTTTCAGTATGTTATGATGCCTATCAGTGTCCTTTGTATTTGTGTGCAGGAGCAGTATAAGGACATCTAATCTGTTGACATACCTTTAAGAAGAGCCTAGGCCTCAAGAGTGCACAAGCAGTGACGTTGCACAACAGAGAACTAATGAAGATGCCAAAACGCAAGTACTCAAAAGCGTATTTGAACGCAGCAACCTGTAACAGTGTGAGCTTATTTTACTGCACGGTTCTCATCATGAGAGAAATGTGTCCTTAGCAGGACACATTGCACAAGCCCAAGAACATTCACATGCCAGTACAAAAGAAGTCTTACATCAGATTTGGATGACTGTCAGGTACCAGGGTCTAAGTATCAAGATGTCCCACGTTCTGATTTATTCTTTGCATTCTTGTAATCCCTGTTTTTACATTGGGCAAAGTACAAATATCAGAACACAACAAACAGGACGAGGACTGGACATGCAGTCTTTGGTAATGAGCGCAGGGTGGGCCCCTGGGCATCATATGGAGTCTGCATAAGTGGCCAGTCGCAGCTGCCAGCACATATATGTCAGAATCCCTTTCAAAGGGCTCAGGGGGCATGCAGAGGTTACTGGGACCAACTGTGGTGGCTGAGGCCTTTTGCTCCTAATGAATACGGACTCAACTCAAAATGCGTGCAGTAGCAATAAATCATTCTCCAGCCAAATACTCACTTTTATAGCAAAAGAGAAGTAGTTATTTTTCTGATGCTACCTACACAGAGGAAGAATACAACATGCACACACAATTTACACAGTCCTCCCCTAAGGGCGGGGCTCTAGTGTCTCTCTGGTAGTTTCCGGTCCCACTCACTCCTCGCGTTAGCGATCGGGGTAATTTCTTATTCACTATTGGTAACGCCCAGTGTATGCGCCACTAGTAGTCCGAGTTTCAACAGTCCATTAAGACCCTGATTTAAAGTCCTACGAGTCACCACCGCTTGCTGTTCGGCAGGATGAGCACAGCAATGTTATCCATGCAAGCCCCCGCTGGAATATTGGGCTGCCACACAAGGCTTAAGCCCTTACCGCGCAGCACTGTTCCACATCGCCTGTCCCTCCTGGACTACGGGGTCACCGTACCGCTACTACACAAGGCTTCAGTTCTCACAACACGGCAGTCCGTATCACGGCCTCCCTTCCTGGCATTCAGGGTCACCGCCAGGCTTCGGCCCTTACCGCATGGAAGTCTTTACCACAGCTATCTTCACGGCGGCCCTCTCTTGGCATATGATGGTCGTCAGGTCACACTGGTTTTGGCAAGCAGACGGTGCTCCAGGCTCCCTGGCAGGTGGTCTTGGATTGCCTATGTGATGTTCCCTAACCCACAAGGGAGACTAGCAGGCCAGACCCCCAGTCCTGGTCACAGACAGAAGTCTTGCAGAGCTTCCTCTCCTCGCACAGCCCATCTGGGTGCCTGGCAGATGACTATTTTTGGGGTCTGAACCTCCCCTTCTTTTAGTCCATTTCAAGACCCCAAAGTGATTTAGGGTCTGAGTCTTTGACATTTTATGTTGGGGTTCGGCTTCTATGAAGTGTATACTCCTCTGCTCCCTCTTCCTCTTGAACAACAGTCTGTCACAGCAGGGATGTCTCCGAAGCTGACAGCCCCACAGCACAGGCCATGGGAGGGATTAGAGTTCACTCCTGGATGTCAGCCACAGTGATAAGTGCATCAAAAAGATTAGACCAGGGCTCCCAACCCTTCTCTTTATGATTCTGTTATCAGCCCCATCTCCTTCCTGAGATGTGCTTAGACCCTTTATTGGTTACCTCTCACTGAATCAAATAGCACCCATTGAAGTGTACAGGGAAGGCCAGGTCCTCCCCTCCCCAGTGTGTGTCCCACCCAGATTACAGGAATGCAGCAATCCACAAATCTGTCTAGGGGGATCTTTCTACCTCCACTCCATGTTTCACCAAGCATGCCTGGGTCTCCCAAAATGGAAGCCAGGGCTCTCCATGTATTGTACCACTCACAGGCACACATACAGCCAGTGCATATATACAGCATACACACACTGCACAGTACTGTATTCTCCATCTAATGTACCATTCAGAGGCACACATACATCCAGCACTTGCATTTAACAACATGCCCTGCACAGCACTGTATTCATTATGTACTGTACCACTCTCAGGCACACATACACCCAGCACATGCACGCAACATGCACGCACTGAACTCCTATTGTAATGTACCACTTCCAGTTATACATACACCGAGCACATGCACCAATCCTGCATGCTCTATATAGCACTACATCCTTCACATACTGTACCACTCTCAGGAACATACACCTCCATCACATGTATACAACATGCACGCACTACTCAGTACTGTATTGTCCCTGTATGGCACCCTCCCCAGGCATGCACCCAGCATAGATACACCACTTCTGCGTTGCTCAACACTTAACACCATTCTGATGTAGCGAAGGGTGGGTTAAGCACATAGCAGTACAAGTTAAAAAAATTGAGTGAGTTTGTAGGCCTCACACCATTGGCACAGGTTAAAAAGGACCTGCTCACTCCTACTAATCACTATACTGTATGCTTCCACCGCCACACTCGTGCTGCTTGGCTCCTGGATAAGGCAGTAGCCTTCCACCACTATGAAGATAAAGCTTTGAGTGCCTTTCCCGGTCCAACAACACCGCAATCTGTAAGACAGGCCTATGCTGAAGACCTGGACCATACGCCATTCATTTGACTCTGTGCCATTTTGTAAATTGAATAAATTTGCAATGGTACGTGACCAGTGAGGGTTGGGCAGGCGAGTTCCAGAGCTCTCGGCCCAACCTCCTCTAACAATAGGCTCTCTGCAGGTATTGCATGAATTTCAAACATTTGTTCAACACTCTTTCCTATTTGTCTTCTGCATGCATACTTTTTGGCACCAAGGAAGTCAATGTTTTTGTATATTGTTGCCACATAGCGCACTGCTGTCCACTAGCACATGCTCATTGGTGTGATGGAGTGTAAAGATACGGGGGCAGAAAGAAAGTCTATATCCAGTGTTCTCTCAGACAGATAATTGTATTGTGTGCTTCTCTGAGCATGCTGTTGAGGCCAGGGTGCATGGACCTCGGCTAAAGAGTCAGCATTCCTGCTGCCTAACGCCTCAACCGACTGTCAAAAGTTACCCCAGCCAAATCACGACAACAGCCTCTCGCCTAATGGTCCAACCCAAGTCAGTAGTCATTTAACTGAATATGCTTTCAGAATATACTTCACTGATTGGTTTTAAGCACCGCAGAGCCACGAGATATACTTGCTGGAATTATGGAACATAAAACCTGTGTTTAAGAAATAATTTACACCCTCTTGCCTGGATCAACATTGTCCAACGATAATATAAATTATTTTAATATTTCAATACATTATAAAATTATAAATAAATACATTTAATTGCAGAAAATATGAAAAGTATCATTATAACAACTACTGCTGTTTCACAAATTGTAAAAGCCCAGACCGACACTTTTCAAGCAAAAGTATTTAATTTTACAGGTGTAAGATTGTCTGCTTATGTTGTGGCACAGCGAGCAAAACATGGTGGACTGGTTTCGCGTAATACTAGTGGCGGAGTTTAATTATAGCATTCCGTCAATGAACATTTTGTCTTTCTTGGCGACTATCAAGTGTGACAGGAATGCTCATGCCTATATCCACAAGTTGCACCTCACTGATGAGGCATACAATAAAAAAAGAGATTGATGGAATCCTTGAATTGATCTCAGACACTGGTAATTACTCTGGCTGCATCTCAGGCCATCATTATTTTGCACATTTTACACAAAACCCCGGCAACTTTACACCTTTAGTACTAGACACTTAACCTATCGTACGAGTTACTTACCTTCGGTAACTATGTATCTGGTAGAGACGTTGTCTAGCCGCAGATTCATTAACTTAGAATATCCCCAGGCGTCAGACTGGATCCGGAAAATTTTGCGCAGCAGTACCTCTGCGCGCCGGGGGGGGGGGGCGGCGCCGCCTGGCTCCGCCCTGACGTCGACCCCGGACATGACGTCAGTGGAGCAATATAGGACCCTCCCAGCACGCTGACGTCAGTTTTCTTCGGAGGAACTTTTTTCCGCGCCACAACGCGGAGCCCCCAGCAAAACTGTGAGAATATGGGAACAGTGTGCGAATAAAAAAGAAAATTGGTGAGAGAGAAAGAACCAAAGGGTGAGAAAGCACCATGAACGACAGTGAGAAGCACTGTCGACGGAAAGGTGTTGAAAAGGAAGGAGCAGAGCCATACTCTGAGAAGCCATTTCGTAACAGCGAAGTGAATGTCACCCGTGAGGGAAATCGACCTATAAAAGGAAGACCGAGGCAGACGACAGAAAGTCTGCACCAGATTAAGTGAATGAAAAGAGCAGAACAGTATACTGAGAAGCAACCCCGCAAAAGCGAGAGAATGCCCTCTCCTGAGGCAAGACGGCAATGAAAAGAGCCGAGAGCGACAGGCAAAAAGCTCCAAACCATAGGATTAAAGAAAGGAAAGAAAGAAATAGGGAGACTCTGTCCCCCGTGATAGAACTATCGGACTGAGGAACAGGCCAGAAAGACCTCAAAACTAATTGACTGTAAGAGTGTCAACGGAGAAGGTGGGTGGGAGGGTAGAGAACACCAGTAGGCCCCATACTGGAGGAAACCGATGTGGAAAAACGCAGAAGGACACCTGAACCCACCGCCCCAGCAAGAGATTGGGGGGAGCAGAACAAGTAAATCAAAGGAATAAGCCTGAAGGGGAGGGAGGCGAAAGACACCGCCCCGTAGAAGGACAAGCCACCCCAAAGGAGGCGAAAGCCGAAAACCCCACCTGAAAAGGCCCTCGCAGATCGGGGAGGATGGGTGGGCGTTAAGGAATCTGCGGCTAGACAACGTCTCTACCAGATACATCGTTACCGAAGGTAAGTAACTCTTACATCTGATAGAGACATCTAGCCGCAGATTCCTTAACTTAGAATAGATACCAAAGCCATACCCCGTAGGAGGCGGGTATGCGACAGAACCCCACTAAGTTCCCAAGGGAACAGAAGTGTCAACCAGCTGACTAAACACAGTGGGGGCAGCACTGCCAGAGTGGCCAACACCGGACCAGGATAATCCGTAGGGAGTGGCCAACAAGTGAGAGGCAAAGCCATCAAAAGCTGCCGAGGGCGGCAGGAAATCCCTGTTGGTTAAACAGTGGAGAAAATGAGCACAGAACCAGAAGGGCAGTGCGGAATGAGAGTGGATACCTGCTGTAAACGGAGAGGAACCAAATGCAGGATGTGAGGGATCCACAGGATCCGATGGACCGTCAAAAGAGAAAGGTCTAACTAGGGTACACGAACGTACCGAGTCCGAGCAGGCAGGACGGACATGCATAACAGGGAAAGAAGCACTGTGGAAGTGGGAACAGCAGTGGAAGGATGCTGACGACGCCCAAGATGAGTCTGTGTTACAGGAAACACAAGACCTGCCAATGCACCATCGCCCATGCACCGGTCATGTGAAAGGGCGGGCAGCAAAAGGCAGAATGGCAGAGAATAATGGCAACAACCAGTGCCACGCATGTGGGAAACAGAAGTACACCAGAGAAACTGTATGTACCGCCAGAACCACACCATGGAAAGGAGAAGGCCCCATCAAGCGCCACGAGCAAAAGCTGAGACACGAGAGACGCATCACCAGGGTGCATCGCGTGAAAGAGAGCCGGCAAAACTAACACACGTAGCAGACTTGCGCTCACGAAAAGTGAGGGACAAGACCACGGCCACCGCAAGGAGGACCATGCCTGCGGGAGGCCTGGGTGTGTGTAGTACCCCGGTGAGAAAGAAAAAACACCATAGCCCCAACAGCCATGCAGCAGCGGCACCGGACAGAGCAATGCCCAGAGCCAGACGCAACAGCCACCGGCGGTAGGCAAGATCCACTGTGTACCGAGAGACAGACAGGGAGGCCGAGCAGTACTGGAACGTAGCGGAGGAACAAGAGTGGATATACACACAATAGCCCACCAGACAAACAATGTTCTGAGGAGAACACTCCCGCTGAGAGCAGCAACCGCAGCCCGAAGGAAAGCATGACAACACCTGCGCGGAATGCAGCAGGGAAATGGGAAGCTCTGGCAGGGGAAGTGGCCAAAAAAGCAAGGCACAAGACAATGAACAGCATCAACGTCTGGGGCCAGAACGCCACCATGGAGAGTGAAGTCCAACCATGAAAGGACTACGCAGTATGGATATAGCAGAGTAGAACTAGGCAACGTAAAGTTGCCGGAAAAACGCACCAGCCCATGACAGCGAGCATACTAGGGAGCAGGTATCGTACGCTTATAGAACACAGAAGGATAGTGCTGAGCTAGCTGTGCGTGCTCGGGGATAGCGACAGGGCCCTCTGGTAGGCTGTCCACAGATGGAACGGCCGCAGCGAAAGAACCACGACGAGACGGGAGGGACCTGAAAGCCCTCCCGGCCTGAAGAAATGGATCAGTGAGATGCAGGGGAGTGCCACAGACCAGCAGCCGACACCATGAGAGAGCCCAACAAATGGACCGCAAGAAGGTCCCGAAAGGGCCCGCAGCAGCAGTGAAAGCGTACAGGCACAGCCACAGGGCAACCTAGTGAAAAGGACCCCACAGAAGCGTACAAAGACTGCTGTGGGAAGAAGGCAGCTATACAATAGCGAACGAATACCCCACATAGGGTAAGTATCGACCCCAACAAGGGGCACCTCTTGAGCGTGAGCTCATAGACAGAGGATGTAAAATTGCAACTCAGAAACCACAGGTTTTGAACACATAACCTTTGGAGTAAGAGTCTGCAACCTTAACCACTAGGCCATAGTGACTCAGAAAGATAAGCAGCTGACCTGCTTCATGAAAGAAAGAAAAGACGGCGAGAAGCCTCCCAGGCCGTTCAGGTATTACAGCATGAACCCAGGGCCAACATGAAGCAAAGACAACAGAGCAGAGGGTGAGGACAAGGACCCCAACCGGAACAAAAACTACAGAAGGGTAGACAGAAGGCGGTGAACCGCAGAGTCCGCATGTGCGTCAAACAGGGACACACCATCAAATGGCAAATCCCGGAGACTGTCACGGACATTCTCGGGGAAACCCCCGTCGCGCAGCCAAGCATGGCGGCGCAGAGCAACGGGCCTCGCCATTGCCCAACCCATCGAATCGGTAGAGTCAACGGCGGACCGAATGGTAAAGAGCGCCATCTCTCGGCCTTCGTGAAGGAGACGAGCCATGTCAGCTCAAGTATTCTCAGGGAGGGTAGGCAAAAGACACTCCACAGAGTCCCAAAGGACACAAGAAGCCCGGGTAAAGACGCAAGCCGTGTTCAGAGCACGTAAGGCTGAACTAGCGGACGCAAAAATGCCGCGTCCATATGTCTCCAACCAACGAGACTCCCTAGTAGGAGGCAGCAACAGAGGTGGAGAGGAAGGCTGCGTGGCCAAAGACACCTGGACTACGAGGCCTTGAGCCCCAGGCTGAAGGGACAAACAGGCTGGGCTCCCAGGGGCCGGACGATGCCTATGCGCAATGGCCCGGTCGACAGCATCTCCTGAAGAGGGCCGTGCCCACGTCCCGAGAAGTCGAACAACAAGCCGCTAAAAGGCAGCAAGGGCTCAATATCCACCTCACCCTGGTGGAGGAGATCCAATAACGGATCGGAGGACAAGGAGACAGAAGGAGGGTGCAAGTGTAAAACAGCTGCAGCCCTGCGAATACCCCTTAAAAACAAAGCACCAGCTTCAGTGGGCGTCCTGGGGGGCGACAATAGCCCATCTGTAGGGGACGGCTGCAAGTTGACACGTCCCGCAGCAGGAGGAACAAGGGGCCACTGACCCCATGGCATTGGAGCCAACCGGCGTGGAGACAAGTCCAGGCACACCGGATCTGTGTCCTCTGGAAGCGGAGAACCAACAGGTACCGGCGGCCGCTCCGGCGTCGAACGATGCCGCTCCGACGTCGAACAACGCCGAGATGGCGTCGAACCGACGTCGTCCTCCACGAGGGGCGACCCAGCTGGACGAGCCGGCGTCGACGTCCCCACCACCGACAGGTGCGGAGACGGAGCCTGACGACCAGGAGGCGACCGGCATGGTGCCGCCGGCGCCGCCGATGTCGATGCAGGGAGCCGCCAGGGGCTATGCGGAGACAAGGCAGAATGGCACGACGTGGGGCTGGAACGCCCATCGGGGTCATGACCCGACGCCGGCATGACTCCGGAGCCGGAATCAAGGCACTCGGCCGGCGCCGAGATCCGACCTGAATGCCTACCTCCACTGTGGGATCCGAAGGCGCGCCAGGGAGAGGAGGTGACCCGAAGATGGAGTGCAGAGCCTTTTAGTAGGCTTCCATCTGGGGTCGAGTCGCACCATTACCCGGAAAGGGTAGGCAAATGGAGGCCGACTCCGGGGGGCACGGCTCCGTGAGGGAACAGGAACCATGGCCCCCATCGTCACATGGAAGTGAGGTCTTCGACCTCCGTGACTTGTCCTTTGACTTACCTTGAGGCGAGCGACGTTCGCGGGAACGACTCCGGGAGCGGACGCGGAGAGAAGAACCAACCGGAGAACGTCGGGGAGACGCCGTGCGGGATATCCAGGCGGCCAAGAGCTTCATCCGGCGCTCCCGTAGGGACTTCGGGCGCATCTGCCGGCAGGCGGCACACTCCACGGAGTCGTGGTGCGACCCAAGACACCACATGCAAATGGTGTGCGGGTCCGACGCCGACATCTGTCGCGAACAAGTCTTGCACACTTTAAAGCCCGAAGGCATCGCACACTGTTCCCCGACGCCAAAGGACGTCGAAAAAGGGCCTGAAGAAAAACAGGCCAGAGCAACAGCTGAATCCCGGATCCGCGTTGGAACGCGGAAAAGAAGGAAACTGACGTCAGCGTGCCGGGAGGGTCCTATATGGCTCCACTGACGTCATGTCCAGGGACGACGTCAAGGCGGAGCCAGGTGGCGCCCCCCCCCCGGCGTGGAGAGGTACTGCTGCGCCAAATTTTCCGGATCCAGTCTGACGCCTGGGGATATTCTAAGTTAAGGAATCTGCGGCTAGATGTCTCTATCAGATACAGGGTTTAGAGAACGTGGGCCTACATTGTGTCAAAATACTTTATTAACATTCAACGTTCATAAGAAAAACACGCGTTCTCATGTAAAATAGCATAATTTGATAAACCATCACTGTAAAACTATATGGTCATAAACAGCAGAAGTGACGTAGCCGTAGCGCGCAGCATATCTATCAATAAAGAACCGTAGGCGACCACGCCAGTGAGGAAGACGCCGGCCATCAACAGACTGGCCTCTAGCTTTGTTGAGGATCATGGACTTTAACTCGCCAGTGGAGTAAATGGCTCTCGTGACCTATGCATCCAGTTCAAACCAGTATTCTTCCACATCTTTCCCAACACACAAAGTTCGTTCTGTGTGCCATAGCACTGCTGTGGCAGAATCATCACAGCAGTAACACCCTCGCTTTCATGCCTGTAAACCCATCTGATCTTGAGGATCCCTTATCATAAGACAGATACCTACAAGACTAAGCACTGAAGGTGGCTTTTCCTGATGAAGGCGCTGTGCCGCCGAAACGTGCGTAGAGACAGATGGAACAGGAAGACTAAGAATGCCGGACTGATTTTTTAACAAAGCTGTTGTGAATTTTATGTTGCCTGCATCTTGTCTTTTGGTGATCACTATTAGATGTACTGGAATGAGTAAGCCAGGCAGAGAGTCAACCGTTTAACCTACAACAAGAAGTTACTTATCTTTAGTAACCCTCTTTCTGGTGGATGCTCTAACTGCAGAATTCTCATATTTTGAGTTACCCCGGTGCCAGGCTGGATCTGGGCCTTTTACAGCAATTATTCCTGTACCCCAAAAGGTGGTATCACTGGACTCTACAGCAGCCTGATCCCACCTCCAGAAGTAATGTGTCAGAGCCACATAGAGGCACCACTCTTCCATGCTGATGTCAGTTTACACAAAACATTCCACATAAAGATGTGGCGCATCAAAAAACGATTGGGAACCGTAATAGTGTGCAAAATCTAACACTGAACCTTTATTGACACCTAGAAGTCCACTTAGCAGAATGAGGAGTAGGGTGGGCAGTGAGCAATCCGGAGGTAGATGAAGTATCCATCACAAAGAGCATTACCAAAGGTAAGTAACTTGTTTTTCTGATGGATGCTTCTAAACCCTGGATCCTCAACCTTTGAAGATAACAAAGGTACCTTCTAAAAGATGGAAGTTCTTCGAAATGAACTTCACATTAGGAAATCGTGCAGAATCAAGCAGGCAAAATGGCCCTACCTTATGGACCTTCGTTAGGGCAGTAACACCTAGTGAAGGTGTGGATGGATGCTCATGAAGACACCTGGCAGATGTCAAGCACTGGAAGGACCTTGGCCTAGGCTGTAATGGCAGTCTTAGCTCTGGTAGAAATAACTTAAGACCTATAAAGAGGCTACTTTTTGGCCAAGGCACAGTACATTTTTATGTAAAGAATGATCCAACAGGATATGGTCTGTTTCTGGACTTCCATTCTTTTCTTAAGAGAGAACCCCACAAAAAGGTAGTAGTGATACACTCTGTGGTACTTAGTCCTATCAATCAAAAATGAAGGGTTCTCTTGTGGTGTAACAAGTGCAGAGATTCCTCCTCCTTAGAGGATGTGGCAGAGAGAAGAAAGCCTGGAGTGTGATGGACTCCCCCACACAGAAACAAGAAGGTGATGGATGGACTGCTTGCATTAATCTGGCAATCACTCAGGCTGCATTTCAGTTTATCGTTTTTCACCCACCATACCACTCTAGACTAAGGGCCACCATATGCAAATCAGTTCTGCCTTAGCTCCTCACGGTAAGTCAGTCCCGTACTGCCAGACAAGGTTCCACCCCGAAAGGACTACAGGAAACCCCAGACATTGTCCCTTGGAGTCTTAAAAGGGCTGGACATGCTCCTGCACAGGCTGAAATGACTGCCGCTGGTGGTAAGCCAGGTCCCAGAGTAACCCCTGAACTTTCCGTATTGCTCATGGGACTGGCGGGCCAGCAAGAGAATGTCCAAGGAGCAGGCCTTAGCCAGGCCATCTTTAAACCGCTCCACAGCTTAATCCAACTTTTTTTCCAAACAGCTTTGATCCATCAAAAGGGACACTGAAACGGGATGCCTGCTCCTTCCCTTACGAACCATGTGGTACACATACAGGCGTGACAGTGAATCTCCACACCTGTATGTTTACATACACACAAATATACACTAAAAAATATCAAAGGATAAAGTGACATTATAGTTAATAATTGTAATTATATTTTACATTACAAAAAACCTTAGAAATTCACTGAAAAAAACAAAGGTTAAAGCGACGTTTTAGTTGGGTGAAAATGTCAGTGACAAAGTAACATTTTGAACAAAAAAAAACAGATTCACCAATTATAGTTAGTAGTGCTAACTATGACGTGCGCCCCCGCCATACACTGCTTATGACCTGACATATTACATCACTCATGACATGTTCTATGACATCAATGATGACATCTCAAAATACATCATTGATGGCATACCTACCCTGCCCTCCTTACTTATTTATTTATTTTTTAAATAAATCTCACGACAGGGGACTAAGTCCCTGAGTCCTGTAACTGATGCCTGCAAAATTTTTCTTCATGTTGCAGGCAGTCAATCAGAGTGCTCGCTCCCACGGGAGTGTCTCCCCCATGGGAGCGAATTAGCCCAAGGGGAAAAAAGCCTAAAACATATGTAACGTACCGAGTTTTACAATTGATCATGTGATTGATGTTGTATGTACGATTAGTATTGAAACAAAAAGTTTTCGTTTTGTTTTTCCCAAATTTGCAAACATTGCAATCTCCACAAGTGTAGAAACCTATGGTTTGGTGGGGCAACCACGAGGCTATCTTAGGTGTCGTTATATAACTAGGACAGAAGGTGTTCCTCAAGTTCTATCCTCTTCTATATGTGACCCTAGGTTTAGAAGTCACATGTTCTTTTAGAGTTGGAATATCCAGTAATAAGTGCCAATGTTTTCGCAACACATTGTAGACCTTACTGCTCTGAACATTGTATTGAGTGTTGAAAGCCACATAAGATTTTCTGTTCTTTTTCTCAACGTTAGGCTTAAGGGTATTTTCCCTAGATGTTCCATTTATCCTTCTGTGTGCCCTCTCCACCGTTTTTTTTATTGTAACCCCTGGCAAGCAAACGTTGTTTAGTCTCACTGATGTTCTTATTAAAGGTCTCGTCGGTGCTACAATTTCTCAGCATGCGAACCATTTCGCCATACGGAATGTTGTCAATCACATGGTGGGGATGGGCACTCTTGAAATGTAAGGTACTATTGCAAGCAGTGTTTTTACGATGGGTCCTACTCTGCACACAGTTGTTTTTTACATAGAAGTTTATGTCCAGGAAGTTGATCTGTTCCCTACTATACTCGATGGTAAGTTTTACGTTGTACGGCTTTTCATTCAGGTAAGCATGGTAGTCTAAAAGATCTGGGGCAGGTCCATCCCAGATCATAATAACATCGTCGATGTACCTGCCCCAGAAAATGATGTGTTCCATCCACCGGGCCGCACAACGGCCCCAGGCGTGCTCCTGCTCATACCAGCCCATAAAGAGCCCGGCATAAGCGGGAGCAAACCTGGAACCCATTGCGGTACCCTGTGTTTGATGGTACCATTTTGAATCATGTAAGAATTTTTTTTTTCCTTTCCATATATTTCCCTTAAGAAAGGCTGTATATAGCTAGTATTGTTTTAAATGTTGTCGTCTTATGTCTATATGTATATATATATTTATGAGTGTATCTATGTTTGTTGAACCAACAGCCCTGAAGAAGTCCTTATGATAAGGACGAAACGCGTCGGCTGTGTCTCAATCACCTCGACTATGTTTTAAAGACTTCATTGAATAAAGGAAGATACATGGATGAATACGCTGTGGACATGGATTTTATATAACTCATTGTCTAAATTGTTTATGTGGTGCACCTGTGCTATTGTGAAAAAATGGTTAAATCCTGGTATAGGATTCACATTGTGGCAGTGGGTGTTTGTCAGTGTGCACACACGTTTCTGGATAGTTCCAGATTACACATATACGCATTAGGGATAGCGGGTTAGGTGCTGAGGCCTATGGGGTTCCACTGCCTATCTTTATCACTTTTCTGGAAGGTTTTGTGAAGATTCATCAAACTGCGTCAACGTTATTAGCAAAACAAAAAAGGCATTTCTTATGGAAACGCAGACCTAACTATAATTACCCAGTGGGGGAGCGTAATAGGGAGGGATATATATATATATATATATAGCTGGTCTGATCACGGAATAAAATACCGCTTTGAAAAGCCATTTGTTGTCCTCAGCAGCTGTTTATTTGGAAAGAACGCAGCGTGGTGTTTGATATATATATATATATATATACATATATATATATATATATCCCGACCCAGTAACTCACAGAGACGTGTTTTGGCTGCGTAGCAGCTTTTATCAATCCATGAATCGCCATTTTGTTTGACTTATTTATACTCCTTATATCATAGAAATGAAAAATCTACTATATCATGCGTGACGAACAAGTTACTTACCTTCGGTAACGATATATCTGTAAGAAACATTAGTTAGTTATAGATTCCTTACCTTAGAATTACCCCCAGGCGTCAGTCTGGATCCGGAAAGTTTTCGTCAGCAGTACCTCTGCGCGTCGGTAGGCGTCGTTGGTCGGCTCCGCATCCGTCGTTGGCGTCGTGGTCGCTGTGATGACTTCGCGGGAGCTACTTAGACGCCGCCCTCGCGCCCGACGTCAGTTCTCTACACGACTTTCCGCGCCAGAAACGCAGAGCCATGCAAGACACTGACCATTGGTGCACAAAACTAGGGCCCTGAATGGAAGTCCTTAACCCTAGAAATCAGTTCGCAGAACGGGGAGGATGGGTGGGGCGGTAAGGAATCTATAACTAATGTTTCTTACAGATATATTGTTACCGAAGGTAAGTAACTTGTTCATCTGAAAGAAACACGTTATTTATAGATTCCTTACCTTAGAATAGATACCCCAGCAATACCAACCCCGGTGGTGGGTCTGCGAACCAAGTTCACACCAGAAAGTCCTGGAGAACAGAACGGACAAAGAAGCCGTCTCTCCGGACTTGGCTGGCCAGACAGTAGTGCTTGTTAAACGTGTGCAGTGATGCCCACTTGGCCGCCTGACAGATGTCATTCAGAGGAACTCCCCTTCCCAAGGCAGTAGTGGCTGCTGTCGCCCTGGTGGAGTGAGCGCGTAGCCCGACTGGAGGCTCTTTTTTAGCCAGAGAATAACCAGCCTTAATACACAAGACGACCCATCGAGAAATGGTGCGCTTGTGTACGGCCCGACCTTTCTTTGCGCCCACGTACCCAACAAAAAGTTGATCATCCACCCCGAACTGTTGTGTGCGATCCAGATAGAAGGAGAGCGCACGTTTTGGGTCCAGACGGTGGAGCCTCTCTTCCTCCTTCGAAGGATGCGGAGGCGGAAAGAAGGTGGGCAAAGTAATGGTCTGCCCGATGTGGAAGGCAGAGACCACCTTAGGAAGGAATGAGCGACGGGTTCGGAGAACCACCTTGTCCGGATGTACTGACAGGAAAGGAGGTTTTGAAGAAAGGGCCTGGAGCTCACTCACCCTTCTAGCAGAAGTGATGGCTACCAGGAAAGCAGTCTTGAGAGTCAAGAGACGTAAAGGACAGTTATGAAGTAGCTCAAAGGGAGCGCACATTAAAAAAGTTAACACAAGATTCAAGTCCCACTGAGGTATAACGAAGGGTATTGGAGGAAAAAGATGTGTTAAGCCTTTTAAGAAACGGTTAACTACCGGGGACTTGAAAAGAGAAGGCTGATCTGGCAGCCAAAGGAAAGCAGAGATGGCCGACAGATAGCCCTTAACAGTGCCCAGAGCAGAGCCCTGCTGGGCCAAGGAGAGAAGGAACAAGAGTACTTCAGAAAGAGGGGCAGAAAGGGGATCCACAGCCTTTGCTGTGCACCATGCCACAAATTTGTTCCACCGGCAGGCGTATACCGTCTTGGTGGAGGGACGCCTGGCTGCCAAGATTACGTCACAGACTTCGGGAGGCAGGTCAAACGACGTCAACTGCTGCCGCTCAATCTCCACGCAAGGAGGTCGAGACTGGACAGGTTCGGGTGGAGGACCGTCCCCTGCTGCTGCGACAGAAGATCCTCCCGAAGAGGCAGTCTGAACGGAGGATCGATGACCATGTTGAGCAGCTCGGGATACCAGACTCTTCGTGCCCAGTCCGGAGCCACAAGAATGACTTGGGCCCGGGCGCGCTTGATCTTCTTCAGCACTCTGGGCAGAAGTGGTATAGGCGGAAAGGCGTACAACAGACCGCAACTCACTCGCGACGAAAGGCGTCGCCTATCGAGTGCCGCCTTGGAAATTCCAATGTGCAGAATTGCTGACATTGCGCGTTTTCTTCGGTGTTGAATAGATCTAATCAAGGCTCTCCCCATTGTTGAAAGAGACCTTGCACCACTTCCGAGTGGAGATGCCATTCGTGATTCATCATGCACCTGCGGCTCAGTTCGCCCGCCCTGGTGTTCAGGGAACCTGCCAGGTGTTGAACCACCAGGGATATGCCCTGATGTTCCAGCCATGTCCAGAGGCGGAGGGCCTCCTGACATAGGGTCCACGACCCCACCCCACCCTGTTTGTTGCAGTACCACATGGCGGTGGTGTTGTCCGTGAACACCTGCACTACTCTTCCCTGGACAGAGGGAAAGAATGCCTTGAGTGCAAGACGAATCGCCCGGAGCTCCAGAAGGTTGATGTGGAGCCCGGACTCCGCCGGAGACTAGAGGCCTCTGATCTCCGCCTCTCCCATATGACCGCCCCATCCCAGAAGGGACGCGTCCGTCACCACAGTGTTGTCTGGTTGGGGAAGGGAGAGGGATCTGCCATTGACCCAATCTTGGTTCGTGAGCCACCACTGCAGGTGACGTGCAGTGCCCTCCGAGATCTGGACGCAATCTGACAGATTCCCCTGATGCTGCGCCCACTGGAACTTCAGGTCCCACTGCAGAGCCCGCATATGCCATCTGGCATGATCGACCAGCAGGATGCAGGAGGCCATGAGGTCCAGCAGCCTCAGAGTCATTCTGACCGAAACCCGGGATAGAGGCTGAAAGATCGGAATCATAGCCCGAATATCCCGGACTCGCTGCTCGGGAGGATAGACCCGAAACCGCGTCGTGTCCAGAACCGCTCCGATGAAAAGGAGCTTCTGAGAGGGAATCAGGTGTGACTTCAGCACATTGATGGAAAACCCCAGCGAATGCAGGAGGTCAGCCGTAATCTGGAGGTGGGAGACGACTGCCTGGGGCGAGCCCGCCTTCAACAACCAGTCGTCGAGATAGGGGAAGACTGAAACCCCTGATCTGCGCAGATGAACTGCGTCCACCGCCATCACCTTCGTGAACACCCGAGGGGTGCTGGTAAGGCCAAAGGGGAGCACGGTAAATTGAAAATGCTCGTGGCCTACCGTGAACCGTATGTAACGCCGGCAGGACGGGGATGTGAAAATAAGCGTCCTGCAAGTCCAACGCTACCAACCAGTCTTGAGGGTCGAGGGCAGACAAGACCTGAGCAAGCGTCAACATCTTGAACTTCTCCTTCCAGAGGAAGCGGTTGACGTCCCTGAGATCCAAGATAGGACGCAGGCCCTTGTCCTTCTTGGGAACCAGAAAGTAGTGGGAGTAACAACCACGACCTACTTCTGGGACAGGAACACACTCGATGGCTTCTTTGGCTAGGAGAGCCGTAACTTCCTGCTGGAGAAGGGTCAGATGATCCTCCGACATGCGGTGGTATCTTGGTGGCATGGCTGGAGGGGTAGTCTTGAGGGGAGGGAGTAGCCCCTTCGGACTATCTGCAAAACCCACCTGTCCGACGTGATGGTGCGCCAGTGGGGGAGGTGATGGCGAATCCTGCCGCCCACTGGCGTTTGATGGGCCTTAAAGGTCGGACTAGGAGGGTATGGAGGCTGCTGCGGAGGGGGGGTTGGTGGACTGGCCCGCCCGCTGGCCCCCGGAACCACGACGGTTGTTCCTACGTCCCCGGCCACGCGAAGGTTGGGTAACTTGCTGCGGCCTGTGGCTCTGGGCGGAACGTAGCGGGGGCACCCCTTCCGTAGCCATGAAAGGGGTGAAAAGCAGACAGCGCAGGGCGGGTGGAGAGGCCCAAGGACTTGGCCGTAGCCCGTGAGTCCTTGAAACGCTCTAGAGCGTTGTCTGCTTTGTCACCAAAAAGGCGACGGCCATCAAAGGGCATGTCCATCAAGGTGTTCTGGACATCCCCTGAAAAGCCAGTTGACCTCATCCAGGCGTAGCGCCGAAGCGCTACCGACGTTGAAATGGTCCTGCCCAGAGAGTCGGCGGTGTCCAGCCCACAACGTATGGTAAACTTTGCTGCATCTCTCCCGGCGGCCACAGCCTGAGAGAGCACTGTCCGGGCCTCCTCCGGACACTGGGGCAGCACCTGCGCCACCGTATCCCACACAGAGTGGGAATAACGGCCCAAGAGACATGCAGTGTTTACCGACCGCAGTCCTAAGCTGACGGAAGAGAAAATCTTCTTCCCAAGATGATCCAGCTTCTTGAATTCCCTTTCCGGGAGAGCGGTAGGGAATGCGCTTTTGGAAGCGGAGGCTTGGACAACCAAGCTCTCCGGGGTGGGGTGTTGGGAGAGGAAAGTGGGGTCGCCCGGAGCCGGGCGGTGGCATCGGGCAATCATCCTATCCACGGGAGCCCCTGTGTTGGGCTTGGACCAGGTGCCCAAAAGGACGTCGGTGAGGGCCTCGTTGAACGGCAGCAAGGGCTCCGAAGAGCTCGCAGCCGGCTGAAGACCTCCGTCAGGAGGTTAGTCCTGACCGCCACCATAGGAAGCTCGAGGTTGAGAGCCTCGGCCGCCCTACGCAACACCACTGCGTATGGCGCTCCCTCCTCCGTAGCCACAGTAGGAGGAGACAACATGCCAAGGTCAGGGGAGGTGTCCAAACCACTGGCATCCCCCAGTTCCTCTCTCCAGTCCTGTTCACTTTCCAACTGGTCAGTTAAAGGGTCACCTGACCCCTCCCAGTCCTCTTCATTATCCTCTGGGTGCCACTGTGGCTGAAAAGGGACCCCAGGAGTGAATAGGGGCATGAAATCCCCACCCGGCGCCGGATCCGGCGTCGGACGACGCCGGTCCGGCTCCGTGTCCACATCAGGATGGAGGCCGGGGTCGACGCCGGCCGGGGGGGCCAACCGGCGTCAGACGCGGCAGTGGTGCCGTCGGAAGCGGGGCCGGTGGATACGTAACAAAGTCAACCGGCGCCAATCCGGATCCAGGCCTGGATCCAAGGGGGGCCTGCGGCGTCGGGGCCGGAGCCGCCGGCAGCGGAGACCTAGGCCTCCCAACCGAGTCCGCGGGGCCCGAAGGCGCGCCGGCGGGTTCGGGTCGCCCAAAGATGGCATGCATCGCCTCGTAGAACGTACGAAGCTGGGCCGGAGTCGCTCCGGGTCCCGGAAAGGGGGGGAAACCCGGAGTCGGCTCTGCAGGCTCCGCGGGAGGGGCACCATCCGCGTGCCTTGTCGGATCGGCCGACCGACGAGGAAAAGTCGAAGAGCGACGATGCTTCTTCAACTTCTTCCTGTGCTTCGACTTACCCAACCCAGAGTGCGAAGACTTCGATGATTTCGAACCGGAATGGTGGTGGCTCCGCGACCGGTCCCTCGACCTCCCTCTCGACAGGGACCTCGAACGGTGCGGAGCCGACTGCCGATGTTCAAGCAGCTTTCGGGACCGCTCCCGCAAAGCCTTCGGCGCCATCGACCGGCAGTCGGAGCACGACTTGGGGTCGTGGTCGCGCTCCAGGCAGAAAGACACACGCGGTGCGGATCCGTCACCGACATCAGTCGGCTACAGGAACCGCAAGCCTTGAAGCCGGGCATCCCTCGTGCACCTTTTCGGAGTCGGAGACTCTGAGAAAGAAGTCGACAAAAGTCGAGAAAAAGTTAGTCAAAAAATGACTGAGGTACCGCTCTTCCCGGATCTGCGCTGGCTGGCGCGGAAAAAGAAAGAACTGATGTCAGGCGTGAGGGCGGCATCTAAGTAGCTCCCGCAACGTCATCACGGCGACCACGACGCCAACAACGGACGAGGAGCCGACCGACGATGCCTACCGACGCGCAGAGGTACTGCTGACGAAAACTTTCCGGATCCAGTCTGACGCCTGGGGGTAATTCTAAGGTAAGGAATCTATAACTAACTTGTTTCTTTCAGATAATTAATGTTAAAAGTACACATTTCATTCGAACTATTGCCAAAGTGTGATAACATACTTCATTACTTTCATGTGCGATACCGTAACAATATACAGTGTTTGCTTGATACCCATGCACATCTGATGTTATTGACCATGTCACACTTTATGCGCAGTATCCGCACTATTAAGGTCACTAATATAACCACACATTTCAGCAAAGTAAAAATTTTAACTGTTAACTTACGAGCAGAGACATTTTTTTCATCATAAAAACTGTATCTTTGAAGTCAAAGAATATGGATTAGTAAAAATCACCAATCCCACATTTCCCTCCTAGTCAGCTCATCTCCATCTCCTATCTGTTTTGTATCCCCTAGTTCTCAAATATTAACAGTCAAAGTTCTGCAAATACGAGAGCTGTATCGCACCTGCTGGCTATTTGTATCCACTCATTCTCCGGTAGTGGCGATTTTCAACACATACAAACATATCAGTCTCAATGTTTAAGCCTGTATAGCACTCACGAGTATCTCTGCGCCAACATATTTAGGGTCACTTTCTCAGAACTTGTATATTTACAGCCCCACAGCAGACAGAGCGGCATTCTTCTAAGTGTTGTATCATAACGTGCTTACTGTGGAAAGGGTGGCACATCAATTACGGGTGGCAAGAGTTGGGAGAAGTCTTCCCATAAAAATGATAAAAAGTCTCCACCGCTAAGCTATGTGTAACAATCAAAGAGGTCTCATAGACAGCTCTTGTAATTGGTAGTTTATTCTTCAAGTTACAGCTTAATAAGTTCTAAAGTAAACTCCAATATATGCCCCACCAGGAGCAGCCTCCTTGCTGCTCAGCCCATCATCTCCAATTCCCACTTCCTTCAAGTACAAACATTCATAACATTCTAATGACATCACATTGGCTGAGCATCAAGGCAGAGAACAAGGACAGGGAAGGTGCATTACTTAACAAGCAGATTACTACACATCTTCCCCCTTATAATGATTAAACAAAATCAAACAGTATACACATATATAAACATAGGAAAAGAGGATAAACATTTCAGAAATAAACGTAATAGAACACAGTACTAATATGGGAAGAAACTCTCCTCATGTAATAATAATAATAATGAAAAATGTAACAGTAATATAAGTAATAAATTGCCTTACCTATGCAATAATAATAATGTAATAATAGTAATGCAGTAATAATAATGTAAGTAATAAACAGTGAGATAGAAATCGTAAACAAATAGCAGGACCAGGGAATATCACATGCCCTCTACTGCACGCACTATAATATACCGTATACTTACCTCTACTGCATACTTTCGAACTCACACTCCCGCAATAATACTCTGTTCACATTGCGCATTCCCATGCAGTACCAGTAACAAATAATAAAGGAAGACACTTCCCTGTGACATTAAATATCAAATCAGACTTTAACATCACCCTATAAACCATTGTAAAGGGGAAATCCACCTCCCTATAAACCATTGTAAAGGGGAAATCCACCTCCCTATAAACCACACACACAGTAACCTCCCAAATCATTGTAAAGGGGGAATCCACCTCCCTATAACTAACTAACTAACTAACTAACTAACTAACTAAAACACACACACACACACACACACACACACACACACACACACACACACACACACACACACACACACACACACACACACACACACACACACACACACACACACACACACACACACACACACACACACACACACACACACACACACACACACACACACACACACACACACACACACACACACACACACACACACACACACACCACCCCCCCCCCCCCCCAAATCATTGTAAAGGGGAAATCCACCTCCCTATAAACCACACACAGTAACCTCCCAAATCATTGTAAAGGGGAGGTTCAGTAACCTCTGTCCATTGCCGGTTCTAGGACCTTTGTCCCCTCTGGTACTGGTTCTGATTCTGGGACCTTTGTTCCCTCCTGGTTCTCGTCCTGGGACCTTTGTCCCCTCCTGATGCCGGTTCTGGGACCTTTGTCCCCTCTGGTACAGATTCTGTGACCTTAGTTTCGTTAAAATTCTGGTTCAAGTTCCCTGGTACAGAGTCACGCCAACGTGCATGTAGCATAAACAAGATATAACGTGTTGGTATGTTGAACTGGGCAAAATTACTCTGCAGGACTAGATGACCATAATCAAGAATGGTTATGCCTTATATCCAATTTGAGATCCACATAGACTTCACAGAAAGGTGTGCACATCACCGTGAAATGTGCACTTGTGACAACTACAAGACTCCAGGAATGTACAGTTCGTGATGGAGTCTCAGATCATAAGAAATAAATAGAATAAATACCTCAGTTTCCATGTCTGAACTGCCATGGTATGTACTGCAAATGAGTTGAATGATGAAAACAGATTGCGTAAAGGCAGCTAGTAACAACGATGCAGGCGCCCGAGGATAAAACGCCCGATGAGGGTCTAACCTGGATCGCATTGCACTAACGAACTTTTCTTCGTTGAAAATGCACACCCCAAGATGGCCACCGGACGTTGCGTGATGACGCAATGACATGAGGACAATCACTGCACCGCTAACTTGCGCTTAGCTGATTCTATACATGACGTAAGGACAAGTTGCACTTGTACGCTCACCATAGAACTTGTCCACGAGGCGTTGAAGAGATGCATGCGGATGCACGTGGATTGAAATTTTAAATGTCACATGTGTAACGGACACATCTGGGAAATTTATGAGGCGTCTTTAAATCATGCCTTTAACGGATATCCCCGCCGAAACCCCCAACAAGTCCACTCAGTTTAACACGTTCCCAATAGTGCACAACACTGTCGCATTATTCACGCTTCATACCGGGGCCCGATCTTTGACCCCGATTACGATATTTCAAGGTGTGAAACCTCAAAGTGCCAACCCCATGGCGTGATCAGTACTTTATAACAGGGGTACGATCTTTGTCCTCGCTTGGCACTTCCAAAGTGCAAATACACCATCTAGTGGACAAAAATTTATATGCAGGGAGAAACACATGCAGACCACCAATTAATTCACGATTGTGGCGAGAGACTAGTGAAGTATATGCTTCTTCTTTTCTTTTCTTCTGCTGTCTCACAAATGACTTTGGGCACTCTCACAGGTCCAACAATGCCCGTCAATATTACAAATGAATACCACATCCCCCGGGGCTCGATTTTCGCCCCCGATCAACTCTTAAAAACGGGAACCAATCTGTGCGGCCATTCACGCTAATAGTAAGTGTGAATCTTGAACCGGGGCCCGATACACGCTCTCACTCAGCATTTCCATAATATAAATAGGCCAGCAAATAACTCACGGTTGGGGCGAGAGATGTCTCAGGAACTTGTTTCTTGGTCATACTTTCAAAACAGGACTGCAGTTACTCTTTACAGTCTCACACACAGGTGGATCTGGCACCTTGAATTTTTTTAGGGCGACCGTTATCGGGGTCACTGGTGGGGCGGGTGCCAGACAGCTTAAATAGTTCAATGTCTTTAGTAATATTAGTACCTTAAGTCCCAGTAGCCTTCTTTTCTCCACGCGTAAGTTCTTTTTCTTTTAAATCGTCGCCAATGTAACAATCAAAGAGGTCTCGTAGACAGCTCTTGTAATTGGTAGTTTATTCTTTAAGTTACAGCTTAATAAGTTCTAAAGTAAACTCCAATATATGCCCCACCAGGAGCAGCCTCCTTGCTGCTCAGCCCATCATCTCCAACTCCCACTTCCTTCAAGTACAAACATTCATAACATTCTAATGACATCACATTGGCTGAGCATCAAGGCAGAGAACAAGGACAGGGAAGGTGCATTACTTAACAAGCAGATTACTACACTATGCTTGCGAGGTGCCCAGCACCAGATCTTCAGTAGCATCCTGAGCGTAACAGAGTATGTATGCGCATATATATATATATATATATATATATATATATATATATATATATATATATATCCAATTGAGAAGAACCCGACACTTGGAGGCCCACTCACAGCGTGTTGAAATGCTTTATTCAGCAAGGCAGCATCAAACAGGAGTGCGGTAAGTACAGCATGCTTAAGCCATATTTTCCCCCCGACGCGTTTCAGGCTCATCTCGCCCTTGTTCACAGGGATGGCAATGAGGAGAGGCAGCTCGCAGGTGATACTTTATTTGCCACTTGTTAGTCCCGCCCAATGGGCGTGTGCACTCGCTGCACTCTGGTAGTTGGAGTCTTTGTGAATTAAAATCCTGTAGTAGGACCAGCCGCCACTCTCCTAAAAAGTTACATCAGCCACAGTGGGTTGCTGCATCACCACAATACTGCAGAAATGCTGATTTATATCCTCACTGAACACCACGATGTTCTTTATTGCATCGTACTCGTGACGGTGCTCGACCTGCTCGTCTGCAGGGAGGGGCTCTCCGCGACCTGGGCAGGCCGCTAATATTCCAATTGAGAAGAACCCGACACTTGGAGGCCCACTCACAGCGTGTTGAAATGCTTTATTCAGCAAGGCAGCATCAAACAGGAGTGCGGTAAGTACAGCATGCTTAAGCCATATTTTCCCCTGACGCGTTTCAGGCTCATCTCGCCCTTGTTCACAGGGATGGCAATGAGGAGAGGCAGCTCGCAGATGATACTTTATTTGCCACTTGTTAGTCCCGCCCAATGGGCGTGTGCACTCGCTGCACTCTGGTAGTTGGAGTCTTTGTGAATTAAAATCCTGTAGTAGGACCAGCCGCCACTCTCCTAAAAAGTTACATCAGCCACAGTGGGTTGCTGCATCACCACAATACTGCAGAAATGCTGATTTATATCCTCACTGAACACCACGATGTTCTTTATTGCATCGTACTCGTGACGGTGCTCGACCTGCTCGTCTGCAGGGAGGGGCTCTCCGCGACCTGGGCAGGCCGCTAATATTCCAATTGCACAAGTTACTAACTTGTGTAACGATATATCTGTAAGAGACAGTAGTTAGTGATAGATTCCTTACCTTAGAATATCCCCAGGCGTCAGGCTGGATCCGGAAAGTTTTGCGTAGCAGTACCCTTGCGCGTCGGTAGGCGGCGTCGTGCGGCTCCGCGTCCGTCGTCGGCGTCGTGATCGCCGGGATGACGTCGCGGGCAGTACTTAGACGCCGCCCCTGCGCGCTGACGTCAGTTCTGTACACGACTTTCCGCGCCAGGAACGCAGAGCCATGCAAGAAGCTGACACAGGTGTCTGAAAAATACTAGGGCCCTGAAAGGGATGTCCTTAACCCTAGAAATCAGTTCGCAGAACGGGGAGGATGGGTGGGGCGGTAAGGAATCTATCACTAACTACTGTCTCTTACAGATATATCGTTACACAAGTTAGTAACTTGTGCATCTGAAAGAGACACGTTAGTGATAGATTCCTTACCTTAGAATAGATACCCCAGCAATACCAACCCCGGTGGTGGGTCTGCGAACAAAGATCAGACAAGGAAGTCCTGGAGGACAGAACGGCCAAAGAAGCCGTCCCTCCGGACCTGACTGTCAAGGCAGTAATGCTTAGTAAACGTGTGCAGCGAGGCCCACGTAGCTGCCTGACAGATAACCGGCAGCGGAACACCGCGGCCCAAGGCCGTGGTAGCAGCCGTTGCCCTGGTGGAATGGGCACGCAGCCCAACAGGAGGCTCCTTCTTAGCCAAAGAATAGCAGGTCTTGATGCACAAGGTAACCCAGCGGGAGATGGTCCTCTTGTGCACCGCCCGACCTTTTTGGCGCCCACGTAGCCAACAAAGAGCTGGTCATCCACCCGGAAGTGTTTTGTGCGGTCGATATAGAAGGAGAGCGCACGTTTTGGGTCCAGACGGTGGAGCCTCTCTTCCTCTCTGGAAGGATGCGGAGGCGGAAAGAAGGTGGGCAAAGTGATGGTCTGCCCAATGTGGAAAGCAGTAACCACCTTTGGCAAGAAGGACGGACGCGTCCGAAGAACAACCTTGTCTGGATGAACAGACAGAAAGGGAGGTTTGCAAGAAAGAGCCTGGAGCTCACTCACCCGCCGAGCGGAGGTGATGGCCACCAGAAAGGCTGCCTTTAGAGTCAGAAGACGAAGAGGACAGTTATGCAGAGGCTCAAAGGGAGCGCACATTAAAAGGTAAGAACCAAGTTCAAGTCCCATTGAGGCATTACAAACGGAACAGGAGGGAAGAGGTGAGTAATGCCTTTTAAGAACCTGTTAACAACAGGGGACTTGAAAAGGGAGGGCTGATCAGGGAGCCTGAGGAAGGCCGAGATAGCACAAAGATAACCCTTGATGGTACCCAGGGCAGAACCCTGTTGGGCCAGAGAGAGAAGGAACAGAAGGACCTCAGAAAGAGGGGCAGAAAGGGGATCCACAGCCTTTGCTGTGCACCATGCCACAAATTTGTTCCACCTGCAGGCGTATACCACCTTAGTGGAGGGACGCCTGGCTGCCAGAATCACATCACAAACTTCGGGAGGCAAGTCGAAAGGAATCAACTGCCGCCGCTCAATCTCCACGCAAGCAGGTGTAGACTGGACAGGTGCGGGTGGAGGACCGTCCCCTGCTGCTGCGACAGAAGATCCTCCCGAAGAGGCAGACGGATCGGGGGATCTATGCTCATATTGAGTAGCTCGGGATACCAAACTCTTCGAGCCCAGTCCGGAGCCACAAGAATGACTTGGGCCCGGTCGTGCCGAATCTTCTTCAACACTCTGGGTAGAAGTGGTATAGGCGGAAAGGCGTACAACAGACCGCAACTCCACTCGCGACGAAAAGCGTCGCCGAGCGAGTGCCGCCTTGGAAATTCCAACGCGCAGAACTGATGACATTGCGCGTTGTCTTCGGTGGCGAATAGATCTAACCAAGGCTCTCCCCACTGTAGAAAGAGTCCTTGCGCCACTTCCGAGTGAAGACGCCATTCGTGATCCATCATGCACCTGCGGCTGGAGTTCGTCCGCCCTGGCGTTCAGAGAACCTGCCAGGTGTTGAACCATCAGGAACATGCCCTGATGTTCCAGCCATGTCCAGAGGCGCAGAGCCTCCTGACAAAGGGTCCAAGACCCCACCCCGCCCTGTTTGTTGCAGTACCACATGGCGGTGGTGTTGTCTGTGAACACCTGCACTACCTTCCCTTTGACAGAGGGAAGGAATGCCTTGAGTGCAAGCCGGATCGCCCGGAGCTCCAGAATGTTGATATGGAGCCGGGACTCCGCCCGGAGACCAGAGGCCTCTGATCTCCGCCTCTCCCAAGTGACCGCCCCATCCCAGAAGGGACGCGTCCGTCACAACTGTATGCTCTGGCTGGGGAAGGAGAGGGATCTGCCCATGACCCATTGCCGGTTCGAGAGCCACCACTGCAACTGTTTTGCAGTCCCCTCCGAGATCTGGACGTGATCGGACAGGTTGCCCTGGTGCTGCGCCCACTGGAACTTCAGGTCCCACTGCAGAGCCCGCATATGCCATCTGGCATGATTGACCAGCAGGATGCAGGAGGCCATGAGGCCCAGCAGCCTCAGGGCCATCCTTACCGAAACCCAGGATAAAGGCCGAAAGATCGGAATTATAGCCTGAATATCCCGGACTCGCCGTTCGGGAGGATAGGCCCGAAACTGCGTCGTGTCCAGAACTGCTCCGATGAAAAGGAGCTGTGGAGAAGGAATCAGATGCGACTTCGGCACATTGATGGAGAACCCCAGCGAGTGCAGGAGTTCGGCCGTAGTCTGGAGGTGGGAGACGACTGCCTGGGACGAGCCCGCCTTCAGCAGCCAGTCGTCGAGGTAGGGGAAGACTGAAACCCCTGCCCGGCGCAGATGAGCCGCGACCACCGCCATCACTTTCGTGAACACCCGAGGGGCACTTGTAAGGCCAAAGGGGAGCACGGTGAACTGAAAATGCTCGTGGCCTACCGTGAACCGAAGGTAACGCCGGTGGGCCGGCAGGACGGGGATGTGGAAATATGCGTCCTGCAAGTCCAACGCTACCAACCAGTGTCCAGGGTCGAGGGCAGTCAAGACCTGAGCTAGGGTGAGCATCTTGAACTTCTCCTTCCGGAGGAAGCGATTGACGTTCCGGAGGTCCAAGATAGGACGCATGTCCTCTTTGTCCTTTTGGGCACCAGAAAGTAGTGGGAGTAGCAACCACGCCCTACTTCTGGGGTCGGAACATGCTCGATGGCCCTCTTGGTCAAGAGGGCCGTGACTTCCTTCTGTAGAAGCACCAAGTGATCCCCTGACATGCGGTGGAGTTGAGGTGGCATGGCTGGGGGGTGGTCTCGAAGGGGAGGGAGTAGCCCCTTCGGACAATGTCCAAGACCCACCTGTCCGAGGTGATGGTGCGCCAGTGGGGAAGGTGATGGCGGACCCTGCCCCTACTGGCGTGCCGTGCACCTGAAAGGAGGGACTAGGAGGGCTTGGAGGCCGCGGACGGGTTGGAGGTGGTGGCCTGACCCGCACGCTGGTTGCCCGATCCGCCACGGCGGAATCCACGTCCTCGGCCACGCGAAGACGCCTGCTGCGCGGGCCGGTGGCTGGGCTGCTGACGTGAAGGGCGCCCCTACCGTGGCCACGATAGGGGCGAAAAGCAGAAGGCAGCGGAGGGCGTATAGCAGAAAGGCCCAGGGACTTGGCAGTAGCCCGTGAGTCCTTAAAGCGCTCCAACGCATGGTCTGCTTTGGACCCAAAAAGACCGACTCCATCAAAGGGCATGTCCATGAGAGTATTCTGGACATCCCCTGAAAAACCAGTGGTTCTCAGCCAGGCGTGGCGGCGGAGCGCCACCGTTGTTGCAATCGACCTGCCCAGCGAGTCGGCGGTGTCAAGGCCACAACGGATAGTGTATTTGGCCGCATCCCTTCCTTCCGCAATAGCGCGGGAAAGCAGTGCCTGGACCTCCTCAGGGCACTGGGGCAAAACATCCGCCACCGAATCCCACAGAGAGTGGGTATAGCGGCCCAAAAGACAAGCGGTGTTAACGGACCGCAAGCCAGCACTGGAGGAAGAAAAACCTTTCTTCCCAAACTGATCCAGGCGTTTGGATTCCCTATCCGGAGGAGCGGTAGGGAAGGCGGTTTGGGAAGCGGAGGCTTGGACAACCAAGCTCTCAGGAGTGGGGTGGACAGAAAGAAACAGGGGGTCGCCCGGAGCGGGGCGATGGCGTCGTGACACGTTCCGATCCACAGGAGCCCCTGTGTTGGGCTTGGACCAGGCGCCCAAAAGAACGTCTGTGAGGGCGTCGTTAAACGGCAGCACAGTCTCCGCAGAGGAGGCTGCCGGCTGAAGCACCTCTGTCAAGATGTTAGGCTTGACCGTCAAAGTAGGGAGCTGGAGACGTAAGGCCCCAGCAGCCCTACGCAACACCGTACTGAAATTGGCCCCCTCCTCCGTAGCCACGGGAGGAGACAGCATGCCAGTGTCAGGAGAAGTATCCAGACCACTGGCCTCCCCTAGACTCTCTGTCCAGTCCTCATCATACTGACAGTTGCGAGTCAGAGGGTCATCAGACCCCTCCCAGTCCTCCTGGTCCTCCTCTGGTTCAAAATAAGGAGGAGGAGGGACATTTGGGACCCAAGGGCCCATCGGCGCCGGAGCCGGCGTCGAGCGACGTCGCTCCGGGTCCATGCCCGGAGCCGGAAGGAACTGGGGACGACGCCGCCCGGAGCCCAGGGCGGCGTCGAGAACGGCACCGGAGACATCGGCGCCGGCGGAGGTGTCGTGAGGTCGACCGGCGTCGATGGGGGTTGTGGAGCCGGGATCGAGGCCGGGGCCGAAGCCGGAGCCGGGATCGAGGCTGGAGTCCCGGGCGACGCCGGGGCCGGAGCCGCCGGCGACGCCGGAGCAACCCCATCAGGGCCCGCGGGGCCCGAAGGCGCACCGGAGGGGCCTGAAGGCCCGAAGAGGCGGGCCATGGCCGACAGGAACTCCTGTACCTTGGCCGGATCCGCCCCCGAACCCGGGAAGGGCGGGTATGACGGGGCGACTCCACAGGCAAGTCCGGGGCCGCGGGGGCGGGGACGGTGCCGGGAGGGGCCTCAGCCGAGTCGCGAGACCGGCGAGGCGAAGTCCGAGAGCGACGATGCTTCTTGGACTTCTTGTGCTTAGACTTACCGGACGAAGAAGACTTCGACGCCGACGACCGGTGTGCACTCCGCGAGCGACCCTGGTCCTCTCACGCGACCGGGGCCTCCGTGGAGCCGAATGCCGGGCCTCGAGGAGCTTTCGAGACCGCTCTCGCAAAGCTTTCGGGTTGAGGGCCTGGCATTCGGGACAAGACTCGGTGTCGTGGCCTCGGCCGAGGCAGAAGAGACACTCCCAATGCGGGTCGGTGACGGACATCATCCGCGCACAGGCGCCGCATCGCTTGAAGCCGGGCATCCCTACGACACCTTAAAGATGGAAAAAACAGTGAAAAAATCACCAAAAAGTATGGTCAAAAATTGACCAGGGCACTGCTCTTCCCGGATCTGCGCTTGCTGGCGCGGAAAAAGAAGAACTGACGTCAGCGCGCAGGGGCGGCGTCTGAGTACTGCCCGCGACGTCATCCCGGCGATCACGACGCCGACGACGGACGCGGAGCCGCACGACGCCGCCTACCGACGCGCAAGGGTACTGCTACGCAAAACTTTCCGGATCCAGCCTGACGCCTGGGGATATTCTAAGGTAAGGAATCTATCACTAACGTGTCTCTTTCAGATGAGAAGAACCCGACACTTGGAGGCCCACTCACAGCGTGTTGAAATGCTTTATTCAGCAAGGCAGCATCAAACAGGAGTGCGGTAAGTACAGCATGCTTAAGCCATATTTTCCCCTGACGCGTTTCAGGCTCATCTCGCCCTTGTTCACAGGGATGGCAATGAGGAGAGGCAGCTCGCAGGTGATACTTTATTTGCCACTTGTTAGTCCCGCCCAATGGGCGTGTGCACTCGCTGCACTCTGGTAGTTGGAGTCTTTGTGAATTAAAATCCTGTAGTAGGACCAGCCGCCACTCTCCTAAAAAGTTACATCAGCCACAGTGGGTTGCTGCATCACCACAATACTGCAGAAATGCTGATTTATATCCTCACTGAACACCACGATGTTCTTTATTGCATCGTACTCGTGACGGTGCTCGACCTGCTCGTGATGCAGCAACCCACTGTGGCTGATGTAACTTTTTAGGAGAGTGGCGGCTGGTCCTACTACAGGATTTTAATTCACAAAGACTCCAACTACCAGAGTGCAGCGAGTGCACACGCCCATTGGGCGGGACTAACAAGTGGCAAATAAAGTATCACCTGCGAGCTGCCTCTCCTCATTGCCATCCCTGTGAACAAGGGCGAGATGAGCCTGAAACGCGTCAGGGGAAAATATGGCTTAAGCATGCTGTACTTACCGCACTCCTGTTTGATGCTGCCTTGCTGAATAAAGCATTTCAACACGCTGTGAGTGGGCCTCCAAGTGTCGGGTTCTTCTCAATTGGAATATATATATATATATATATATCCTGCCCTTTGATTCCGATGTTGTGTAGATGAGGATGGAGTGGGAGACTGTGTTAAAAGCTGCAGAGAGAACAAAGAGGATGACGGCCGCCGTGTCCCCTCTGTCCAGAGTCATGTGAATGTCATCCGTGGCAGCGATTAGGCGGTTTCTGTGCTGTTGTGGGGTCAGAAACCAGAGTGGTGTCGAGGAGTTGGTAGTCATTGAGGTATTCGGTGAGTGATTTTCTCTAAGACCTTGGTGGGGAATGGTAGTGGGGAGATGGGTCCGTAGTGGGTGAGCTTTAAAGGGTCTGGAGAGGGTTTCTTCAGCAATGGGATGACAGTTGCCTGTTTCCAAGAATCTGGCAAGGTCGCCGAAGAGGGGCATTCAGAATGGATGCGAGTATAACACTAATCGGTTGCAGTCCTCTGGAGTATGTGTGGTGGTTCAATGGTGCCCCTGAGTGGATGGACTTCATGGTGGCAGTGGTTCCTTCTTGTGTGATGATGGGCCTTGTGGTTAGCATTGGTTCTTTGGATAGGCTCGGGAGGTGTTTGTTGAGGTTTGTCAGGTCCAGTTGCGGGCTGAAGTTGCTATAAATGCTGGTAATTTTGTTACTGAAGAATTGAGAGAGATTGTTGCAGAGATCCTGCTATGAGTGATCAAGTTGGAGGCAGCCGACAGCGAGGTAAAATCTTTCACAATGGCGGAGATTTCTTTGCTACTGTTGGTGCTGGAATCAATGCGGTCTGCAAGAGCGGCCAGTTTGGTGGTCTGGATCATTTGGTGGTAGTGTCTTAGGGCAGATTTGAACATGCTCCTGTCTGGATGGTCCTGGCTCATTTTCCAGTTGTGCTCCATTTATTTGTAACATCAGTATACATATAGATACTTGTTGCTTGCAAAAACAAACGAGTCACCTCCACCTGTGGTGCCGGTGCGAGTTGAACAGGTGCAAGTCCTGTTAATTAATCCAAACAAACACGTGCCTCAGATATCATTCAGGGAGACAAAAAAGAAGGTGCACTCCGGTATTATAAATTTGGTGCTCTTTTGTCAATTACAATGCATTTCGACCTTTGATGAAGACCGCCAGGTCGAAACACATCACCATTGATTAAAGAGCATCAAATTTATAATCTCAGAGTACAGTCCTCCACTAGGGCCTCAAGGCATCAAAAATACTAGTGCCAAGGCAAAGGTACTTCCAGCACCACTGGCTGGTAACAAAACACTGGTTAAGATGTAGCTCCCTATACAACAATGGTGTTGTGGTTGAAACAAATAAAGGTGATGCGGGGGCCTGCACCGGACCAGCTGGTACCAGCATGATCTTCGGTAAAGAAATGGAGGAGCAGTCCAGGGCCAGCACAGAGCTGGATGAAGGCCTAATTAGATCACTCAGAACTCAAACTGGGGTCGTTACAGATCCCTGGAGTATGAATATGCACCAGAAGGACCTGGAATCCTCTGGAAAAGCTGCAACATTGCCTTCTTAAAGGCCTCTACCTGCTGCAAAGTCGAAAATGGCTGGATTGATGCTTTATGAGTGCAGACTGCATGAACTCTCTCTGCATCATCACTTCTGGATGCAGGATGAGTCCATGAAGCCACTATGTGTTTGCAAAACCAACTGATGAAGAGGTTTCCGAATCCAGTCTGGCACTTGAGCGAATTCAAAAGTTGAAGAATCTGCAGTTATGAAGCAGAAAGTAGACTTCAATGCTAATATACTTACCAAGCAGCTTAATTGATCTATCCACACCAATTGTTACTAAGTATTTTTAAGTACACAGAGTAGGAGTTAGCTTCACCCAAAGGATTATTACTCTTGCCTCATGTTATTGGCTGTATTCAAGGCACAAGTCCTAAAAAAGAAGCGAGGGGACCAACCAAGTTAGGCAGTACGCAAAATGACATCACGGCATGTGACATCACAGAGCATGACATCACAAGTGGAATCACAGTAAGTGGCATCACAACACATGACATTCTTAGAGTGCATGTATATGTCTTATATACAGGGACTAAAAGTCAAAAGCATACGTCTCAAGTAGCTGTGAAGTTGTAACAAGTTGTGAGCCATTGTTTCCCCTCCACTGCATTTGCAGCTACATGTGAGGTTCCAGATAGCTCCCATCCAGAACACTCAATCAAAAGGAGGCCTCATTACCCCTTAACTTTGATCGTTGTTTTGGGTTCAGCTGGAATTTAAAATAAAGCCACCCTCGGCTGCACGCTGCTGCTCCGAACAAAAGCAGATATTGTGCAGGCACTGCTGAATGTGTCCCACTGCCTGACAATTACACTGCAATGAGTTCAGCATATTTCTGTGGGGCCCAACTTCATGGCACGGGAGACAGAGTCCACCCTCTGAAAAGAGTGGGTAGACGCAGTCTCCCCACATGTACCCTCGACCAATGGCAGCTCCTACGCTAAGATGGAGGAGCATCGCCCGACTGCTTTTTGCAGTGTAAAGAAAGGAAAAATTAAATGACAATAACTCGAGGTTACTATCATTTTAGTTTTTCCTTTGCGGCGTCTTTGTGGGGTGGGGCTGCTCTCAGAGCAGGGGGAGGAGTGATTTGCACTCCCTATGTGAGCACAAGTGCTTGGCCGGCGCTCTCGGGGCGCCCAAAACAGTCATGCGCACATATTGTGTTCTCCAGGCAGGCTGCATTAGAGCCTGCGTGGAGAACATGCCCACCCTCCCAGTCCCTGGCTGAACGCCGTGCCACGGCGCTCAGACCAATCACAACGCTCCATTGCAGCGTTGTGATTGGCTGCAGGGAGTCTGGGAGCCCTGGTGCTTCCTGCTTCCTGTCTCCACCAAGAAGCCAGGAAGAGGACGTAGGAGAGGCGGCGACCGGCCAGCCAGCCAGGAGGTAAGTGAGTCTTTGCAATCACCTCTTAACTCGCTCCTCATCAATGCCCCTTTCTTTGTCTTATGTTAAAGGAGGGAATTAATTTTAAAATGCGATATATTCCTCCCAAATTAAGATTTAGAGCATGAAGAACAAGTTGCTTACCTTCGGTAACGCCTTATCTGGTAGAGACTCTATCTTGCCGCAGATTCCTTACCATAGAATTATCCCCAGGAGTCAGACTGGATCCAGAAATGTATTTGAGAGCAGTACTCCTGTGCGCTGGTAGGTGGTGTCATTCGGCTCTGCGTGGCAGCCGCGCTGCAAGTGACGTGCACAGTGCCTATATAGGTGCCACCGCAGCACGCTGATGTCAGTTTCTTTAAGCGCCTTGCCATGCCAGAAGCGCGGAGCCACAAAGAGTACTGACCACTGAGATGTGAAAACTAGAGCCCTGAAAGGGGAAAAAGCCCTAAGTCAATGAGTTCGTTTGCAGAGCGGGAAGGATGGGTTTGTCGGTAAGGAAACTGCTGCTAGATAGAGTCTCTACCAGATAAGGCATTACTGAAGGTAAGTAACTTGTTCATCTAACTTCTACCTGAAGATTCCTTACCTTAAAATAGATACCCAAGAAAGGCCACCCCGGAGGAGGGACTGCGAAACAATTGCACACTAAAAAGTCCTGCAGGACCGAGCGGGCAAAATGCCTGTCACTATGAATCTGACTGTCCAGGAAGTAGTGCTTGGTAAACGTGCTCGATGCCCATGTTGCTGCCTGGCAGATGTACAGGACTGGGACTCCATGTGCTAACGTAGTGGTCGCAGCCTTGGCTCTGGTGGAATGAGCAAGCAAACCCTCGGAGGGTTGCTTCTTGGACAATGAGTAGCAGATTTTGAGACAGAGCACGATCCATCGGGAGATGGTCTGTTTCTGCACCGCCTTCCCTTTGTGGGCTCCGACTTACCCCATGAAGAGTTGGTCGCTCACCCGGAACTCTTTTGTGCAGTCAAGGTAGAACAACAATGCTCTTATTGGGTCCAGCCAGTGGAGTCGCTCCTCATCCTTAGAGGGACAAGGCAGAGCGTAAAAGGTAGGCAGGGTTCGTCGGGGTTGTACATGAACCCCCGCAAATCCACGCTGTGGGCTCTGGGGGATCGGACGAAGGTAGGCAACTGGGCATCCACGCTTCAGGTAGCGGTGGGGGGCCTCAAATATTTGGGGGTGTTCATCTCGGAGGTGCCAGCCATCTCTTGGGAGCGAAATATGGAGCCTGTGTGGGAGCGAGTCCGTGCAGATATTAGGACATGGTCGCGCATGCCTCTGACACTTTATGGTAGATCAGCAATCTTTAAGATGGTGGCGCTTCCTCGGTTGCTTTACCAGCTCCAGAATCACCCGTACCCGATCCCGCCCAAATGGTTCCGGCTGGTGAATTCTGTGCTTGGGCAGTTCCTGTGGGAGGGGGGAGCTGTGCGTGTAGCGCTGCGCACATGCTTTCTTTCCACCTACTGCGGAGGACTGGCGACCTCGGACATTCTTTCATACTACCAGGCCTCGCACCTATTGGTCCTTAATGAGTGGTGGTATGGCGACAGGGAGGACCCGGCATATGCGCTGGAGCGTTATCTTATGGGGTCCCACACACTACACACTATTCTTTACTCGGCGTCGTTACGGGGCGCGCTGCCACTGGCCACACGGGTGGTGTTTCAAATATGGCGGCAAGCACTGCGTCGCATGGGGTGGTGGAATACCCTGACCCGAGAAACCCCCCTGTGGCATAATGGGCGACTGCCCGACATCGCGGCCCTACAGGGCTTCCGGGGATGGGATGCTATAGGCATCTGGACCCTGGGGGATGTTATGAGGGACACAACACTCAAGTCCTTTCAAGATTTACAAGAGGAATTTGGCATGCCCCGGTCCCAGTTCTACCGATACCTCCAATTTCGTCATGCACTGTCCCCTAGCCTAAGGGGTCTGGAATCGCTCACTGAGTTCAGCCCCTTGGAGGCAAAAGTGTTTATGGGGGATCTGGAGATAAAGAAGATATCCCGGATTTATCAGTCCCTGGTTACCCATTGCTCCCCTACGCTACAGAGGCTCCGGGGGGTATGGGAGGAGGATGTGGGCACACTGGAAGAGGAGGATTGGAGGGAGGCTCTGGCCGCCCCTCGGGGTGCGGCCATAGCGATGCGTCTCCGCCTCATTCAATTTAAATACTTACACAGGGTCTACTTCACCCGGGCTCGACTGTGGCGGGCGGGACTGATTGCCTCCCCGGAGTGTCTTCGGTGTGGCCGGGAGGAGGGCACGTTTCTACATACCGTCTGGCACTGCATATCCCTGGACCGGTTTTGGAGGGGGGTCTTTGCCTGTTTGTCAGAGGTGTTGGGGTGGGGGCTCCCACGTACGCCACAGTTCGCCCTGCTGCACGTCATGGAGGGGGTAGGGGGCAATGTATATAAAAGACATCTTATGCAACTTGGCCTCACATTGGCAAAACGGGATATAGCTAAGGCGTGGAAGGACCCACGGGCCCCGTCTGTGGCAGCGTGGAAAAATGGTCTGGACTTTTGTATGGGGTTGGAACAGCCAATCTTTGTTGCCAGGGGATGCCCACGTAAGCATTATAAAATATGGAAGCGTTGGGCGGAATACCGGGGCCTGTGGCTGGAGCCTCCAGTTGTGGCAAAGGACCCTCCGGGGGACTAAATGATGTCGACGCATGGGTTTGTTGTGGTGCAGGGTGGGGGGGGTTTGGGGGGGTGTGTGTACATATGCTAATATTTTTCTGTTTTATAAAGGTTGATCGTGGACTGGATTCCGTGGACATTGTGCGACTCGGGGGCGAGGGAGGGGGAGTTCAGCTTTTATGCATAGTCATGTTTTTTTAGCTGTTCTCTTAAAAAAGTCGATTGCTTCCCGGCTGATGTAAGGTTTGATATTGCAGTTGTCTCTGGAGTGCAGAGCCCTGCAACATATGTGCAATTTGACAATAAAATACGTTTAAAAAAAAAAAAAAAAAAAAAGGTAGGCAGGGTGATGGACTGACCTACATGAAAGGGAGTCACTACCTTCGGTAGGAAGGAAGCTCTAGTGCGAATTAAAAGTTTGTCTGGGAAGATCTTAAAGTGCGGAGGCTTAGATGACAGAGCCTGGTGCTCACTGTACCTCCGGGCAGATGTTATTGCCACTAAAAAAGGCTGTCTTGATAGTAAAGAGCCTGATAGGACAGTTGTGTAGCGGCTCGAAGGGAGCACACATTAGAAAAGTTTGAACTAAATTTAGGACTCACTGAGGCATGATCAAGGGTGAAGGTGGAAACACGTGCTGGAGACCCTTCACAAACCAATGTATAATAGGGGACTTGAAAAGAGATGGCTGATCTGGGAACCGCAGAAATGCAGAGATGGTAGAAACATAGCCTTTTAAGGTGCCCAATGCAGAGACCCGAAGGGAAAGATAAAGAATAGCAGAAAGACCTGAGAAAGGGGGTCTACCAGTTTTTCTGCACACCATGCCACAAACTTGCCCCAACGGCAGGCGTATACCATCTTGGTGAAGGGATGACTGGCTGCCAAGATAGCATTACAGACTTCTGGATGAAGGTGTAAAGCGGTCAACTGTTGACGCTCACTCTCCATGCATGAAGATGCAGTGTTGACAGGTTCGGGTGGAGAACCTTCCCCTGCTGCTGTGACAGAGATCCTCACGAAGGGGCAACCTGATCGGAGGAGCGATGGCCATGCTCAACAGCGCTGGATACTTGACTCTCCGAGCCCCGTCCAGAGCTACGAGGATGACTTGGGGCCCATTTGTACCTGATCTTCTTGAGAACTATGGGAAGGAGTGGTATGAGCGAAAAGGCATACAGGAGGCCTGTGCTCCACTTGAGATAAAAAGCATCTCCAAGCGAGAGCCGCTTGGGAAACTCCCGTGTGCATTGCTGCTAACATTGCACATTCTCGGCGGTGGCCAACAGATCTAACCAAGGTTCCAGCCACTGCAGAAAGAGACCCTGCACCACCTCTGGATGGAGATGCCATTTGAGATCTGCTAGGAATCTTTAGCTGAGTTTGTCTGCTCTAGCATTCAGAGAGCCTGCCAGGTGTTGAAGCACCAGGGAAATGGCCTGATGTTCCAGCCATGTCCAGAGTCACAGGGCCTCTTGACGTGGGTCCACGACCCCACCCGACCTGCTTGTTGCAGTAACACATGGTGGTGGTGTGGTCCGTGAACACCTGCACTAGCTTTCCCTTGATGGAGGGTAGAAAGGCTTTCAATGTCAGGTGGATCGCTTGGCGTTCCAACAGGTTGCTGTGGCGTCCAGACTCCACCGGAAATCAGAGGCCTCTGATCTCCACCTCTCCCAGATGGCCGCCTCAGCCCAGAAGTAATGCATCTGTCCCTACTGGTACATCTGGTGGGGAAAGCAGAGGGGTCTGCCGCTGACCGATTCGCGGTTTGACAATGTCGGAGAGATTCCCCTGATGCTGCGCCCACTGGAATTCAGATCCCACTGCAGAGCCCGCATATGTCAGCGGGCTTGGGTCACAAGCAGGGTGCAGGAGGCCATGAGGCCAAGCATCCTCAGTCAGTCTCACCAAAATCCAGTATAGAAGCTTAAACATCTGTATCATAGCCAGAATATGCTGAATTTGACGTTTGGGAGGATAAGCCCGAAACTGCACTGTGTCCAGAACAGCTCCAATGAAAGACTGCCTCTGAGAAGGGGTCAGGTGTGACTTCAGCACGTTGATAATGAACCCCAGTGAGTGCAGGAGGTCGCCGTAGTCTGGAGGCGGGAGACAACTGCATGGGAAGAGCCCACCTTCAACAGTCAGTCGTTGAGATAGGGGAAGACTGGCACACTTGATCTCCGCAGATGAGCAGCAACCACCGTCATCACCTTGGTGAACACCCGAGGTGCACAGGTAAGGCCAAAGGGGAGCACGATGACCTGAAAATGCTCATGGCTTACCGTAAACCACAGATAGTGTCTGTGGGCAGGCAGGACAGAAATGTGCATCCTGCAACTCCAACGCTACAATCCAGTGTCCCGGGTCCAGGGCAGATAGGACTTGAGCGAGCGCGAGCATCCTGAATTTCTCATTTTTCCAGGAAGAAATTGAGAGGGTTCAGGTCTAGGATAGGACAAAGGCCTTCGTCCTTTTTGGGCACCAGAAAGTAGAGGGAATAACAACCACAACCTACTTCTGATGTTGGCACCCTGTCTATGGCTCCCTTGGCCAAGAGAGTTGCCTCTTCCTGATGGAGTAATGAGATGTGGTCTTCCATTAGTCTGTCGCAAGTGGTTTGCATGGGTGGAGGAGTAGTCACGAAGGGGAGGTAGAAGCCCCTTTGGACAATTTGCAGAACCCAGCGGTCCGATGTTATTGACCTCCAGTGGTGTAGGTAATGGCGTATCCTGCCTCCCAGTGGATGCCCATGATGGTCGGAGGGCAAACTAAAGAGGCTTGGAGGCTGCGGCTGCCAGGGAGTGGTGGACTGGCTCGACCTCTGGCTACCTGACTCACAGGGTCTGTGGGTACTGCATCCTCGGCTACGCAGGGGCTGGGAAGCTTGCGTGCTGTGGTGGCTGGGTGGGTAGAGACATGGCTGGAAGTCTCTTTCATGGTCAAGAAAGGCAGACTGAGGTTGGCGAGGAACCATGGAAAGGCCCAAGGACCTGGCCTCAGCTCTCCTGTCCTTGAAGTGCTCTAGCGCGGAGTCCAACTTGTCTCTGAAGAGACGGGAGCCATCAAAGGGCATGTCCATGAGTGAGGCCTGGACATCCCCCAAAAAGCCAGTGGTTTTCAACCAAACATGGCACCTAAGGGCCAAAGACAATGAAACCGTTCTACCTAGGGAGTCAGTCGTATCCAGCTCACAGTGTATGGAGAACTTCGCTGTGTCCCTCCTGTCAGAAATAGCTTAGGAGAGTATGGCTCGAGCCTCCTCCGAGAACATAGGCAGCACCTGCGCAACCGAGGCCCAGAGCGAGTGAGAGTATCAACCCAAAAGACACGCAGTGTTCACTGACCGCAGTGTCAGGCTGGTGGAGGTATCCAAACTCTTGCATTCCCTCTCCAATGGAGTAGTAGGGAATGCACCAGGATTTAGTTTGGAAGTGGATGCTTGGACTGCCAAGCTCTCTGGCGTGGGGTGATGAGTGAGGGAGGAAGTTGGGGTCACCTGGGGTGGGGCAATGGCAGTGGGCAATTGTCCTATTCACAGGAGCCTCTGTGCAGGGGTTGGACCAGGCCCCTAGTAGGACGTCCCTCAGGGTTTCATTAAAAGGGAGAAGCGGTGCGGAAGGGGTGACTTATGGCTGAAGCACCCCCGTCAGGACGTTTGTCGTGACAGCCACGGAGAGAAGCAGCCATCCTCACCACTACTGCAAAGGAAGCTCCGTCCTACATAGCCACAGTAGGAGTAGAGACCAAGCCAGTATCTGGGGAGGTGTCCAGTCCACTGACATCCGCCAAATTCTCATAACAGTCCTTGGGGACATCTAGGTGCTGGTATTCTTCAGGGTCCAGTGGCCCCTCCCATTCATCCCCAAGTGTAACCAATAGGAATAAGGCATAGGCTCTGGTCTGGATGAATGCCTCCAGTCGGCGCCGGAATTGGAGTCAGACGATGCCCATCCGACTCCATGTCAGGGATGATAATGCTTGACCGGCACCAGTAAGGATCTGTCCATGGATCCAAGGTGCCAGACTGGCGCCGGGGGCGAACTCACTGGTGGAAGGCCAGTTGGGGCCCCTCCCGAACCTGTTTCCGGTCCAGGGAAGACATGGCTTGGCAGTTCGGGCTGGACTGTTCCCATGAGGCACAGGGTCAGACTGATTTGCATATGGCCATGTCTGAACTGGGGTGGTGGAGTGAGCTAAAGAATGATGATGGATTAAACCCAGATCAGTTGACTGGGGGTGAGTGTTTGATTTGCTCAAGCGCTCCGTCCATCATCCCCTTTGGTATCGCACCAGTGGAGACGGGACACCCGAATATGAGGTACATGGCCTCATACAATTCTGGGAGTTGAGCAGGAGTTGCTCCGGCTCCTGGAAACTCGAGGAGGCACGGAGACAGCCCAGGTGCAGGCTCAACTGCGGAGCCAGGCCTCCAGTGCATATGCTCCCTCGTCTTGTCGGATGACTTTGACGGATGGGGCGAAGTTGATGATCTCTTCGACTTCTTGTTCATCTAATGCTTGTGGGACTTATCCAAACACCAAGGTGATTTCAAGTGCAAAGACGAGCGGCTCTTCAACCGACCCTGGGACCTTCCTCTCGACCTGGTTCAAGATGGGTTGCGGCATCGCACATCAAGCAGCAAGGAACTTGAGGGGCCTCTCCCTCAAGGCCTTGGGGTGCCTGATGCGAGAACCGATGCAGGTCTTGGCGTCGTGGTCACGCTCGAGGTACCAAAGATGGACTGGGTGTGGGTCCGTCACCAACATTTGCCGGTGACAGTTACCACAGGGCTTAAAACCAGCCTTCCTCACAGACATCCCTGCCACACCAGGAGACAACGTCTCAAAAATACGATGACAAAGGTAAAAAAAAAGGTCATTCAAAAAGTGACTGGCGGTAGCTCTTCTCCGGATCTGGGCTGACTGAAGCAGAAAGAAAAGAACTGACCTCAGCGCGCTAGGGTGGTGCCTATATGTGCACGTTACTTCCTGCATGAACAACGCTGACGACACCACCTACCGGCGCACAAGAGTACTTTTAACGAAGAAATTTCAGGATCCAGTTTGAAGCCTGGTGATAATTCTAAGGTAAGTAGAGTTGGCTGTCTGACCTATATTTTTTGGTGTGATCCAAGTAGTAATTAACCGCCTGCCTAGGATCCAACCAATGCAGCCCTTCCTCCTCCTTCGTAGGGTGGGGTGGAAGGTTGGAAGTGTAACAGACTGGGCAAGGCAGAAAGGAGTGACCATCTTGGGAAGGAAAGCAGCCCTGGTGCACAATACCAACTTGTCTGGAAAGAAAGTAGTGAACAGGGGGGCGACAGTTAAGGGCCTGCAACTTACGGAACCATCTAGCAGACATGATGGCAACCAAAAATACTGTCTTGAAGGCCAACATGTAAAGGGTTCACCTGTGTAGGGGCTCAAACAGAGTCTCCAATAAAAACATAGGAAGCAAATTCAAATGCCACTGAGGAACTACAAATGAAGTGGGAGGAAAAAGGTTAGTCAGGCCCTTAGGACAACGCTGGACAACTGGAGACTTAAACAGGGAAGGCTGATCTGGCAGATAGATGAAGGCAGACAAAGTGATTAAATAGCCCTTCACAGCGCCAACTGCACATCCCCCTCTGAGCTAGTGGAGGGGTGACGCACCAACAAAATTACGTCTATATCCTCTGGTGGCAGCTGAAAAGAGCTTAGTTGTCTCCACTCAATCTCCATGCATGTAGGTAGAGGCCTCGGAGATTGGGGTGCATAACCATTCCTTACGATTATTGGAGAAGGTCAGGCCTGAATGGAAGATGGAGCAGAGGACACGTGGAGAAGCTCAGGAGGTCTGGGTATCAAACCCTTCTCAACCAATCCAGGGAATAAGAATGACTTGGACCTGCTCTTGCCAAATCTTACTTAGAATCAAGGGTATGGGAGGGAAACGCGTAATGCAGCTGAAAGTTCCACTTCAACTGAAATGCAGCTGAAAGTTCCACTTCAACTGAAACGCATCCTCCAAGGATCCCCTCGATGCTCACTGGAGTGCACAGAATAGCTGGCACCGAGCATTTACCAAGGAGGCGAGTAAGTCCACCTGAGGAGCGCCCCGCCAGGCGAAAATGTCCTGGACCACCTACGGTAGAAGACTCCACTCGTGATTGAAAAGATATTGGGGAGAGGAGTTGGCCTAACGGCTAGGGCAGCCGACCTCGAATCTGGGGAACTGGGTTCGAGTCTCGGCAATGACGCTGAACATCCTGTGATTCTGGGCAAATCACTTAATCTCCCCGTGCCTAACCAAAAATGAATGTGTGTCCTCATGTAACGTAACTGGTGCTATGTAAAGCGCTCTGATACCCGATTCGGGTCAAGTTCGCGCTATATAAAACTCTGCAAAAAAAAAAATACTGGCTCCCGCTGTCAGCTCTGATGTTCAGAGACTCCGCTAGGTGATTGCCGGTGTGCCCAAGACCACAGTCTCAACACCTCCAGACAACGGAGATAGACCCTATCCCCCTTGCTTGTTCACAAACCATATCGCAGTAATGTGGCCCGTCAACATCTGGATGTACTGACCTACGATGGAGGGGAGGAAGACCTTCAGCGCCAGCCTAATCGCCAGCAATTCTAGCAGGTTGATGTGAAGAACCTGCTCCTCCGGAGACCAGAGGCCCCTGATCTCCAGATCCTCCTGTTGAGCTCCCCACCCCAGTGTGGAAGCATTGAGCACTACCATAGTCACGGCCAGAGGGAGGTGTAAAGGCCATCCTGTATGTCTGGTTTGCCTCATTCACCCACCCAACCACATTCGCTGCAGTGCTACAGGAGATCACAATTGAATCTGGCAGGTCTTCCCCATACTGTAGCCACTGCCTGCGGAGGCACCACTGCAGGGCCCTCATGTGCCAACATGTGTGCGTGACTAGGTGAATGCAAGAAGCCAGCAGACCTAGAAATGGCAAGACTCTCAGGACTGGAACTCTCGTGCCCGACTGGAAAGATGGAGTCATCTCCTGGATGTCTGTGATCCTCTGTAGAGAACGAAAGGCACAGAGAAAGGTGGTGTCCAGTACTGACCCTATGAACTGGAGCCATTGGGGGGGGGCCGCAGGTGACATTTGGGTTTGTTGATCAAAAATCCCAGGTGGAAAAGTAGGGATGCTGTTGACTGCAGATGGTGCAACACCAACTCCAACGCACTGGCATTGAGGAGCCAATCATAAAGGTACAGGAAAATGGAAATGCCTGACGTTCAGGTTACTGAGGACTAGGATAGGTTGCAGGCCGCCTTCCTTCTTGGGCACCAGGAAGTAATGTGTGCAGCAACCTTGGCCTATTTCCCTGTCTGACACTAACTCCACTGCCCCTTTCAAAAGGAGAGCTGCCACTTCCTACTGCAAAATGGGCAAATGATGGGGATGGGTGGGATGGAATGCAGAACCTGAAGGAAGGGAAGGGTGGAGGGGGCGTGGCTTGGCCGGCTGCAAGATGGCCGCACCTTAAGTGGGCTCTGCCGGCCAAGCTCTATATCCGCCAAAATCCTGCAGATGACGGCTCTTTGACTGCCTGGCTCCGGCATATTCACACTCACCTCGTCCCAGGGCGCTGCCGGATATACTCTGCAACTCGCCTCGCCGCTCCTAAGCCGAGATCTGCTGCTGGGCCTGCGCCTTGCTGAGACCTGCGCCTCGTGATTGGGCCTTCCCGTCGCTGCTACAAGGCCTCCCTGCATCTGCTCTGCCGCGCCTGGAGTGCTGACCCGGCATCTGTTTCTCCTCGTGGCCGAAGGGTACCGGTGAGTGCAACGCCCGCTGGGGGCTCGCGGCGGCGGGGTTTGGGGGCTCGCGCGCCGTACCGCCCTGCCTTCCCGGTGTCTCAGCGCGGGCGCTGCTTGTCCCCGAATCGGCGTCCGATAGGACTGCCTCTGCCATATTCAGGCTGGGCGACGCGGGCGGCGCGCCCCCGCGGCTCCCCGCCGCTGCCCGACTCCTGGCGGTGCGCCTCCCGACCCCCATCAGCGCCCGGGTGCGGACTTCCTGCTTGCCCGCCACTACACGTTGTACTCGGCCTCATTCATGGCCCGCCTCCCTCCCTGGGCTCAACTCCGGCTCGGCGTGGCCGCCCACCCGCCTCCGACACTGCATACTTGCCTGCGCGGCACTCTCCGCCTGAAGCCTCATTGGACCCCGCCTCGCTCGCCATCCCGGCACAGCGCTGAAATTCAACGGGCGTCACCAGGGGACACCGTATGCCGCAGCTCCCCCGGACGGTACTCCTCGCTTCCTCCTGCCCCCAGAACCTGCTTCAGCCCGCCTGACGACGGAGCCCTGCTGTTTGGGGTGAGTGCTACTGCTGCGGTGAACCGGTGAAGCCGGGCTGACGGTTGCGTGCGCTGCATCGCGGGGCCCCCGCTCCAGTTCTCACTGAACATCTCTGCTGCATCGCCCCGTGAGTTCTGGCCCCGCGAGTGGTAGGCCGCGCGCCCTCCTCGCATCCTCGCCGCTCCGCTCTCCGCGGCAGCACCCCCTCTCTCACCTGCACTGCTGCCACTGAGGTCGCTCCTTGCCAGGTGGCATATAGACTTGCCGTCAACTCACCTCTTCCGGCCTGGCCTGCCGCTGTGGTGGCACACACTTCTGCAACTGCTCCCTGTCTGCCTGTTTGCCTATCTGTCCAGGGGGGGGCCTGCTGGCACCTTTCGTGGTGTGGGGCCACGCAGCCGGATTCCGCTCATTCCTCCCGACACTTCCTCAGGCGCTGCCTCCTGCACCATCTCTTCCTTTCCTTGTCTGACGCTCTTGTAGCTGTGGGCGCTATCGCCCCGCCATCCAGAGGTGCTCCTAGTCCACTCTCCTCTCGGCTGGTGCCTGCAATGGGTAAAGCTGACCCCAAGCAACCCAGGCTCAATTTCGACCAGCGCCACCAGACGCGCCATGACAGCGCGGTCGCTGACGGGGGCGATTCCAATGCCCCCGCGGAGATGGCCGCCTCCCGGGAGGACGACCTTAAGGCCATCATGTTGGAGGTCAAATCCGCCGTCTCCGGCATAGCTGCCCAGCTGGACCAGCTGTCTTCACGTCTTGATGTGGTCAAGTCACGGGTGGACTCCCACGACAACCGCCTGCTGCATGTCGAGACGCGGGTCTCCGACGCTGTAGACGCCGCCACTCAGGATCGTCAAAAACTCCTTCAAATGGATAAAATCCTGGAACTGATACGCACCAAAAACGAGGTCTTGGAAGCACGCTCCCGCAGAAGTAACCTCCGCATTACGGGGGTGCCCGAGTCCACGAACATCTCGCGAATGGAGGATTTCGTGGAACAATTAGTGCGTGAACTGTTTGGTGACGTGCTTTCCCCGGTCTTCATCGTGGAAAGAGACAATGCTCCCTTGGCCCTTGCCCAGCCCCTGGATTGCCAGCTCGCCCTATAAATCGCAAAAATCCTCAACTTTCGGGACCGTGACGCTATCCTCCGGGCGGCCAGGGAAAAGGGCGAGATCCGCCACCAAGGCAACTCCCTGTCCTTTTATCCGGATTATACTCTGGCGGTACAGGCTGCCCGCCGCGAGTTCCTGCCTGCAAAGCGGATTCTCCAAAAGCACGAGATCCCATACTCTCTTGCATATCCAGCCAAGCTACGTGTCAGACAGGGCTCCAAGACTCATCTTCCCTGATCCTCAGGACGCTCTCGTCTTTGCCAAGAAGCTTGACCGCACTCAACGTTCCACTCCCGCAAACTCTCAAGACTCTGCTGCTGGCGTCCTAAGTGATAATTACTGACTCTTCCACCTTCCGTGGCGCTGTCTGCTAGCTGTTTTTCATTGTGGTTTCCCGTCCTACGATCTCACCTGGCTCAACCCACACTCTTTGATTAAACTCACTCCGCTTGGCTCCAGGTTGCTCTGCCCCCCCATTATAACGCTCCGGGGTTAATCACCACTGTATGTTTGTGAGACTTTAGCTGTTCTGTTGTCTGCTACTTCTGTATGCTTGGCCACCCTGCTTTGTTGGCAGGGGTGTACGCCGAGCTTCGCCATGCCCCCGCGGGATAATTCCCACTTCGGACACTGACTTTTCCCTTCCAAGTTGCGGTTCCCTGGGGTGGTTGTGGGTGGTTTCTCAACCTGTTTGGGGGGTTGGTGTGGGTGGGTGGTTCTCTGGGATTTGCGGCCTCCTTTCAAGGCGTGTTTGTTTTTGTCAATATGTACTGTTTTGCCCTTCAGTTTGCCTTGCAACACCAGTCTGCACTTGCCCTGTTTTGTCATGCCGTACTGCTCTGTGTACTACCCCACGATTTTGTTCCTGGGCATGACACTCATCTGCACCCCACCCCCGGGGTTTGACGCTTGTGGTTCCCCCTCGCAGCCCGGCTATCTGCCGTGGCAAATCCTAGGTCGTCCTTTCCTATCCCCTTTGTTGTTGCACTGCTTTTTGCTTTCACCGTTGGATTGCACATCCAAACGCATCTGCACGAGGGCCCTGGCCAGTTTCACTACACTCCGCTTGATTACCCCTCACATTATGACGGTATGACAGACACTATTCTATGGACATGGAACATCCGTGGTCTAAATGACCACCGCAAGGTTCGACTAGTTCACGCGCATCTCCTCCGGCACAAGGTGGATATCTGTCTGCCACAGGAGACCCACCTGCTCCCTGCCTCTGCTGCTAGACTGCACTCCCGGCACTGGGGAGAATCACACTCCTCTTTCTTTTCCAATTACTCTCGTGGGGTCTCCATCCTTATACGTAGGGAACTCCCTTGGCAAACCTCCCGCGCAATCACTGACCCCGCAGGGCGATTCGTTATCCTCCACGGCTCCCTCCAGGCCCAACCCTTGACACGATAGCTGCAATCTACGGCCCTAATAATGACGACCCAGACTTTTTTGCGCAGGTTTGGCGACACATCTCGTCCCTTGGCCCCGCTGCGCTCCTCGGGGGGGGGGGGGGGAGGACTTTAATGTCACATTATCCACCGTCCTGGACCGTTCTGGCCCTCATGCTTCCCACCCGCGCGCTGCTACACTTTTAACATCCATCCTCACTGAGAACTCCTTGTACGACGTTTGGCGTCACATGCGCCCGGATGCTCGTGAGGGCACCTGCGTCTCTGGCACCCGTGGTTGTTGGTCCCGGCTAGATCTTTGGATCTCTTCTCCAGATATCCTCTCCTGGCTCACTTCCGTTGATCATAAGGCGCGCACTCTTTCAGATCACGCGCCAGTTCAACTCTGTCTCCGTCTGCCTCAGTCCCCTCGGCGCGCTTTCTCCTGGCGGCTCCCTTCCAACGCGCTGCGCGATTCCGTCTTTCGTGACGAGATCCAGACCGCGATCACTAACTACTTTGAGCTCAATGAGGGCTCTGTGGACTCTCCCTCCACTCTCTGGGAGGGATTCAAAGTCGTCATTTGCGGCGAATGTCTCTCTAAACAGTCCGGGGTCTTGCGCTCCATCCGCGATGCTCTAAACAAACTGGAATCCGAAATTAAATCATTGGACTCCTCTCACGCTCTTGATCCCAGCCCCGTCACACTCGCACGTCTTCGCGAGAAACACACCGAATTCACCAAGGAGGCCGATAGAGAACTTTCGTTCCTCGGCAGAGAGGCCCGGGCACGCCGCTACGGTGAGGGCGATCGACCCGGTAAAACCTTGGCCAACCTTCTCCGTCTGCCCCGCGCTGCATCCTATATTACAGCGCTCCAGGACGGTGGCCCTGCTCGAACCACCTCCCCTGACGAAATTAAGGCGCGCTTCATGGATTTTTACACGCTGCTTTACACCGCAGGATCGGCCCCCCCGCGTGAGGTCATTGACCAGTACTTCGATACCCTCGAGCTCTTATGGCTCGAAAACTACCACCGAGAATACCTTGACGAGCCCTTCTCTAAAGAGGAAATACTGGCCGCCATCAATGGCATGCCTGGTGACAAGGCCCCTGGTCTAGACGGTTTGCCCGTTTCTTTTTACAAAACGTTCGCTCCTCTTTTGGTGCCACATCTGGCCGCCATGTACAACGACTCCTTCGAGAGCAGCCAATTTCCACCTTCGCGCCGAGAGGCTATGCTGACTCTTCTCCTAAAACCAGACAAACCCCCCCCGAATCGCGTGATTCCCATCGCCCATTATCCCTCATTAATACCGATAACAAAATTTTCGCTAAACTGCTCGCCTCGCGTCTTCTCCCTCTCATGCCGCACATCGCTCGCCCAGATCAGTCCGGCTTCATTCCGGGCCGCGCAACCTCCCACAATCTCCGTACTATTTTCTCCGTCCTTCACCAAATCAACCCAGCGCTTCCTGCAGTGGCCGCCCTGCTGGACGCCACTAAGGCCTTCGATACTCTGGAGTGGCCCTTTCTATTCTCTCTCCTCCCGCGTCTTGCCTTCAGTCCAGTTTTTAAACGCAAAATCTTACTCCTGTACACTCTTCCTACCGCTCGCCTCCGGATCAATGGCCTTGTATCGGATCCCATCCCTATCGGACGTGGTACCCGCCAGGGGTGCCCGCTTTCGCCTATGTTATTCGCCATCGTGATGGAACCACTTGCGGCTAGACTCCGGCCACACCACACCCAGAGGGGCATCGGGTTCGCGGCACGCGCCCTCTTGGTCTTCATGTATGCGGACGACATCACTTTATAGGTTCGCCACCCCCAGGAAAATCTTAGTCCTCTGGTGCGTGAGATTATACGGTTTGGTGGCTACTCAGGCATACAGGTCAACTGGAACAAGTCAATCCTCTTTCCTCTAACGGACGCCACCACTCCCTTCACCTCGGACTACCCTTTCGTGTGGGCGTCGGGTCCCACTCGCTATTTAGGAGTCTGGCTGAGCAGGGACGTGGACGAACTTTAGAGGGCCAACTTCGGGCGCGCGGTGGACTGGCTGGAATCGAAGGTTCCGCTCTGGAGCCGGTTGCCCCCATCGTTAGCCGGTCGAATAGCAATCGCCAAGATGGTAGTCCTCCCCAAATTCCTATATATTTGTTCCTGAATATACCCGTTCCCCTCAACGCCCATTTTTTTCGCAGGGTCCGCTCGTTGATCATCTCTCTTATCTGGGTGGGCAGGCAACACAGAATCGCGTACGACATTCTCACTCTTCCGATGATGTGCAGTGGCCTCGGCGCCCCGGAATTCAAACTCTATGCAATGTGTGCTCAGGCCAGTTTTTTGCACTTTTGGCTTCACCCCACTCCTTTTCAGCCGCACGTGGCGGTGGAGGCTACTGAAATAGACACGGTCGAGACCTTGCAATGGGCCTGGGAGGGACTTCGCCGCTTCTCAGGTGCCCCCATGCTCTCGCCCAATTCAATGCCGATAGTTCGCCACCCGGCTTTTCCTCCTCTCCAACCCTCCGGTATGGTTAAACATGCCACCCGCCTGGGGCTGAACACGGTAGCAGATCTCTATCCGGGAAACACATTCTACTCCCTTGCTGATGACTCCGGCCCCATGGACACTTTGCTCTTTTATCAGCTACGGGCTATTTGCAGGGAACTACATTCTACGTTCCCTTTGCCTCCTCCCTCGATGACCGCTCTTGAGTTCCTATATTCGTCTTCCTCTGCTTGGAAATTAGTAACCAATCTTTACGCCCTCATGCTGGCTGCCACCTCTATCTCCACTAATCGCGCCCGCGTGGCATGGGGCGTGGAACTTGGTATAGAGATCTCCCAAGCAGATTGGCTTTACTGCTGCAAACAGACTAGGCGATTGTCCCCCCAACTATCGCCTGCGCCTTATTCATTTTAAATATCTGCATAGGCTCTACCACACTCCCGTTCAGTTGCACAAGCTGGGACTGGTCCCCAGTGACAGATGCCTGCGCTGTTCTGCTCCTGCAGCGGACTTCTATCATCTTGCCTGGTTGTGCCCCAAGGTCTCCGCTTACTGGCGCGAGGTCTGTTCTGCTATTTCAGAGATCACTTCCTCGCCGGTTCAACCCGACCCCCCGCTCTGCCTCCTCGGCTTTGTTAAATTCTGCCCGGACGTTTCCCGCCGCCTAATTGCCATGCTGCTTGTCCTCGCACGGCGCAGGGTTTCCATGTGTTGGGGTGGCAAACCTGCACCTAAATTCGCTCAATGGCTCGAGGATGCATCGCGCTGCCAGACCCTATTGTGTGAATTCTGGGACCTTATGCCAGCTAGATCTCGCCCACACGACATATGGGGGCCCCTTGTGTCATACCTCCTTGCTCGTTCCCCCCAGCGCCTAGCTTCCTCTCCCGCGCTCCCCGCCGGCACTCCGCCCGCGGCGGCCGCCGGTGTGGGATAGTAATCGGCCTCCCCCCCTGTCCCTTCTTCTCAGCAGGGCTCGCCCCTCCCTCCGTGACTTGTGTGCCTCATACCAAGGACTGTTTATTGTCTAAACGTGCCTGTATAACATCTGCTATTATGTCGCTATATGATGTTTTGAGCTAATGGTCCTCTTTGCGATTTTTAATTATGCTCATGTGCATGGTGCTTTGACTCAGTGCAAGAATGTAATTTGATTATACAGCTTTGTCAATAAAGGTGTTTGAAATTTTTTTTTTTTTAAAAAGGAAGGGAAGGGTGTAACACCTTTCTATAGTCTGAAGAACCCACTGGTCCAAAGTAATGGCCTTCCAGACTGGAAGAAAATGGGACACCCACCCTCCCCATGCTCTGTGTGGGGTTGGAGAAACAAACTAGACCTCCTTTCTTGGTGGCGCGTGGGGAAGAGAAGGAGGAGGAGGAGGGTCGCAATGTGGATCCACGGCCTTATCATCTGGAAAAACACCTGTTTTGACGAAGTGGGTTAGGTGTGTCTGAAACAAAATGAGGAATCTCTCCTAAATCCAAGAAAGTGGCGACAGGATCTAAAGTCCTTTGCTGGTGGTGGAAGCTGAAGGCCCAGTGAACATGTCATGGCTCTTGAAGTTTTGATTCTCTCCAGCACCAAATCCGCCTCATCACTGATGAGACACACCCCTTCAAAGGGAAGATCTATTAAATTGGACTGGACTTCGAAAGAGAAATTAGATGTCAAGAGCCAAGCATGGCGACGAACTGAGACAGAGGTCCCCATAGGCCGGGGCGAAGAAGTCAGCTGTGTCAAGACCTGACTTAATATGACAGGAAGCATTCTGCCCATTGCAATGACCTCCTGAAAATGGTCCTTCATGTCTGGAGGGATGTGCTGCAGTATCATTTGGGCCTGGAAGGCAGTTGGAGTTTAACGATTTTAAGGCCATACTTCCAGCCGAGAAAGCTTTCTTGCCCCAAGTCTCCAGTCTTTTGGACTCCCTGTACCATAGTGAAGGCACTACTTAACTGAGCAGGACACCTAGATAGCCAGGCTCTCAGGTTATGAATGCGTGGAGTGGAATGGCGGGTCACTAGGTGCTGAGCAGTAGCATCGGGCCACTAGCCTGTCTACTGCTGGCATAGATTAGGTCTTTTCCCAAGCCGCCAGGACAGGTGCCAGCAATGCCTCATTGAAAGGCAGCAAGGGCACCGATGAGGGCAGTGAGACCTTTGTAAGAATGTTGGTCTTAGCTTCTGCTGATGGCAACTGTAAATCCAAGGCGTCTGCAGCCGTTAACATGATTTAATGGAGGAATGCCACCTCAGGCGTCAGAGGCCCAGCAGGCAACTGTATGGCAAATTCTGGCGAGGTATTGAGGACGGTAGCCGATAACAGGCCCAGCAAGTATTGCAGGGGGTCCTGCACTTGGTCTCCACAGAGCAGGCCTTCCACCGGGTCAGAGTCCACGCCAAAGATTTCATGGAGGTGTGCTCGATAAGCCTCCTCTTCCATCAACCTCTGTGCCTCTCATGGGAGTGAACGAGGTGTTGGACGTCAGTGTATGACGTCCGTGACTCCATATCTGGAAGCGGTATGGAGGACCCGGTGGTGGAAGTGGTGGTGTTGTGGCGGCTGTGCCAGCCATGAAGGTAGTTGCGGCACCGAAAATCGAAGCGCCGGGTCAAAGCAGGGCAGCGAAGGTACCAGATCCAAAGATGCGGTGCCGGTTGAAACTGCAAGAAAATCAGAAGCCGTTGCACCTGAGGGAACCCTGTATGGCATCAACTACTTTGCAAAGATGCTATACATGGGCTTGAGGAAAGCCGCTGGTTCTGATCCCGGCATCGGGAATTCAGGGAACAGTGGCATCGAACAACCAGGCAAGGGAGCCACACTGTAGGTATATCTAGAGATGGACCCAGTGGAGGAGCAGGGCTGCACGAAGGACCCTCAGTCGGAATTCACAACTAACTCGGCTCCGAAGACGAATGTCCTAAGTGTGTCGGAGAATGTCTGGGCGACTTGCCTTTGCAGTGCTTCTTCAAATTTTTATGTACTTTCCACGCCGATGGTCATCCTTCGCCCTGGCCATAAAGAGTTTGGCCTCACTCTCTTTTATGGCCTTGAGGTTCCTGCTGAGGCAGTATGTGGTGTTGTGGTCAGAGACTAAGCACCATAAACAAATAGAGTGTGGGTCTGTGATTGACATCCGGCCCTTACAATCCCTACAGGGTTTAAAACCCAACTTCTTTTTGGGGTGACATGGTACAGCTATTGAAAATTTCCACGAGAAGAAAATTCCTCAGATAATGTTCCAGATCTGCGCCAAAGGCGTGGAAAAAAGGGAATCAACGTTGATGTGGGACAGGTGCTTTATGGTCTCGGGGATGTTGCCTGATGTTACTTCTGGTGCCCACTGAGTCCAGCATCCTCTACTGGAGGCATCGCAGCTTTGAAATTTTCCGGATCCAGTCTAATGCTTGGGGATTTTTCTACAGGTGAGGGATGGTTCTACAGGTGAGAAATCTGTTCTACAGGTGATGAATCTGCATGTAGAAGTATCCATCAGAAAACCAAAATTACCAAGAGTCTAAAGTGTCTGTGCATGCTTACTATAAGAGATTGTTGCACATTTTCAGACAGCACAGTGATGACAAAAATCCTGAAAAGGAAAGTTTTAGTAGGTTCTTGTCACAGATTGTTCCTGGTTTGCTTCGAGAGATGAACAGAAGAATGTGATTTATTGACAGTCGAAGTACCATGGATGAGATTTCACGCTCTTCGAAATATTGCAGTGACTACTGGGAAGCAAAACAGAAAAAGATTAAAGAGAAGATCATGTTGGCACAGACTATACTGGAGCACAGAGGACGTCAGAATGGTCCCTTTGTGGCTGATTCAGGATATAACCCTGTTCCTGGTGTCCGTGCAGGAAGTCTGTTTTCAAGGTAGTGGTCAAATGGCACAGAGAGTGAATTTAGGTCTGCAAGGAAGAGGCCGAGGAATGGCTGTTGATCAGAATCCAGGGATGGACATAAACATGTTGAAGACTACTACTACTGGGCATATTTGTAATAAAGTGGGCCACATGAAATGAGAATGTACATTGAACCCGAATTGAATGCAAAATGCACAGGGACACTACTGTAGTGTGTGGGGGTGTTGATCCCCAAGCAGCTTCATCTGCACTATTGGGAAGGGACCTCCAGTCCCACAGAACATCGCACGGCTATTGTGCCAATGCTTGGAGAGGGGCAGGGCTGCCTGTCCATCGGCTCTACAAAGTGTCGCACATGAGTTCGCAGCGCAGGACGTGCAGGGACACTCGAATGGTGTGTAGGGGTGTTGAGCTCTAAGCAGATTCATGTGCATTATTGGGAAGGGACCTCCAGTCCCACAGAACATTGTGCTGCCATCGCATCAATGCTTGGTGAGGGGCGGGCCATCAGTTCATCAGCGCTACAAAGTGCCTCACCTGAGCCCGCAGCGTGGAATGCGCACGTACCACGCCCAGGCAAAGTCTGGGCCATGGGATGCCCTGTCCCAGTCTGTCGGAGCCCGGAGGAGGCTGGGCTGGGCCACTCCCTTTGGCCTAAAGTTTGGAGGTATGTTTTGTGGAACTTCTCCTTAATCTCACCTTTTCAACATCTTGCTTGTGTTTCACTTGATAGGGAGTATGGAGAAGAGAGAAGCCACAGGGGGGTTTGCTATTTCCACCCCCCCACCTACAAACACCTCAATTGACAGGATGTTACAACTGGCTATGGGCCTTCTTAATACTGAGATCGAGCTTACGGAAAGAAGACTCTCCCTTAGCTCTATAAGCGCTCTGGGACTGGAAAATAAGACACCTGTTCCCTCCCCACCATTGAATACTGCAGGGCAACTCTCCTTGGATCCACTGCCAATCAACAGTGGCCTTGCGCCCCTCTCTGGTGCACAGCACCCTATGGATATCCCCAGATCTCTGCAATTGCTAAATGCTCCAAGCGGGTGCCTCGCATTAGGACAACGAAAGCTTTTAGGCAGGCAGACTCTATACTTATGGCCACCATTTTGATTAAATGGACACCAATTCCTACAGAGGTCACCGAGAAAGCCCTTTCATTTGAGTCAACCTAGGTGAGGGGTCTCATTGAGGACTGCTTGACTAAGGTCAAGGAACTGATAATAGAGTTATCTTCAGTCATTACCCGGTAGGCTGCAATGGAGCATGATTTAGCAAGCATCAAGGGCAATGTCACTACTGCTATGCAATGTTCTACTATGTTATCCCAGGTGCCACCTAACCGGGCTAAGGGCCATAGTAAGAATAAATGTACCGCTTCATCTACTTCTACATCCATAGCGGACCCCTTACCGCCTTCAAGGTCAGCTACAGATCATCATCGCCTGGACTATTTTGTTATGGCTGAAAAACAGAATTGTTGCTGCCCACATTCTTCTTCTACTGAGCATGCAAACAAGGCATCAGCTGAGGGGCATTCTACACACAACGCCTTCACCCTGGACAATTCAGGGTCAAGAAGCTATTCGCCAGCGGTTAAACAGCCTGTGAAAAATACTGCCCCCGCCTCATGTCCCTGTGTGGCGATGTTATCTTGCGATCGGATCAGAAGGAATCGCAGGAGGATTTATTTAACAAAACATTGAATTGGCTTGGTCGGCACAGAGACTCTCAACCCCCCTATTCTTTGATGAGTAACATTTTGATAAGGAGGGTGGGCGGGATCAGCCCAGCTCCTGCTGATCGACCTGGAGACTGCATCATTGTTAATTTCAAGTTACCATCTTTAGTGCAGAGTTTATTGTTCGGGAGCTTCAGCAAACAGATAGGCAAGTGTGGGATTATTTTGCAACCCCTAGGCTATTTTTATAAACCTGCCCCTATCGCTTTGCTGCAACGAGGTCCTCCCTTGCCCTTAGCCTCAGGCCTAAGTAATTCGTCCCCCATGGTTAATGTTGACACTTATGCTATTCCAACCTATAACCGCTTTGAATCTCTGGCAGATGGGGATGGACTCGTTAATGCTGTTGAGAATCCTAATGCAAGATTTTGTTTCCCCAGTGGAGGTTGGTAGTATGGTTAAGCCTTGGAGAGGTTGTGGGGTTCTTGAAATATCCCATTACACTGACCACATTTCTTGTGAGTAGAGAACCAGTCCTAACAGACTGGACTAGGCCATTGATATGGGTGCTGAAGCTCAAACATCATCTGACCTAGGGACTCCTACTGATTGGTTATCTTGTTAATAGCCTTTACAGGGATATAGAAAGGCTATTGCCGGGCCGACATGTTCGCCAGGCCGAATTTTTTATGTCAAGGTACCCAGAAAAGCCTAACTTCATGACCACTAGTACTCTTCAACCTACTCCTCAGAAAAGGGTATCGATTGGGGGTGAACCCATATGTGCTAAAGTTGGAAGGTGTTCTGCTTCTCCTCCCTCCGTCCCTGCTACCAAGCTGATCTCCTGGAACGTTGCAGGGCTCCTGTCAAAAATGTCTTGCACAGAATGGTGTGAATTTATTGATCAATATGACATTTGTCTATTTCAAGAGACATGGTCACTCCAGCCCCAGCAGCGTGCATGATATACCACTTATAGCCAAGAAGCTGTTACATCTGGGAAAGGAAGGCCTTCGGGAGGTGTCACTATTTGGGTCAAAACCACCCTTCTCTATATTAAGGAAATTAAGTTAGGTTCACCTGAATTATTGTACATTAACCTGGCCTTCTCGCATAAGCTTGTCTGCAACAACTTTAATGTATATTGTAGTCCAAATGGGAAGAAAATAAGTTACTTACCTGTAACTACATTATCAGGTACTGGTATCTTTCATAAATTCACATGCTTGAATCATTCCCTGCCGTCGAGATGGGAGTCCCACAGTAATATAATCAAGCAGTATTTAATTAATGCCATATGGTATTATGGCCTTGAGACATGTTTTAAATAGCCGATCTATGTCCTTTTTAAAAAAGGACCAAATGTTGAGTGCAACCAACCAGCTGCTAGCACACTCTAGAACTCTCCCAGCAGAGGCAGTTTCCCTCAGATTTTCCAAGCACAAGTGAGAAGGGAGTATCTTAGCAAATAACAAGGAAACAGCCTCTACGGAGAGGAGGGTGGGTGCATGTGAATCTATGAAAGATACCAATACTGGATAACCGTAGTTACAGGTAAGTAACTTATTTTCTTATCCTGTTTTGGGGTATCTTTCATAGATGCACATGTTTGATTCAGAATAGCAAGCAGTAACATCCAAGATCATCATGTCTGTTGTGGATGGTGGGAGACATCTAAAGTATACTGTTCGAACATTTTGTAGCAATACAATAGGTACACTTAACGATGTCTATGCGTTCTTTATCCCCCCCCTTTTTTTATTTGCATTAGCTGTTGCATATAAGGGCAGATTAACACGAAATCAAAAAAACATATATTCCCAAAGAATGTTAACTTATTTCTCATGCGATCACATCTTTATCTACAAAGTAGCAGCGAGAGGTAAGAATATAACAGCACAACACATTTACTTATATCTTACATAACGATGATCTTATATGCTTATGTAATCACTAGAAGAACAAAAGACTCTTTCTAATAGCTAGAAAGAGGCTTACCTTAAAGGAAGAGATGACGAAGCACCGCCTGGTGGAGTGGGCTTTAGTCCTTCTCTCCAAAGGCTTGTTAGCCTTGACGTGACAAAACTTTATTGTTGCCAAAATCCATCTTGCGACAGTAGCTTTCGTGATCGCAGTTCCTTCCCTGCCTTGGCCTTAAGCCACCAGTAATTGATCAGTCTTTTGGACGTCCTTCTTTCTCTGAAGGTAGAATTTAAGGCATCGCTTAATGTCAAGCTTATGTAATGCCTGCTCTGCAGGCGTTGATGGTTTTGGGAAGAAGGAACGGAGTATGACCGGCTCATTAAGGTGGAACCGAGATGGTACTTTAGGGATAAATATAGGATTAATCTCCTTAGAATCACAGCATCTTCCTTGAACAGTAGAAAAAGACTCCTTGATGGTGAAAGGTTGAATTTCAGTCACTCTTCTTGCAGAGGTGTGGGACAGGAGAAGAGCGACCTTCCATGTTAAGAATTTTAATTCAGCTTTATCAATTGGTTTGAATGGTCACTTCATTAACTGTGCTAAGACCACATTGAGTTTCCAGTCCGGAGAAGGTGCCCGCACCGGAGGAAAAGTGCGGAAAAGCCCTTTCATAAATTGCTTCACTAAGCTTGAAGCACAAAGAGAAGGGGTATTAGAAGCTCTTCTACAACAAGAGATGGAGGCTAGATGTACTTTGACTGAGGAGAAAGCCAAACCAGATTTTGCCAAGGAGAGGAGGTATGGTAAAATCTGTTGCAGGGATGCTTGAAATGGATGCAACTTATTTCGTTGGCACCAAGAACAGAAAACTTTCCACTTCAGCTTGTATGTTTTGTTGGTACTTTCTGCTCTAGATTTTGCGAGGATATCTACATATTCTAGAGAGATGTTCATGTCCCTAAATTCTAGGAACTCAGGAGCCAGACATGAAAGTGCAGTGACTCCGGGTCCGGGTGGCACACCTGTCCGTTGTCCCTGGTCAGGAGAGAAGGGGACAGCTGCAGTCGTATAGGTCTGGTTTCTGAAAGATGAAGTTCCACGGACCAATGTTGCCTGGGCCACCTGGCATCTAATTATCAGGTGGCAACGCTCCCACTTCATTTTGGTCAACACTCTGGGGATCAATGGGATGGGGGAAAGGTGTAGGCATATATCCCTGAGAAGCATATCGAAAGGGCTTTGCCCCGAGACCCCGGGAGGGGGAATCTGCTGGCAGAGGACTGACATTTGCAGTCAATGTCTGTAGCAAACAAGTCTAGCGCTGGTTTCCCTCCCCCATATCGCAAATACTCTGTCCAGTTGGTATTGGCTGAGATCCCATTCGTGGCAATTGTCTGTTGCTCTGCTGAGAGCATCCGCTAGTGTGTTGTGCAAGCCTGGAACATGCTCGGCTCTGAGAGAAATTCCATGCGCCATTGTCCAGTTCCATAATTCTTGAGCTTCCTTTTAAAGCGTGAGAGACTTTGTTCCCCCCTGTTTGTTTATGTAGAACATACTGGTCGTATTGTCGGTATAAACCAGCACGGAGGCACCTGTTATCCTTGGTAGATAGATATATATAGCCTTCGACTCCAGACTGTTGATGTGCTTTAGCTTTTGGGAACTGGACCATTTGCCCTGAATCCGGAGGTCCTGTGAGTTCGCTCCCCAGCGGCATCCGTTGTCAGGATGTAGTCTGGAATCTCTTGCAGGAAGTGAGGCCTTTCGAAAGATTTAGTCTGTTGTACCACCATTGCATTGCTGCTTTCATGGCCGGGGTGACCCGAAGGATGTCTTCGAAGGATCCAGACGTTTGCAGCCACTGTTGTTGAAGTTCCTCCTGGAGAGGTCTCATCTTGAGCCTGGCTAAGGGCACAAGATCTATTGCTGATGAGCACATTCCTAGGCGCGATTTGTACCTCCTTAATGAAACAAACTTTCTTCTTGAGATGGCCATAGCCAAGTGCCATAGTCCTATCTGGCGTTCGCCCGATAGAAAGGCTTTGCACTGGACTGTATCCAGCCTGGCTCCCAGAGATGGTTTGATTTGACTGGGAACAAATGAAGACTTTTTGAAGTTCACTGTCCGCCCCAGCTTGTTGAAGAGTTGAAGACAAGCGTTTGTGGTTCTGGTAGCTTGACTTGGTGTTTGTGCCTTCACCAGCCAGTCGTCCAAGTAGGGAATACTTGGTGACCTTGAAAGCGTAGGACTGCGGTCACTGGTGCGAGGCATTTTGTAAATATTCTGGGTGCCGATTTGAGGCCAAAAGGAACAACCTTAAATTGGTAGTGGAAATATGCGTCTTCCAAATCGAGTGATGTCAAAGTCTGCTTGGTGGAGGCGACGCAGGATCTCGGTCAAAGTTACCATCCTGAATGTTTGCTTTCTTAGGAACTTGTTGAGCTTCCTGAGATCCCGTATTGGTCTCCACTCCCCTGACTTCTTTATTAGGAAAATTCGGGAGTAGAAACCCTGACCCCTTTGCAGAGTTGGAACTTCCTTGATCGTTCCTTTTGTGAGCATGATTTTTGCCTCCTTGTGCAATAAGTGAATATGAGGGGGAGGGTATCCCTTGGGTGGAGTAGTGGGAGGTCTCTTTGTGAACTCTAGAGTATGACCAAAGGCAATCAGATCCAATACCCATTGGTCCGTTGTTATATTCTCCCATTGCTGATAGAAATTGCAAATCTTCGCACCCACTGAAGGCGGGGGTGGGGGGGGGGAGCTGGTACCCGGTGCTTATCATTACTTCCTTCCATTGTCTTGTCCCTGAAAAGGTGTTCTTTTGCGGCCCCCTTGACGATAAGTAGTGGGCTGGTAGGTCTGCCTGTATTGCGGTTGATAAGGTTGGTAATGATGTGCCCTTTGATAACCTTTTCTGTATGCTGTTAAACTGCGTCCTTTTGCTCCTCTGAAAGGCATCTTTTTATATTGGAGGGTGCCCAACGACTTTGCTATGTCAGTATCAGTTTTTATGGACAACAGCGCCTCGTCAATGTGCTTGCCAAACAAAGAGTCCCCATCAAACGCCATGTGCAAAATTTTTGTCTGGACTTCAGGTCTGAAGGTAGTGGCTTTCAACCATCCCTGGTGCCTTAAAACTGTTGCACTTGCCAGCTGGCGGAAACCTGTGTTGGCTATATCCATAGCACAGTCGATGGTCTCAGAGGCTGCTCGCTCTCCCTCTAAAAGGATCTTCATAGCTTCCTGCCTCCTATCTTCAGGGATGAGGTCTAGCATTGAGGCCATGTCAGACCACATCTGACAATCGTAACGTCCGATGATAGCTAAAGCGTTGGGCACCCAGATAGTAACTGCAGCCATGGAGGAGAAACGCTTCCCCATAATGTCTAGTCTACGCCCCTCCTCATCAGGGGGAGTTGAGATCTGGGTGGCCGGATTTTTTTTATCTTCTTTGCGCCGCCTGAGAAATGACGGAATCCGGCCTCGGGTGACCCATGAGGCAAGAAGGGGAATCCTCTGGGGCCCTGTACTTTTTATCGATTCAAGGTAGCACTGGCGATATAATGGCCTGTGTCTTCATAATTTTTACTCCCTCCTGCCAAACAATCAATTATGGGAATTGCTCAAATGGATTTCCTGGTCTCCTCCTTGAAATCATACAGGATGTAATCTGTATGTTTCACAGTCATCAGAAGATGCAATCTGGTGGACTCTCTCTCCATTAAATTGTGGAACCCGCCCCCCAATGTCTTCTGGAGGAACATCCGCTGGATGAAGTGACGGAGGAGAGGAAGTAGGAATGATGTAATCGTCCCAAGGATCTGCAGGTGGGTGAGGATCTGGGATCTCACCTGTCTCATCATCCGAGGAATAAGGGTTTTCCGGGTCAGGCGCATGTATTGGAAGGCGCAGTACTACAGTAGGTGTCACTGGTAGCAGTAAAGCCGGTGTTCCTGGGGCTCCGGCTGAGGTGGTGGTGGCGGCTCAATTTGGGCATCCTGAGGTGGAAACCTCTGTCCATCGTCAGCCAGCATAGCCTGAAGGTCTTGGATAAGTGATGGTGGCAAATGTGTTATTTCTCTAGGGCAAGACTCCGGAAGATAGCCATAAGATTGGTAATGGCGGAGTGGAGCTGGAAACGGCTGATAATATTGCTACTCCATCATAATCGTTGTCTTCCTCTCGACATTTTACATGCAATTCAGACAGGCTATGAACCACACCATCATCTTCATCATCCGGTTGCAGGTCCAACAGGTGCGAAGGAGGCAACAGGGAAATCTTACTAAATGAAGATACATCCAGATGCAGAAAGCTTTTCGTCACCCTAGCAATATTCACCATCGTCGACAGTATCGTAACCATTTATGTAGGAATTCCTGTCGTCGACGGTGTCGTCGGTAGATCCGCCATCAACGGGATGTTAGTCGATGGGATGTTCGTCAATGGTGAATTTGTCTACTTCACCGACGGGATAGACGTTGATGGGAGAGACCTCGATGTTGGAAATGGGCTTTTCGAGATTCTCGTCGCAGTATAGGGCCGGAGATTGCCACTGTTGTCGTCGTTCCTGCAGTCAACGGAGCCGACGATGTAATCGTACTACTTGTCGTTGACGATCTAGGGGTTGTTGTTGTCGATATAGTCGTTGACAATGGTTTTTTGTCTCGGTGCCTCACAGAATCTGTGGGAGACTATGACGTTCATTTTCCTTTCTCACAGGAGTGGTGGGAACAGATGACGCAGGCTCTGAGGAGACTTTATGATATTTCTCCTTCTTTGAGCTCTTGCTCTCCTGGGAGGGTATGAGGTGTTTCCTGCCTTGTCCAGAGGTGTCCTCTTGGGATCTGGCTCTCTTGTGAGGCCTGGATGAACCATCACTGTTACCTTCAGAAGACTTTTGTTGCTCAGTAGACTGGAGCCACAAAAGCAGCCGCCACTCTCTATCTTGCAGAGTCTTACAAGAGAAAGTGCGACAGATTTTGCCTCGTCATACAGGCAATAGATGCAGTCCTTGTGTGAATCGTCCACATGAACTCTTTTCCTGCCACAGGTCTTACATGGGCAGAAAAGGCCTTTCTTATCAGACATGCAGAGTTAGATTTCCAGGATCAAAATCCAGAAGTTTGAAGAAAAAACTGAGTAGAACTCAGGGAGACTCCCTTCACACATGACGTGCTGTGAAAATCTGAGTGAAACAGCCTCTGCTGGGAGAGTTCTAGAGGGTGCTAGCAGTCGATTGGTTGCACTCAACATTTGGTCCTTTTTAAAAAAAAGATATAGATAGGCTATTTAAAACATGGCTCAGGGCCATAATAGCCTATGTTTTGGAGGTGTGCCAGGAAAAGTATCAAAAACCGTAGTCTGTGTGTAGAAAATTCCATTTATTTTTTCTGTAATTTTTGTGCATCACTGTGACTCGTTTTTAGAACTTCAGAGTCTTTCAGGAGAAAGAGAATTCATAAATCCCCCCAAAAAAACAAGTTCATGTTGCAGCCAACACGTGTTTCGCCCCTTCACACTGGCCTATTAGCCTGGGGCTTCCTCAGGGCTGCCCATTTAAGAGAACAAATATTGTAAGCAAATATATGTTTCACATCAGAGGCCAAAATAGTCATTAAATATATGCATATATACCCAAAGATATTGGTTTATCATGGTTACAAATTTCCGTCAGGGATGGATTAATACACGATATTAAATAAAGTGTCAGGAGTAAAGAAAATGGAGGGGGGGGGTCAGAAGGGGAAGAACCCAAGAACAAAAGGAGTCATTGGGGGTATCATAATGAATCAGAGGTAAGACATACACAAGTAATATTAATATTAAGATAAACAAAAGTATATACATACAGTGTTATTACGTTGTTATTCAGTGAAGTAGACAGTGGTCCATATGTAGGTACAAGAAACATACAAAGATGCCACAACATTAGCATATATCACAGTTTACAGATTGTTATATTTCTAGTATGCGCAAGATAAGTGCTCATTTGAGGTAAATGGAAAATTCACTCGATACGGTATGGTGATGTTAGAGCAGGAATCAATATTGTTACGTGCACGGTTAGCTATTTCAAATTTTATTTATATTTATCATTTTCGTTAATATTGTTATTTATAGCCCTTTTCTAGGCTGCTGTTACACAAAGGGCCCCTAGTGAGTGAGTGTTGGCCCGCAGTATTCGGGTGTGATCGCATCACGTAGTGCCCGGTGAGTTTTTAGGCATGCTAGTCTTATCAAAAAGTTTCTATTCTAAGGGGTGTAGCCCTTCACCTGTGTTTTCAGATATTTTGCGCTTACCGTGGAGCGCACAAATAGCTTTTATTCGTATAGAGGTATCGGGATTCGTAAAAAGAGCTTCTGCTGTTTTGCTATTAGGATTTAATTTAGAAAAGATAGAAAAACGATCATGCGGTAAGCGTATTGGGGCAAAAATATCTTGAATAGGAAACAGGAAAGTAGAATCACATTAAAAGTAAGTGTATAGGTGGGCGAAAGAAATCTGGTCTGCGGTAGGAGGCACAAGTACCCGTGCTCGTTAGAACTGGTGGTGCCTAACGCGGTATCTGCAAACTTACTTGAGACGGTCATCTGAAGAAAATTTCATCAATCGGCAAAGGCAGCTGAGTTGTAGGTGGTTGTTATCTTTATAATGTGCGCTGCCAGGAGAAAACTCAAATTAAAGTTTTTCTTTATGGATCAACTCAAGAGAAAACCGGAATCACATGGAAAATATCGACCTACTGACAAATCTAAGTGTAGCAGATGTGGATCCCAACTCAATTTCGACGACTGCATCTGAACTGGGAATATGTACAGACATGACGGTAGACACTTCTGACAATTAAACCCACTTTCTGCCCACAATTACCAGCAGGCAACAGTATAGATGCCTTTCATCTAGCAGCGACTCATGACCTGGAAAAAGAATATCAGAAATATCTCAGAAAAAAGAAATTCCTGCCACAAAACATCACCTCGGAAGAACGTAGGGCTATCAGAACATTGCAGGAGCGGAAGGAGCTGGTTCTCAAGGAAGCAGATAAAGGTGGCAACACTGTAGCTCTACATGTTGACGATTACATCTTGGAGGCACAACAACAGCTATCTGATACAACATGCTATCAACTGCTCTCTCAGGATCCAACTTCAGACATTCAATGTATGATTAAAAACAAAACTAGAAAAGTGGTATATGTCCGAACTCCTTCGCTTTGAAGAAAAATCATACCTCTATATCCAACACCCGACAATGCCTACATTCTATCTTCTTCCCAAAATACATAAGGGTATCTACCCACCCCCAGGTAGACCCATCATATCAGGCATTAACTCACCCTGCTCGAGACTTGGTGAATATATTAATAAAAAACTACAAGCACTTATGAAAGATATACCTTCATTCATACAAGACCACAAGGACATCCTGCTGAAGCTCAAAGGCATCATTTGGGAACCAGACTTTTTCTTAGTATCTATCGATATTGTGAGCCTATCCACTTCCATTGATCATCAAGTTGGACTAGCATCAGTAAAACAATCTCTTTGGACTCAGCCAGCCAATTTTCTTGAGGCAAATAAAATGCTGCTGGAAATGCTTGAATTCTGTCTGACGCATAACATCTTCAGTTTTAATCAGAAAATCTACAAACCGGTACGGCGAACCGCAATGGGCGCATAATTTGCACCACCATATGCCGCCATCTTCATGAGTTTTGTTGAAAGATTCTGGCTATGGGACCCAAGTTTTTCAGAGTTTACAACACATTTTTTGGCGTTGTTACATTGACGATATTCTCTGCATCTGGCAGGGGGAACAAAATCACTTAAAGAGATTTCTACATAACTTGGAAGATAGCCCATGGAAAATCAAAACAACTTCCAATTTCTCCAAATCTGAAATCACCTTCCTAGACCTTACATTTTATGTTAAAGGTAATCAGCTACATAGCAAACTCTACAGAAAAGACACAGCAGTAAATGCAATCTTACGAGCAGACAGTGGTCATCCCAAACATAACATTACAAACATACCAAAAGGAGAACTCCTCAGAATCAGAAGAAACTGCAGCGAAGAACCAATTTTCGAACAAAAAGGAAAAGAAGCAATCACACGCCTGGAAAAAAGAGGATATGATTCACGCCACCTACTGGCTACAATGAACACTGTTTCAAGGATTGACAGATCCACTACCCTGGGTCACAAACCAATAACTACAAGCAACAAGGACACTAGGATCCGTTACATTACAGACTATCACAATGGTCACCATAACATCAGAACAGTCCTAAAGCGCCATTGGCAACTACTACAATATACACCAGGACTCAGTGATCACCTTCATAACTATCCGGAAATTAGCTTTAGACGTGCTCCGAATCTGAAAAGAATGCTCTGCAAATCGGAGTTTGTGGATAAACGGAAAAATGACAGCACTTTCTTAGACAGACCGGCAGGGTGCCATACATGTCACAACTGTAACATCTGCAAACTGGGAATCAATAAAACTCTATTTGTCCCTATGTCTTTGGGGCCACAGATCAAAATCAAGGAATGGATTGACTGTAGTAGCAAATGTGTGATCTACGTGATTTTCTGCCCATGCAATCATCCATATATTGGAATCACACTTCGCCCTTTGCAAATACGAATTCAACAACACTACAGAAACATTAACAAGTACACAACAGGTCACCCGTTAATGGATCACTCATGAAACTCACGTACATAAGAAAACCTTCACCTTCTAAGGCATTGAAATCATACACAAAGCCAGACGAGGAGGAAATTGTGAGCTTAGCCTGCGGAGAAGAGAAAGTGAACTTATTCTCCAATACAACACCGTCAAAAATGGACTGAATAAAGATGCAGAAATGTACGTTTGGTTGGGGGATGAATGAGGGCATCAGCACCAATAACCAAAATATACACTATTTTGTCTCCTAACCTATTCTGCCAGTCCTGACGCTGATCTTCATTCACCCGATTTCCTCTTACATTCTTCAGATTTTGCCCCTTGCCATGTGTATCCCTCAAGAAATACCATCTGTCTCTTATGACGAGGTAACACGTATAATATCACTGTCCACACCCCTTTGCGCATAATCGTAGTCAAGGTACTATTTTTCTGCTATGGAAATAATCCTCCAAACCTTTGCTTTCGAGGAAGATAATGTGTTTGTATAGACCATTACAATCGTTTAATTGACGATATGGTACAATCAATGGACCTATCATCCACTCTGTCACAAATACTAGGAGAATCTTGGGAATGCCTTTGTGTCTCAGAAGCAACCCCCCCTGAATTCCTGTCCTGTCAGGGTATCTGATGAAGTAGCATAAACAGGCATCCTTTTGAGCCTGGAAAATATTTAAATGGGCCTTTATGAATGTCCTCTCACCTAGAGTACCAATAACGTAAAATATTACATATCCTCCCACTTAGATAAATCTGTGGTCATGACCATCCCGATCCAACTTAAATAATGGTCATTTAAAGAAACAATTCAAATTTTTGTTAGGAGAAATAATATGTCGCCTGCCCCGGCACATATTTTAACTTCATCTTACCCTTAACCCCAAAAATGTAAAGATGGCGCATCCTAAAACGATGACGCCTAGTGACCCGGAACCCCAAAGGTCAACGTGAGGTTGTCCGGAATCACGGAAGTTCACATGCCTGTAGGAGGACCACCTCTTGGCCGCCCACATTATAAAGATAACAACCACCTACAACTTGGCTGCCTTTGCCCATTGATGAAATTTTCTTCAGATGACCATCACAAGTAAGTTTGCCGTTACCACATTAGGCACCACCAGGTCTAACGCGCATGGGTACTTGTGCCTCCTACCGCAGACCAGATTTCTTTCACCCACCTACACACTTACTTTTAATGTGATTCTGCTTTCCTGTTTCTTATTCAAGATATTTTTGCCCCCAATATGCTTATCGCATTATCGTTTTTCTATCTTTTCTAGATTAAATCCTAATAGCAAAACAGGGGAAGCTCTTTTTAAGAATCCAGATACCTCTATACGAATAAAAGCTATTTGTGCGCTCCACGGTAAGGGCAAAATATCCGAAAACACAGGTGAAGGGCTACACCCCTTAGAATAGAAACTTTTTGATAGGACTAGCATGCCTAAAAACTCACTGGGCACTACGTGATGCGATCACACCCGAATACTGCGGGGCCAACACTCACTCACTAGGGGCCCTTTGTGTAACAGCAGCCTAGAAAAGGGCTATAAAGAACAATATTAACGAAAATGATAAATATTTAAAAAAAAATTGAAATAGCTAACCATGCATGTAACAATATCGATTCCTGCTTTAACATCACCATACCGTATCAAGTGAATTTTCCATTTACCTATAATGAGTACTTCTCTTCGGCATACTAGAAATATAACAATCTGTAAACTGTGATATATGCTAATATTGTGGCATCTTTGTATGTTTTTTGTACCTACATATGGACCACTGTCTACTTCACTGAATAACAACGTGATAACACCGTATGTATATACTTTTGTTTATCTTAATATTAATAATTCTTGTGTATGTCTTACCTCAGATTCATTATGATACCCACAATGACTCCCTTCGTTCTTGGGTTCTTCCCCTTCCGCCCCTCTTTTTCTTTTCTCCTGACACTTTATTAAATATTATGTATTAATCCATCCCCGACGGTGGAAACTTGCAACTATGATGAACAAATATCTTTGTGTATATATGCATATATATAATTACTATTTTTGCCTCTGATGTGAAACAATCATCTCATCGGTATTTGCTTACAATATTTGTTCTCTTAAATGGGCAGCCCTGAGGAAGCCCCAGGCTAATAGGCCAGTGTGAAGGGGCGAAACACGTGTTAGCTGCAACATGAACTTGGTTTTTTTGGATTTATGAATTCTCTTTGTCCTGAAAGACTCTGAAGTTCTAAAAACGAGTCACAGTGATACTACAATTTTTCCTACTTGTCCAGGCACATCTCTAAGTCTTGCAAATTAATGGGGAAGGGGTCTCCCATTGCCGAGGACAAGTAGCCCATCTCGAATACTCTCTACTATATGCAGGAACGCATAAGACCTGGATACTTTGTCCCCTTTTCTCCCTCCCATTATAGCCAATGGCATTAATTAAATACTGCTTGATTATATTACTGTGGGACTCCCATTTCGAAGATGGGGAATGATTCAAGCATGTGAATCTATGAAAGATACCCCAATGCTGGATAACTATAAAGATTCCTCAGTGATAGGCCTTTTGTCTTCACACCTAGCTGCTCTACCTTTAGAGAATGTAAAACTAGTAGGGGGTGATTTTAATTGTAAATATGAGGCACTTGAAGCTAGCATGGAGACCCCTCCAAATAAGGAAGACCATATTTGGTCTGTACCAGAGCTAACTCTCCAGCCAATAAAGAAATGGTCTTCATTGGCCATTCAACTTAATGCTTTCACATTGAATCATGGATTAAGAGTGTGCAATGGGAGATCTACATCTGCTAGAGGGGGTAACCACGGGTTCAATCATCCAAAGTATACCAGTCTTCTAGATTACTTTATGCTTGATGTTCGGCTCTGGCCCTTTTTAATTGATATGGTTATAATTCCTTGTTACAATAGTGACCACAATGCCTTATCCCTTGATCTCAGATTTACAGCCTCCGCTGACCTCCCCAACTGCAATGAGCTGTTTGATAGAAGGCTGAGATTGGTAAACAATGAGAGGGTTAGATGGAGTGCAATGTCCCAGTCGCAGGTCTCAATTAAGGAAATATACAAATAAGTAGCTGCCAGCTTTGGGACCCTGCTTGCTCCAGACTCTTCTGTGAGTGAAGGGGAAATTCTAAGTGATATTAGTTCCCTCACAACCTGCTGTTTCAAAAGCGAATTATTTCTTTTATGTAAAAATCAAGCAGACAGTAAGGAGACATAGACCCCCCACTTGGTACAATAAGCAGTGTAAAGGAGCATGGGTCGCACTAAGCCACAGCCAGTGCAGGTAAGAGCGGTGGGGCGGGGGGGTCGGATTTCGACAGTCTATGACGAGGGAAAATGAAAATAATAATTAATTTTCCCTCGTCATCGTCCGTCGAAATCCCCCCCCCACCCAGCCCCACCGCTCTTACCTGCACGGGCCGTGGCTGGTGGCACTCATTGGTGCTATTAAACACCAAGACAGATTATTGATACAAGTGTCAGAAAATGTGTATAAAAAGCAATTATGGTCGTTAAGAGGGAATGGGGGAAGTGGGAGGACCTGCTTGATATCGCCACTAAGAAAGATCATCGTACATTTTGGAACGTAGTTTCCACAGGATGTGGCGAAGGTTCTCCTCTCATCGCAAATTATATTACAATGGCAGAATGGGTCACCCACTTTTCTAATCTCTACACTTCCCCATTGGTAAATGAATTTTCGACATGGGCCTTAAGCCAGACCTTAACTGATAGATCTGTAGGGATTAATTGCAGAGTAGGCCCTCCTGCAGCAGTAGGAGGATATAAGTATACAAGCCCCAGACAGCCTTCAAATGATAAATCTGTAGGGACACAATGTAGTATAAACCCACCAGTAGTAATAGTAGGCCAACTGGTGGACACAAGTATTACCCTGAAGGAGATTAAGCGGGCTGTCAGCAAAACTATCCCCATTAAACACCGGGGCTTGATAAAATTCTGGGGTATTTATTCTTAGACAGGATGGATGTCTGGAGTTCTTACTTTGTATCTTTATTCAATGCTATATAGAATGGGTCCCCTAAACCTTCAACTTAGGCGGGGGCCAAAATTATTCCTATTTATAAAAAGAGCCCCCAAGACAATCCTTCCAACTATAACCTTCCAACCATAAGTCTCATTGACAGCTCACACAAACTGTTTGCCAGGGTCATATTGGGCAGACTCCAGGACTGGATGTCTGCAGGAGAGATACGGACTCCCCTACACTCTGGCTTTAAATAATGCACCAGTACATTAGATCAGGTATTCCGTCTCCAGCTTATCTACGGGAAAACTGTTTTCTTAGGGACAGGTCGACTCTACATTGTGTTCATAGATTTAAGATCTGCGTTTGATCTTATACCCCGTAACACTCTCTGGCAGGTGTTAGCCAATATGGGGGTTCCCCACTATCTCCTAACCTTGATCGTTAGAATGCATGATAACAACTATGCCCAAAGTGAGATGTGGCCAACTGGGTGAAATAACAAGCCATTTCCCTGTTAACAGAGGGGTGAGACAGGGCTGCATTCTTGCACCTACTCTATTCACCTTATTCACAAATAATCTAGTAGGTTATCTGGATCATTGTAACTCTGATGCAACATGCCTGGCAAACATCGGGGTTCCCGCCCTGATGTTTTCAGATGATACACTTTTATTATCAAAATCCCCCATCGGTCTACAGAAGATCCTTGATCGATTCAAATGTTTTTGCAGTCAGAGGGGATTAGATATTAATATTGCTAAAACAAAATATATGGTCTTCAATCCATGTCGCACCCCCGTTTCAAACCCAAGCTGAGAGGGATACCACTGGAATGTGTACATACTTTTGACTACCTGGGTATCACTTTAGCAGATAATCTTGATTGGCAACCCCCTATTGCCCAACGTAGATTGAAACTAGAACAAATAACCTACGATATTGTAAAAATGCATAGAAGTATACAGTTTCACCCAAATGCACCAGCATTACAAATGTATAATTGCCAGGCGTTTGGCACATCACTTTATGGTGCGGAGTTGTGGGGCCACCGAAACGTGACTTTTTTTTGGGGCAGTGGAAAATCGTCTTATGAGACAGTTGACGTGTCTCCTTATTTGTTCCCTGCTAATTCCCCTAAGAATGGATATGGGGCTTAGACATATTTCGGACAGTTAGTGTTAGGCCAGTTTTGTATTGGGGGATATTCTGGGCTACTCCAGAGCTCTGCTCATACCAACTAGGCCTTGAGGAGATGCTACACATTCCTGGCTCGGAGACCGTCCCTTGGCTTGGGTATGTCAAATTAACCCTTACTTAGATCGGTTTGGATAAGCTGTGGGATACCCTAGAGGAGGCTTGTTTAGTCACCGCAGAAACAATCAAGAGAGGATATTGGCATTATACGCAGGGCGTTTCATAAGCTGTGTTGTCTAGCATGGCTCCTCTGACCCAGCCTTTCCTCATGGTGAAGGACGAGTTTGCAGCAGAGAGGATCCTGGATGAAACTGAGCCTCCAGTTGCCAGAAAGCTCTATTTGCAATTCAGATATGGGTCCCTCCCGCTCCACTCCTTCACAGATAATTGGCTGTGAAGCCCTGGGGTTTTAAATAAGCAGTGTCCATCTTGTAAAAACCACTTTGAGATGGTAGAGCATGTCTTGTTATTCTGCCCTGCATATCAAAGTAGTAGGAATAAATGGATCCTACCTCTCTATCGCAATATAAGTGTCAGAAAATACAAAGAAGCAATTACAATCCTAAAATCAGACACAAGTCAATCTGTAGTCTTTGCGTTTTCTCGGTGTCTAATGGCGATTTTGGAGGCTTAGACAGAAATTAATCACAGTAACATTAGACTCAGGTCCCACTGCTTAACTGGCACTGTAATCTATTAGGGCATTTTATTATTTTTAATCCTTTTAACAAATAGATTATATGACAAAGGATTCTATATGCATGTTTGGTTATTGAATTGCCTATGTTTTTATATTTCTCTTTTAAACGCTTGATGACCTAATGCACCATGATTGTATATATGCACAGTGTAGTTTTGATGGTATTTTAAACTTTTTATTTTTTTTTATTTTTTTTTAACAGATTTTATTATGCCAAAAGTCATATACAATGCAGCGCTCCTTAACCCAGGAAACATCTGCCACATCAAACATTGCAAGTCATTATTTTGACAGTTAGTTTATACATTCTTATCATCAAAATCAAGACGTATAAGATAACAGAAACAACTTAAACCCCCCCCCATTGCACTCGCACACAGCTACATTTTGGCAGTCCCCACTTCCCCTTATCACAACTGAATCCGTTCTCCAGGACATTCCCAGTCCCTCACCCTAGTGGCCCACAGATCAAGGCAGATACAGATGCGTCTACTGGGGGCACTGGGTCTAATTCCAGGCCTCGGTAGTCTGCCCATCGTTTCCAAATCTTTGAGTGTTTGTGCGGGCAGCCCCTAGCCTTTAATATCGGGATCTCCAATCCCATGCTGAAATCCAGCCCATTTTTCCATGCTGCAGGAGAAGGCGGGACCGTCGCCTTCCACCCCCTCGCTATATCTCTCTTGGCCAGAGTCAACCCCAGGAGGTGTAGGTGTCTCTTGTATATATTACCTCCTATGTTCTCCATGACAGTTTCGGTGAGGAGGGGATCTCCCACCCCAAAACCTCTGCCAAACAAGCCAGCACCCCTCTCCAGAATTTCGTAAGCACTGTACACTCCCAAATAGTGTGAATTAGGGACTCCTCTTCTCGTCCGCATCGCAGGCACATCAGGGATGCCACTAGACCAGCCCTCCACAGCCTGAGCCTAGTATAGTAAACCCGGTGAAGGTATTTGAATTGGATGAGACGCAGCCTCATCGATATCGCAGCTCCTCTAGGGGTGGCCAGTGCCTCCGTCCAGTCGTCTTCATCTAATTGGCCCACATCCCCCACCCAAGCCTCTCTGAGCTTATCCAGCGTAGTGGGGCTAGGATTGATAAATCTTAGATATTTTATGATCTTGTAAGTCTCCCATGAAAATCTTGGCCTCAATCGGACTAAATTCCGGAAGGGTCTCTAATCCTGAGATACTTGAGTGGAGAGCATGTCGAAATTTGAGGTAGTTATAGAACTGAGTTTTGGGCATGTGATACTCTCGCTGAAGATCTTGAAAAGACTTTAGCACCACACCTCGCATAACATTCCCTAGTGTGGAGATTCCTATGTTGTCCCAGCCTTTGAATCCGGCTAGCGCCGCCAGCTGCGGTAACCGGCCATTATGCCACAGCGGGGTCTCCCTAGTTAGCCTATTCCACCAACCCATCCTGCGGAGGGACTGCTTCCATACTTGAAACACCACCTGAGTGGCCGGCGGTAAAGAATTGCGTAGTGGCGCAGAGTACAGAATAGTGTGCACGGTAGATTCGCCCATACATCTCCGCTCCACCGCATATGCGGGGTCCGCTCGGTTGCCGTACCACCATTCGTTCAGTACCAAAAGATGTGAGGCCATGTAATACGAGTGAATATCGGACGTGGCCAGCCCCCCAAAGTATGTTGACAGAAAGCAGGTCCGCATCGCCACCCTAGAAGCCCCCCCTGCCCACAGGAACTGTCCCAGCGCAGCATTCACCTGGCGGAACCACGAAGGGGGCACCGGGTAGGGATGGTTCTGTAGCTGGTAGAGCAGGCGCGGCAATGACACCATTTTAAAGATTGCCGATCTACTGTATATGGAGAGGGGCATGTGCGACCATGTTTTCATGTCCTCCCTTGTACGGGTCCAAATAGGAACTACATTTCTGTCCCACGCAACTCTCGGTGACTCTGATAGAAACACGCCCAGATATTTCAGACCCTCCGTCTATGCCCGCACCTCCGCGGCCCATGGCCCCAATTCTGTCATTCCCCCAAGCACCCACAGTGTGGACTTGCTCGGGTTCATATACAGTCCAGATGATTCACCGAAGATTTGCATAATGCGGAGGAGCCTTGGCCCCGTCCTATTTATGTCTGTTAAAAAAAAAAAAGGTCATCATCCGCGTATAGGGTGATACGATCCGCGAGTCCATGATCCCACTGAAACCCCGCCACCTGCGCATCCATCCGCACCCATGCCGCTAACGGCTCCATTGCTAGCGCAAAGAGATACGGCGACAGAGGACACCCCTGACGGGTGGCCCTGCCCACGGAAAACGTGGACGATACATATCCCGCTACCCGCACCGATGCTGTGAGGTCCGTATATAGCAGTTTTAAGTATGCCAGGAATTGAGGACCTATATCAAGACGAGCCAGGAGCGCAAAGAGGTAGACCCAGCTGAGGGAGTCAAATGCCCTATCCATGTCCGCCAGCAGGAGGGCCGCCGGCACTCCTCTTCCTTGGATAGCAGCTATTGCGTTGTGTGCCCGCCTGATATTGTGACGCGTGGTCCGCTGAGGCATGAAGCCCGCCTGGTCTGGGTGGATCAGTGTAGTTATGTGGGGTTGCAGGCGGTTGGCCAACAGTTTGGCCAGGATTTTGGCCTCAACATTTAAAAGGGAAATGGGGCGGTAGGAGGCGTGTTGGTCCGGAGGTCGGCCCGGCTTGTTGAATACAACTACCTCTGCATGCCTCCAGTCGCGCGGCAGATATCCCTGGTCTCTAGCCTCTTCGAGAACCTGGAGGTAGTGCAAGCCTATTTGGGAGATGTATTTCTTTAAAAATTCGCACGGAAACCCATTCGGACCCGGCGCTTTTCCGGAATTCAATTCTTCCAATGCTGTGCAAAGCTCCTCCTCAGTGAACGGTAGTTCCAGGTAGGCTTGTGCATCATCAGAAAGGGTACGGGGCGGTAGGTCGTCTACAAAGCGTTTGATCACGTCCTCCCGCAGGAGCTCTCTAGGGGCATAGAGTTCTGCGAAGTACCGTGCAAAGCTCGCAGCTATAAGGGAGGGGTCACACAGAACCAGACCATCAGGACCTGGTATACAGGGTAAGACCTGGGGCTGCAAGGACCCCTGGCATAGTCTATGCAACAGTTTGCTGGACTTATCCCCCCCATTGATAGATCCTACGGGACGCCAGCCACGCCAGGCGGGCCTCGTCCATTAGGGTATCTGAATAGGTTTTTCGCACCAATACCAGCTGTCGGCGCACCAAACTTCCTCCCTTCCCCCTACTATTCTGCTCTAGTTGCATCAAATGGGCCTCCGACCGCAGCAGAGCCTCCTGTCGGGTGCGGCGTGCTGCTGCGCAGAAGGAGATGTCTACTCCCCGCAGAGTGGGTTTCATGGCCTCCCACAGCGTTGCGGCCTCGGCCACCGTCCCGACATTTGTATCAAGATATTGTTCAATCGCCTGTTCCATGTGTTCCCGATATTGCTCGTCTTGGAGATGCCATGAGGAGAGACGCCATCGAAAGGGGGGTCTCTCAGGGCCCAACTGCACTGTCGGAACCACTGGGGAATGGTCGGACAGGCCCCTCGGGAGCATCTCCACCGCCCTCACCCTCCCAGCGGCTCTAAAAGGTACGAAAAAATAATCGAGGCGGGAATACGAGTCATGGGAGGTCGAATAATATGTGTAGCCTTGTTCCGTCCCATACTGCCGCCGCCAGACATCCACCCAACCCAAACCCGTCACCAAGGCGCTCAGTTTAGTGCTGGGATAAGTGGCTGCAGATCCCCCTGATCTCCATCTGTCTGCAGCCGAGTCCATGACATCATTCCAATCTCCCCCTATTATTGCTAACCCTTCCGGCAAGTCTGCCCACAAAGTCGTGAGACGCTCGACCAAAGCCCACTGTAGAGTCGGGGGGGGGGGGGCATAGACACAACCCAGAACCACCTGTTCCTCGTAGATAGTACCCTCAAGAAATATGCATCTCCCCTGTGGGTCTGTTCGTGTCTTAGTGTGTTTGTATGGGACACTCCGGTGCAGCAAAATCGCAACTCCGCGCGATCCCCTGGTGAACCCAGAGTGAAACACCTGGACATAGCCATATCGGAGGAGACACAGTGCTGTAGTACCCATTAGGTGCGTCTCTTGGAGCATCAGGACATCGGCGCGGTACCGTTTGGCCTGCTGGAGTACAGCTCCTCTCTTAACCTTGTCTAGAGCCCCTATAATATTCCAGCTCACTATTCGAAGGTCACCCACGTGGGGTCGCGCACTATCCATAGGGCTTGCCATCTAAGGGTCTCTGGATCTCTGAGTGTGGGACAGCCTTGAGCCCGTGTGCAAAAAATAAACATGTGTGCCACAAACACTGTGCAAACATAAAACAAATATTCCCCAACATCCCCCAACCCCCACCCCAATACCTCAAAACAACTGAAGTATCTGTCGCGGCGAAGGTGGCTTGCGGGCCCCAACGGGAGCCCCCCGCCCTCCTCCCCCAATGGATCCCCGATAAACTGCCCATAGTCAACGGACGTTCCCCATAGCTATTAAAGTTCGATCAGAGGTATTGGCCCTTGCACACGTTTCGTCGGTGCGGACATAAGACACTATCAGTCCCCCCCACCCAAGGAAGTCCTGGACCTGTTATGTTGCTGATGGGACACAGACGTAGATCTGCCAGGATCACTGCAGGACTTGGAGCGGCGTTGAGACCTCGATCTCCTAGAGCCTTTGGTCTTGGACTTGGGCGGCCTGCGGACTACCCCGCTGGACGATGAATCAGACTCTAGTCTGGGCGGCGTATGACGCCGAATCTTTACCGTTTCATCTGTCCAATTGAAGACCTCCTCTGGCGACTCAAAGAAAAGGATGCGGGACTGATACACAACCCGCAACTTGGCTGGATACAGCAGAGCATACAGAAGTTTCAGCTCGCGGAGACGGGCCTTGGCCGCCATGAATGATTGTTGTTTCTGCTGGACCAGTCCGGGAATATGAGGATGCGAGTGTTTTCGTATAGTATAGGTTCCTTGAGTCTGGCCTGCCTTAAGATTACATCTCTGTCGTGGTAGTTCAGAATCTTAGCGATGACAGGTCTCAGCCTGGCCCCCGGGGGCAGCTTCTGCATCAGGGCCCTATGCGCTCTCTCGATGACAAAACAGCCGGATAGCGACTCCGAGGGGAGCCAGCCCACTATCCATTCAGTGAGGAACGTTCCATGTCCCCCCCTTCGCAACCTTCGGGGAAACCTACAAAGCGAAGGTGGTTTCTTCTGGCCCTGCCCTCCGCCTCCTCCACCCGCGAGGCCAAGCCTCTGGTGATCGACTCTAGTGATGTGACCTGCTTCTGCAGTGTAACGACGGAATCCTCCACTTCAGAGACTCTGGTTTCGGCCTCGGTGATGCATTCTACCGCGTTTCGAAGATCCTGCCTCAGGAGCATGACATCAGAGCCCACCTCTCCAATCTTTGCTTCAAGTGCGGCTCTAGACTGTGTGATGGCTGCCATAAGCGCGTCATTATGTGGGATGCCTACCTGTGCCCCTCCCTGGTCCGCGGCAGAGGCCCCCGGTCCAGTAAAGCGGTCCAACGTGCTCTGCTTAGCAGCTCCTCCCGCTAGCTTATCCTTCGTCATGATGGCGGTCGGATATCTGTCTTCTAGGACGGCGGCTCGGCTGTTCCCCAATTTAGTTTTGGGCTCTGATCGCCTGGATTCCGCGCAGCGCTGGCCGATCTCCACTCACGCACTCCCGATCAAGGATGGCTGGCGTGGTTGCAAGTTTCTTGACAGACAGGACGCGGGTGGAAACCTCCCGCCCACAGGCCGCACCGGGCACTAGCCCGGCCGCTTCCGCGGACAGTCGTGTCTCCTCCCACCCTAGTGGGTGCCCCTTCGTCTCCTCAAGTACCGCCTCCGGACAATCAGGGAGGCAGATCCAACCCCCACGCCAAACTCTGTCGTTTCAAATGCTTAGCTCAGCTCCTCGCTGCCAGGGACACACCGGTGTCGTCCAGCCGTCTCAGGTCGGTCTCCCAGACATATAGCCACCGGCCGCCATTCACGTAAACACTGCGCTGGTCAAGTAGGGCCTCTCACCCCTGCCCAGGGTCAAGTACTGCACATAGGGAGCGCAGCCATCCAGGGCCCACAATCAGCACTGCCTCTCCAATGTTGCTGTGGCGCGCCGCGTTCAGTGCCTGGGTCAAGGTGCAGGTATAGTCAGGCCGTTTAATATTGTGTTTTATTGTTGCCTTTCTACCCTCAAGCCGCCACACCGCCTTCCAGGGGCCCCAGCATGGTGACCCCACAGTTGCTCCGCAGGCTCCCTCCCGCAGGCTCCCTCTCGCCGCCTCCCAGGATAGCAGGCCTCCTGTGTCGGCCCTCCCTCAAGTCGTCGGCCAGGCCCAGGCGCCTCGGCCACAATCTTGCAGCGCGCCGACCAGACCCCACTGTGCCCCGCTGTGAAGGCCAACACGCAGGGAGCTGCCAGGTGGTGCCGTCCCCCCCATCCGGCCCGATCTGGCCGCCGAGTTCCCGGTTGGGAGCAGGAGAAGGAGGGGGGAAACTACACGCGGGGGCACTCACCGGGACTCCGATGCAGACCCCGCCAGCCGCACAGCCGCCACCTCCGCCCGCAAACCGAGCCAGCCTCCACGGATCAGCTGCAGCCTCCGCTAGTCCCCAGTGGCCTCCGGGCAATCCGCCTCCGCCGTTCACGTCGTCTCTCGCGGCCGCTCCCAGAGCTCCGCTGCAGGTCCACCCACAAGGCCTCCACGCCGCGCCTCGCGATGACTGCTGTGGACTGCTCGGAGTCCGCTCGTCCCGGGGTCCAATTACGGCCACCCAAGTCCCAACCACCATGCAGGGTTGTGGCACAGGATTCATCTGACAAAACAGGATAATTAGAGGATTTTGGCTCAGGGCTAAGCGGAGCTCGCCTAATGCGCGTCCACCATGCTGGATCGCTAGGCCACGCCCCCCATATTTTAAACTTTTTATTCTTAATTTTTGTATTTATGGTTAATTTTTTATTTTTAACATTTGTAGAATCAGTGATGTTATGATGAGCATTTGCACTTTGATGGCAATCAAGCCGAAATAAAGTTATGATGAAGAATGCAAAATTATGTTCAGATGCCAAATATGAATGCAATGCCAATGCAGAATATGCAAGTTCAAAGGTCATATAATGCCAATTTGTCCCAAGCCCCAATGATGCTGCAAAACATGGCCAACTGATGGTACAATTCAAATCCAAATGTTCAGAAAACCATTTCATGTGTGTCGACAATCTCCAACAGTTTCCGGTTTTTGGCAATCCCATTGGACTGGACCCTGATCAATCAATGACAGTGCATGAGAGGGAAGGAGGATTGCATACTTGGCGCAGCTCTAGAGGTAGACCAGAGAGTGCCAAATGTAGATGGGAACGGCCACCCCGAATCATTCATGATCAATACCGGAACTACGTACTGTTAGAACCTACCCCTCTACGGAAAACGGGTTCAAGAAGTAGATTTTTCAAATCAGCAGAGTACAAACCTAGTTTCAGCTAGGGCTCTGTAAAAATAGGGCCTCTCGAAGAGGACCATCAGCTTGATAATATGCGACTCAAGTCCGGTAAACTGGCTGGGCAGCGATATACTCAGTAAAAATCAGGCAATGAAGTTGTGTGTAGCACTACAGCTAGAACAGATATTTCATTGTAGTTACAGGCCAGAAGCAGCTGGTGTAATGGAACAGATCAACTGCACTCTAGAATCTCAATTGACCAAGGTGTGCACACCTACTTCCCTAAAATGGCCAGATCCCCGGGTCCTGATGAGCCTCTGCAGCATTTCAGTTCGGAAGACTGCACTCTCCCCATGAAATCCTGATGATGAGAGCAGAGAGGCTTCTTTCAGTGGCTGCAGCTGCACTTGTGAATATAAAGGATGAGAAGATTTTTAGGCACCGCAAAGAATGGGCTGATGCGATGCGTTCTGTCCCTCATTAAGTTGACTTGGTGATCCCCGCTCCCAAGACAAGAACAAAGCCATGACTTAAATCCAGGAGAGTGGATCCAGGTAAACAAGCACGTCAAAGTCATGCCTCTAGCCCCACTGGCAAGGAACTTTTCAGGTCATTTTTGTGACTGACACTGCCGCAAAGTGTGGGGGTCTGCCGAACTGGATTCACCAAGCGATTGAGTCAAGCCTGTCAAGAAGTGGTGACAACAATCACTGATTTGCGGAGTCAAACTGTAGCACAGGACATATGTTTAGAGGGAGGAGAAGATTGTACCCAAACGGCCTAAAGTCAAGTCATGACAAGTGCACAACCTGTGATGGATGAGCAAAGAGTGACCACAGTGAACCAAGCTGCTGAAAACAAAAGTGTGCACCACAAACTGGAGGAAGGTGCGAGCACTTCAGCTGGTATAGAGCAGAGAAAAGAGAAGTGGCCAAAAAGTGGTGAGAGACTGAGGGTTATTGTGTTAGAATAATGCATCCCAGAAGAGAAACAGAGCAATCGAACAAAGTGACAATGAACAACCAGAAGTCGGAGGAAAAAAGCGACAAATAGTTTAAAATCAAAGATACTCTGCTCTTGAGAGGACCTACTTAGCTGAAAGCGAGCCTGGTCTGAGAGCTTATGCAACTGAGAATCATCGAAGCGTTTTTAAAAAGCCCTCATGAATAGTGCTACAAAAACAAAGATTAACAGCTTTGATTACTGAATTCAAGTGACACACATCCAGACAGAAGTTACATGTTTTGCATCCTGAGCATCCAGTGAAGATCATAGGTGCCCATATGTTTCAGTAGAAGAATGGGATTTTTGTTCCTTTAGCACATCCAGTTAAAGATTGTAGGTTTCTAATCCTGAAGTCAACTGAATTAAACAGACTTATGCTGAAACGAATAGAAAGTTTCTCTGATTTGCAAGAGTAGAATCAACGAGTAGATTTTTGATTCTTTTCCTTTTTGATCAGACTGGAAGGAAACCATGGTGTCAAGTACATTAAAATGCTGTAATAGCAGTAGTGGTATTTTCCATAGTTATACTAATGATTGGCTTCGTAATGAGTCTTAACTCTTCGGTCGAGCATGCTTCAACTGAAACTAAACCTAACCTGGCATTTTTAGAGGAGTAACTTAGGTTTAACTTGAAAATGTTACATAAATATGGTCCCGAAGGGAACTTTTCAGGAAATGTATTCATTAGACTTACATAAAGATTTTAAAGTTACGAATGCACAAAATTGCTACAGTTGCACCTATTTGCCAGCATCCACTACTGCTGCTGGTGTAACATACCATCACTTACCCCTCACATCTTCATTGTCTTCTAGTATAATTATTAGTCTTATGTATGGCTCTCATAGAGAGCCTCTATCGTTTATTTCAGTTTCAAAATGTCACAACTCACTACTAAGACATAGCAACAGTTGATGACAAAACTTGTTACCCACTGTTGCTACGCCATAAAGTCCTCCCAGGCTGACAGGGATCTCTGAGAGGCTGTCAGTGCAGCTCTGCTATATGATTTCATTGATAGAAGAAAGTGCAGCTCGAGGGTGCAGAATTTAATAGAATATCTACTTGTCCTTGGGACAAGTTGCTTCATAAATCTACTTGTCCTGTAACAAAATCCACTTGTCCCTTTTGTGTCATGTAATGCAGTGACAAATTATGGCAGCAATCTCATTATATAAGAGCTCTGATAATAGCTTATCTGATAATGCACTGCTCATACCAGAGTAGGGTTTGAATACTAGCAATTCCCTGATGTTGCCACGTTTCCACAGATCTACATACTGGTGCTGAAGGTAGCGGAAAGCATTAGTTCCAGGGTTTGAATTCCCATATGAGTCAGTGCAAACCTACTAACTTGCATGTTTTAAGGGTTTTCACCAACTTGTCTCTAATCTTTTCCCATAGTGAGAATGGTTGGAAATTTACTCCCGACAGTGACGGACATAAAACCTTCTTCCAGGGTTGGGAAAAAAGTGGTTGGCGGGAAAGTGAACTTGCAAACACTAATATTTTAGCATGAGCAAATCTACACATGCATATTTACTCATGCTAAAATGCTGTTCACAAATATTTTCCAGGAGTACTATTTCTTGGCCTACTTCTGTAATTTCTTATGAATTCATGAAAACCGCATATCTGCACTTAACGCAAGGACATATACCATGGGTGCACTTTTGAGACTTTCTTTAATAATTGGGCCCCTAATTAGGTCTGGTATTAACAATGACCTTTTGTGGTTATTAAAGTTCTGTCTCTCTCTCTCATATATATATCAGCTGGCTTCACTGCGAGTGACAGCATTCTGCTTTTTCACAAGGAGCATGTCAGCACACAAAGTAGTTTTGTTCAGTGCCAGGAACTACTGTGGCAATGTGTGCTTTTTGAGACCAAAAACTATTTTTGCTTTTGCCAATATTTGTTATAATGGTGAGGGCCCAGCAGCTTCCACACCAATAAGGCTTTACAAAAACCATGCCAAAAATAGTCATGCATTGACAGAACCAAAAGGCTGACCACCAACTTCAGACCTACTGGCTTTGCCAATGCTTGTTTATTTTTCATTCCCATAATCTTATTTAAACTAGTTACACTGATTTTCCATTATGAATGTTTTTGGGGAATACTAGCATACATTAACACATTTTACTAAATGATGCTGCACAGAAATGATACATAAACTTTTAAAGTAGTTTAGAGAAATGTTTTTTTTCCTACCTGCGTTTTTGTGAACATTTTATTTTGGATGCAAAGAATCTTCAACCTTGCTCTCAAGCTACTGCAAATATTTGCATCTCATCATAGAGAATTCTGGGAGCATTATACAGAGACTCATATTGCTAAACTTTGAAAACGTGCGCACACTTTTTTTTTTATACTGGAACCACTGTCAGTAGTGCAGTCTGAGATTACAACATTTACTTAGAGCGCTCACCCCAATAATAAAGACTTTGGATTAATGAACCATAAATACAAGTTTGAACAGCATTAACACATGGACACAAATATTACTTTAACTTCAGACAATGCCCTTCCCCGATCCATAATGTGGTACTGTAAACTGACAGCCAAAGTGTTTGTGCTGCAGTGGGTTGAGCCTACTTGTCCCAAGCACAAAGTACACATGAAAATTTGTTGTACTTGACCCCAAACTATGTCCTGGGCGTCGAGTTATTGGAATTCCACATCCCTGCAGTTGCAAGAGGGGGAAAGAAGGCAAGTAAGGAGTTGAGGTTGGTCAAGGATGGCAGGTAAGGCAATTTTTTTCCCTTTGGGACAAGGATACATAACAGAGGCTATGTTATGTATGGCTCCCTCATTACTCCTCTGTCAATGCGTACAAGTTAAAAGCTGGGACACATGATTTTTGGTCCATAGAGAACATTAAATTATAGATAAGTAAACAGTGAATTATAGGGATGTTTTTCACCTCAGGATTCTGAATGACATCATAGACCGCTCAAGCTTCGCTCTCAATTTTTTGAAGTCACTCAGAACTCCTCAGTGGAAAACATCCTCCTAATTCACTGTTACTCATCTATAATTCTATATGTTGTATCAATGAGGTCGCTTTGTGTATTATTTTTCTAATTTTGACTTGCTTTTTGATGTGTCTATATTTAAATCTTTATACCGAATGCTCGAGCCAAGTCCCTGGAGAAGATGAAACAATATTTAAGTTACTACTCTGCTTAACTCTGAAGCTTCGAGTAAATAGAGTGGAGAAGGAGTTCAAAGAGAAATTGGACGAAAGAAGGGCAGAGAATGAAAGAAGGTTAAAGAAAGGAGTGAAGGTAGGTTGGAAAAGGAGGAAGAAATGATGAGTGTCAGGACCTTAGTCATTAGTCCTGACAGAAGAAGGGCGAATTGTGTTTTGTTCGACAGAAAGAGCAGGTGCAGATGGAGTTTTGGAGTGACTGCGTACAAAGTTTCCAAGTTAAAGGTGATCACATTTTTTCGGGAAAAGAACCTGGTTTTACAGGAGTCTATTAGGTGTCTATGAAAAAATGATTTTTTTCCAGCTCCTAACAACTGGATTGGTAGTTGCTAACTAGCTTTAGTGGTTCCTAAAATGTATCATGTAGATGACATTGATAAGGGACTAGAGACTCATGAATAAGTTGAGCATAGTGCTTCACAAGTAGTAGATGTTATATTTGCACTAGGATTCCTTTCTGTAAGAATAATTTAAAATGGTTTGAAGATCAGAAAGATATCTACCATGGTAGATCATGTGGCTACTAAAACGGCTGATGCTTTAACTGCAGTTAATACTGAGCTTTTGCTTATACTTGAAATAGATTTGCAGAACAGATTAGCTTTAGATTTCTTACTGGCGAAGGAGGGCAGAGTCTGCCACTGGTTATGCTCCAGCGGTGCTGCACAAATATACCGGATAGAAGTAATCAAATTAATGTCTGACATTTCACATGAGATGAAGGAGTTGGAAGAGACCGGTGCCTGGGAAGCAATAGGGAAAGGATTTTCCAAGATTGGTGAGTGGTTTAGTGATATCAGTGGCAGAATATTAAAGAAGATACTAACCACTGTACTAATCATTATGATTTGTGTAATATGCCTATTTCTTTTTATAAGACGGATAAAAATGATTTTTGCAAAGGGTGGGTCACAATGGAATAAAGAAAAGCAGCTGCATAAATCGAGAAGGAGAAAAGGGTAGCATGAAGAAGTGGAACTTGAATACCTCCAAAGTGAAATTTACTGTGAATTAAAGGAATTAGAGGAACCTAGGTGAAAGCTGTGAAAAGTAAACAACTTCTGTGTTAGGGAAGATTTCAAATCAATTAAGGTGTATTTGTAGTGACTCCCAGAGTCAACAGTAGGAGGTTTAAAGGGCTTTGTTCATATTAGATGTTTTGCATTATATAAACATTAACATGTAAAAGAGACAAATATTATTAACTGTATATTATTCATGGTTAGATTAGCCATAGCTAATGTAGGGCTGTGTTTAGAATGGCTAATGTTGGTTGGCACCTTGCTTTGAGAGACATACATTTTTGTTCTAGGTGAATGTAAAGTTCAAATTAACAAATGTTCTTTGTCTTTCCTTCCCATTGGAAATGTTTTATTTTACACGATAATCAAAGAATGTTATAACTGGTTGCAAGAGTACACCTGCAGAGTACAAGCTAGTCCAATGTATCTGGTTTTGGGTTTTGTTACAGATGTATGTAAGTTTGAAGGACACCGAGAGAAGCTGCATTGTGAAAGATCCTGAGAGACTAATGAGCTTAAGAGTGTATCATTTCACTCTAGCCTGACGAGATCGTTTTATTGAGACTATGTGTAGGTGTAGCAAATGTTAGAATTGTGTGATTTAAGCTAGTGCAGAGCAGATTTAAGTCTACAATGCTTATAGAATGCGTCCTATACTTAATGATAATGGCATTACTCCTAGTCCTACTCCCTCGCCTTCCTTCTTAACACGTGAGGCTCTCCACCTCTCCCCAGACCCACCCCCCAGCCTATGAAAACACAGCCCGCCCCCACCACCTTCTGTACGTAAACAAGCCGAGCCTAGAACTCAGTTGGACCGCACCGGGAGGGGCCTAGAAGGAAGGTGAGGGAGTAGGACTAGGAGTAATTCCATTATCAGTAAGTAATGGACGCATTACCTCCTATCCCTCCCTCGCCTTCCATTTTAACACATGAGGACATAGCAAGCAAAAACAGAGACGGACAACTGAGTGAAAAAGTACACCAATTTAATCAAGTGCCCAAATCACAAAACAAAAATCCCCTACATCTTAATAGAGGACAAGACCCTGTGGCCCAGGACATTATCCAAACATTCCAGACCAGCAATCCGATAGTGACGGACAAAAGTGGAAGGGGAAGACCAGGTCGCAGCCCTACAGATCTCCACCACCGAAGTACCCTGCAGTTTAGCCACCGTAGCCGCCATACTGCGCGTAAAACGCCCCTTTACCCCCACAGGAGGATCCACACCTTTCATCCGGTAAGCCAAAAGGACCGTGGACTGAATCAAACGACTCAAAGTAGCCAAGGATGGCTTCTCACCCTTCTTAGCCGGACCAAAGTTCATAAACAAAGCGTTCCCCCTTCCGGAAGGACTCCACCTCATGCAAATACCACAACAAAGTCCGTCGCACATCCAAACAGCCGAGGAAGGATAAGGACAAAACTCAGGCAAAATCACCTCCTGACAGATGAAAACCTTAGGGAAAAAAGGACAGCACCAGCACCACCCTGTCCGAAAAGACCTTGCAGAAGGGATACTTACAGGACAAAGCCGCCAACTCACCCAACCTTCTAGCCAAAGTGATGGCAACCAGAAAACAAGCCTTAAAAATCAAGAGCTTCAACTCCTTCCCCTCAAGGGGCTCAAAAGGAGGGCCCGAAAGGACATCCAAGACAAGCTGCAAATTCCAACATGGAAAGGAACAAACAGACTGAGGAAAAAGGTTCAAAAGACCCTGAAAAAAACGAGGCATCAGACCCTCGTCATCCTGCAAATTCCACCAGGAGCCTCGAAAAGCCTGAATGGCTGCCCACTGCACCCGCAGCAAAGCCACCGATAACCCCAAATGGGCTCCATCCTGCAGGAACTGCATCACCAAAAAGAGGTCAGCCACAGTAGGATCAACCTCCTTACCAGCACACCAGGCCGAAAAAGCTCTCCAATGCCTAGCATAAGAGAGAAGCGTAGAGGATCTACGAGAAGCCTGAAACGTCACAGCCAAATGGTCAGGGACCCCCAACCCAGCTAAGCCCCGGCGTTCAACCGCCAGGCCGTCAAGTGTAACTTCCTTAAGGTGCCCAGGGAAAGAACCGGAAAAATCAACGGAGACAGGACCACAGGAAGGACCCACTCCAGGTCGCAACTCAACCGAGGAGAGGAAATCAATTCGCACAAGGCCAACGGGATGCAATCAACCCCACCTGCGCCTCTTCCTTCCGCACCCACAGCAGAAAGGCCCGACCAGTTGAAACGGAGGGAAAGCATAAAGAAGACCCGGAGGCCAAGGACAAGTCAAGCCGTCGATTCCCAATGCCTTGGGACACCGACCCAGAGAACAAAACAGTTCCACTTTGGCATTTCCCGGGACCGTAAACCGGTCGACCACCGGGAGGCCCCAACGAACCACCAACTGGCCGAACAAATTGGGAAGCAGGGAGAAATCCTTGGACGATGGAATGTCCCTGCTCAAACGATCGGCACGAACATTCTCCACCCCCCAAATGTAAAGAGCAGACAGTCCCAGAACCCAGACCTGAGCCCATAGGAAAATGTAGCTGGCCACCAAGTTCAAGGACCTGGACCTGGTCCCCCACTGTCTGTTGATATAGGACTTCACCACCAGATTGTCGTTCTGAACCACCACCACCATCTGACCCCTTAGAGAGTCCTGAAAATGGAGCAGAGCGAGCCAAATCGTCCGCAACTCCCTCCAGTTCGATTACATCCGAGAGTCCCGTAGAGACCAGCACCACTGAACCTGCTCAGACCCCAGCCAAGCACCCCAACCGGACAGGCTGGCATCCGAAGTCACAACCAGCGGAGCAGAGGGTGACAACGAGACCCCGGTCAGAAGATGATGCCGGCAAAGCCACCAGGAGAGACCCTCCTGGGACTGTCGGTCATTAGCAGAGGAGACAACAGACTCTGGGGGCCCCTGGAGACCATCCCGCCAGAATCCAGTTGACCAGGCAAAGGAGCTGAAACCGGGCCCCGGGCGCCAGAAACACCACTGAACCCTCAACCACTCCACCGCCAGGGGAGCCTCCTGTGACATCAAAGCCAGAACCTGTGTCTGTAAGGAGACCAGGCGACGGTCGGACAAAGTAACATGGCCCTCCAGAGTCCGAAAACGAGCCCTGTGAAGACCATGTCCCGAGAGGGGGCAAAAGAAGATTTTGCCCAGTTCACCAAAAACCTGTGACCCTGAAGAACCTCCAAGATCCTCTCGACCTGAGCAAGCAAAAGAGACTCCCCTGCTGCATGAAGTAAAAGGTCGTCCAAATAGGGATGAACGAACACCCCTTCTGCATGAAGGATAGCCATGAGTGGCGCCAGGAACTTCGTGAAGACCCTCGGAGAGGACTTGAGGCCGAAGGGGAGAACACAAAACTGAGAATGGGCGTCTCCTATCACTAACCTCAGGAAACGCTGAGAAGAGGCCATGACAGGGACGTGCAGATAAGCGTCCTCAAGATCCAAGGAGGCCAAAAACACGCCTGGTCGGACCAGAGGAATAATCGCTTGAATGGTAAACTACGGAAGCGACCAGCCCGAACCCAGGAGTTGACCCACTTTAAGTCCAGAACGGGCCAAAAACCTCCCGAAACCTTCTGCACCATGAACAAAATGGAGTAGGTTCCAGTGCCGATTTCTGAAACCGGCACGCAGCAAATCGCCTTTTTGGCAAGCAAATTTCCGACCCTTTCCAGCAGAGCCAACCTTCGAAGCCTGGCGGACGGAACAGGAGTCATCCAAACCCCCGTATCCGGGTGAACCTGCCAAAAATCGATCGCGTAACCATGCTTCACAGTGTGCAGGACCCAGTGATCTGAAACATCCAGACGCAAAACTGGATGGAAATGTCTGAGACGGCCTCCGACAGGCAGGGATCCCTCCCGAGTATGATTGTCAGGGCCCCTTCTTGGCAGAACCTTTAGGAGTAGGGGCAGTGTGCTTGGGAGAAAAACGCGGCTGGAAATGCCTTCTACGGAAAGATTGACGGGACTCATGCTTCGGGAACGACCTGGAGGACCTATTCCAAGGTTTACCAGAAGACGAAGCACCCCCTTTATAAGGCAAGGCATACTTCCGCTCCTTGAAAGCCTTAGCAATCATGGCGGCAACTGATCCCCAAAGAGTGTCTGTCCCTCAAAGGGCACTTTCAGCAAAGCCGCCTTCTCCCCAGGATCTGCCTTCCATTGTCTGAGCCACAAGGAACGCCTGGCGGCCACCAAGGCCCCAGTGGACATAGCCGAAGCCCTGATAATATCAGAAGAAATGTATGCCAATAGCTTAGTCTGCTGTTCCATGGCGGCCAGGAGCTCAGAACACTCCGAACCATCCTTCACAGCCATGGCCAACTTGTCAAAATCCTGCACCAAGGACTAGACAGAATAAGCAGGAAAAAGGCTCGCCCTCAGAGCCAAGTTCTCAACAGCAAAAGCATTCTGAAGGCCAGAGTCCACCTTCTTATCCGTAGCATCGGTCGGGGTACAATCCTCCAGCTGAATAGCAGTTTTACCGATCAGAGTAGCCAGAATCGAGTCCAACCGCACATTGTGGGGCAGGGGGTCACACCCCCCCCCCACCTCCCATAAATAGAGTTTCTGGAGGAAACGAGGGACCTGAACCTTGTCCGCCTCACGCCATTCCCTCATCATCATCTTCCGAACCGGGCCCTGAAAAGGCATGCCCAACCGGGAGGGCTTCACATACTGCGGAAAAAGGGTCCCACCGTCCTCACCCAGCTGGAAAGGAGGAAACCCTAAATTGCCCAGCACATGAGGCAAAATGTCCCACATCTCATCCCTAGAGACCTACTTTCCCCCAGAGGAGGTAGAAGGCCCCTCCCCATCAGAAGGGGACAACTAAGCACCTGGATCCACCGTCCGAGGCCGGGATGGGCTAACTGGCAAAGGACGAGTCTGCTGGGCTTTGGAGACAGCCACCTCAATCATGCCCTGAACTTCCTCCTTGGACATGAGAGGAACGTCATCCCCATCACGGCCCAGCACCCTGGGCCTCTTCAGGGGGAACAAGAGACTCATCAGAGCAGGAAGAGGACACCACGTTGTTCTTCTTAAACAGCCTCTTGCGACCCATGGCAGCAGCAGGATAAAATTCCACAACCTAGAAACCCAGATATAGGGCCGGAAAAAGCCAGCCCTGAACCAATGAGGATATGGCAGAAAAAAATACCTCCAATCAGAAAATAAGTTAATCGGGTAAAAAAGATATAAAAAACGGGATCCAACCTGTCCTACCTGGTAAAATGATCCCCACTTGTTTGGGTGGGCCAAGGGCCTGTGACTGGGAAGGGCCAAAAGCATAGGGATTGAGAGGATAGCACAGCGAACTCCAAGCGCTATATTTGTTTAAAAATAAGTTTTTAGGCGATATTGCATTTGACACCTACACAAGTGAGGTATCATTTTCATCGGGAGACCAAGGGGAACGTTGTGTGGTAGGACATTAGTGCCGGAATGGTGATCCCATACAGAAATGTAAGGAAATTTTGATATTTTTTTTAAGCTAAATTTGAGATTTGCAGGGGATTAAGAGTAGGAAAATGCTGGGGGATCCACACATCCATGGACTCCCCCAGGTTTCTAGTTTTCAGAAATGTGTGGATTTAGTAGGTTTCCCTAGATGGCCGCTGATCCCGGGATCAAAAACGCAGGTGACTCGCTTGCAAAACAAGGTCTTTTTTTAAATCGATAATTATGAAGTATCCACAGTACGTTTTGGGCCATTCCCTGTCGCGGGCACTAGGCCTACCCACACAAGTGAGGTACCATTTTTATCGGGAGACTTTGGGCAATGCAGGGTGGGTGGAAGCTTATGGCTCCACGCACTGGCGGTTGCCAGTAGGTAGTTATAGTTAGAACCTAGTTACCATAGGAAAAGCGTTTTTTGATTTGCCAATATCTTTGGCGCCGTTTGACGAATCTTCGTGAAATTTTCCCAAAAACAGGGTTGGACCGCTCAGTTTGTTTGTTGAAATTTTCAGGGTGATTCGTCAAGCGGGGGCCGAGAAAAAAGGGGGGTCCCAAAGCGCGTTTTCCCCATGTTAATTTCCATAGGAACTTTATTACAGGCTACAGCCCGAACTGCTGAACGGAATTACACCAAATTTGGCAAAAAGGTAGGTCTTGGTTTAGACTGCGCCCTTTTTGTTAAATGGTGTAAATCCGTTCAGTAGTTGCTGAGAAATTTAAAAAGAAAAATATCGATATCTGAGCACTGAGGAGGGTTTGCGAACCCTCCCGGGCACGAGCTTCACTCTGATTGGCTGCCAACACTCCAAACCAGGAAGTGTTGGCAGCCATCTTGTGACTCGGTAACCGAGTCAGAAGAAGTCAGAAAAAAAACCATGAAAAAGAAGGGGGCAGGGTAGAAACACCCTGACCCCCTAGCCCTGCTTAGGGGGTCCCACAAGGGCTCCCGTGCTTCGTTTTCAAAAAGCCCCCGGGTGGGCCAGGTCCCGGAGGCTAATATGTAAAGCCCCGGGGACCGCCACCTCCCCGGGGCTTGTTTTTTAATTGTGGGGGGGGGCCTCCCAGGCCCCCCTCAGCCCCGGGGACCGCCAACCCCGGGGCTTTTCTTAAATATGCGCGGGTGCACATGGCCCCCCCGCTGCCCTGGGGACTGCCACCTCCCCGGGGCTTGTACATAAAAAAATAGTGTGGGGGGGCCTCACGGATTCCCCCCAAGCCCCGGGGACCGCCACCCCCCCCCGGGGCTTTCTTGAATTATTTGCGGGGGGCCCCACAGGCCCCGGGGACCACCACCACCTCCCCGGTGCTGTGCATGTGATGGGCCTGGGGACCGCCACCCCCCAGGGCCGGCTCCTGCAGTGTCCCGGGGTGCACACCCCCGGGAAACAGCTGTTTGCTATGGCAGGGCGGGAGCCGTGGGGTTCCCGCCCTGCCATAGCAAACTCTGCTTTGCTTCATTGAAGCGAGAGCAGGAAAACCTGCTCTCACTTCAATGAAGCAAAGCAGGATTGCTTTTCAAACAAGGGGAGCTGCATGTCAGCAGCTCCCCTTGTGGAAAAGCAATGCCAGCTCCCACAGGAGGCGGGGAGCCGGCGGGACAGTGGGGGCATTGTGGCTCCCCCCACGGTCCCCAACGGAACGGCCAGGCCCCGGGGGATGGGTTCCCCGGGGCCATAATTGGCCTGAGGAGGGGGGCCACGCGGCCCCCCTCCAAATAATTTAATTTAAAAAAACAAAAAAAATGACTGGCCATGCCCCGGGGGATGGGGTCCCCGGGGCGAAATTGGCCTCGGGAGGGGGGCCACGCGGCCCCCTTCCCGATTTTTTTTTTTTTAAATGAATAAAAAGGGGTCAGGCCCTGGGGGATGGGGTCCCCAGGGCCCCAAAAATGTAAAAGAAGGGGGGCCACACAGCCCCCCTTGTAAAAAAAATATTTTTAAAAAGCCGGCATCTAGCTGGAGGCCACGCAGCCTTTCTCCACCACACTGCAAACGCGCTCCCTGGCGCGTTGTTAGTTGGGGAATTAATTCCCTTTGAATACTGAGGGTCCCTGGGGCCAACTAGCCCACCAGGTACCTCCAGTTTGCGCCACAGAGCTGCGTTGCAGAGAGGTGGTCTGAGGCCACACCCTCTTTACACCACTCTGCAACGCAGCTCTGTGGCGCTTACTGGAGGTACCTGGTGGGCTAGTTGGCCCCCAGGGACCCTTAGGATTCAAGGGACTTAATCCCCAACTTACAACGCGCCAGGGGACGCTTTGCACAGTGGTGCAGGGTGGGGCCTGATATGACAAGTGTGCAAACACGCCCCCTGGCACATGCACACTTTAACCCATACACCCAGTGAATAAACCACTCACACATCTATGCACAGTCACACACCTCCCTCCCACCCACCCACACAGACACTCAGGCACCCATGCAAATACTTAGGCAACCAATCAATAACCAATATAGACACTCATGTAGCTACTCACCAACCCATGCAGCAGCTTACACAACAACAGACAGACTGATAGACATTCACACAGTTTAGTCACTAACCCATGCATTCAGTAAGACACTTATAATCACTCACTTATACAGTCAGTCACGCACCCACTAAATCCTCCATCCAGACACTTATAGACCCACTCATTCAATACACCTTGGCATATATATAAAACATATTTAAACTTTATAGAAACACACAGTCACTGGATGATGTCATCAGTGATGTCATTTGAGATGTCATCAGTGATGTCACTGACCATGTCATGAATGATGTAAAATGTGACGTCATCAGCAGTGCATTGCGGGGGCGCGAGTTATAGTTAGCTGAACTAACTAGAACGGCCGAATTTCTCTGGTTTTGTACGAGTGAAATGTCCAACTAACTATAACGTCCCTGAAAAAAGGGTCAGTTTTCACTGGAAAAATGTGATGTGTCCACGTTGCGTTTTGGGTCATTTCCTGTCACGGGTACTAGGCCTACCCACACAAGTGAGGTGCCATTTTTATCGGGAGACTTTGGGGATACTGGGTGGCTGGAAGTTTGTGGCTCCCCACAGATTCCAGAAGTTTCCATCACAGAAATGTGAGGAATATTAGTTTTTTTGACAAAGTTTGAGGCTTGCAAAGGATTCTGGATAACAGAACCTGGTGAGAGCCACACACGTCACCACATCCTGGATTCCCCTGGGTGTCTAGGTTTAAAAATTGTATAGGTTTGCTAGCTTTCCCTAGGTTGCGGCTAAGCTAGGGTCCAAAATCCACAGCTAGGCACACTGCAAAAAAAGGGTCCGTTTTCACTGGAAAAATGTGATGTGTCCACATTGCGTTTTGGGTCATTTCCTGTCATGGGTACTAGGCCTACCCACACAAGTGAAGTGCCATTTTTAATCGGGAGACTTTGGGGATACTGGGTGGCTGGAAGTTTGTGGCTCTCCACAGATTCCAGAAGTTTCCATCACAGAAATGTGAGGAATATTAGTTTTTTTGACAAAGTTTGAGGCTTGCAAAGGATTCTGGATAACAGAACCTGGTGAGAGCCACACACGTCACCACATCCTGGATTCCCCTGGGTGTCTAGGTTTAAAAAATGTATAGGTTTGCTAGCTTTCCCTAGGTTGCGGCTAAGCTAGGGTCCAAAATCCACAGCTAGGCACATTGCAAAAAAAAGGTCAGTTTTCACTGGAAAAATGTGATGTGTCCACGTTGCTTGTTGGGCCGTTTCCTGTCGCAGGCACTAGGCCTACCCACACAAGTGAGGTAGCATTTTTATCTGGTTCTTAGGGGTAAAACAGAATAGTAGAACAAGTGTTATTACCAATTGACTTTCTTTGCATTTATGCCTTCCAAATGTAAGGCAATTTGTAAAAAGAAGTCATTTGAAAAATGACCTCTAATTCACATGCTTGTATGGGTATCCACAATGGCCTAGCAGCGAAGGGGTTAACTCATGCATTTATTGATTGATTATGACTGACACCAATTTGATGATTTTGCCTTATGTAACCGTTTTAACCTTAAATAAACTGTTATGGTTTGAAACCTTAACCACTTTCTGCCTTCCTTGAAGAGCCTAATGTGCTTTGTGTTATTTAAATATATTGATGTGTTCCTCAGTTGTGAATTTCGATTCATCAGATAGTGCTTTATGAGCCCCAAATTTGCACAAAGTGCTAACACACCACTTCCTTTAATATGAACTTGACAGGAAGTTAGGGTAGGGAAAGCACAGTTGAAGGCAGGACAGCATAGGTGGAAACAAACTGCCCCAGAAATAAGCAAACAGTTTATCACAGAGGGCCACTGTTAGTCACCTAATACACTCGAGCAGCCAATAAGATTAGGCTAAACAACAAATCACTGCATTTAAATAATGTGAAGCGCATTTGGCTCCACAAGAAAGACGGAGAGTTGTTAAGTTTCAAACCATAAAGGTTGTTTAAAGGTTAAAGAGTTTAAAGGACAAAATATTCAAATTTGTATCAATCAATATATGAATACAGTTGTTAATATAAAGTTCAAAGCAATCATCCTTATGAGCATGAATAACTCCACAAGATGTGGAACACAATATTGTGTTTTACCCCTAGCATCATCTCCAGGCTCACGAGGAATGCGAGGTCTATAAATGACTGGTTCAAGAATATCCAATACTCCATACTACACAGAGCATCCCTTACCCTGTACTAAACTGAATCAGATCTTCCCAGACATCCAACTCTGTTGCCCCCCCCTGCCAATCTGATAACGAGGATCTCCGCCACATCCAATAGTCCTGCCCATCCCTAGCTCAATATAGGCAAGCAGTTTTGGCCACTATAACCGACGTTACCCACTGGGAGGAATTGGACTTCTAGGAGGCTGGCGCCCTCAGCACCTACAAGTGTTTTAAGTGCAACAAGGTGGCAGCTCGGTTTGAGGACCTTGCGCTTCTTCTAGCTAAAAGGGCTATAACCCGAAAGTGGCATGCACAGCTGCCCCCTCTGGCATCCTCCTGGAGAAATGCCCTGGCCCGCTGGGCGAAAGCCAAAAAATCTGATGAGAGGAGGCAAGGGGCTTCTGCAAACATCTCATATCAATAAAATTGGAAACCATGCTGATCCACCTTCAAAGCATTATCAAGGATGACTCCTGTCCCACCCTGAGAGCGCAACTTAACACAACCTCAGTGGGTACCTAATGTCTGTACAACTTCCCCATGCACACAAACCCCCCTGGTCCCTATAAGCAACAACCCTCTACTGTCCCACCTTTTAGTGTCTAAGTCATGCCAATTTGTTTGTCCCTTTTTATTATCCTTGTAACTTTCATATGGTTAATTCAAAGCATTATTCACATTCCCTTTCGGGTTCCGGAGTAGTGTGATACTCACCGAAAAAGCACTTTGACGCTGTGTCATGGGTAGTAAGCACTATATAAATGCAATTACAATACAATACATTCTATGACTGCAGTGATCTGCCTATAATGTATCTGCAACTGGCCCTTATTCACTCTGTACGATATATCAAATGCTACTTGGATACCGTCTTAAGTTTGCAACAGAAACGCTTAATGAAAACGTTTTAAAAAACATACAGTGCCAGATCTACAAATAAGCACTGGCAAAGCCAGTAGGGTTGGGTTTAATGAGCTAATGCTATTGCATCCAAAAAGATACGGAAGTGAGCCAGCAGGTGTAAACAGAGAGAACTAGGATTGTAAAGTAGTCCTGCACGCACTTCAATACAAAGACTAAAGTGGAGGTGGAAGGATACACTCCAGCAGCCAAAAAGATTAGGTGAGAAAGCTGAGACAAGTCTTGATTGACAAAGTCTCAAGTCAATGCCTGAAAGAGACTGGACGAAGAAAGAGAAAGGTTGCAAAGGTCGGACCAAAAGCCCACACAATTTATATTGTTAGCGATAGGCTTGTTAGGTAGCTATTCTGACAAAACCCAGACCGTAAAATCCTAGCTAACGAGTTTTACCATTAGAATTTATATTCACTTAAAAACATGATTCACAGCTTGCTGCCGACTGTGTAACAATCATTTTAAAAGTCACTCTCTTCGACCTCCTGCAGCGGACGTTTATTCTTAAAAACACTTGTGGGTGATCATAGCTGTAAATATGTGCCACACACCGCCGGCGAGGCTACGTGGTGCAGTTAAGACAAGGTGGCTCGTCCTACCACTTTCTCAAATTTCACTGCATTAATTTTTCAATAGCGATGCAGTAAATTTAGCTCACTGCGATGGAAGCGATCATTTGAGCCCCGGCTGGCGACACATTATTCCTCGACTCCAGAAACCAAGAAAGGCCCACACCGCTGCTGCTTGAAGCCGGCCTGGCCGTGTGACCACAGATGGGCAGACTGCCCCTCCTCTCTTTCTATACTCCTATTTAGGTTTGGTGTGCTGGAACTGACAATGAGTGCTTGTGCGTCTCTGCGGACACTTGGAGGATTTATTCCAGCAGCTTTAGGTATTTTAATAAGGAAATAAAACAGCAGCATGCGTAGGAACAAAGAGCCCCTCGGGAAGCTTCGCAAAAACCTTGCGCAAACTTGGAGTACACGCACCCTCTCGTTTAAAAGTAGAATTCTTTTTAATGCGAGAGGGTGGTGTGGGGTCTTCCAGGGTTTTAACTAAGAGCGCAATTTTCGCAAGAAATTATCATAAATGTAAAAAAAAAACTAACAAAAACTTAGAAATGAAATACAATTTTTTTACAAAAAAGAAAAGAAATCCTTAATAGTAATAAAGCATTTCTACTTCTAGCAGAAAAGACGGACTTCAAACAGGCGCGCAAAAAATGCTTCAACACCCCCCCTCTCCCAGTCTTCATAAAGGCACTCTATTCATCCTGCCTGCACACAGGGACAATAGTCTGTCGGAACTCATAGGGGAACACCACTCACTCTGCACTAACCTATCTCACTGTGCACTCACAAGTCACTCTCACAGATCACCCTTCACTCTCCACACTCATCCTGTACCAAACACATGCACACCACACACCCTGCATTTATACCGCTCACCCCGCCCTGCACTCACTTCTCTCACGCTGCACGCACTCCTCTCACCTGACACTCACATGGGCCCTCCTCTCACATTACATTCATGCAGCTCACCTGACACTCATATCGGCACATTTTTCACCCTACACTCGCACCACTCACACTGCACTCACTCACACTATTCACCATCATCCAGCACTTACATGAACACACCTTTTACTCTGCACATATAAACATTACACAACTCTCATGAATATGCACATTTATACAAAAGCACCCACAGAATACCTGCTCTTTCCGTGGTACTAGATGCCTGCTTAATTTCATCTTCAACAATGTGGCTGGTGCAAGAGGGTAGAGTAGACTGAGAATGTTGGATGGCACAAGGAGGGAGAATAGGGCTGTGGCTTTGGGGTATGGTGCTGGATTGAGGATCGTGTGACGCCTTTAGCCATTCCTGGCTTTCCATTCACCACAGTGCTTTATTCCGGGACACAGTTTTTTTTACATTGTAAGTTGGGTCTCAAAAACCCCAAAATGCTAAGTGTTACTGGATGAAATTCATAGTTACCGAAGAAGTCAAGCATTTCATAAGATCAGTTGGATGCTGCGATATTACGTGTTAGAACTATTAGTTCATTTCCAATACTTTAACTGCTTGAGCCACAAATGAAACCAAATATAACCCCCATACAGCTATATACAGCTATTTTAAAGAAGTGCACTTTTCATTCACATCATACTTGTAACAAACATTGACAAGGCAATATATTATTATTTATGAATAGCACATAGAGAATATGTTTTTATTAAGCTTCACTAAAAGGCAAGGCAGGTACAGCAGAAGCAGCAGGGCAAGCTTTTCTAACACAATAAATCAGATTGACTAATGGAAGTGTGAGTGGCAGTGTGTGTGAGTGGCAGTGTATCTGTAAGTAAGTGGGACAGTACAAAGGTATGAAAGAGTGCAAGAGATATAGTGAGAATGTGTGTGTGAGAGAATGTGTGAGTGAATGTGTGTTATGCATGCACATGTGCTGCTGGTCTGGCATACTGGACGTTATTCTTGCCTTATGGACAAGGGCACTAATAGCAAATAGATGGGAGGTGCTACCTATGGCTAACTGCAGGCCCTGACATGCTTCTATGACAACACCATCATTGGCTGTGGGGACTCTAACTGAGACAGACGATAACCCAGTCATACCCAACAGGGACAAAGAACATACACCACCACACCTGGCCAAAGGGCCTGACATGATGCACGTAATTCTTGGCATATTGGGTGGATCTATAGCAAAATGTTGGAACAGATTTTTGAGGTAACCCTTTTCATAAGATTTCCTGTTCTCATTTCATAGGGGGTGTCAATGGCAAAATGCTGACCCTTGTATACCGGAGGGAATTTTTTAGAGTTACCCATGACTGTGGCTGAAGTATCCATGGTAAATTTCTAGCACGGTCATACTGAATGTACTCCTTGGCATAAGGGGCTCACCCATAAAAAAAAAAAATGATGACCTTGGTATAGTGCAAGTCATTTCTGAATGAAAACATTTGAAAAAAATGAGATCTACTCCTAGGACAGGTCAGGCTTCTCTGGTGCACCATGAAAGTATTGGAATATTTCATGAATGCCCTATAAGGGTCTGCGGCATTTTGGGAATTTGATCCCAAAAAGGTAAAAAAAATTCTCAGGGGAGAAGTCTACTCTCCCTTAAATCATCTACAAGAAATTTGTTAAATTATTTTGCTTGCAGGAATTGGGGGGGGGGGGGGGGAGAAGTATCACACCCCACCACTTACATAGATCTTTTTCCTCATATCATGGCTATGAGGTTAGCTCTGACCCCATTTCTGGAAATTCTTGTCCTGCCCTATTGCGGGGAGCAGGACTGGCTTTAGGGTGGTGTGACCAGTGCATCCGCACCGGGCATTGACTTTGGTTGGAAGCGCAGTGTTTAACAATAATTTTTGGTTTTAAAGCACATGAACTTCCTTGTGCTTAAGGCAGTTTTCAGGCAACAATAAAAATGTCAAGATAACGCTGGTGATTAATGTTCCTACTAGTGAGAGTCTGGAATTTTGTCTAGCTGCAGTTTTGGCTCATCGTAAAGCAGCGCAGAGGTTTAACGTGCCTTCTTCAAAAAACATGTACCATGCAGATCACAGAACTGAGTGTGAGTGAACTATGAGTAGCACTAGAAACAAGCATTTGCAATGCAACAGGTCTCGCATTTGTGAAAGCTAGAGGTGTTAGTGTTCAAAATGGCAATGCTTTTTACTTTTGTTTTTTGTATGTAGTGGAGTGATGATATTTGCATAGCGCTATTGCCATTTGTATGACCTCATGGCGCTGGAGAACCAAAAAATGGGAAATAGGTTATGAGGGAGTAACAATGGAATTATACGCTCCTGAAGCCACAAGATTTTAACAAGCATATTCAATGCAATAGGTCTCGCATTTGCCTTTTATTTATGTGTTTTTAAAAGCAACATATATGTAAAAGGCATTGTCTTTTTTAATGCAAATAGCTCAAACTCTCACGAATGCGAGACCACTTTAATGGTGGCCGTGCCCCTTTCTTTAGACGCTGCTCGCTGTATTCAGGTTACAGTGAGCAGCGTCTAAAGAAAGCGGCGCGGCCAACATTAAAGTGAAAGTGCGGTATGGGGCGCTTTCACCCAAAAAGAACAAATATATAATTTTAAAAAGTTCTATAGCGCAGCCGCTAAAGTGAAAGCGGACCGTGCTGTAAATTAAATTAATAAATAAGCGTGGCCGCTAAAGTGAAAGCGGACGGCACTGTAAATTAAATGATGAATTAGCGCGGCTGCTAAAGTGAAAGCTGACCGCGCCGTAAATTAAATAAATAAATAAGCATGGCCGCTATAGTTAAAGAGGACCGCGCTTTAAATTAAATAAATACATTACTAATAACAATATAAAAGTGGGCGGCGTGTTTCAACGTCGTGGGTGGAATAGGGGAAGATCATTAAAGAAAATAGTGCTCACCGACTACATAAAGCAGACCGTGTAACACAAGTAAAAAGTCCAGTCCTTATGGGAGGCTACAAATGCAGACAAGGCGGTACCAAGGAGGGACTACTAAGCCCATTCACGAATGAAAAGCAACAATTTCGAAAAGACCGTAACAGGACCCAATTGAAAAGATGGGCAGAGCTTCTATTCCATACCTCAATACAGCATTCCCAGGTTCGACCTAAAAAGGACTATGTATTTCACAAACAAGACACATAATCCACAACCTACTGTATAATCTCAGATTTCAAGAACAAACATATGGTAGCTCAAACGAAAGCAAAAAAAAAAGCATGGCTCATGGTGCTGGGCACTGGCATGTTCTCTCCAAAGTTTAATCTGTTACTATACAGTTGCTGAATGTTCAACACAAGTACTAAACTGGTACTAATGAGGTTAATCTTTTCCACAGCTAGTAGTTATTGTCACAGATATTGTTTTTAGTAAAGAGCTCTCACCCACCCCCCTGGGCCTTTTATGTGCAATAAAAAAACCTTTAAATAAATATAGATGCACAGATGGACACACACAAACGTGCAAGCTCAGATGCAAACATAACATAACAGGTGTATTTGTAAAGCGCACGCTCACCTGTAGGTATCTTGGCGCTGAATAACAGATGTTTTTTGTTACCCAACTCAATGGTACTCATTTTATCGACCTCAGATGGATGAAAGGCTGAGTGGACCCTGCCAGGATTTGAACCTGTGACCATGAGGTCGAACACAGACCCCTGCAATGGACGCATTAGTCCACTGAGCCATCAGACCTGGCTATAAGACGCAAAGAAATACACAGACACAAACGCACACATAGACTTGCACACATTTGGAAACAGCCACCTGCAGCTGCATACACACATAGGTGCAACCATATAAGCATATATACACACACACACACACACACACACACACACACACACACACACACTTATGCATGCAAGCACAAGCACATACAGAGACACACATGCGCACATAGACATGCGCATAAGGAAGCATGTACATACATATATTACTAAGAGGAGATACATTTACACACACACGCATGCATATATATACACAAGCACATACACACAAGCACTCCTACATACCTACGCATATATGCACATTTAGACACATGGATGCAGGCATGCATGCATGCGCACATATATACGCTCAGGCGAGATTACACTCAGTACGAGTGATCACAGCTGGTTTTGCAGACAGCGCATGCGCGCTGATGCGCAACCTAAAAATGACAATATAGTGAGGTAATAATGTTGCATAATTTGCCTTTCCTTGTTGGATTATTTGGTCCTTCTATGCATCATAATTCCAGTGGTCCTGCCTGTGGCGGAAAATGCCAAGTTGTCACTATTTCTCCAGGAAGGCAGTGTCAGAATTGTACCACCTTTTGGTGAGCTAATGAAATGATGCTTTGAGCGAAGTAGAGCAATATTTAGTGCATGTGACTATGAACATGTGGACAAAATATACAAAACACAGTTTACTTGGCCGTCACGGTGCAGTGGGTGTCCTGCGCTTTGGATATAAAACCAAGAGTAGCTGTGGTTTTTAAAGTGGAAGTTCATGCAAACTACCTTGGAGTTCGGCGAACATTGTATTACGTGATCGATGGATTGGGGTTTTTACAGAGCGAGCTGTTACCCCAGGGAAGTGTTCTGACACCAAGCAGAAACAACAAGGGGGGGGAAAGAAGAGCTACCATAATTAAGTGTTTTTTTCATTTTTTCCCCCCCATAAGGCCAAAAATTAAGTTTCTTCACATAGATTAAGAAAAAGTGCGTTCCAAAGCTTGAGTCCCAGTGAGGAGAAAGCTCGCCGTTCTACTGTCAACTCTAACATCTTGAGTACCAAGTAAGAGTTAAGTGTTGAAGAGCAAAGACGGCACAGAAGATGTGCAGTGCCAGTAAGTGGATCGGCAGCGGCGGAAGATGTGCAGTGCTAGCAAGTGGATCGGTAGCATCGCTGCTGCTTTTTTTTTTTTTATTAAGGTGGACCCCAAGAGAATGCAGGTGCTAAGCAGCAGTTGCCAAATGCACTTGAAGCATTTCCTGCTTTAGGTTCGAAGCTTCTCCCCTCTGACTGCCCAAAGGCACCCAAGAACCTCAGGATGCCGTAATCAAGGCAACTGTTTCAACACATAACACATACAACCAGTGCCCTGGAAGACAGGCATACTGGTGTTGTTCTAAACTGAAAGCGGGTGCCGTGCTAAAACAAAGCGCGGCGCCCGTGTACATAAAACGTCTGTGCGTGGCTAAGTGCAGCGGGCGCAATGTTATTTAATAAGTAGTCAGCGCCTGTGTACATTAAACATATGTGCTTGGCTGCCAGTGAAGCAGGCGCCATGTTAATAAATAAGTAGTCGGAGCCCGCGTACATAAAGCATATTGCGTGGCTGCGAGTGAAGCGGGCGCCATGTTAATAAATAAGTAGTCCCCCCAAAAACATACATAAAGACCTACAGTGGAAGGAAACTGTAGTTGGCCGGTGCTCCTGGCCTAAAAACGGAAGTGATGTATCGAGAGCACCAACCAATAAGGAGCCAGGAAATAAAAGTGACGCATAAGTAAACCAATGGCAAGCAACAGACGGAATTACACTCAGTATGAGTGATTCCAGCAGGTCTTGCAGACAGCGCATGCGCACGGATGCTCGACCTAAAAAATGAAATGTACGTCAGGGAGAGGCTACGGAGAGATGAGGTGCACTGTTGGAGAGTGGTAATTAGGGAATTCATGGAGAAGGAGGTTATGGGGGGAGGACAGCGCCAAAAAAAGAAGACTGTTGTAACAGCCGCCACCAGCACTCAAGCTGGCCCTGGCTGGGAGTCTTAGCCCATTCTCCCCCCCAAGATTCAGGTCTAGTTGTGTCCCAGACTTCACATCAAGATTTAGAAAACTAACATAACATAAAATTTGTAATTGTGAGGTAAATGTTGACACCTTGGGACATTGTGGCGTTCAAAGACAGATATTTATTGATACCTAGCTCAATGGTGCTTATTTTATCGACTTCGGAAGGATGCAAAACTAAGTGGACCTGCTGTGATTCAAACCTGTGACCATATGATCAAACAGTTTTCTGGAAACTCCTTTTAACTTTTCCCTTGTCTTGCATGGAAATACTTCAGCACATAGAAGCCACATAAAGCCACATGAAGATTGGCAGAGTCATTTGTGTTAGATCCACGGAAAGATTTTGCAAGACGTGATTTGTATGTCGGCTATGTTTATTTATCAGATTTAATTAACTCAGATCTATTCACTAGGGCATCGGAGCCCAATACCATAAACCGAATCATAAATAGGTTTACACATGAACAGCAAATACAGTAGGGAGAACAGAGTTAGGAACAAGAAAAAGTTAGTGAGAAAGGTAAATTTTAAAGAGATGGTTCTTCCTGTGTCTTCAGAATATCAGGAAGTCGGTATTCAGTCTGTTATGTTCTAATAAAAAATTCTCATCATTTGGGCAGCAAACAACAAAAGGGCTTGGTTTAGAGTTTTAGTTTTCTTGACCGAGGGTATCTTTTATAACAGGCCTATTTTTTTACCCAGTATACCCTGGCCCTCCTGTAATGTGTAGTTCACACTTTTGATATGATGGAGGCCAGCATTGAAAGCTTTCTGAAAGCTAGTTTAAATTTGTGTCCGGCTTCCAGAACAAGCAAGTGTAGGTCTCTTACGATGGGGGTATTATGGTCTGCTTTTTTTTTAGCTTTATGCAGGGACATGTACTTTCACGTTCTAAAACCTAGAATGAACTTCAAAACTGGACTTAATCCGTTGATCGAGAAATGGCATCAGATTTCCAGCAGAACAAAAAATGGAAGCTGAAGTTTTTCCGAGCTCCATTCTGGTCAATAATCTACTGGCTTGGTTTTTTAATATCTCCTCAGTCATGGATTTTACATCAAACATTGACTATTCACTTTTCCTTATGGAGCAAAAAAAAAAAAAGGCTGCATGCCCTCAATGGAGTTGCAAGACATTCTAAATAAAACTGGATCATCTAGGCTAGGGTTCATGAGCTATCGTTCGGCAGTATACACACAGATCTCAGCTTTAATACAAACGTTCTCTGCCTGATGGGAATGCAAGACTTCCAATCGAACTGTCATTTCCTAAGGCCAGTGTGTGTTGAGTGCATGTCACTTGAAATAGTCTGGAGGAGGTCAAAAGTACTGCTTGCATTAGTGAGGTAGAGATACAGGTCTCATGAACAGACCTGAAAAAACTAGGGAATAAGTTAATTTTTTTGTTTTTTTAAATCACTTAATTTGAAGTACAATATATACAGTTTATATAAACAAAAAATAGACAGAAATTATACCTTATAAACTGAATACAAAATCACATATTTTACATAATACCACTTGGATAAGATTTCTAATGAATTCACTGCATTAATAATTGCATAATCGTTAACATTAAAATTGCTCATGTTCTGAATTCTACTTAAAGTCTTCCAAATACACTGAATTTGTTCGTTGTCTAGGCGTTTTGGAGAGTTTAGTGAAATATGTTACATGGCTAGTGCTTAATTTGAGCTGGTGGTTGCAGGTGGGGCCCACTGGCACTCACTTTTGGGGACATGCACTTATTTTAGCTCAGACTTTCACCCAGAGCAAGGAAGAGAAAAAGCAAACAAGAGGGAAGGAAGGAAAAAGAGAACGATGGAAAAACTAAAAGGGAGAAAAGCGAGGAAGAAAAGGAACCTGCAAGACTGAGATAAATGGGGAGGGAATGTCTGACGTGGCGAAAGAGTCATGAGGTGGAATCACGAGTAAACAGCCTTGGTATTCTGCATACTTGACATTTGAAAGCACCAGGCTCGGATTTCATAACAAAACTATGGACCCAGCACTTAATCTTTTACTAAGTAAGAACTGTACATGACTTCACTCTACTGGTAAGAATTTGCCTTAATTTGAACTTCATGAAGCTCCTTGTAGTTGAACTATTAACCTGGAGCTCTTAGTTACATTTTTTATCATCTGATCATACAATGGTTTATTAGACAAGCAAATGAACTCTGCAGCCTTCAAGGCTACATCAACACCAGTTTTAAATCATATTTTCATATTAATTCTGGAAACAGTTTGATCTGCAGCAGTCTCACTTACTTGCTGTGTTTCAAGGCAAACTTCATAAAACAAAGCGTAACTGAAGTTGTACCTCATAGCATTATTATATCAAGAGCATAGTTGCAAACATTTGAAAGAAAATTCCAGGGACACTTTGCAGCACAGTTATCAATTACTTATTTGAAAATTTACCCCACACACTGCCCCAAATTTCCACCCAACCCACATAATTAGCGTAATTTAACCCAGACTATGTATCATAGTGAAGAATATAGGGTCTACTTACTAAAGAGAGAATTGCAGCTGTCAACTGTCCTGTTTTTGCAGGGACAGACCAGGCAAGTTGGAGACTGTCCCAGCAAGTTGGAGACTGTCCCGGGTAATTCACAGTCCCGGCAATTGCACCTCGGAGAGAATTGCAGGGAATTGAGACTGGAATTTCAAACTTAAGGCCAAAGCAGCTGAGTTGTAAAAATTCTTCCATTCAGCTGCATTGGAGAATGTTTCCAACTCGGCTACTTTGGCCTAAAGTTTGAAATTCCCATCACAATTCTCTCCAAGGCGCAATTTCCGGGACTGTCCCGGGATAGTGAATTACCCGGGACAGTCTCCAACTTGCCGGGACTGTCACTGCAAAAACGGTACAGTTGGCAGCTATGCACGAGATAGAAAAGCAATATGAGAGTGAACAGATGCAGAACACCTCTGGCTTTTTTGTGAGGGTGCACAGACGCGTTTTTTGTGAGGGTGCACAGACGCGTGGGCCACCAAGACATGAAAGGAAAGAGTGCAGCGGGAGCTCTAACTGGAATGTCTGTCCTGGGTCTGCAATCGAAAGCTAATCGCACTCATCTTCCTGAACTCTCGGGGGAGACGTGGATAAGAAGATAAGGTCTAACTCGAGAAAGGTATGTGCAGGTCGATTCTAGGCAGACTCGCATTACAGTTGCAATAAACAGCTAGCGTTGTTAGTACAAAACATTTTAGAAATATACTTACAGTACAAATGCTAAATCATATGGTAGAAAGTGCATAACATACATTAAAAATGTACAACGGTATACCTCTATTGCCTAAAGTGGTTACATCTTATACCTAGAAGCTGTAAAGGCCCCAGATGAGTGGCTCCAGAACGATGGTGACCAAAGTTGACGATAAAGGGGAGCGTGGCCAATACCACATGGAATTGGCTGCCTGAAGCTGTAGTGTAGTTCCTATTTCCCCTAATAGGCTCTGCGCATTGGAATAATATACCCTATAGATTTGACATAGGACTGAGGTCAGTATGTCCATATCGAGTATATTAAACTTAATTACTTTGTGCCAGCTAACTCAGAGGCCACTAGAAACTCCTTGTAAACAAGAAGGGAGTAGTTTCTGGCAACCGCATAAACATGACAACTTTGTTTCTCTTTAGAATCGGAACACTCTCAGAGTCGTGGAAACAATAGATAACAGTTTCACTCAGCTAATCGTGCATGCTTAGTTTCTTCAGAGTTACACAGAAAGAATAGACGGGCGTTTCAATAAAAAGGATTTATTTAACAGTATTGTTTCTCGTGTAAGAGATATGAGCGGTTATGATCACAAGACAGTATGCGAGATATATAATGTACAGCGTAAGCAGTAGAAAGAAATAATACTGCGCTAGCATTATCTTTTAGCTATGACACATATATTCATATACATAAATAACATAAGCTAAAAATGCGGGTACTCATAAGATGCTTCTCTAACTAGTTCTACCCCAGTGTACCTAACCTAAGTGTAGTGCAAGGTAAGAAGTAGGTGAACTATTCTATAGTATGGTATGCTATAGTCTAGTATGCCAAGAGTCCCTCTAGGTTCTAGTCAGCTCCATACCTTGAGAATGAGAGAGGTGGGAATCTCCTTCCGGGTCTCGAACTCTAACACCCAGCGAAGGGAGTCAGAACACTGGGAGCTGGATTCTCTGCGAGCAGGGATGACAGCGTCTCTCGTCAGTGCGTCAGGCCGGGACACGGGCTCCTCTAAAGTCAAGGTCTCCTCCTACTTGCTTGGGCAAGGGAAGGTATATTTATACCCGGTAGGTGCCTTGGAATGTTAGCATTGACGTAAAGTCGGGCAGAGGAAGACGTCAGGAATGAACCCTTAAGGTATAGCGGTTCATGCATAATAAATGAGTTCTTGGAGAAATCAATAATCCTGTGCTAGGGGAACTCCCAAGAGCTTAAGGGTCTGGTTTCTAAGAACTCGTTGTGACGTTAGGGTGGACGGATGTAAGTGACCATGCCTGTATTTGGATAGCATGGCTAATGCCTAAATAAGGACTGGGATCTTATGCCTATATAAGGGCAATGCGAATTGTGCCTATAAGGACATGTTTCAGGAAAACCTATATACGGACACGTAAAGCGGAATACAACACCCACTCCACTTTCGAATGAACGATAGTACTAAATGCTAAACATTAAATGCTAAACATTAAACTGAGTACCACATGTTGCTAAAAACATTTCTAAAAGCATATTAAAAGAAGTTTAAAATAAACTGTTGAATGCAATAGGTACTGTACATTTTAAAGCATTTTTTCATTCTAAGCATATATTGGAAATAAATGCAACATGAATGAATAAACAGAAATATATACATATGACGAAATGGTTGACAAGTTTTCAAAAATCAAAGCCATTTCAAAACATGGTGCTAAAATGAAATTATAATAAAAATAAAGTGACAATGTGTCCCTGGAAGTATTCAAAGAAGTCCGTTTTATATGAATAGTTCTACTGTAAACAGATTGAATTGCCATGTATTTTCAAAAAATAGAGAAAAAGAAAAGTTCAATTTTAGGAAGAGTTCCAAGTTTTGTTCGGTTTTGAAAATATGGAGGCCAAATTTCATTGCTTCCCTGGTACACTGTGAGCCGAATCAAAGTCAGTGTATGGGTCTGGTGTAAACATGAAATCATCTATTTCTGTAGACAAAAGATCGTCTACCGATGTCGGTGACAGTTGGAACACCTCGTTCAGAAGGTTAACTGCACAGAGATGTGAAGCATCGCCATCAGCATAGGATGCCTCAGCAATGTTCGCGTCAGTTGTTACCTGTGTGCCTGCTGATCCATCTCGTACCTCAGCAGCAGCAGGAAGCGTCTGAGATCTCAATGAATGCCGTCATCAGGATTGGTAGCCTTTGGGGACAACACAGAGCATGGGCCGTTATCGGGTCCAGCAGAGTATCGATATCCGTTGGCATGACTGATGGGAGTGTTAGACAGGTGTCTAGCACGCATTCTTCACCGCAAAGCAGGCAGCGTAGAACAGGTAAGATGCAATCTTGCCAGATTGGTCTAAATGACAGAAACCATGTTGTATTAAGTTCCCGTAGAAGAGGTATGCCCAAAGGTTGCACTATGCGCTCACGGCACTTCCATTCTAGGAGAGCTTTCTCCAAATTGCTGGGAGTGACGCCGGTTGATAGGCTTGCCATAGCGTAGTAGTAGGAATAAAAACAGGATTCCCGCAACCAGTGCTAGAATTAATGGCTCACCACCAAACACCAAATGTGCGAAGTTTGGAATGATTCCGAGGACTGCCTGAAAAGGTGTTAACAGTCCTGAACAGATGGTCTTAAATACATGTACAATCCCGCTCGTATCAGACATGTTTAAGATACGTCCCATCATTTCTACGAAATGTATAGGGCAGTTTGTACGTATTAAAGCCTGTATCTCAGCCGAAGTCCTTGCAATTTGTAAATCATAGATTTCTTTGGCCGAGGTCAAAGGCACGGTCTGTTGCAAAAGCATGGCTTTCATTCTGCTTAAAGTATCGAAACGTATAAAAGAAACATTCAATGAAGTCCATAGAGGCGACTCCCTGACTGTGTCTATTGGGGGGAACAATACTTGCATACAACAAGTAACCCTGGAGCCGACCGTTACCAGATATGGGATGCCTGGCAACATGCCACAGCAACTCTGATCATTCAACATGAGGTAACTCCCGTTAGAAAGTTGGCCAAACGTTGGATTAATCACAGTAGCTGGTGTACCCTGCTGGTGGCAGGACAAGTTTGCCACAGAACCATTACAAGCCCCTTGTAAAGAAATGTCCTAACATATGAGTGAACCGCTTAGTGCATTTTCACAGTGTGTACCGCTTAGAAACACTTCACAATACCCACTCCAACATCTGTATTCGTAAGGTAAATCACAGGATGTCTTAATGTATTCTTTACCCAACCTTTCATATTTGCCTGCTTGCATCTGTTTGAGGCAATACTGAAAATGAAAAGTAGTGACAGGCAGAGTTATTTTGCCATGAATAAGCCAATCTGTAGCAGGTTTTTCTGCTACCGTAAATGGTAATTTTTCCAGTTTTTCAATGCTCAGCACTGTATACTTTGCTCCCCTTTGTGCCAGTTCGATCTGTTTATCCGTTAGATTGTATTCTGCAAACAGAGACGACGTGTTGATAAAACGCCAAGGCACATAGCCTGCACGCAAAGTTTGCAGCGTCCAGCCTAATAACATAATAGAACGTAACTGAGATTGGCCTTGTTGTAACATGGCTAAATCTTGTTCCAGTATGTCAATAGCAGAGGATACAATGTTGTCCAATGAATAAATTCTGGATGACAAAGTTGTTAACCCATTGTCGACCACAGTGAGAGATTTCTCTAAGTTAATGCGATCAAGTTCACGTATTCTTTCTGCGGCCTCTGCCTGTGAAACCTTCCATATTTCATTATAAGCAGCATTAATGCCGGCATATAAAACGTTTTTGACGCGGTTTTCTTGGTCCTAGCAAGAATTCCCTAAGGTCTGCGTCTTCTTTAAGTAAAGATAAGTGTTGTTTCACATCCTCAAGAGTAGATTTTTGTAACCAGTCAAGGCACAATTTTCCTACACTGTATGTTGTTACTACCCCTGGATGTTGTCGTTGAACACAACGTGGGTCTGGCATATGGATAGTAAAGCCCTGTATTCTATTCAGGAATCTTTCTTGACAGATGTTTGTGTCTGTGGGCCAGAGTAACCATTTTTTCCAATCAGGATCTGATCTGTTGTTTTGTAGTATTGTGTCTACTGTGACCGCTCCCTGTGTAGTGCCATTACTTGCAGGTGTTGGTACAGAAGGTGTGTTCATGTCTTTGATCTTGGCTAAACCAAGGCAAGACGTTTGTTGCACAGTGTCATTCAAAAACATTATTTGATGTGGGATGATACATGCTCTAAACAAAGCTTCTATCCCCTGCACTTGCCAATCTTTAGAACCCCAGACAGATTTTGTGTCGATTGTGTCTTTCCAAAAGTCAAATCCTTGTCTAGACAGTTGGGTAATAAAGGCTGCAGAATAAATCTGTTTTGTATTAGTTAACATAATTTTCTGTCCTGTTTTGTTTACATTCTTATAGAAAAATGTTTCTGGATCAGATGTATTGTACCCTGAAAAATATGTAAACTTATTTGCAAACGTTTTTGAACTACCCTTTGGTGGTGTAGGACAATGTTCCCATTGGTTAAACAAACACATTTCTAGGTGTTGCAGATTTATGCAAAAAATGATGACCATAGTGGTTGTAACAATAAAGCTGTTCGTGGTCTGATGAACCCTCTAAGTATTCATTGTTAGAGAATGCAGCAGACCTTTCTAGATCAGACATCATATAATTTACAGTCTCAAAGTCCCAATCATCAGAATAGGTACTGGAGGTAATAAAATCACTTAATAAAATTTTAAATAAATGTGGAATCTTCAACAGTTCCGTCGGGCCGAATATGTCGAAATCGGTTTTGTCCCAAACTATACCATCCTGTATAGGAACGGCTGTGATGTTCACTGCTGACAAGTCTCTTGATTCACGATGGGAAGATGTGTGGTTTTAAAAGTAAGTTCACATTTTTACTTTGTGTCCATACGGATGTATCGGCCATTTATAAGCACGCTAAGAGTCATGACCAAAGCTAGCCAAAGCAGAAAGATAAATATTCCAGAAATAATCCATAGTTCAATCCATGGTGAAACCAGATAAGTCTCTTTCAGGAAATGAAAAAGGTCTTGTACTTGTTGTTTGAAAGTTTTTAGGGCTGGCGTCGTTTCAGGCTCACTCGGATCCTCAGAAAACGTATCAAAGTTAATGAAGTAGCCAGAAGCAGTTTGGTCAATTGTTGGAATTGCATCAGGATTTGTTGAAATCACTGGAACCAGTTGATCACTTGTTACGTTGGTGTAGACAGGTGTATCTGGACGAACTGTTACTTGAGTTTCAAGAGGGATGAGTTCCATAGCATTGTTGCTTAGTCCTTCATCTGTTACTGCTGAATTCTCGATTGTTATGAGTCTTTCAGTCTGAACCTCTTGGATAGTAGCGAGAGGAGTGCGTCTGCTACTAGGTCGGAGTCCATGAGGCCTACTATTTAGTATTGGCCACATACTGTGGTTTGATGAGGTCGATTGACACAAATCTTTTCTCCTTTTTTCCAGCAAGGGGCGGAAGAAGTACTGTTCTTGTTCCGTGGACGGCTAGGACAGGTACTGGTTGTCTGTAAAAAGGTCCAAATTCCTTCTTGTCCGCAATCTTCTCTCTGACTAGATCCCCAACTTTTGGGATCCAGACAGGCCTTGCAGGGACTGCCAGTGTTTCCCCAGTGGTGGTTGGCTTCAGGAACACGTTGCTTTGTTTCGACCTTAGTTCATTTAGATCCTGTAAAACAGCCAAACGATCTTTGATATCAAAGGGTTTATTTTCCACCACTGTGCCTTTACATTCGAGATCAGGAACCCACATTCTTGTCCCAAATAGGACCTCATATGGAGTGGCCCCCCCCTAGAGAACTTCTTGGCAAATTATTTAATGAGCGTTGGACCCCATAAAGATGTTTGACCCACCCATCACCCGAACCTAATACTCTAGCTGTTATAGACTGCTTTATGTCCCGGTTTTCCTTTCCACAACAGAATTTCCCTCAGGATGAAATGGAGAGGAGTACCGCAATGCTACGCCCAAACTGGCCATGGCTTCTTTGTAAGCCCGAGAGCTAAACGCAGGGCCCTGGTCAGAATGTAGTGTGCCTATTGCGTATGTGCCGATAAAGACTCGCATATCTTTTATAACAGTTCGAGCGTCAGCCGAGCGCTGAGGCCATATCCATAGGAACCTTGACTTAGTATTTGTGGGATTGCATTTGTCCATAAGGACGCCTGCGCGTAGATAGTCTAATGCTGTCTATCAATGGTTTCTGTACTGGGCAGGCTACTTCGTAGTCTGGTGTCTGATGGCTTTCTGTACCACGCTGTCTATTGCAGTCTATGCAGTCATCGATGAAGATGTGAATCTGTGTATTCATTCCAGGCCACCAGTACATCTCTTTTAATGTCAATATTGTTTTAGAGATCCCTTGATGTGACAGACCCTCCCCCAGATGTGCTTCATAAATCAAAGCTGCTCTACGTTCCATGTTTGGAATTACCCTATCCCCCACTCCAGGGATTCGAGCAAAAGGAACGTTGTTCGCATCAATTACATAAGAGTACTTGAGTGGAAATTTCTTTGGTAACGCTGCACCACTGCCTTTGCTTGAAGCATTGACAGCCAATATCTCACTGTCTATTCTCGTTTTTGAACGAGTGATCGCAGCTACGGAAGCCGTCTGAACAGCCCCCTTTGCGGCTTCATCAGCCAATGAGTTCCCTGCAACGCGAACGCCATCACGTTGATGACTCAGCGTGTGTATCACGTGAGCCTTTGGTAGTTCATGTCTTAACTGAACTACTTGTTCCCAAAGCGTTTTATGCTTTATTGTGCCACCTTTTGCATCTTTGAACCCGTTTTCAAGCCAATTCTGTATATATTCATTATACGACTGAACACAGTAAAAAGAATCGCACACTATAAGTGTGGGGAATTCGCGATCTGTATTTTCAAGTGCCAGTTTGAATGCTTGTAGTTCAGCTCACTGAGCTGTACAATCTCCTAGAGATTGAATTTTAGTGACCATTGGTCTGAAGTTACCATCTTGCATGCGACCTTTAACGATTGCGCACGCTGCACTGTAAGCTTGTTTACTCCCTGTAGCGGGTTGTGCTGATCCGTCAGTGTAAATTATAAATTCGTACTGATCTAGAGGCAAAATTTCAGTGGGCAGAGGACATTCATGTTCATATTGCAGGAACGCTTGTGTTTTTAAATCAGGATCAAAAACATATTCAACATCTGATGCAGCAAGAGAATTGACCCATTGTATCCATCTAGGATGTAAAGCTTTTGCATTCGGAATGCTCGCTTTTGTAACCGCCTCTAAGGCTGGTACTGGGGTTACGACAATAATGCGTTTTCCTTGAGCTAGAGCTCTTTCTTTTGCTACAGCGGTTTGAACTGCTGTCAGTATTTTTTCTGTTGAAGTGAAGCGCATTTTTGCTTGTGTATACAAATGTGATTTGTATGCTATTGGTACTTTTTCACCCTCATTAGATGTTAAATAGGTGAATCCGCATTGTCCCGAAATTATTCGGATCACTAAATTGCGTGTATTTACGCGCGTTTGTAAGTGATTTTTTGCTAACATGTTAGCTTGGAGTGAACGCAGGATTTCTGTGTGTTCTTGTGTCCAATGTTTTGTTGAAAAATCAGGTTTGATTAATTCGTAGAGAGGTTTAACCCTTTCTGCGTAATTTAGAATGTAAGTTCTTCCAAAATTTAGGAAACCCAAGATGGATTGTAAATTTTTCAGCGTTTTTGGAGGTTGGAGCAGCGCACTTTTCTAAAAAGTTAGCTGCCAGGCTCTTGCCTTCACTTGAAAGCTCATATCCTAAGAAAAGGACATTGAGATGGGCAATTCTGGATTTTTAAAGTTGAATTTATAGCCTTCAGAGGCGAAGCCCAATATAATGGTACTCACCCTGTTCAAGTGCCCATCTAGGTCATCGTCTGTCAGATAGATGTCATCGACATATGACAATGCCTCATTATCATAAATTTGTAGAAACTGTTACCCTCGCTGAGAATAACCCCGGGCTGTTTTTGAACCCTTGTGGGAGTCTACAAAATTGACGCTGGGTCCCCATTATTGAGAAAGCTGTTAAGTACCTGCTTTCAGGTGCTATGTTTTGACAAAAGAAACCATTTGAAATGTCCAATGTGGTTTTATATTTTTTGCGCACAATGTTATTCATTAATGCTGTACTATGTGCATTTTGCACTGCAAATGTTTTTGAACATGTGTTTAGGTGTCTGTAATCCAAAACTAGACAATATGTATTGTCTGGTTTGGATACAGGAAACAAAGGATTGTTCATTGAGGAGGTGCATGTTTCAATCACCCCTTGGTATTGAAGTTGATCTAAGATCTCCCTGACCTGTTTTTAGCTTCTTGCTTTATTGGGTACTGCCTTTGTGCAGTAGGTTCATTTTTTAGCTGTATTTTGTGGTGAGGTGAGTCCTCATCCCATCCTACATGATTTTTATATAATGCTGGGGCCTGGGCAACTGCCCATTTCCTGGCATAAGTATATTTTAGGTGAATTGGAATATGGTTGGAGAATGCAGGCATAATGATGTCCTCACCATGTGGGCACTCCCTGACAAAGTGTGATGGCCAGTCTTTTTTTGCTAGAAGTATATCATAACCCCTTGAAAGTTTCTCCCAAAAGAGTGTTTTAACTTTTCTTGGTACGTCTCCCTCCATTTGGAGTGTTATTTCATATACCTTTTATTGAGTACTAACCCTGGTGTCTACAGTTTCTACTGTGATGTACTCATTCAAGTCCACTATCTCCAGAAGTTCCTTCAGGTTCTGGCGAGCTATTGTGACTTCTGCTGCACTGTCCAGCATTGTCTGAGCCCATTCTCCGTTCTTGAGCTGTGTTCTCAGTATTCTCGGCATGTCTGATCTTCAGACCTGCTACCTTCTTTTTTGTGAATTGAGGTTTTGATTTATTTTTCTGAACGTGTTTGTCGTCTTTGGATTTCACGCGTTCTTCTCTATGTTCTGACCGTCCTCTTCTTTCTGATGTCTGTGACGATATCTGAAAGGTACGAGAGGAACGTGCATCAGTATCTTGATACCTGTCAGGTTTTCTTAAATTATCCCTATTCCTGAGGTTATACCTCCTTTCAGAGGGCTCCTTTTGAGGAGACCTACCTCGAGATTGAGAACGTGTCTCGTTTGAATTTTGTTTATTAGTTTCCCACTTCTTTTTAGAAGATGTAGGATTTTGTTTAATAGAGTCCTTCTCAGGACTTTCAGATAGTTTTGGCTTCAAGGTTTTCCACCCAAACTATCTCTGCCTAATTCTGCATAAGATTGTTCTATTATTCTGGGTAGTTCATGTTGATGTTCTGTTACATCAAATTCCCTTAAGCGTTGGCGGATCGCCACTGATGCTGCCTCCCCTTTAATATTAGATAATATTATTGTTGAGACCTGGTCGAAGTTTTTCAGTAATTTCATACCTAAATTCAGAGCAGGTTCTGCCCCGTATTCGTTTAGAATTTGTTTCAGGACATCTGGTATTACTGCAATTGACGGAACACCATGTGTTTTAGTATAGATGGCAGCAAAGACTGCGCCCCAAGTGGTGCAATCTTCCAGTTGTGGTGTGATCCCCATTGGTAAACAGATTGTTAGGATTCTGTGTTTCTCATAAGGGCTAGTATTAGGAAATACTGCTTCGACTTGAGTAATTTTTTGAGCTATCCAAAGACTGCGCCCCAAGTGGTGCAATCTTCCAGTTGTGGTGTGATCCCCATTGGTAAACAGATTGTTAGGATTCTGTGTTTCTCATAAGGGCTAGTATTAGGAAATACTGCTTCGACTTGAGTAATTTTTTGAGCTATCCAGAATGGAATTTGCTCACGTTTTGTGGGCATTTTACCCATGAGTGCGTGTAAAGTCTGTGGAGTAATTTTTAGTGTATTCCCCTGTTGAGGGGTTTGATTTGGAATGGTCATTGGTGGTTGGACTGTGAAAGTCCGCATGACATATTGGACTAATTGTCTGTAAACTTTTATTAACTCTTGTAGTTGAGTAAGTAATTCCTCGTCTGACATTACATCGATGTCAGGATGAGGTGTGTAGCCGGCTAGAATCGGCCATGTTGCTCCTGGTCTACCTAGTGGACCGAGCTGGTATTGTTTTTGTGATGTTTTAGGGCGCCTTTAAACCAGAGATTATGCTCCTGGTATGTGAGTGGAATTTCAATATCCTCGAAAGGAATATATTCCTCTGGTGGTTCATCTTCTTTAAAGAAGTGAAACTGTTTTTTTTATTGGATTTGATTCTGGGAATACTATCCATGAATAGAATACCTCTGTCTGAAAGGATTCGTGTGCCTCTATCACGAAAACTGCTCTACCACCTCTTGGTGGTAGGCCGTGTTTTATAAGTTTTAGAGTGATGGCTCTCCTTAAGTTTGGATAAATGTTTATAACACCCTCATCGGCTTCATTTAAACCTGTAAAATTAAAAGCTGTTACCACTGGGTCAGCCGCAGCTACACCGTTCTCGGTGCCATTATCCCGTGCAGGGACATTTGTTTTTTGAAAAATGTAGAACAAGTTTCAAGGAAACAAAAGATAAGGTGCACAATATTTTGGAACACTGTATCCTTCAACGTTGAACAAACCAAACAGCTAATATATAGGGTTTTTGTCCTATTTAGCTTTGGTGGATACTTAACCCTACCCACTCCAGACGTCTTATGGAGTATGTGAGTAGGGGTCTCTGAGAAAAGCACAACTGAGTTACTCAGTATCTAGCGTTAAATTAGTGCCTTACCAAACCGTTGGGCGCCATGTAGTGTAGTTCCTATTTCCCTAATAGGCTCTGCGCATTGGAATAATATACCCTATAGATTTGACATAGGACCGAGGTCAGTATGTCCATTTCGATTATATTAAACTTAATTACTTTGTGCCAGCTAACTCAGAGGCCACTAGAAACTCCTTGTAAACAAGAAGGGAGTAGTTTCTGGCAACCGCATAAACATGACAACTTTGTTTCCCTTTAGAATCGGAACACTCTCAGAGTCGTGGAAACAATAGATAACAGTTTCACTCAGCTAATCGTGCATGCTTAGTTTCTTCAGAGTTACACAGAAAAAATAGACGGGCGTTTCAATAAAAGGATTTATTGAACAGTCTTGTTTCCGTGTAAGAGATATGAGCTGTTATGATCACAAGACAGTATGCGAGATATATAATGTACAGCGTAAGCAGTAGAAAGAAATAATACTGCGCTAGCATTATCTTTTAGCTATGACACATATATTCATATACATAAATAACATAAGCTAAAAATGTGAGTACTCATAAGATGCTTCTCTAACTAGTTCTACCCCAGTGTACCAAACCTAAGTGTAGTGCAAGGTAAGAAGTAGGTGAAGTATTCTATAGTATGGTATGCTATAGTCTAGTATGCCAAGAGTCCCTCTAGGTTCTAGTCAGCTCCATACCTTGAGAATGAAAGAGGTGGGAATCTCCTTCCGGGTCTCGAACTCTAACACCCAGCGAAGGGAGTCAGAACACTGGGAGCTGGATTCTCTGCGAGCAGGGATGACAGCGTCTCTTGTCAGTGCGTCAGGCCGGGACACGGGCTCCTCTAAAGTCGAGGTCTCCTCCTACTTGCTTGGGCAAGGGAAGGTATATTTATACCCGGTAGGTGCCTTGGAATGTTAGCATTGACGTAAAGTCGGGCAGAGGAAGACGTCAGGAATGAACCCTTAAGGTATAGCGGTTCATGCATCATAAATGAGTTCTTGGAGAAATCAATAATCCTGTGCTAGGGGAACTCCCAAGAGCTTAAGGGTCTGGTTTCTAAGAACTCGTTGTGACGTTAGGGTGGACGGACGTAAGTGACCATGCCTGTATTTGGATAGCATGGCTAATGCCTAAATAAGGACTGGGATCTTATGCCTATATAAGGGCAATGCGAATTGTGCCTATATAAGGACATGTTTCAGGAAAACCTATATACGGACACCTAAAGCGGAATACAACAAAGCCTGAGCTCCGGTGTCACAGGCCCGCAGTTGCACTTATCCCTCCTCCCTTAGGGGCCCTAAACACGCAGCTCCGGTGTACTTTGTCGTGGGGAAGAAGGGGATACGGCTTGCGACCGCGAGGACTGCTCCTGACAGAACGTAGCTGCCGGGGACTGCAGAGCCCAGCCGGAGGAAACAAGTTGGCAGTTACGATACGTGCTGAGGAGTGCAGCTGCCAGCACAGGTCCCAGCGTAGCAAGTGGGGTCAAGGCAGTGGCGCTGTTGTGTTGTGCTCAGTCATGTGCATCCTGGAGCTTGAATCTTTCAGAGCTCCTAGAATAAGATGAGGTCACATGGCACTGGGAGCTGGACGGAAAAAGGAGGAAAACCCAGTGAGAACGCTGTTGTTACTGGAGGTTCGAGTTACCACAATAAAACTTTGGAAACTAATTCGGTCTCAGTGTGTACCTAACAATTGTGGAGACGAGTGACTTGAACCTCTGAGAACCCAGCCTGGGAGCCACCCATCCTACAAGTGGTTACATTGGCTTACTTGACGATTCAACAATGAAACCATCCATTCCGCAAGTACTTTTATTTTAGGTGGGTGGTTTGTGTATTTGCATACCCATCTGTAGCATCACCGGGCATATTGTGGGCTTTGGCAGCATTTTACCTGAGGTACCGTTACAGCCATTGATTCAGCTGCGAGAGAGTCGCTTGAAGGATGCAACTGCTGCCATCTGCGCGCGATTCAGCATTCTTTTGCTGGCATCATAAAGCGCATCATTTGGGCATTCGTTCACATCTACGGCGTTCGGCGTGAGCACGTCCTTCTGTCACGCAGTGTTGGCCATCTTGGTTCGGGCCTGACTGAGTTGTTGTGTGGAGCGCACTTTCACAGTGACACACACACCAAAAAGGAAGCATGTATCCTGAAGCACGTCGCATATTGGTGCTTTGAGTTTATTCAGGTGATACGCACACAGCGTATTACCCTGGATGATAACTTGTTGGCACTTCACACGCGGTGACACGCACACCAGGAGTGAAATGTGCACCTAGGATCATGTCACTCATCGGCACATTCTGCTTTGATTCTGGTGATACGCAAACCATACACTGCGTATTACCTGGAAGATAATTCATCTGTGCACTCTGCATTTGTTCCAGTGACACGCACTCTGTACTAGCTACACAGGTGACTTTACTGTATTTGTGGTATAGTTGTAGCATGCTTAGGGTGTTGTTTTATTGTCCCTGCTGGAGTGGCCTCCCTTTACCACGGCCACAATGACTCTTCCCACACCGCAGCCCGTCATGGTGAAAGATGATTAGATGAACAACTTGAAATGGGAAGAATGGAAAGATTTCATTATTTTATTGACACATTTGAATGTGAGGAAATGCTCCCAGACAGGAAGAAGAAAATATCACTACACTGCCTGGGTCCAGGGTGGTCTAAAGGTGTACAACTGTATGGGAAAGAAACCCCGCTCTGGGGAAGAAGGGGATGTTTTCACTCAAGCCCTGGCGGATGTAGATGCATATTTTGCGCCAATGGTGTGTAAGGCTATAGATCAATATAATTTCTACCATCCGAAACAGGGACCTATTGGGAAGATTGAGGACTATGTAGCCGCTTTGAGGAAATTAGCATTGTCTTGCAAATTTGGTGGGGATAGAGGACAAATTGGTACGGAATCAGGTTATCATGCATTGCAATAACTCCAACCTGCAAGATAAGTTGTGGGTCCATGGGGATTCTAGTTCAGCCATAATTAGCAAGTCTGAGCTTACTTCAAGGTGCTCCAAAGCTGTAGTTTCTTCTAGCAAAAAAAAGATGGTAGTGATGATGTCATTAAAATCGTCAAGAAGAAAGATTACCGCAAAGGTAGTTAAGAGGGTCTTAAAAAAGAGGAGAAGAACATGGGAAAACAGAATTCCAGATTGAGAATGGACGAACTGAAGGGGAAGTGTTACTGGTGTGGGAGTACTTCTCATTTAGCCCATGATGAGAAGTGTCCTGCCCCAGGCCAGAAATGTGAGTTCACGGGGCATTATGCACGTATATGTCGCAAGTCACAATTTGTTAAGTGTATTGTAGATGAATGTGATCAAGATGATGAGAGGTCTAATTCTGATGTTGATGATTCCCAAGTTCTAAGCATACACGAGGAGGAAGTAAAATGGGTAGATGGGCAACAAAGGAAAAAAACAGTGTAAGGCTGGGGGTGTTCAAGTGACACTCGTAGAGGATTCTAACTCGCCTTACACCATCATTAACAAGGACACATGGGTTGATCTGTTCTGTATCAAAACTGGTTCAGAGTTGGAGAAGCCAGACATTAACCCACAGAGTTACACACAAAGTTATTAATTTATTGGGGTACCGTAAGTTGCTGTTTGAATTTAAAGGGAGGAAAGCAGAGTGTAAACTTTACGTATCCATTTCGGGTCCATGTGCCCTGAGGTGGTGAGATCCAAGGAGAATTAGGCCTTTTACTTAATCCCAACAGTTCGGATCCAGTTTTGAGTGTGTGTAGTGAGAGGAAGGAGAGTAATTAATTTACGGAAACATTTCCTAGGGTTTTTACTGGTAGGGTGGGTAAACTTAAGGGTTTTGCCCACAAAATAATTTTGAAAAAAAATGCTCGTCCCTGCATACATAAGCTAGGGAACATCTCTATGAGTGTGATGGAGGAAGTAATCAGTGAACGCAACAAATTGGTTGAGAGTGGGGTGATTGAACAGGTCTAATCATCGGATTGGGTCGCCCCCCCTGGTTGTGGCAAGGAAGGCGAATGGCCGTATCCGCTCATGTGTGGATTTAAGGGAACTAAATAAGAACATTTTCGCGAATATGTTTCCACTGCCCAAGAATTGTTGTCAGTTACTAGGAAGATGGAGTGGTTTTTCGCCATAGATTTAACATCAGGGTACCACCAGGTCCCTCTACATAAAAGCAGTAAACACCTTACCACATTTATCACCCCAATAGGCGTTTTCTAGTTTAAACGTGTTCCATTTGGACTGGCCTCAGCTGCCGCCATCTTCCAACAACTCATTTACCAAGTGTTTAAAGACAAAAAAAAAAATCATTTTTTTCAGTTCAAAAACTTTATTTCCATCACTTTAGATCAAAAAAGTATTACACTAAACAGTACACTCACAAACACGGATAATACAACATAAAACTTTAAATACTCTTTTGTCGGTCCATTTCAATAGCAGCAAAAAAGTTATGTTATTGAAACTTATATAGCACGCGTATACCCGTAGGTGTCTTGGCGCTTTCAGGATCATAAACATACTACGCTGAGGTATAGCTAATTTCTGAAAAGCCAAGTCTCGAGTTGTTTTCTGAAAGCGAGGAGGGTGGGTATGGTCCTAAGGTATAGAGGAAGAGAGTTCCACAGCTTGGTTGTACTGTGACTGAAACTCCTACCACCCCAGTTCGCCTTTCTAATTCTAACAGTGGTCACCAAGCTGGCATTGGCTGATCAAAGAGATCAATTTGGAGAGTGCCAGCTGAAAGTATTCCAGAGAAATTTTGGACCTTCTCTGTGCAGAGCCTTGTGAGCAATGCAGAGTGCTTTAAAATGTGACTCGTTGGCAAACTGGGAGCCAGTGAAGCTCCTGGATGCCAGTCGCTATTGATTGATATTTGGGAACATCCAGGATCAATCTGGCGGCAGCATTCTGTACCGCCTGCAGCTTTCTAAGTAATCTGGCCTGAAGATTCATATATAGGCCATTACAATAGTCCAACTTGGACAAAACCATCGAGGACACAACAATTTTTCTGGTGTTTCTAGGAATAAAGGGGAGGATTTTTCTAAGAGTTTTAATGGTGAGAAAAGAGGAGGACACCACCTTAGATACCTGGGTCTCGAAGTTGAGTTTCTCATCCATGACAAAGCCAAGGTTCTTGGCTTTTGTTACTGGTATAGGAGGTGGACCCAGGTTATCTGGCCACCAGGCAAGAGACCAGGGTGGAGAGAGGGTACCAAACAGTACCACCTCTGTTTTGCTTGAATTTAGTTTCAAGCAGTGCCTGCTCATCCAGCTACTAAGGGCAATCATGCAGCCATGTAGTTTTAGAGAATAATTAACATCCTTTACTACCGCCGAAATCACCAGCTGGGTGTTGTCAGCGTAGGATGTTGGGTTCAGGTTGAAACTTCTAATCAGCGGGGCGAGTTCAGAGACCTATATATTAAAAAGCGTAGGGCTTAACGAAGAGCCCTGAGGGACCCCACAAGGCAGGGCAAATGGTGATGACTTAAACTGACCTAAACGAACCGTTTGGGATCTCCCTGATAAGAAGGATGTTAGAAGAGTAAGGGCCTTTCCTCTTATCCCTACAGTGTTCAAACGGTGGACCAATAGGCCATGGTCCACCGTATCGAACGCTGCGGACAGGTCCAGCAAAATAAGAGCCGCTGACACTCCGCTGTCTAATGTCATGCGCATTTCTTCCGTAGCTTTTATCAAAGCGGTCTCGGTGCGATGATTTGCTCTGAACCCAAACTGACTGTGGTCCAAGAGCTGATTTTCTGAAATAAAGTTAGAGAGTTCAACATAATTTATTTTCTCTATGATTTTTGCTGGAAGTGGGAGCCTTGATATGGGACGGTAAGAGAAATTTTCATTTAAAAAGACCATACAAATTCACCATTAAAATACTTTTGTTGTAAAAACGAGATATAAAGATACATTAAAACTCTTCTATAAGTACTAAAAGACATCAGTCAACTGCAAGGTATCCAAGTAGCACGATATGATATAAAGGTACCCTGGCAAAAGTGACATTTTAAAGACTACCAAGTGAACACTTGAAACGTCTAATCCACATTGCCATTAGGAATTTGGCCATACAGAATACAACAATACGATTTGAGTCTATCTGCAGTATTCTGAATGCCTCCTGGTGCTTCCTAATTCCCAGGTTCCTGCAAAATGGGACTATCCATTTAACTTGGGGCTGTCTATACAAGGGACAACAAAATACAACATGCTTAAGTGACTCAGGTCCTCCTTGGCAACAGGTACAATACTCATCCATCATATCCATTTCTTTATGTACCACTTTCTCTTAAAAGTATTCATACCTGAACTGTAGGCATAGCTTGCTTGCTAGTGGGGGACAATTTCATCAACAGTACTCTCATACAGGAAGACAGTTTAAAATCAAAAGCAGCATTTTTTTCGGGATGACATGTTGGTCATGGGAAGGAAAAGAAAAGAATGCGATGAGGTATTGCTAGAGGTACTGAGAACTTTGGAACAGTACGGGTTGATAGCTGAGGAGTCCAAGTGCAAATCTACAAGGAGCACAGTTACGTATTTAGGACATGAGATTAGTTCTAAAGGGATTAGCCCAAAGACTGATTTAGTCGATGCCTTTAGGAAGACCCCTGTGACCCAGAATATGGATGAAGTAAGATCCTTTTTAGGATTAGTTGAATTCTACTAAAAGTTTGTTTATGACTTTTCAGAGAAGGCCAGTTGCTCAAAAAAAGGGTGCAAGTTTTTATGGATGGATGAATGCCAGATCTGTTTTGACAACATTAAGGGGGATATCTGCTCTGCTCCTGTCCTTCAAAGTTTTGAACCCAAGCTTAGGAGTTTTATCACCACAGCTGCAAGTGGAAAGGGATTAGGGGTGGTACTTTCCCCAAGTACAGGAAGATGGTACAGAAGTTATCGTTGCCTTTGCGTTCCGCGCACTCACCCCTACGGATGAGAAGTACTACGTTATTGAAAGGGAGACCTTATGGTGTGTGTGGGGGCTCAAACACTTTAGCCAATTTATTTGGGACCTGGAAGTTATAGTGAGAACTGACCATGAACCTCTGACCAAGGTCCTCACGTCACAAGGTCTAAGTAATGTGTCTCCTAGAATATCCCGGTTGTCAATGCAGTTGTTGGATTTTGTCTATGAAGTAAGGTACGTTCCTGGTTTTCGCAACAAGCCAGCAGATTTCTTGAACAGACTGCCCAAACCTGCAAGTCAGGAAGGTAAGAATGAATGGGATGATTGTTTGGTTGCAACAGTTTTTGCAGAAGAATTACAGAGTATAAGTCATGAGGACTGGGCCAATGCCATTACCCAGGATGATGTTGTTATCCACTGTTTTGAAGTATGTCCAAGATGACTGGCCAGAGAAAGCTCGGTTGAGTAGTGACCTTGTTCCATTCTGGGAAGTGAGAAATGAACTATCTATTGAAGAAGAGTTGTTGCTGAGGGGGGGCCCAGGTAGTTCCGCCCAAGGTGTTTAGGGACAGCGTAGTAAACCTATGTCACGATGGTCACCTTGGTATAGTGAAAACCAAATTCGGGTTATACTGGTGGCTGGGAGTAGATAAGGAAATTGAGAGGTTGGTAAGGGAATGCACAAAGTGCACTAATTCAGACAAAACCTTGGTTACATTTAAGCCACCCTCGGATCCTACAGCAGTTCCAAGTATGCCATAAAAGGGATAATTGAACTGTCAAACAGTAATGGGATGGATTGAGAGTATGAGTTAGGCAAAACTGTGAGTGCTTACAGGATTACCCGATGTGAGTCAACAGAATATAGCCCTTTTGAACTGATGAGGGGAAGGTCACCACTCACCAAGGATAATGTGGGGTGTGGTCACACAAACATTTTTTCTTGGTCACCCAAGAGAGTGATTAACTGTAAGGAGTCAATGCAAGCAAAATACAAGCATAGATATGACCACTTGCATAGAGTAAAAGAGTGCACCTCTCCACAATACTCCAAATACTCCACAACTTTCAGAGTGGTTAAAAAGTTTGTGTAACTTTGCTCTGCTCAGTGATGGCAAGGTGTGGCATGCAAAGAGATTAGCATTATTCAAGAGGAAACCAGTTTCTAGTTCGAGAGGGGAAGGTTCTGAGATGAGTACTCAACTGAGCAAGTATGATTGGGTGGATGATTTGTCTACTAGTGTGGGACCAGTCAAGAGTTCTATCCCCATGCCATTTTCTCAAGAACCTATTGGAGAGAGTTCTAACTCTGTACCAGTGTCTCAAGACCCAAGCGCAGTTGAGGATGTGTATGATGCGTCCAGTTATTGTGGTTCTAATGGTTGTATAAATACAGGGAAAGCCTCTCTGAAGACCACCAGGTCGGGCATGTGTGCTTGAAGCCTAAACATCTGAATGATCATATTGCTACTGTAAGTTGTTAATTCCATGTGGAGTTTAAGTGTCTTCACGTATATTTCAACCTGTTAGAGTTCCATATGAGTAGTTATGTGTAATTTGTTATATTCTTTTATATTTAATTTTTTTTAGTTAAGTGTAATGATGTTCTATATATATTGTGGGGAAGGGGGAAGTGTTGTGCTCATTCATGTGCATTCTGAAGCTCAAGTCTTTCTGAGTTCATAGAATGAGATGAGGTCACACGACACTGGGAGCTGGATGGAAAAAGTAGGAAGACCCCAGAACAGCGAGGTTGTTACTGGGGGTTTGAGTAATCACAATAAACCTTTGGAAACTAATTTGGTCTCAGTGTGTACCTAACAGGAGCCTGGGGAGGAGCGTCAGTGACCTGGCGGGGCCCACGTGACAGGGCACACAGAGCGAGGCTCGCCGGGGATACCCGATCCCCCCACCTGAGTGGAGACTGAAAGCCTGCAAGGAAGCAGGGGGGAGGGCATATTCTCCCCCCCCCCCCCCCCCATTACCTTCAGGGGGAGTAAGCCCATTGGAGTCGCCACTGTAGTGGGCCCCGTGATGGCGGCTTATTCTGACACGCAGGAGCGGTGACGCAGCCTGGGGCAAAGGTGAATGGCCCAGGGAGGGCTCCAGGAGCACCCTGGCCAGCGCACTATTAATCCGTCTCCCTGGAGTAGGATCTCACGATATTGGGCACGGTGCTCGATGGACTCCTTGCTCTGGGATGAGGACTTTCCCTCCCCGCGGAGAGGTGCTCATGCCCAGGGCGTTGCGAATGTTTCTGTCCTTTGGAAGGAAAGCTTAGTTTACCCAGGATCCTTGCCCGTGGGTTGGCAGAACACACTTGAATTCCACTTTAACTCCCCATGGGGGCTGCAACGCTGACTGGAGGCAGCCTCTCACTGTGGTGGCACGCAATTGGGGTCACGGACAGTTCCACCCCCGTTCATGGTATACCTAGCAGAACAGTGCGATGGTATGTCTGAAGCCTACCAAACCCTCTTGCGCAGACCCATCTGTCTGGAGCAGAGATGTGGAGGGAGAGTCCGTGCCAGAGGCGTCAGTCGGTGGCATGGCAGCCCATACGGTGACTATATTGGTACCGATTAGAGATACCAAAACAGCCCTGAAACTGCATATTGATACGGTAGCCCAAGACGTTCACCTCGTACGCAGCGACCATGGAAAACCGAGGGAGAGGGTGATGGAAGCAGAGTCCGTCTTTGCCCGACTGACTCACGAGACCACTGATCACACAAGCAGGGTGTAAAAACATGAAGGGACTGTGGCTGCTTTGGCAGTGAAGCTTAATGCCGAAGGTGGGTCTCAACAAAATAATATCCGCTTGATAGGCCTCCCAGAAAAAACAGAGGGCCCCATCATGGAACTGTTCTTGGAAGATTGGTTATCCTCCACCATGCTGAAAGGTAAGGCCTCCAAATGGTTCACGGTTGAACATGCGCACAGAGTTCCTGGGAGGCGGCCGGTGCTGCCCTCCCCAGGGTGGTGGTGGCCCGGTTACTCAATTGCCACACTCAGGACGCGATCCTGCACGAAACCAGGAAGCGAGGTCCAAGGAATATTGAGGGCAGAGCAGTAAATATCTACCCAGACTACACTGTAATGGTGCAGCACCAACGCAAGTCGTTCCTTGGGGTGAAAAGGCACCTACAAACCGTAAACCTCCGCTACGTCCTATTCCCAGCAAAGCTCCGGATCAAGGACAAAGGGGAATCTCATTTCTTTGTCACAGGGGAGGATGTCTGGGACTGGCTAGAAGCAAGACTGGGGAACTGAGAACAAACCTGGTCGACAATGTGAGTGGCGTAGGCTGCAAATGTCCCCCAAGGGTCCTCACCAGAGACCAGGCTGGATTGGAAAGGGCCAAAGTGGTGGCGGACCTTCACCAACGAAGATCTCTTGTGCAACTGAGTAGGTGGTTGACCCTGACAGCTGACTCAGAGGACTCTGCCACTCTCTTCTCGATCAGAGCTCCCTTTATCAGAGAGCCCTCCCTGCCAAAGGTTACCCTGATGACCGCAGATGACATAATTTGAAGGGGCGGTGGGTCAAGAGGAGATGTATGGAGGTCTGTGATGGCAGGGTGGAAGCGGTGGCCCCCAAGGGAGAAGTATTGATGTGGCTGGAGGACTGTACCGCAGGCCATGACCCACGCCACTTTTAGTCAGCAATGTATATTTTGTTCACATTATGTGTGTTTGATTTGAGGGGGGCAACAGACACCTCGGGCATTGGTGTGGCGGATAGTTCAGAGCCTGCAGCACAAGGTTTTGGGGATGGGGGAGCTGGGTGGTCTACCGGTTTGCACACACAGGCACGATAGCACCGCTCGGGAAACACACACTGATATGGGGACTGACCTCATGCCGCCATCTGGGGATTGTCACTCCACAGACAGATTGACCCTCAAGTTATCCTGGAACGTGAATGGCCTGGCCAGCACACTCAAGAGGGAATTGGTGTCTTAGTATCTGAACAGAATAGATCCTGATATTATATTGATGCAGGAGATACCTGGTGGAAAATAATTGTGGGTTCCTAGGGAGTGGGAGATACCAAGTGCTAGCCCACGCATGGTCCTTGGTGGGATCAAGGCGGACAGGGATACAGGCTTGTAGGTCTCTACCACTACACATCAGCAGGTGGGTGAACCCTCAGGGGCGCTTTGCGGCAGTTAACGGCCAGTGGAATGGAATTAACATAGCAGTGTCCTCTTGGTACTTTACCCGGGCTTGCGGACAAATGGATTGGAGAAACTGGGGAATGGATCACAGAGGTGGAAGATAGGGACCTGGTGGTGGGGGCGGGGGATCTTCATGGGGACTTGGACAGGGTGAAAAGGTCCGGCAGACCGCCCAAACCAGATATCCGCCTGCTTCCTTTCTTAGAGGGAACTGGCTTGATGGATATATGGAGGGAAATTCATCCTACTCAACATCAGTATTCACATGCTTCCAACTCAATGTGCTCCCTGCCCAGATTGGACTATATGCTAGTTCCCCAAACACCAGCAAGTTATATACGGCGACACATACTACTTCCCCAGAGGCACATCGGATCACTCTCCCATCAAGACTGTGCTACGGTTCTCCCTGTCCAGGCAGAGGGGGAGGGTGGAGACTTGACCCCTGGGACCATATGGACTGGAACACACGGAAACGTATACTCCAGGAAACAGAGAAATATCTCTTGGACAAAGCTGGATCGGTTAGTTCAGATGCCACTTTATAGGAGGTGTACAAATCAGCTATGCGAGGCAACTTAATAACCCACATAGTAGGGAAATGTAGGGAGCTGGAGAAGAACCTGAGAGATATGGAAGACCAAATGGCTCGTAAGGAGACAGGCTCATAGCCACCCCCACTACAGAGTGGGCGAACCATTGGAGGTCCTCCGGGAGGACTATAGGGCCCGAGCCACTCTGGAGGAAAGAGCTCTCTTCCGGAGCAAGTAGGCTTGCCTGTACGATGTGGGGAACAAAGCCGGGAAGCTCCTGGCCTAGCAAGCTCATACGGTGGACAAGCAGAACAAGGGTTCATAGGGTGCATGGGCCGGAAAAGACTCTGGTGTCTACTGCGGAGGGCATAGCCAAGGAATTTTTCTGTCCAACTCGATGGTTTGCATCAATCACAGATGGGCGCAGTATGGCAAATGAATCAAAGTAGAAGTATGCGGTTCCTAAAGGGAGGGGGGAAGGAAAAGGGGAACCAGGTAGGAGAAGGATCAGCAAGGGGAGAGCTCCAATAAAGAGCAAGGGCCCTCACACACCCAGAGAGGTGTCATGCTTCATAATAGGGCAGCTCCTCGTTGGGCCGGCGCTGCAATGCCCAACGGGCCCCTCAGGGGGGCTCTTTGCCGTAGGTCTTTAGATAAACACGCCAGGAAGCCCTATGTGTATGGGTGGAGGGGCGTGAAATGGTGAGTAGAGTTGGTGTAGTGTGTCAAGGTGTGAAATAAAAATAGCTATCAGTGCTCCAGGGAACCTTTATTGACTGGACACTGTGCTATGATTAAAAAAGACTCCCTGAGTCTCAGCTGACAGGACGAATTCAACCTGTTGCAGCTCAATATGTGTAGTGGTGAGTGGAAGTGAATTAAAAGGTCGACATGTTTCACGCCTAAATTACTCCAACTGGATGTGTGGCGTTTCTTCAGGACCGGGGGGATTGGACAAAAAAGGGAAACCTTATCTACTCTGTAGTGTGGGTATCGGTCCTAGGAGTATCCTAACAGGTACCGTCCCAATAGGATGCATTGGACTCAATCCAGAAAAAAGGGAAAAGGGATCTTGTTACGAAATTCGTCCTTCTAACAAACCTGGAGGGGAACAAAGGGAGAGGAGACAAAACAGACATAGCCATCAATTTTTACATTAAAACATCTTGTAATTACTATGAGCCGCATGGCTCCCTTAATCATGATGTGTCCATGTGACTCAATGATGCTCATAAGGAAAACCAGACAAGTAAAAACAAATGTGGAACACACACCGGTGTACAGTGAGTCAACAGGTGATGAGGTAAGGAACATGCTGGTTACATACCTAAAGACGCAGATGCAAAAACAACTATAAAAAATACTGCACACTGGCGATAAAGCAATTACGGGCAGCCCCCGGTGGTGCAAGCAGAGCCCTGCCGTCCCAATCGGGGTGTCCATGGAAGAGGGGGGTAGCTAAGAGAGAAGTCCTCACCTCTGGGGGCATAAGCTGAAACTTCAGCCAGGATATCAGCAGGCATGCAGAGCAGTGGTGGACGCGAGTACCTGGAGTGAAAATAAAATCCAAAAAAGAAGAAATGGAGAAGGAGGGCCATATTAACGTTAAAACAGGGAGCACACTGCGGAGGTACCTCCTATAGGTGGTGCTGGGGGCCGAAAACCGGGTGCTTAACAAATGCTACATGTGTTCCTTGGTGACTCAACAAGAGTGGGTGTCTGCAAGGTAGTTACTCAACCCCATACCGTGTCGGGCCAGCTAGCAGGTAACTTTAGGGCCAAACCCCAAGTACCAGATGTCAATTAATACTGTTTGGCCTGGTATGTGTATGGTAATTTACTCTGGGATATAAACATACCGAATGTTTGTATGGCCAACAATTGCAGTTCGTGGTGGAAGACACACAATAAATAGGTGTTTGCCATGTGCTTCAATGGATTATACTCGGCACCGGAAGGCATGTCCGACAGTGCCAGTTGTGTTCTGCTAATATCTAAACCTTTTCGGTCTATGGTAGTGAAGGGTGGTGGTCAGGGCCAAATTGAGGGGGTAATGGTGCTGTCAGCTGACTAAAAGTGAGAGGGGGATGGTGACTCGCCGGTCCATTTGAGAGGGGTGGGCGACTGGAGACCCATGTCGTGGTCAATATCACGTTGCCTCATCTACACGGCACAGCATGGCTGAAGGAAGACGGCGTCCGGAGCATATGTTGGTTATTGGGCATCTAGCTCATATGGACTGTAGTGCGTGGCTACAGGCATGCAGCCGTCAGGGGAATGTTCTAATTAATGGGCACCCGAGAGAGAGGTGGCTCGTGCCTGAGCCAGAGGTAACTACGCTGACCGCGCTGGAAGCGGCCAGATTAGGGTGCAGAGTCCTGCCTCGTGGAAAGGATGGGATCAGTTACAGGGCCGCTGACGGATAAAAACACTTGCCGTCATTTCGGTGCTCTCAGGTGTGGGACCTACCCACAAACCAGAATCCTGGGGCGATGATTCCTACTACCGCGAGCAGCGGCTGTTGTACTCTCGCAGTCGTGGAGTAGTAGTAGAAAAGGGACTACAATACATTGATCTTGGGCGCCATGTTGGAGTGGAAGAAAGGCTAAAGCCTAAAAGGCTAAAGGCTCAACCTCAACATCATCTCCTACGCCGACGACACCCAGCTGATCCTCTCCCTCACCAAAGACCCTCACACCGCCAAAGCCCACCTCCACGAAGGAATGAAGGCCGTCGCCGAATGGATGAGTACCAGCCGCCTGAAGCTGAACTCGGACAAGACGGAGGTCCTCATCCTTGGTTCCAACCCTTCAGCATGGGACGACTCCTGGTGGCCAACATCACTGGGAACAGCCCCGACACCCACCGACCACGCACGCAACCTAGGGGTCATCCTCGACCCCACCCTCTCCATGACTAAGCAGGTCAACGCCGTTTCCTCATCCTGCTTCAACACCCTCCGAATGCTCCGCAGGATCTTCAAGTGGATCCCCACCGAAACAAGAAAAACAGTCACCCAGGCCCTCGTCACCAGCAGGCTGGACTACGGAAACGCCCTCTACGCAGGAGCAGCGGCTAAGCTCCTGGAGACGGCTGCAACGCATCCAGAACGCCTCTGCACATCTTATCCTCGACATCCCCCGACGCAGCCACATCACACCCCACCTGAGAGACCTACACTGGCTCCCTGTCAACAAGAGGATAACCTTCAAGCTCCTCACCCACGCACACAAAGCACTCCACAACTCCGGACCAGCCTACCTCAACAGGCGACTCAGCTTCTACACCCCACCCGCCAGCTCCGCTCCACCAGCCTCGCCCTCGCCACAGTCCCCCGCATCCGGAAAAGCGACCGCCGGCGGCCGATCCTTCTCCCACCTCGCCGCCAAGACCTGGAACACCCTCCCAACCAACCTTCGGCAGACCCAAGACCTACTGGCCTTCAGAAGACTCCTCAAGACCTGGCTCTTCGATCAGTAGCAGCACCACCCCCCTCTTCCCCCAGCGCCTTGAGACCCTCGCGGGTATGTAGTGCGCTTTATAAGTGACATGATTGATTGATTGATTGATTTCTCACAAGAGAACGGGGGCCATCTTGGAGAGGATTATGACAGAGTTAATCATAATGGAATCAGGCTCAAAACATCTTACACCCGGGTAACTGCGGGGGTTAAGGTTGGTGCGGGGGGGGGAAAAGGTTTAGATATTAGCAGAACACAACTGGCACTGTCGGACATGCCTTCCGGTGCCGAGTATAATCCATTGAAGCACATGGCAAACACCTATTTATTGTGTGTCTTCCACCACGAACTACAATTGTTGGCCATACAAACATTCGGTATGTTTATATCCCAGAGTAAATTACCATACACATACCAGGCCAAACAGTATTAATTGACATCTGGTACTTGGGGTTTGGCCCTAAAGTTACCTGCTAGCTGGCCCGACACGGTATGGGGTTGACTAACTACGTTGCAAACACCCACTCTTGTTGAGTCAACAAGGAACACATGTAGCATTTGTTAAGCACCCTATTTTCGGCCCCCAGCACCACCTATAGGAGGTACCTCCGCAGTGTGCTCCCTGTTTTAACGTTAATATGGCCCTCCTTCTCCATTTCTTCTTCTTCTTTTTGGGATTTTATTTTCACTCCAGGTACTCGCGTCCACCAGTGCTGTGCACACCTGCTGATATCCTGGCTGAAGTTTCAGCTTATACCCCCAGAGGTGAGGACTTCTCTCTTAGCTACCCCCCTCTTCCATGGACACCCCGGTTGGGATAGCAGGGCTCTGCTTGCACCACCGGGGGCTGCCCGTAATTGCTTTATCGCCAGTGTGCAGTATTTTTTATAATTGTTTTTGCATCTGCGTCTTTAGGTATGTAACCAGCATGTTCCTTACCTCATCACCTGTTGACTCACTGTACACCGGTGTGTGTTCCACATTTGTTTTTACTTGTCTGGTTTTCCTTATGAGCATCATTGAGTCACATGGACACATCATGATTAAGGGAGCCATGCGGCTCATAGTAATTACAAGATGTTTTAATGTAAAAATTGATGGCTATGTCTGTTTTGTTTCCTCTCCCTTTGTTCCCCTCCAGGTTTGTTAGAAGGACGAATTTCGTAACAAGATCCCTTTTCCCTTTTTTCTGGATGGAGTCCAATCCATCCTATTGGGACGGTACCTGTTAGGATACTCCTAGGACAGATACCCACACTACAGAGTAGATAAGGTTTCCCTTTTTTGTCCAATCCCCCCGGTCCTGAAGAAACGCCACACATCCAGTTGGAGTAATTTAGGCGTGAAACATGTCGACCTTTTAATTCACTTCCACTCACCACTACACATATTGAGCTGCAACAGGTTGAATTCGTCCTGTCAGCTGAGACTCAGGAAGTCTTTTTTAATCATAGCACAGTGTCCAGTCAATAAAGGTTCCCTGGAGCACTGATAGCTATTTTTATTTCACACCTTGACACACTACACCAACTCTACTCACCATTTCACGCCCCACCACCCATACACGTAGGGCCTCCTGGCGTGTTTATCTAAAGACCTCCGGGCAAAGAGCCCCCCTGAGGGGGCCCGTTGGGCATTGCAGCGCCGGCCCAACGAGGAGCTGCCCTATGATGAAGCATGACACCTCTCTGGGTGTGTGAGGGCCCTTGCTCCTTATTGGAGCTCTCCCCTTGCTGATCCTTCTCCTACCTAGTTCCCCTTTTCCTTTCTCCCCCTCCCTCCTTCCCCCTCCCTTTAGGAACCGCATACTTCTACTTTGATTCACTTGTCCGTGGGCATGTATGCTGGACCGGTTTCTGAAAAGCCCTCGTTCCTCCATTATTGATTACTCGCAGTATGGCAAAGCCATGGTTGACTTTGTAAGAGATCAACCAGTTCCCCAAGTGGGAGATGAGGCAAGGCTTACCTTGGAGGCGGAGATCATGGAACTGGAGATCTCCGAGACAATAACCGAACTGCACAGCCAGAAAGGACGGGCCCTAATGGTTTCCCAGTGGAATACTATAAATGCGTGAAATCCAAAATTAATGGGTCACTTAAGGCTGCGATGGAGGCAGCCAGGAATGGTGGAATACTGCCCAGAGACTAAAGGCAAGCCACAAGAGTGCTCATTCATAAAGAAAGGAAACCAAGGGACGACTGTGCCTCAAATAGGTCGATCTTCCTCCTCAATGTTGAAATCAAGGTCTTGACCAAAATACTGGCTAACCATCTGATGGGGGTGGTGAATGCGTTAATTGTGGATGATCAATCTGGCTTCATGCTGTATAGAGCAACTCGGCACAATCTGATGAGACTCTTCGGCTGCGTGGCGCACCTAAATTGTGTGAGGGAGCCATGCTCTTAACCCTGAACACCACAAAGGCCTTCGACTCTGTGGAGTGGTCATACCTGTGGGAAGTCCTACGCAAAATGGGCTTCGGCCTGTCCTTCATGGCATGGATAAGGTTACTATATAGAGAGCTGCTGGCACTGGTCAGGGTTAATGGTGCAAGTTCGCAAGAATTCCGCCTAGGCAGGGGTACCTGGCAGGGCTGCCCATTGTCCCCCTCGCTCTTTGCAGTGGCAATCGAGCCTTTGGCTCAATGGACCCGAACTGATGCCTTACTACGGGGAGTTGACTTGGGATTTTTACTGGTAGGCCGTGATCTCCATTAATGCGAATGACGTGCCTCTCTATCTGGTGGCCCGAGCGTTTGATAGGAAGAGTCCTGCAGATCATGGAGGTGTTTGGGACCTATGCGGGAATTCAGATCGGCAATCTGCCTCCTGGCACTGTGGAACCAGACGGTGAGTGGGACTCTCCTCTGCAATGGGAACCCACGGGGTTCAGGGATCTGGGGATTTATGGGACAATGGATTACAACACGTTTTATTCCAAAAATTGAGAGGGTTCCGGAAAATTATCAAAACGGCGTCAAGTACTGGCGATGGCTCCCCCTAATGCTGATGGGCAGAGCAGCCCTATAGAAGATGACCACCTACCTAAATTGCCATACATCCTGCAAAACACTCCATTTGAGGCCCCCGGTCAATCAGTACTTTAGGAAAGGGAATGCGGTGACGAGAACTCTACTCCCGGCTCTGACCAGGAAACCTCTTGATGGAGAATTGCTCTCTCAAATCTAAAATTATACTACTGGGCATCTCAGCTACTGGCGGCTAATGGCTGGGTGGATGCAAGCCAACAGGACCAAGCTCTGATGGTAAACAGGAGAGCAATGGATTTAAAGGTGTATGGGGGTGACCGGGCAGATGCGCTGTCATATACCTCACGGCGACAGTGCTGCGATTATGGAAAAAAGAGACAGTGGCCATGGGGTGGGAAAGAAAGTTGATGTCGGAGACACCCTTCTGGGAGACTGACGTATTGAAAGACATTTGGCACATAGAAGGGTACAGGAAGTGGGACAAGCTGGGTATCTCCAAAACAGGGGACGTCTGAAAGGTTGGAGAAGTGATACCATTCCAGGAACTCCAGACGCAATATGATTTGGCGGGTAGCCAAATCTTCTGTATCATGCAGATAAGGCATATACATACAGCAACCCGGAAGAGATTGGGGAAGAAACACTGTTAGAGATAAAAGTTCTGGGGGCCCCCCTGCACAAGCATGTGGTGTTGCAGATCTATGCCACGCTACTCATCAATAGTCTACCCCCCTCACGGCACTCAGAGATAGCTAGGAGTGAGAACTGGGTAGAATTGAGGACGACGCCTGAGCAGAAGCATGTAGTTACCCTAGGAAATTGGCTATCTGGGTCGGTTTTAGGTTGGTCTAATTAAAGATATTCCACAGGGCATACTACACTAGAACACTATTGTTGGCAATGCGCAGCACAGATGTTGATAGATGTCTCAGAGGTTGCAGACAACAGAGACCACTATTGAACACTCTATGGGACTGTCCACTTCTACATGGATACTGGGACACAATTGGCACAACAATATTGAGAGGGCTGGGCCTCTCTCTGAATCCTACTCCAGCCCTGGTATGCTAGGAATATGGTGCGAGCAATCTCTAAACAAATATGCGCGACTGCTTTGTAATGTGGTATTGGCAGAGGGACTTGATCCGCCAATTGGGGAAGGCAGCGCCTCCAACCATCAAGGTCTGGAGATCGAACATAGAATGGTACATGCAACAGGAAAAACTGGTTTATCATCACGAGGTGAACTCCAGAAACATGAGAAGGTATGGGGCCCATGGAAGCAGCTCACGGACAAATCAGAAGAATAGGAGTCGGAAGGTTGGGTCAAGGGCTGGAACCTGGGGGAGATCTTGTTTTATTGACCGCCAGGGCTCCAATTGAGCGGAGAGTATGGGTGAAGAGTTAACTCTGGGCATGCATGACAGGGTAGGAAACCATAGTTAGGGGCGGGGCTACAATGGGTACTTGATGTTCAGAGTTGTATCTGTACTGTGGACCTGGGAAGAGATGGGGGTAGGGAGGGGGTTATGGAGACTGTGTTCCAGTGTTTGATGTTTACCTAGTGGTTATAATACTAATAAAAATATATATTTTTTTTAAACTGATGAGAAAGGGGATAGACCTTTATCTGATCCAACAAAACAGATGCAAGCCCACACAAAGCACTTAATGTAGGCCACACAGGATTGGCTAGCTCACAAGCCAGTCAGTTAATGTTATATTTAATGGATTAACTATAACAAACAAAATGGTATGCTGTGGGGATAAATTATATTAGTACACTTTTGCCACTGTGAAGTCATTAATTTCGACACTGGGACCTCAGACGAAATCATTGCATGATCTTTAATCAAACAGTTACATATAGGTATTAGTATTATGTATTCATTCATTGTTCAAAACCCTGAAGCAAAACTGCACCTACAAAAATTTACAATATCATGCAACCCATCTTCTTCAATACACAATCACCATAACAAAGTCAAATTCATTAAAGAATGTTTCCTTCCTTTCTTCTTATTTTATACTCAAAGTAGTGGTTGCATAATCTTTTCAAAGTGCATTCCCCATGGAGGTAGTCATCAAAATTAAATTCAGGGGGAACCATGCCCTATCCATGTTTTTTGAAGCCAGAATATTCCAAAGTTTATTTTGTTTTGCAAACAACTCCTCTAGCTTGTACTGTCGATGTGTTTTGGCCCAAAATTGTTCGAAGACCTCTTCAGGACTATGAAGACCCGATAATCATGAAAACTATTAAAAAAAAATCATGATTCCATACATTAGATATTACATAGAACCTAAACCAGTTGTCACACCCATGGCTTGAAAGTGCCATTTTATAGTTCATGCCGAACCTTCCTTATACCCCTTCAATAAGTTAAAAAAGATAGAACCTAAAAACTTCACAAGGACGATCACCTCATGCCGTTCTTGCACAAAAGTGTCTATAAGGGTGATGCCACCTCACCACCATCATAACCAGCTTGTGTCATGCATGTACTGTAAGTGCATACTGCTAACCGCCACTGCAAATGCGTGTTCATACCATTAGTGCTTGGAAAAAGGGATCACTAAATGAGTAATTACAAAACAGCGCCTGACCCCTGCACGGCATAACACAGTGTTACCTTAACATCCAGGTTGTTCCCTAATGAGGAGCACACAAAGCATGTAGAGATTATTTACCAAAAGGGCTCACGGCGCAGATTAAATCTCTTGTCCAACTACATTCCAAAAATCAAGTAAGAGGAGAGTTGTTAAATCTACCACACGCTTTCTATATCTATTGCGGTTCAAAACGTGCATCATTCTTCCCGCCACGGCAGCAGGAGATCGCCTCGAGGTCGTATCATCTCACGCCATGATTTGTGTGTGAATGCCGGCACTACTATTGAGGAACTAAATATCAGGAACTAAATATCGCTGGCACCACGCTAAACAAGCATTTGCAATGGAATAGGTCTCGCTTTATTTTTTTTGTTTTTTTAGAGTTAGAAATATTGGTGTTGAAGAAGAGAGAACAGGTCGATCGAAGCTCGACCTAAAAAAATCACAATTGGTTAAGAGAGTTAATTGAGCACACAGCACCACAAGTTCGCCACGCGCAGTTTTTAGGACGGTGTCAGTTTTCAGAAGCGCTTGCCTTCCTTGATAAAGGCAATAATAATAAACTGTGTCTTTTTTTCAGAAATAGTTTTAGAGCGGTTAGCAGCAATCGCCTAATTATACAGAAAAATAGCTCATAGTGCTGTAAGTGTGCAGGTTATATGGCTTAACAAACAGTATGCCCCAAAGAACCAGGATATTTAATATGAGAGGAAAGTACCCATGTCATTTATTTAAGTTATCTATGCGACTAGCGCCCTTTATAGTTTGTTATGAGTGTGCAACATAGACAATAATGTAATAAAAGTTAGTTGCCTGATTGTAATTATTTTAACACTTATTGAAATGTATGTAGAGTTATATATTTACATGAAAAGAATTTTAATTGTTGTATTCACTTTTTAACCTACATAAAATACCTACATAAAATACAGTATATTTAGCTTGAACGGTAACTTGGTCAGTTAGATGCGCAATCCGAGAGCCAGCGTCAAGCACGAGTACCACTGTCAATAGTAATTTTCTTACTTCCCTATACAACAATATCATTCGCAGTTAGACATGCTCCTACCTAATACAATGCACAAGGCCATCGCCAAGTATCTTTTGTTACATCCACTGTAACTGGACACAACCCTGTCCCCTGCTCAGCTCCAGGGTTAGAACTCAATTTGTCAGCCCTTGTCAGATGGGCAGACAACTGTCACTTCATTCCCAAAGTGAATTACATTACAACATACTTGACAATTAGGAATACAGCCATCTTCAGGAACACAAAAGTGGGCACCCAGTAAATTCACCTTCTGGTTGAGAGCACAACAACCCTTCCTCAAGAGAACCATATCTACGATGCCATTGTAGAGGTAAGCTCGAGAGCAACACAACAGCACATCCTTCCTGTCTGCCAGCTCAATGCTGCCTCCAGCTGTATGCTGCGCACAAAATACACACTTTGCTTAAGGTAGCACGAAAATCTGCTTTGGAATTAACACAACACTCCACCACACACTATTTTCATGCACATACATTTGGGCCCCTCCCCTCTTCGGTATAGAAACCCCATAACAGTAGATATATGTACGGTTTCCAAAATTAAATGTGAATTGATGTAAAAGTTTAAAAACTGCTCGCTGTCCACCGAGCGTTTAAATGTTAAACAAAACCATTCAAGTTAATTCTTTACTATTTGAGTTTTAGTTTGTCAAACGATAGACGTCAGCAACAGCAACAGAGTGGTGTAGTCTGACTTCTGTGTTCTTGGACGTTATAATTAGAGGCCAGCTTACAACTGGACTTTTTCAAAGCGCTTCCATTCGGGAGGGAACAGGGCAACACCTAGGGCTTTCTTTTTACTTTCTTTATAACATCCCAAGAATGAAAAATAATACAAGGATTGGAAATGTGGTTTTATTCCTTGAAGCTAAATGAAACATAATGCCTAAAAAGTTTGCCCATCGTTTTGGTTGGTTTTATAGAAATAACAATAAACAAATGTGTCTTGAAAAGCGGTTGCTTCGTGGGTTGCACGGAAGTGCAATTAGGCAGTTACCAATATAGACTTACAGCCCCAAAAGCTTTTTGCGGTGACTAGACTTCGCGTCTTCCCAATCAACCACATTTCGAAATAGCGACCGCATTTTGTGTGTGTGTTTTTTAGGATCGACACTGTATTTATGCACCAGCTGGCTAACCAAGCCGATGTTGGCGAACTAAGCTGTTTTCTAAACGTAAATATGGAGGCTACAACACAATGTCAGAAATTAACATTTCCTAGCTTTCACGACTGAGAGCTTTTACTTTTACCGGGGATCCGAAGGCGAAGATTATGCCATCTTTTATAGTCCCATTATTGGCAACACACCCCACCCAACCATAACAGAGTATGCATGCATAAATAAATACACAACACAACTTTTGTTTGGGAAAATATTGCTGCAGGTTTATTCCATACAAAAGTATGCAAATATGGTGGGTTATCTTACGGGCGATCCAAGGGCAGGCAGCTGTACCACTCTACGCTGCCCTGCCCGCCTGATGAGCCAAGCACTGTGGAGAATCCAATCAGCGCTACCCTTATGGGGGTGATCCCCTTACTGGATCACGTGACACATTGGTCCCTTATTACTCACGCCCCTTTCGGGGCGGAGCGTAGCAAGGCAAGCCCCGGTTGTTCAGGCCCACAACCGCCTGAAGGACTAACGGGGCGCCGACGTAATTGTTCCAGGACCCTCCCATGAGGCTCCTGGTATTTGGCTCTGGCACCCCTATTGTGCCCACGCAGAGGTACCCTTCTGTACCCATCTGCTTCCAGATCGCCCTGTAACTCCGCCTGCAACGACAAAAGAAAAACATTACAACGTTCTATGTACTTCGCCTGCCAACCCCACGCCAGGTAAGCGGTAGGGTGGGAGACGGCGTGTCCGGCGCAAAGAGGACGCCAAGATGGCCAGGGGAGGCATAAATACCTCCCCACCTCCTCTGCGTGCCGGAAGTGACGCGTCTGGAAGGGGGCTCCTCCTCGAGCCCCGCATTCTGAGTGGGGGTGGGGAAGTGCCCAAATGGCACTAAAGGGGCCGCCCGTTTAGGGTAGCCCCCTGCGGGGGCCGCGGGCAGCTGCATAGTCCCATTATTGGCAACACACCCCACCCAACCATAACAGAGTATGCATGCATAAATAAATACACAACACAACTTTTGTTTGGGAAAATATTGCTGCAGGTTTATTCCATACAAAAGTATGCAAATATGGTGGGTTATCTTACGGGCGATCCAAGGGCAGGCAGCTGTACCACTCTACGCTGCCCTGCCCGCCTGATGAGCCAAGCACTGTGGAGAATCCAATCAGCGCTACCCTTATGGGGGTGATCCCCTTACTGGATCACGTGACACATTGGTCCCTTATTACTCACGCCACTTTCGGGGCGGAGCGTAGCAAGGCAAGCCCCCGGTTGTTCAGGCCCACAACCGCCTGAAGGACTAACGGGGCGCCGACGTAATTGTTCCAGGACCCTCCCATGAGGCTCCTGGTATTTGGCTCTGGCACCCCTATTGTGCCCACGCAGAGGTACCCTTCTGTACCCATCTGCTTCCAGATCGCCCTGTAACTCCGCCAAAGCTCTGGAGGCGGCCCCCGTCGCCTAAAGAGCCCCCCACCAAAACAGTTCCTTTCTCACTGCAACCTGCAATTTCCCGGGCCTCATTCATGTCCAGCAGGAACAGATCCAAGCCCACGTGTGCCAAGTGCACCCCACTTTGTCAAAATAACCTTTGGTGTTCGCCAGGCCTAGCCCATGCCTGATGAAGCCAAAGCCCCTTGCTCTGCGAACTTGCGCATGGAGCGGTTTATCCTTCTCTAGGAATGTACCAGTGCCTCGCATTACCTGCAATAATGTGATGGCCTCCCAGGAGGGAGCTCTACTTTTATACATCGCTATATCACCCTTCAAGCTGATGTGGCTCCCACCTCCCACCTCCTGCAACCTGTAGTTGCAGTCCTTCTAGCATTTCGTGCGCCCTAACACCTGTTTCGCCAATTTATGGAACAGCAGCACACTTGCTTAGCAGACCGCTTCCACAACCAGCCTATGTACTCTGGCTATGCGGACGGGGCATTTCATGCATCACTGCAGCAACCCGTAACCTGCCCTGGGAGCAGCGTGCACCTACTTTGTTGAAGTTGACCAGACATGTGCCCAGACCTTTGCGATTAATAAACCCTGGCGAACAAGACTGTTCGCATCGCGCACACCATTGCAGTCACAGCAACCAATTGGAGTGACAACTTATGCCACCTACCAGGCTTGCTTAACTAAAGCTCGATCACAGATACACACGTACCTGCTAACCAGCTGAGACCCTTAATGCTCAACCCAGCTAAAGACCTAGTACTTTGCTTTACCAGGGAATATTGGCCTCCACAGGATCCAGCCGCACATGAGCATATGGCCTTCACCTACTGGGCCGAGGCGCAGTGTGTGGTCTGGAATTGTCAGCAATGGTGCTCCAAACACATTTCACGCCGCTATTGGAGCCACAGCACACATACTGGCCTAACCAACTGACACATGCCACCTGGCTAACTTGCCGCTGCGAGATTTGCTCTTAGCACCACCCTCTTGCGGTTACCGCTGCACATAGTCTATAGGTCTTGCCCCCACTCGATTTATGCAGATACTTGCAATGTACCCTACTGCCCCTGTGTGGGCGGGAAAATACCTGTAACATTGCAAATCCCACTGCACTCACATTCTCGGGCAGTCCGGTGGGGGAGAGAGGTCCTTAGAATTGGTTCTGCTGCATAGCCTGGCCTCCTAGCCCGCAAGCACCCTCGTCTGACAGCAGACTATCTGCTGTGTTGCCCGTGCAATGTCCGCACCCGGGCGCAAGACGTCCCGTTCTATACCTCTGCTATCAGGCTACCTTCAGTGAAGCTGGAGTGAACAGTTGTATGTTGTGCATCCAAACATAAGAACCTAGGTTTGCTTGGCAGGGATCAATTGTTGCATCTGCCACACTCAAAATAGTGGCCACGTGCAGTTCTTTTGCATTCCACACTGCAGAGTGTGCCTGGACGATTCTAGACACCCCCTGTGTGCCAACCCGCTTTGACCCAAGATGCAAAGCACTAGACCCGATACACCTGGTTACCCCGGACTTAATTGCCCTCCACCTAGCTGCCGTCCATCTAGCACCGTGTGTGCCTGAACACCTGTGTCCCCATCTATGGGACAGCAGCCCACTTGTAAGGTAACCGCTCCCCACCCAGTCTGCCTACTTTGGCTATTCGGGCGAGGAGAATTGTGCGTCACATTTGCACCGTCCCTTTGCTTTCTAAATCATGACGCATGGGCATGGTCATAACTAGAAGTATGTGCCAATGAACAAGGGTGCCCTCCTGCCCTTGCCATGCATCCCTTATTCCTATGGAAATTTCGCCAGCTCAACTCCCTCTGGTGAAACCCCCTAGGCATACCAGCTAAGAGAATCTGTCCGATTACATACAGTGCGCACTGTTTGCGATATGGTGCCTAACCTTTAAGGGTTAACTAAGTCCTACTATACCCTCATCCTCGAATATTGCCGAATAGGGAGGGGGGGCATTACACTGCCCACCCCTGGGCAACCCCAGCAGAGGAAAATTACCTGCTCAGTTAAATTTCCTTTTGTTGATCACTGGACCTGCCAATTGTTCTTTTACATAGTAGCCTTTTGTGCTTGACACCTAGTTTCCCCATTTCTTGGGACGGCAGCACACTGTTGGCTGACAGCGTCACCACCCAGCGAGGCAACTATTACTAACCAGGCGGGCATTTGCGCCTAACTGCAGGATCATATCACCTGCCCTTGGTTCTGGGGTGCGCTTATTTCACCCCGTTGACCAGACGGATGCACAAACCCCTTTGATTGCTAAACCCTGGTGAACACCTTAATGGTATAAAGCTGGTTTGAAACAACATATGTCTTGCACCCACTATTGGAGACACCTCACCCTCTCGTGCAATTAAAACTTACGCAGCGCACCCCGCTTGCCTCACTGCCGTCGGATCACAGATGCACAGTACCTACTGTCAATCTCCGACCCTGGCTGCTTTAGACCTGCCAAAGTGACGGAAACCAAGATTCCCAGTTCCCTGTTAAGCTGCAGTACACCTTCAGTGGGTCCGCTAAGAGATACCACAAACCGCATTGGTCAAGCAAACCTTAAATACGCAATTTTCACCTGGGCGTACCTCTAAATGAGACAGGCTCCACACAGCTGTAAGGCCAGGGACACACATATATGTGTTAATCCCACTATTGGAGACAACTCACCCCTTCGTGGAGTGACAACTACACAGGTGCCTACACAAGTCACCCACAGACAAGTTGGCCCTGACTACTTTGTGTTCTTGTGCCAGATTTTGACAGAGCCTTGCCTCCACTTGCTGCCCCCTGGGAAACACCCAATGCCCGTGCTCTGGCCCTAACACGGCGATGCCCTCGTGTAGCATCGAACCCCTGGTCAACTAATAGTGCCACTCCAACTACTTAAACCTACACCTCGACCATATGTGGAGTCTAGCTCTCCCCAAACTTCTGCTGGTGTAACCCCGGACACGCCTCCTGTTCAGCTTCAAGTTAGTAATTCATGGCACCGACAACCACAAAGGCCTGCCGCAGGGCTGTGTAAATGCGTCCCAGGGTGGCCTTAAACAATCGGCTTGGTGTGGATGGGTGCTCACATTACCTGGCTTAAGTGCAATCCCTTTGACAATCCCTCCTGACAAGATGGCCAATGCAGGTAGAAGCAAGAGTTAAGCAGCCCGCTTTACTTCCTGTCCCAGTTATCTGAGTAATTAGTGAAAAGATGCACATTTGAACTGGCAGCTGATACTGTTACTTGCGCCTGCAACTGCTCTGCTCAGAGCAGCCCGCTAGACAATGGTTTCCAGTGAAAGGCGGTGCCAACAAACCTCCAAGCACTTAAGGTGGTACCTCTGAGTAGGGCCCTAATCAAACAGATGTCCCTTGAATCGGATACCGCCTCTGGCTGTAAGCCTCTCAGTGCTACTGATGCCTTGGCGCTTCCTGACCCACCGCCAGCTGACCCTGATAGAATCCGCTCGTGACTGGGACTCGACAGTGCGGTGAAAGCACGAGACATCCCAGCCTGACCTTGGCTCTTCACCAGGCTCCCACACAATATTTAACTAGCCTTCGTATCTTCCATACAAGAGAGACTTAGTACCATCTGCCCCTATTATCCTGTGCTACGAAACCTCATCATGACATCACAGGGATTACATAACTCACTAGGTCAGCACGAGACATCCTAGCCTGACCTTAGCTCTTCACCAGGCTCCCACACAAGAGCCCTCCACAAACCTTGTGGCCTAAAACATTCGCCCTGTGGGGCGGAGCGAATGGACTGCAAACCACTCCTAGGCATTCTCTACCATTGTTGTAAATGGAGTTTCTGGTTGGCTAGGGTATGCACCTAAGCCTGGCCGAACCCACCTCTCTAGTCGGGAGAATGGAGCACACACTTAGGCTGACACCTGCCCACCCCATAGGTGGTTAGGCAGAGACTTTGGCTTATCCCAGAGGCAGTGTAAATTTAAGGTGCCAACCGCACTCCCACAGTGGCACACTACAGAAGAGACTACATACCAGTTTATTTTAATTACCCTTCGTATCGTCCATACAAGAGAAACTTAGTACCATCTGCCCCTATTACCCTGTGCTACCAAACCTCATCATGACATCGCAGGGATTACATAACTCACTAGGTCACCCGGGCCACCGTCCTACAGCTCAGTTAGCACAACCCCGTAGCTGCTGGTAGGAACTGTTCTTAGCAAAACACAGCACAGAGTAAATGTTAAATTGTACTTTCCCACCATTGGGCCGGTAACCGACAGCCAAAAAGACAGAACCTGGGCATGAGATCCCAATTTCCTAGAGTAAAACAACTATCCTGCACCCTTAACAAATGTGCCACATGCCCCATGCCCTATCCACCTGTTGCTATGTAGATGTCGTCCAATTCAATGATATAGGCAACATGTCAACCAGTTCTCTCCTTTGTGGTCAACAAAATCCCATATGCCGGGATTTCTCCACTAGTACCTATGATGCTGCACCTGGATTTGTAAGGCGCACGTGAGGTTCGGCGATCGTGCCATTGCTAGTCGCCATGTTTCCAACTTCTCAATAGCGTCCGCTTAGTGGGAGCACTACTAGGACTCGTGGGACGGAATAGCGGTCTAAAGCATCGGTGCCAATTAAGTGCACTGTCAGTAAGCTTCCTCACAGTGGGCATGAAAGAACTGAGCTGTGTCAATTAAAGGCTGTTCCAAACAGGGGACCCCAGTAATTTGGCCCTGAGCAGCTGGGAGTACTACAGCATGTGCTGTTGATTACAAGTAAATGCACTCCTGACCTCAAACCTTCAGGATGCCGTGTTTATAACGCGTCAGAGCCCCCCACGCGTGCTGAGGAAGGCTGTGCCTTGCCTGGTATTTAGCCGCTATGTCCTTGCATCCCTATATTTACTACAAAAGGAGCACTACACCTACAACAAGCCCATCTATTGGCTTAGTCAATGCTTATTAGTTGCATAAGATAAATAAGCCACAATTATAGCTTTGTTGCGTAGCCAACCGAGAGCTAGCCGCCCCCATCCATAGCTGTCAAGGTTTCAAATTGCTATGTGTGACATTTTCATCATTTCATTGCACTATGAGTGACATTTAATAGACTATGAATGACACTTTCTTGCGAGCAAATCGAACAACGAAGAAGGGGGAGACATACCGGTGTCAGTAATTACGCCCATATGACCAACAAGAAACTAAGAAGACCAAGGATTAAGGCTGCTTATGTGAGACATTCCCGAGCTTGGAGTGTGCATATTTTGACATTAACATATATGTGATACTTAGGGAGGCAAAGTGCCTGGTATGGTATGAGACTGACGTAGCTCAGATGGAGCAGAGTATCACAAATATACACAGTCCGTCTGAACAGCCTGGCACCGCTACGTACAGGAGATGGGCACATGCAAACTAAAAGCCTTGCGCGATGTACACACCTTGCGCTGAGGGGAAACCGGCTCGTGCCGGCTTCGCCTCATACTGAGCACGCCACTCACTGACCCATGGTGCCTTCAGCGAGCTGCAGCCCAAAGGCCCCCAAGCAGCAGCTGCACCTAGAGAGAGCACTGCCCTCCCCACCCGGGGACGGGTAGCCCGGATCTGCCCCTCTCGTGCGCAGGACACCAACCAGGCGAACAGCCCCAATATGGCTACAGTGTAGTAGTATACTGAAAATGCAATGATTCTGGACAGGTGGGACTGTGGCCGGTGCCGACCCAGAAAGCGGTGGCCATTTTGAAACCGGAATGGCAGAGCACCATCCCTGCGTTGGAGACAGAACAGACCCATGTTGGCATCCGCCCCACACTGGGCTTCTAAAATTGCCTGCTTTCCTCGTCCCAAGCAAATTGAGTATTAACGCCCCTACGCAAGTAGACTGCTCTGCTCGTGCCTATGCGACCCATGGTGCTCGACAGCAATACCAGTGGAAACCCCGCTCTCTGCTTCAACCCTGTCAAATGCTTTCCCTAAGCCAGCATGGCTTGTTTTGTTCCTATTTCATTTTCATTTGCTTGATGCCTTGTAGAGAGATATCCCTAAACCATACCGTGTTGTGATGCCATTGGCTGTGCCAAACATAACATTTGCATATGTGCTACCTCCCCCGAAGGGTAGCGAAGCACTGAACAACAAGTATATTGACTGCGATGGGGAGCACAAAATCCCTGTTACCAAGCAGTGTAAAACAGGGAAGGACCCACATCCCGCTGTTCTCCTGAAAGTACCGCCCCTGTGCCCAGGAGAGCACATGGCAACCGTGCCCCTGGGCCAGAATGAGCCATGACCCCCGACCCACTCAAAGGCGCGGAATCACCATCAACAAGCACACCAGAGGTCATTTCCAACAATGAAAGCAAAAGCGCCCAGCGAAGCAAAACAAGTCCACAAATCTCCCAGCTCTTGGGAGCGGCAAGCGTCGGAGCCTGGGCTGTGACATTAATAGTGCTTGATACCTGCACCGATGAAAGCCCAAGCACATGCGCCTGCCTAGCCCAGGCATCATCCCACAGCCAGAACTGGCTCCTGTCCCCCGCTTGGCCCCAACTACAACCACTAGGCGTCCTTACACTGGGGCCCGGCAGCACCATGAATCGGGGCTGCGAATACAATGGTCCCGCAGGACCCATTTCCACTGCTCTGGCGTCCTGGCGGGGCCACTTTGTCTACCTGGTGGAAGAAGGCTTCCCTACGCTGGCTTCAACTGGACATCAGAGAGCTGTTTCCGCCCGACTTGAGCACAAGAGCAGTATGAGGTTCAAGTAGTCCCATACCTCCAGGACGCCTGCCCTCGCACTGGGCATAGTGAGAAGTATGGACTCCATTCCCCACCCCCAGTGCTGTGGCAAGGCCGCCGCGTCGCTCGCGCTGACGGCCCCAGGGAGTCAAGAACTCGCGGCCTGAATGAAATCAACTCTCCCCCCTCCGGACACCTAAACCCGAAGCATTAGCTCGCCATGGACGAGCCCGCGAACACACAGCAGGAGAGGAGCAGGGCACAATGCGGCATGAATGCACGCTCGGTTCAGCGCACGTTTGCAGCCAGCGGCCCCTCAGGGCCTGTGCAAGGCAGGTTGCAGGCAGTTATCCCGAGGCGACCCCCTGCACACTTCAGGCCCCACCCGCATATTGCTTAGTCATACTAGCGCACGGGAGGGGCAGCAAGGTCATATCTGTAGGGAAGACAAACCTGTTTATTACCTTACCCCTGGTACTCGCATCAATTAAAGACACTCCAAATATTACATTAGGATGCAAGAGCTAAGACCTCTCACCCTATCCATATTGCGAAGTTTAGCAGTCGAGACCTAACCTACGGTCTTTTAAGGACCAGGATGGCTTAGATAAAGTTGCGAGCCTCGCTCTCCGCCAAAATCATCATTGTTTGTTTCTCCAGCTTTCTAAATTCGGCGGGAGGGGCACTGTTTATTTCCGCTCTAAGAGTTTCCTCCCTGTTCTATACTTTTAGGCTCAGCCCCCATCCTGCACCCATCACAGCCAGCCCCCAGGGTAACAGCACACAGACTCGGAGCTCATTCCTCCTTAACCCTTTAAGCGCTCCCTTTCGGACTACAGGATTCGCCTGTGGGCCAGAGCAGGAATATTCCAATATAACATCTACCAGCGTCCTTTGACCAAATGGGGGTCGGATTTTTCAATGTTTTAAACCACATGTCATCACATAAAAATGCAAGGCACGAGCCTCAGATCAAAGGACATGGCCACTTAGTTTTAAACCGCATTGGACGGCATGGAGCCACCGACCCCCATACCCCCTCTCCGGTCTGGAGAACGCTGTCCTATGCCCACTGGAGCTGTCCTGCCCCCAAAGCCGGCTGCAGCCACGGCAATGGCCGGGCTTGGCAGCCTTGCCCCCGGAAGGGGTGGGGGAGGCGAGACGCACTCACCGCAGGACAAAGAACAGCTCCAGGAGGTCCAAACGGCATGCAGGATGGCCAGCCACCCAGGCTCGCATCGGCCTGCGATGCCGCACACTCGTACCTGGGTTAGATCCCGGCGCCCCTGTGCAGCCAAGCCGGGTAGGGAGAGGGAACTGGTCCGCGCGGCCCAGCAGGGCTATCAAGACGGGTGAAGACTGGCACCCGGCGAGAATACTGTATGTGGGGGGCACTAAAGCACGAGCGTTGCAGCCCACAGCACCCCACCTAGCAAGCCCCTCAGCGCCGGGCCAACCGACCAACCCGCACAGACCGCACGAGATGAGGAGAACGGCGGCATACCCACCCCCACGAAGCCTGAAGGAAATTACCAAGATCCCCAGATGGGACCCGAACCCACATTCCCTGGTGGACGCGACCGCAGCCTTATCCAGTGGGCCAGATAGATGAAAGGACACCGCCCGGGGCACGCCGGCTACACGCACCCTTTACGCCACTCCAAACGGGACCCGAACCCCGTGACCCCCAGGACGGCGTGTCTGGCGCCAAAATTTTGTCGGAAGTGGGGACATAAGGAAGTCCTTATGGTAAAGACAGAGGGGCCAGGCAGACAATAACAGCGCATTCCTGCCAGAGTGGTGCAGGGAGCACCGGGACAGGGCAAGGTCAGAGCAGCGACGGAGGTCGCGCTTGCCGCCACACCTCTCCCCATGTGAGCTACGAGGCGTGGACACCGTAAGAGGGGCAGCTCGCAAATAAATGGCTGGAGATTGCCCTTGTACTATCTCTACCCATTTGTACACCCGCGCTCGATTCCAAATGGGCCAACGGGCCAGGGACCCTGCTGCCGCCGATGTCCAGCCTGCTTGACTGGGTAAACTGGTTGGGGGGGTGTATGCCCCGGTGTGCCCAGCGACCGCTGCTTCTGCTGCACCGACAACTGGCTGGGTCCAGTAGGTAAGCCGCTGCAACGCAGGGGGGAGGGCAGAGGAGGTATTCAACCGAATATGGTGGAGCGTAAATGTCGGTTTAAGCGACGCTCCACCATGCAGGGTCCAGACTAATCACCTGAGAGGTGGGGGCTCCGAACTAGGACTAGCTCACCTAACTTAGATGGACCCCGCTGCTCCTCTGCTCGGCCTGCTGTGGACTCGAAGTTCCACTCCTCCTGCGTTTCCAGACGGCGTGAAACCCTATTGGGATGACCCCTCCAGACGGGCGTGTCCGGCGCAAAGAGGACGCCAAGATGGCCAGGGAGGCATAAATACCTCCCCACCTCCTCTGCGTGCCGGGAAGTGACGCGTCTGGAAGGGGGCTCCTCCTCGAGCCCCGCATTCTGAGTGGGGGTGGGGAAGTGCCCAAATGGCACTAAAGGGGCCGCCCGTTTAGGGTGGCCCCCTGCGGGGGCCGCGGGCAGCCACAATTCCAAACTTGGGACTTTCCCTGTGAGGCTGAAACATGAAGCCAGAAGAATGGCAGCAACAATGGGCGCGGCATCCGTGAAGCGGGCGCCGTGCTAAAAAAATAAGCAGCGCGGCCTACATTATTTAATGTAAATGAAAAATAAAATGAGTTATGCGCCTGCTGTAAAAATAAATTACCCGTGTTGTTGTTTACATGAAAGCCGGCCTGAAACCTTAAGCACGGTGTCCTGGTCATTGAGGAGCAGAGAGCTGATGAGCGATCCCGGTGAAAGTGAAAGCGGGCATGGCTCGCTTAAGCAAAGCACATCCTTGTGCCCAATGTGGGAGAAACTAAATAAAGAAAATAGTACACTTACTGTGTAACAACCAAGTAAAGGGGCCAGTAGCCATGGGAGGTTACAAATGAAGACATGGCCGTACTAAGGAGGGACTAAAGCCTATTTAGGAATCAGAAGACAGCATTTACAAAGGACAAAGACACAAGCCAATGAAAAATATGGGCAGGGGAGTGGGCGTGGCTTCTCTCCCCTACTGCGCGCTGGCTCAGGCTCGACCTAAAAATGGTCACGTGGTTTAATAACTTAGATGGAGGCACCATCTTCATACACACGCCCATTATAATGTGTTTTGGTGGTTTTATGTATAAATATTAAAAACGTTTGTCAAACTTAAAAATTAAAATCTACTGAGCTGTCCTGCTTTTGGTATATCAGAACAGTTCATTTATAAATGCTGCTGCGGCTACCGTTAAAGGAATTATTGCCGCTTGAACGGCTTCCGCACACTGCTAAAGACTGCTTACATGTTTGCTTACATTGGACTGTTATGAGTTGACCACAAAAAGCTGCCAGACCGTGTGAAGAATTAAATCTCACTGAGTGAGCTACAGAAAGAGTACGATTGTGAAATATACAGCGAAGGACTCAGAAGCTCACTGTAGGCATAACCATACCAGAGTAACTGGCCTGTTGGAAGGCTTAGAGGGTGCAGACATGGTGGAGTATGTAGAGCAAAAGCTGGTGTGACTGTGGTGGTCCCTCAATGACTGTCTCAGTCATACGCCACAGAAAGAGCTCAGACTCTCAATGAGACGTTTTCACCAAGGCTTGTTCATGCCCTGTAGTGACATGCCTGCTGCACTATCACGACAGGGACATGGTACTACAAAGTATGGGACTGGCTTGAAATATACCAGATGGGGTAAATGACATCCTCCCAAATTATATACAAGCACTAAAAAGAGGGAGTTGGAAATCCATACATCGTGGAGCTAAACAGCCATCACAATGCCAAGCCTGGGGTGAGAGCGCTGCAGCTATAGCGGCAGTGAGAGCACACCAGAGCCGGCAAACACCTTGAAGCACATGAGCAATGTTAGACTCCATGGACCTTGGTTCAGACACTGACCACTCTCAGTAGGGATAATTTGATATCCCAGACAGTACTCAAAGGAGCATGGTTAGTTTGTGATTAATATGCAAGAACACATCACCATACAGCTAGGAGTATGCGCTTCATCTGTTATCTGACCAGTTATTCCTACAGATGTTTTTGAGCACTTAAGGGTAATGCACATATCTGCAGACTTAATGATGAGGTACGGTCAACAGGAAGCCAGAGGGGACACCTAAGAATAGTAGTCATTCCCTTCACAGGTGAAGGGAAGTAGCATTAAATGGCATGGAGGTATGCCTCCTGAATACATACGCCCCCAATGTAGATGATGGAGGGTTCCTTATCCAGTTGGAACAGGAACTGGTCCCGTACCCCCCACCCCCGCCAAATTCCCCCCCCCCCCAGACTGCAAACAAAACCTAACATGACTTTGCAGGACATTATGGTGCGGGTGAAGTGTAAAGACATTTGGCGAGAGACACATCCCACTGACAGGGAATTTACATGCTACTCCCAAACCCAAGATGCATATAGCCATCTAGATAGATTCCTGGTCACTGGGGACCTGGCTGCCAGTGTGCGGGAGGTGTGCCTATTGGAGGTTCCTCTCAGACCACACACCGCTGCTGTTAAGAGTGTGGAACAAAGCGGGACAGACAGAGTACCCCTGGGAGCCTTAGGGGACACCCATATTTTACAGGAACTCCGGGAGGTATTAGTGGGTTACTTTGCAACAAATTTGAACTTGAAGTTACAGAGGGGGACAGAATGGAATGCACTTAAATGCAGTGAATATCTTTCCAAAGTTAGTGGCACGAGGCGCAACTGGCGGCGGACCTGGCTGAGGGGGAGCAAGAGCTGGCCAGACTCCAATGCACACATGGGTGGAGCAAGGAGGACTGCGGCATTGGTGGCGCAGAAGAAGGTTGGGGAGCTGTGGAACAGACTTAACTGTTATGTCAGGTGGGAGTACAGACAACACCTTCACAAAGATGGCAACAAGACGGGGTGACTCCTGGCATGGCTACTGAAGAGGAAGTACCCTACTCCACTGATTTTGTTGCTGCATCAGCAGGATGGGAACATAGTGGGGATGCTGGCAGGTATAAATTACTTGCTGCGATGGTATCTACAGGTGGTGTATGACGAGCTGCTGTGTGGGCATTTAGCGGCTACGGGGAGGTACCTGGATCGAATTGTGCTTCCCTGTGTCACAGTGGACCAAAGCAGGGAACTGGAGGGGGAACTCCAGGTGGAGAAGTTAAAGTAGGCGCTACGTGATATGGCGCGTTGTCATGCTTTGGGTCCAGATGGACTCCTGGTAGCGAACTACCAGATGTATGTGGACCGGTTGGCTCCTGGCCTGCTGGAGACCGTCCTCCTACAGTGGATGAGGGAGGCCCAGATCGTCATGCTGCCAAAACCAGATAAGGACTTGCAGGACCAGAGCTCCTATAGACCACTGTTGATGCTAGAAGTAGAAGTGAAGATACTGGCCAAACTGCTTGCTACTAGACTGCACAGAGTGGTAACGCACCTTGAACACGAAGACCAGTGTGGTTTCATGCCGGGTCATGGAACCCACATGAATCTCAGGCTGTTGTCACATGTGTAGCATTCCAGGACGGATACTGCCCCAGAAGCGGGGCTGGTTGCATTGGATGTCGAGAAGGCATTCGACACACTGAACTGGGAATATCTATGGGAGGTGCTGTGCCGGATAGGAGTGGGGCCTCTGTTTCTGTCCTGGGTGCGTTTCTTATACACATGTCCCGATGCACGGGTTTTCTCCGGGTCGGTAGTTTGACTGCTTGCAGATCAAGAGGGACACTAGAGAGAGGCACTAGACAGGGTTGTCCCCTATCGCCCCTCTTGTTTGCCCTGGCTTCAGAGCCCTTGACAATCAGGTTGCTTAGGTACATGGCAGTCTAGGGCATGTTGTCTCACTTTATGCGGACGACGCATTGATATGTGTCATGGACCCAGAACAATCGGTAAGATGCCAGCCTAAAATTATGGATGAATTTGGCAACGCTTCGAGGCTACGGGTCAACAGGCAAAAAACAGTGCTCTTTCCCTTAGCGAGCCTGGACGGTCGAGCTCCTGCGGAACTTCCCAAGGTGGGGAGCCAATGGGAACAGAGTCCCTTCCTTTACCTAGGGATTCAGATTGCACATTCCCTGGGAGAGCGTTACCGCCTGAACAGGGGCAGAGAGGTTGAAAATCTGAGGGTCTCAGTGCAGTTCTGGAATCAACTGCCCCCATCTGTGATGGGTAGGATGGCACTGAGCAAGATGGTACTCCTACCCTGATGCGTCTATGTCATGCAAAATTCACTCTGCAGTATCCTGAGCGCCAGGTTTACCGACTTGAATAGCCTCCTGGTAGCCCTGGTTTGGGCTGGCAGGAGAAGCAGATTCAAGTTGGAGGTGCTGAAACTGGGCCCGGAGGACGGAGGGCTGGCTTGCTGCAATATGCAGCACAGTGGTGTACTGACAGGATGAATAGGGAGAAGAAATAGCTGGCGGGCTGGCGCAGAGATTCCTAGGTGCTTAATGTGTGTCCCGATACCAGCCCCTTTATTGTCTATCAGGTAGAGGAGGCTTGGGAACTGGCAGTCACATGGATGCTATGTAGGGCACCGTACGCCAGGATGCTTCCCCTCCAGTGGTTCAGGCCACTTCAGCAGATGCAGGCAGTGATGCACCTGGTGCAATGGACCAGGGAGGGATACCATGGCTGGGGACCTTTATAATAATGGCACCTTTGTGACCATGTATGAGGCGCAGGAGTTGTTTGGAGTGCAACCCGGACAGTTCCTACAATATGCCAATCGCTCACGCGTACCCTGGGAGATTTGGACAGAGTTCCCAGAGGAGCCTGCAGAGTCGCAGACATGGTCACTGCTTCTGGACCTGGGATCTACCAGAGATCTGATCTCCTCTGTACATCGGGCACTGAAAGGGGCTAGACACACTGACATGGCGAGGGAGAAGGATAGATGGATGACGGCTCTGCCTGTGCCGCTCAACGACGTGAAATGGAAGCAAGCCTGCGCGCAGGTTACGTAGGTAGCTAATAATGCCAGTTTTAAGCTCATGCAGTTTCATTATCTGCATCGCACCTGACACCACAGAGTTTACACCGAATCTGCCCCGCTAGGTCGGAGGCCTGTAATAGATGCAGTGCGATCCCAGCGACATTCACACACATGATGTGGGAGTGCAACCAGTTACTGGACTCCTGGGATGGAGTGTTGAGGGTGCTCCGAGATGCTTCACAGTTGCACTTGGACTGCTCGATTAAGCACTATCCATTGGGAGTGCTCCTGCCCCCAGGCGAGGGACCAAAATGTGAGAAATTCGCACTCTTGGGGTTGGGTCTAGCGAAAAGGTGACTTGCTATACACAAAACGTTGAGCATACAGCACTTCCATTAGTTCTAGGATGGAGACTGAAGGAATCCTCCTTTTTTGTGCACCCTGTCCGAACAACATGTGTTGCACAATCATTGATGGCGGTACATAACTACCCTGTGTAATGAGTAAACATTAGTTGTACTCTGATGAATGATGCTATATAATTACTGGAGGACTTGCAATAACAGGTTCTTGCTGTCCGAGTTATGATTCATTTGTCGATAAAGATCTCGCTCTTGAATAACTGTTTTTAACCTGTTGTAACGCAATATGCACATATATGTGGTTGTGTTCTGAGACTGGTGTATGGCTAAATTAGGCTGACCCTGGGTTCTCGATGTGCTGATGAGGTTTGGTGGTTTGATTCACATTGGGTATGTTATGATTTTGTAACTTTGTACGTCGATTTTGATTTTTTATTCTTATTTTTTATATTTTTTTTTATATTTATTGCATCTTTGGTTATATAGTCACTTGTGTTTAGTTGCTTTAGATTATGGTATATTCTTAGCATCACCCGCATTAGAACCATGAATGTAACTACTTGGAACGTTGCCTGGTAGAAGTAGTATTGTTTCAATCTCTATGATTTTGAGCGGCACGTGACCGTGAGTAGTCCGGCACATAGTTACTAGTACTGAGTCTGCTGCGCGGCTGACACGAACGTGTGCGACAGCATAGAGGGTTGCCGGCTAATTTCGAACACTCGTGACTAGTGGTGAGGTATGAGCTAGATCTTTTACATGGTTTCGGGGCGGCTCCTGAAAGACCCCCAGGTTGAATAACCGTGGATGTCTGTTGTCTTTGTTATAGCACGCCGAGAGGGCATGCGGTGACTCTACCCCCATCTTGGGCCCGTATTAATATGGAGTTTACAGCGCAGAAATAGCTGGAGGCATTGTTCCAGTGAAGAGACAGGTACGCAGTGGGCTTGTTGTTTTTTCCCCCTTAGCCTGAAGATAGTCAACTTCATGAATAGTTGTTGGTATTTTATTTTCAAAAAGGTGATGGAATTGTGATTGTTCCCTTTTCAGTCTTTCGTCCATTTGAATAAATACTTGTTGCATTTCCACGGAGAGTGCCCCTTTATTGTTGATTGGACCTTGATGTCCAGCGCTGCCCGACCTGGGCGATGTAAGTTAGTTTTCTCTCTCTGGCTGTTGGTTTTGAGTAGCACTATAGGTAGGATAGACACATGGTTGAATTGTGGATTTGGTGTTTTATTCTCATTTTAGTGAGCAATCTGATTTGGTGTATTCTTATTTATTTTACTACACATTTTTGTTGTTTATAGTGAGTATTTTATTGGCACGTACCAAGAGTAAAGGATGTGTTCACTGTACTTGGGAGGCATGCGGTGTAGTTTTTGCAATTTTTGTGTCTGATGTGTGTGTGTAGTCACTTTAGGAAATGAGTGTATACATATACACTTGGCATTCTTTATTTTTTGAGGATTCATCAGCACATTGACTACATGCAGGTGTAGGCAACTGATGTTTAGTTTTGTTAATTTATCATAGGTGTGTTCCTTGTACCCTTGTCCTGATGAGGCCCAGATAAAAGGGCCGAAACGCGTCGACTGCATGAATAAAGAGTCCAATGAATAAAAGTTTTTGTTAAAAATTTTATATACACACTGTGGACTGACTCAGGTGGAAATATTTAACTCTTGTGTGTATAGGATTATCTCGTAGCTGGATTGCTCATAGTTAGGTAGCAAACACGAAACTCCTAGTTTGGGGTAGGAAGGAATATATGATTATGTGTTATTATTATATGCAATTGATTGTATGTATTTGTTTTTTGTTTATGTCTAATATTGTGAGCTGTTGTAATTATTTATTGTAGCTAATGTGTCTGTATTGAAATAATTTATGTATTGTTTTGTGTCGATATAAATGAGAGAACAATTAAAAGAATGTACTAATTGTTCCTATTGGAATCCGAGCTGGTATGTGCCTTAATGTGAATAAGTGCAAATAGAAAGGGACTGTGCACCACAGAATAGGATTGAATTTGTGTCCTATTGTTAATTTCATTATATCGATTCCTCCACATCACTGTCTTTGTATACTTTGTTGCTGCAATATGCAGCACAGTGGTGTACTGACAGGATGAATGGGGAGAAGAAATAGCTGGCGGGCTGGCGCAGAGATTCCTAGGTGCTTAATGTGTGTCCAGATGACAGCCCCTTTATTGTCTATCAGGCAGAGGAGGCTTGGGAACTGGCAGTCACATGGATGCTATGTAGGGCACCGTACGCCAGGATGCTTCCCCTCCAGTGGTTCAGACCACTTCAGCAGATGCAGGCAGCGATGCACCTGGTGCATTGGACCAGGGAGGGATACCATGGCTGGGGACCTTTATAATAATGGCACCTTTGTGACCATGTATGAGGCGCAGGAGTTGTCTGGAGTGCAACCCGGACAGTTCCTACAATACGCCAATCGCTCACGCGTACCCTGGGAGATTTGGACAGAGTTCCCAGAGGAGCCTGCAGAGTCGCAGACACGGTCACTGCTTCTGGACCTGGGATCTACCAGAGATCTGATCCCCTCTGTACATCGGGCACTGAAAGGGGCTAGACACACTGACATGGCGAGGATGAAGGATAGATGGATGACGGCTCTGCCTGTGCCGCTCAAAGACGTGAAATGGAAGCAAGCCTGCGCGCAGGTTACGTAGGTAGCTAATAACGCCCGTTTTAAGCTCATGCAGTTTCATTATCTGCATCGCACCTGACACCACAGAGTTTACACCGAATCTGCCCCGCTAGGTCGGAGGCCTGTAATAGATGCAGTGCGATCCCTGCGACATTCATACACATGATGTGGGAGTGCAACCAGCTACTGGAGTACTGGGATGGAGTGTTGAGGGTGCTCCGAGATGCTTCACAGTTGCACTTGGACCACTCGATTAAGCACTATCCATTGGGAGTGCTCCTGCCCCCAGGCGAGGGACCAAAATGTGACAGATTCGCACTCTTGGGGTTGGGTCTAGCGAAAAGGTGACTTGCTATACACAGGGACCAATCTCGACCACCAGGGATGAAAAAAAGTGGTTGGGCGACATACAGTAATGGGGAGTGACGGAGAAGCGGCGTTTGAAGTTGGTCCGCACTGACGAGCCCGCAGAGAGGAACCTTGAAATATGGGAAGACATGGTGGAACGGCGGGGCGATGCCGACCTACTGGACGCAGATTTCTCAGCCCGGCACCAGGACTCAGATTTGGGGGATACCCAGACCGTGACGCAACCTGATACACCCCCCCCCCCCGACACAGGATAGGGCGGGTGTTGTGACGACAGAGGAGGTGGGGCTGCGGCCTCTCTAGGCTGAGCCATGGATACTGCAGTGGGTTCTGTCTAAGTTGATGAGGCATTGAACTAGATTGTATTGGGGAAGGGGGAGCATGGCTGTACTTCCCGGGGGTATTACTCATGGACACCGTGACCGTTGACAGACACCAGTGATCGCCCAAATGAACACTGGGCAAATTTCGCCTCAATTCGTTATTCGAGAGACAATGGGCCTGTGTTACTGTTCACACGGAGGTGCGGTGCAGACAGCGGACACATGGTCGATATGCGGTGGGTAAATCCATCCTCCCTCTTCCAGGCGGCACTCTATGCTTTGTGTTGGATGTAATGCTTGCTCCTCCACAGGAACAGATTTGAAAATCTAATAAAGACATTTCTAAAACATAAAAAAAAAGGTGAAGGGAATTTGTACGGTTCTACTGTTGTTTCGGTTATTAAAGGGAAACTGTTGTCCTACAGTCTTCGGGGAAAGGTTCCATTTGGGAATTAAATTTTACAAGCTAAAGGCCTGGTGCTGTTTGTGAAAGTGTTAAAGAAACTGATATGGCTGGAAATGAGGATAGTTGTACTCCAGTGGGACAAAGATCACACACAGCTAACATATACATAAGGGGACCTACATTTACATATGAGGGAGCCAGGACCACATATGAATAGCTCCTACCCATGGCACACATATCTATAGTGAAGATTCTCACACTGAGTATAAGAGACATGAAAAATATTTTTAAAAGGTATAAAGTACACTCATTCTTGAGGATGCATGGGCACAAACTGTCTTCTTACAGGAGACACATCTGACACAAGCTGAGGGGAGTAAAGTGCGTAATACCAGCATTTGCTCACAGGCGAGTGAAGCCCTAATTTGGTAAGACCTGTGGTCCACTTTGAAGCAGCTGTAGTCGAGGTGGCAAGAGAAAAACAACTGGTCCTAGTAAGTGGTAGATTGAAAGGGGAAAAACATACTTCTGGCCAGTTTACATGCACATAATCTTGAGCAACCTAGGTTCCTAAGAGGTAGATGGCAGAAAGGCTTACATGGCTATAAATATTGGTGGTGACGAAGTGATGTGAATGATAGGACGTTAGAGAGGTCACACCCTCTATTGACTACTTTGCCTGTAAATGAAGTGGCTGAGATGCTGAGAGAATACTCTGCTGGTTGGGGATTGCTATGTATTTGGTAAGAGCGCAATCCTAACATCGTAAAGTACTTTTACTTTTTACATGATACATATTCGGTTGATGTGATTTACTGCGCCCAGTTACTGGCGGCCTCTGACATGCAGACAGAGCATGTTAGTCGGACACTATCTGACCACTGCCCTTTACTGCTATAATGAGGTAAACCTAAAACTGCTATACAGAGTTGGAAACTACATATTAGGTCACTGCAAGAATCTGCCTTCAAGATCATCACAGCAAAAGACACACAATTGATGGACGGAATGCAGAACAAATCAAAACATTCACCCCCAGTCAAGAGATCTGGGTTAAATCCATCATTCTTTTGCTCACCATGCCACCCCAGTTTAGACTTGGCCATATGCAAATCAGTCTTGACCCTGTGCCTCATGGGAACAGTCCAGCCCGAACTGCCAAGCCAGGTCCTCCCTGGACCGGAACCAAGCATCCTAGGACCGGTTTCGGGGTTTCACCCCTCTTCAGCCAGGATAGCTTGATTCCAGTGGCACAGTGAGCCCAGGACCCACGTCTGGGCATACCTGGCGCACTTAGGGCGAGAAAGCAAAAGACACACAATTGATGGACGGAATGCAGAACAAATCAAAACATTCACCCCCAGTCAAGAGATCTGGGTTAAATCCATCATTCTTTTGCTCACCATGCCACCCCAGTTTAGACTTGGCCATATGCAAATCAGTCTTGACCCTGTGCCTCATGGGAACAGTCCAGCCCGAACTGCCAAGCCAGGTCCTCCCTGGACCGGAACCAAGCATCCTAGGACCGGTTTCGGGGTTTCACCCCTCTTCAGCCAGGATAGCTTGATTCCAGTGGCACAGTGAGCCCAGGACCCACGTCTGGGCATACCTGGCGCACTTAGGGCGAGAAAGCAAAAGACACAATTGATGGACGGAATGCAGAACAAATCAAAACATTCACCCCCAGTCAAGAGATCTGGGTTAAATCCATCATTCTTTTGCTCACCATGCCACCCCAGTTTAGACTTGGCCATATGCAAATCAGTCTTGACCCTGTGCCTCATGGGAACAGTCCAGCCCGAACTGCTAAGCCAGGTCCTCCCTGGACCGGAACCAAGCATCCTAGGACCGGTTTCGGGGTTTCACCCCTTTTCAGCCAGGATAGCTTGATTCCAGTGGCACAGTGAGCCCAGGACCCACGTCTGGGCATACCTGGCGCACTTAGGGCGAGAAAGCAAAAGACACACAATTGATGGACGGAATGCAGAACAAATCAAAACATTCACCCCCAGTCAAGAGATCTGGGTTAAATCCATCATTCTTTTGCTCACCATGCCACCCCAGTTTAGACTTGGCCATATGCAAATCAGTCTTGACCCTGTGCCTCATGGGAACAGTCCAGCCCGAAGTGCCAAGCCAGGTCCTCCCTGGACCGGAACCAAGCATCCTAGGACCGGTTTCGGGGTTTCACCCCTCTTCAGCCAGGATAGCTTGATTCCAGTGGCACAGTGAGCCCAGGACCCACGTCTGGGCATACCTGGCGCACTTAGGGCGATAAAGCAAAAGACACACAATTGATGGACGGAATGCAGAACAAATCAAAACATTCACCCCCAGTCAAGAGATCTGGGTTAAATCCATCATTCTTTTGCTCACCATGCCACCCCAGTTTAGACTTGGCCATATGCAAATCAGTCTTGACCCTGTGCCTCATGGGAACAGTCCAGCCCGAACTGCCAAGCCAGGTCCTCCCTGGACCGGAACCAAGCATCCTAGGACCGGTTTCGGGGTTTTACCCCTCTTCAGCCAGGATAGCTTGATTCCAGTGGCACAGTGAGCCCAGGACCCACGTCTGGGCATACCTGGCGCACTTAGGGCGAGAAAGCAAAGACACACAATTGATGGACGGAATGCAGAACAAATGAAAACATTCACCCCCAGTCAAGAGATCTGGGTTAAATCCATCATTCTTTTGCTCACCATGCCACCCCAGTTTAGACTTGGCCATATGCAAATCAGTCTTGACCCTGTGCCTCATGGGAACAGTCCAGCCCGAACTGCCAAGCCAGGTCCTCCCTGGACCGGAACCAAGCATCCTAGGACCGGTTTCGGGTTTCACCCCTCTTCAGCCAGGATAGCTTGATTCCAGTGGCACAGTGAGCCCAGGACCCACGTCTGGGCATACCTGGCGCACTTAGGGCGAGAAAGCAAAAGACACACAATTGATGGACGGAATGCAGAACAAATCAAAACATTCACCCCCAGTCAAGAGATCTGGGTTAAATCCATCATTCTTTTGCTCACCATGCCACCCCAGTTTAGACTTGGCCATATGCAAAACAGTCTTGACCCTGTGCCTCATGGGAACAGTCCAGCCCGAACTGCCAAGCCAGGTCCTCCCTGGACCGGAACCAAGCATCCTAGGACTGGTTTCGGGGTTTCACCCCTCTTCAGCCAGGATAGCTTGATTCCAGTGGCACAGTGAGCCCAGGACCCACGTCTGGGCATACCCATCCCACTTAGGGCGAAAAGTGTTACAGCAAACAAAAGATGGACGGAATGCTGACAATGCAAACATTCTCCCCCAGTCAAAAGATCTGGGTTAAATCCATCATTCTTTTGCTCACCATGCCACCCCAGTTTAGACTTGGCCATATGCAAATCAGTCTTGACCCTGTGCCTCATGGGAACAGTCCAGCCCGAACTGCCAAGCCAGGTCCTCCCTGGACCGGAACCAAGCATCCTAGGACCGGTTTCGGGGTTTCACCCCTCTTCAGCCAGGATAGCTTGATTCCAGTGGCACAGTGAGCCCAGGACCCACGTCTGGGCAGACGTGGGTCCCTTGCTCACTGTGCCACTGGATTCAAGCTAGCCTGGCTGAAGAAGGGTGACATACCCTGAAACCGGTCCCAGGATGCTTGTTTCCGGTCCAGGGAGGACCTGGCCTGGCAGTTCGGTCTGGACTGTTCCCACGGGGCACAGGGTCAAGACTGATTTGCATATGGCTGGGTCCAAACTGGGGTGGCGTAGTGGGCAAAGAGCGATGGTTTAACCCAGATCTTTTGACTGGGGAGAATGTTTGCATTGTCAGCATTCCGTCCATCTTTGTTTGCTGTAACACTTTTCGCCTAAGTGGATGGGTATGCCCAGACGTGGGTCCCTTGCTCACTGTGCCACTGGATTCAAGCTAGCCTGGCTGAAGAAGGGTGACATACCCTGAAAGCCGGTCCCAGGATGCTTGTTTCCCGGTCCAGGGATGACCTGGCCTGGCAGTTCGGTCTGGACTGTTCCCATGGGGCACAGGGTCAAGACTGATTTGCATATGGCTGAGTCCAAACTGGGGTGGCGTAGTGGGCAAAGAGCGATGGATTTAACCCAGATCTTTGACTGGGGGAGAATGTTTGCATTGTCAGCATTCCGTCCATCTTTGTTTGCTGTAACACTTCAAGATCATCACAGCTGAAAAAATTAAACAGTATATTAGGGAAAAATATGCTATAGAGACTTCTCTATGGTAGAGTGGGAAGCATTCAAAGTGGCTATGCCAGGCACTGCATTAGGGCCATACTTCATGGGAGACAAACATCAGTTTGGAAACTGGGAACACTTGAGATCAAAATATGGGACCCTGAAAATAAGCTACCTAGGAGAAGAAAGTGTAAGAGTTTTTGGATAAGCTAAGGGAATAGTATACAAATGTAGTAAAGGTATCTGACAGGCTGCACTGTCTGGACTACAAGGAATACATGTCCAAGCCACACAATGAGCGGAAGGGTCCCCAATTACCAGTATCCACTCTGAGATAGGGGAAAAAGTTTACACACAAGAAATAAACCTGGCATCACTGGATTACAATTCATATTTGTATAAGCTGCCTGAAGCGGCAATAGATCAGTAGATGCACAATACCTGCAACAATCATCTCTACGTAGGCTCTCCCAAACACTCTGAGAAGAGCTTGAGGCTCTACTAACTGCCCAGGAGATAAAAAAAGTTATTATATGCAGTCTTTGCCCCACAGGATGTTACCAACCAGGTAAGTACCAGGCATGGCCCTCTTTGGCACTTTCTCGTGGTATTTTACTACATAGATTTTTTTTTTTTTTAATAAGCAATTTTATTGTTTTAACAATAAACACCACCAGCAAATCAGCATTGGACACGAAGGATGACAATTCACAGCCAAATACAGAAACATAACATAATTCCCGTCCCCTTAAGGTACAAGTAGATATAGAGGTTAAATACCTTGCTTTGACTATTCCATGGTACCCAGCCATTTACCCCACACCCTGCGATACTTTTTGGGACACCCTCGTGCCTCGTACATGGTTTTTTCTTGTGTCGCGCACCAGTCCACCCCTACATAGATTTATTTTTAAATTACCAATATGTTGTTTAAAAACAAAAGGGAATTTTAAGGTTAAGGTTTCGGGGTGAGAAGAGGTCAAGGAAGGTACAGGGTTTTTGGGTTTAGGGAGGTTATTTGAAAAATAAAATGAGTTTGGTGTGGTACCTCCCAACCCCCAAAAGAAGAAGGGGAGAGGGGTTGTTTTAGGTAAACAAAAAAACAAGTTAAAAAAAATGTTTTATTATATAAAATATATTATATTCGAAGAGATATATATATATATATATATATATATATATATATATATATTTATTAATGAATATCAGACATTATAGCAGAATTGCGGAGTAAAGACGTGTTGTAAAGCCATGCTTGGTATTACAATGCATTGTAAAGGTCAACGCCTAATGCCCACGGAGTAAAGGCATGAGGGTTAAAGCCCACGAAAAAGTCTGATATTCTAAAGTTATCTCAGAAAAGGCTGCTGATAAGTCTCAAGGAACAGATAGTTGGCCAACCGAATTTTATAAGATATATGGGGATCTAGTCGTGCTTGAACAAGCGAATATATATCTATTGGCATATTTACATGATGCCCTGTAACTGTCAAAATGGCAGAGAACAGTTGGACAAAGCTTCTTTCCAACCTCCATCAATGAGGAATTTTGATTGCAACATCTTGAGTAAAGCAATTAGGATTAAAATCCTTTGTCAAAATTTGAGGACCATGATCAAAATGGATTCACTCAAGGAGTTCCACATCGACTAATGCCAGAACGCTAGTCCATATTTTAGAGGCAGCCCTGACTAGAACACCCTGATAGCTGTTGACCTGAAGGAGAGTTTACACACTGCTAGTTGGAAATTCTTGCCTGCAGTTATTCAATGCATGGGATTTGGAGTTACTTAAAAGTGCATCTCATCTCTTTACACGAACCCAGTCAAAAGAGTTTGTATGGAGGAGTAACGTACACACAGTGGGGAATCGAGAGGGGAAAGTGCTGATGACATTTGACTTTGTGGACCTTAGGTCATTATCTGGGCAGGGACGTTTGGGACACAGACTGGCTGATGGAAACAATTCTGGACATTTAATGTACAGCCAGGTTGAGATCACAAGTTGTTGATATTGTACATGTAGAAACTGTTTGTTGGATTAGTGTAGGCAATCTGAACTTGCAAGCAACAGTGGTTATAGAATCAGGACCGCATATGCCTGGCATTGCAATCATCACTGTCTGGAAGTAAAAAGCTGGAAGGATTTGTGATTTCAATCTGGCTCTACATTAAATGTCTTAAATTGTTACCAGCAACTAACCAGTCGTTGTCCCAAATGTCCCTTTCCTGTTTGTTAATGACCTCACAAAAAATCCACAAGTTTGAAATGTTGATACTAGACACAGTCTCAGTTCATTTATTGTCAGTAATGAACCATTGATTCTCTCTCTCGCCCCCTCTCTATTATATATATACACACACACACACCATCTACACACACACACACACACATCTACACACACATACATATGCACATATATACACACACACATTATATATATATATATATATATACACACACACACACACACACACACACACACACGCGCGCGCACACACACACACACACACACACACAAAGAATAGAGACAGCAGCAAATTCACAGACCTCACATTAATGCTAACCAAAAGAAGTATAGCTATTAAGTCAGTCAGGGCACCTGGCATTGTGAGGCGGAGAAGAGATATCATAAAGTGGGCGGGGCTGGACAGTACGATACTGCAGATGGAAAAAGGGGAAATCCTCGATGCTTCTGTAGTACAATATAAGATGAGATGCACCCACTTTAAAGTTTTGAAAGTGAGGGGAAGAACGATAGACCCCCCCATGAGAAATGGAGAGAGTAACAGTATATGTAAGGAAGTATTTTGGGTGGGAGAAAAAAACCAGGGCTGAGTGACAATAGGGACTTGGAGAGGAGTATGCAGATTGCAGCGGTAACATCTTATAAATCACATGATTATTAAATGGCCAAAAAATAGACAACAAAACTGAAGACACAATATTTACGTTTCTATTGAAAGATTATTAGTTTACTGCAATATGCGTGTTTGGACAGGAACTGATTTTGAGCGCTATCTGGGAACGAGAACATGCCTCCCTTATGGGATACAAGATAAGCAATGTTGTATTTGTTATGAATCTTTATTATTCTGCACAGTCTCGAAATGTGAAAAACCAACACAATGACAAAAAAAAAAAAAAACACATTAAAGTGGATGTGGCTTTCTTTTTTTTATTACCATACCCTATAAGCTCTTAAGAACAAAAATGCAGCACTTTAGTTTGTTTATGTGAAATTATAGACATCTGTGGCGTAATTTCCTCCAGGACTGGCTTTTACACCAATTGTTCTTGAGGGCAATAACGTGAGATACTCCTATATCACCCAAGTTCCATGTATTAAGCCACTGGCAATGATGCAGAATGAAAACATAGGGAAATGTTATCACTCAAAATGCTTTCTAGAATATTGATTAATGCTATTTCAGCATCATAATGCAGTGACAGTCTAGGTTTGCTCTTATAAGCTAGCTACCCATCAAATCACAAGTTGATTCCGGTTTCGCGTTGGACTCTGCAAAGCGCTCTGCTGCCTTTTATATAGTTTTGTGCTATGTAACTACCACATACATGCTTACTTGAAGCAACTGGGATTAGGTAAATCAGTAAGGGGTTGGTTAAAAGTGCTACTAACAAATGTGATTGTTTACTTGCCAAGCTATGTCAATTGACAACCCTGGGGTGAGACACAATCAGGACAACAAAAAGGACAAAGCAAAAGGAAAAATGATGTTGCTTAAAATTGGACTGGTAAGTGGAGCATTATTACATCACCAAGTTCAAAACTTAAAAAAATTTTTTAACGTGTTTATCAGTAATTATAGCCCTCTCTGTCAGCATTCTGATTGGTCAATTCATGAGCTACATGCTCTGATTGGTAATAAATCTTCCAGGGTACAAACTTTATCACCTCTGCCTCAAGAAGCTGCTGCCTCTATAAAACCAAACAGATTAGGGATAGGACACCCTTTTCCTGAGTAGTTGCACCTTTTATACATTAATTCCATTCATTCATTTATTCATTCTTAAGCTGCGCTGCCAGAACCAGACACTTGCTTTATTGGATCGGATACAATTTGTTTTCCCTTAAAGTCTCGCCTAAGACAGTACCAGGGCTGTCTGTTGCAAGTTATAGTGTTAGTGTTGGACTGGGCCCTCCCTGCAGGGTGGGCCCAAACCTTTTGCCTTTTCCCTTCCTGTTTGCCGAAATGTGTTTTTGTTGGCCTTGGTACCCTGTGCCCTTTACCACTGCTAACCAGTATTAAAGTGCTTGTTTTCACGCCCTTAAACATGGCAAAATTGGCTTACACCCATTTGGCACATTTGATTTACTTAATGGTCCCTAGTATAAGGGTGCTACATGTACCGAGGGCCTACAAATTAAACACTACTAGTGGGCCTGCAGCACTTATTGTGCCACCCACTTAAGCCCCCCTTTAAAACATGTGCAAGGCAGCCACTGCAGCCTGTGTGCAGTTTTAAACTGCAAATTCAACTTGGCAAAATAAACCTTTTGCCAAGCATAAACCTTCATTTTTAATGCATATAAGTCATCATGAAGGTAAACCCTAAACAGTTCATATGGCAGGGGGCAGTATTTTTAAAATGTTGGACATGTAATTTTAAGTTTTTAATGTCCTAGTAGTAAAAAACTCCTCAATTCGTTTTTCACTACTGTAAGGCATAATTCTCCCACAGGATAAGCTTAGGGTTAGCTGATTACATTTAATAAGTGCTCACTTTTGATTGGGAGCAGGTAAGAATGTCATGTTTAGTCTAAAAAAATTGTAATTTAAAATTTTCTTTAATGATAAAGTCTGATTTTAAGTCATAATTCTGAAAATGGCACTTTTAGAGAGTTGTTATTTTCTTGTCATAACCATTTGGTATCTGCAGCCTGTGTCACATGACTGAATAGTTGGCAGTTGGCCTTTGTGTATTCCACCCAGATGGTGAGACAAAGGGAGACTAGCTGTTGGCAGGATGGGCTATCCTGCAAGGATGGGAGGGGCGGAGCTGTTCCCTGCCCCACTTGCAATGGGGCAGCCTCCAGCACAGTCACATAGAACTTGTCTCCCTACACCTCTTGGAGCGTAGGCAGGGGAGGAAGGAAATTTACAAAAACACTGGTTAGGGAAGTCTGGATGTTTCTCCCTCTTCAAAGGCTGGCACCAGGTATAAATAGTGGACCCTCAGACTAACTCTTTAGTTCGCTCCTGGATCTGCGGAGGACCCCCAGAAGGACTGCTTTGTACTTCAGGGGATTGACTTCTGCCTGAGGCCTGCTTTGCACCTCAAAGGAGTGGACTGTTGCTACCAGACAGCATTTGCTTTAACATATGTACTGCAGTTTATTAATACATTCTCGGGTTAAGAAGGCTGCTTGCTATTGGTGTGATTAGAAAACGTGCATGTTATCCATCCATTCCACGGCAGTATTCATTAATACATTGCCGCCTGTCGAATATATGACCATAAGATGCCCGGGCATAGTCACTCTGAAAATGTAAACCAATTGTACAAACAGAAAAGCTTTCTCCAGTCGGAAAATATTGGTGCCATGGGTTTACTGCCCATGGAGGAGGCAGTACTGCCCATGGAGAAAGGCTTCTATGCAAAGCCATTTTAAAACGCTGAAAACGTGAAAATATGTGGAAAGTTTTTTGTTAAACTACACTCGCTGCATTTATTTCCCATTATTTCTAAATAGTTTACAGTCAACTTAATAATAGACATATTAAGATTTATTGGGGACTTTTTGAGAGGAGTTACATTTTAGAAAGCGCTCCTTATACAATATTTATGTACGCACGTTGGGCCCTTGCACTTTAATTTCAATAAGTAGGTGATTTGTTAGCATCACTTCGGTGCAAGTGCGTTCAGAGTTACATGGACACCAGTATATGTTTTTGTTTTTCTGCCCGTAAGTGTCCCACTCCTGTTTCAGTGGACATTGGTGGCTACTGCTCGTTTACTTATGTGTTTTTGTTTGCAATTTAATTATCACATTAGAGTAAAAGACATTGCCATTTACAACGCCAATAGCTCCAACTCAAAAAAAACTTGCGACCTATAGCCTTTCTAATGCTTGTTTATTCCTTTTTTAATCATTCCTTGATGTTGTGGAGTACCTGCTTTGATGCTGTACAACACGAAGACAAAACATTGGCAGCTGTCTGTAAGGCGTCAACCTAAATACCGATCCCAAACGGGCCGATTCGCAGATTCGGCCCCTTCGCGACCGGTATTTAGGCAATTGGGATGCATCAACCCAAAACCCATTCGCAATATAGGGAATCGCAAATTTTGCGATTACCTAAATTGCGAATGTTTTTAGGGAATCGCAAATTGCGATTCCCTATTTGGGATGCATCAAAGCCTTTCCTAAATGCGACTTCGCATTTAGGAAACGCTAATTACCATCAACTGCAAGTTGATGGTAATGTGCAAAAACTTTGAAAAATGCACAAAAGTGCATTTTTCAAAGTGCCATGTGGCGCACACATATGCCCTTAGGGCATATGTGTGCGCCACATAAGCACAGATGCCAAATTTGGGGGTGCAGCAGGGTGGCCTTTAAGGCCCCTAGCCCCTTCAATTGCATTCGCAATTTGCGAGTACCTATTTGGTACTCGCAAATTGCGAAATAGCTTACCATTCATTCCTATGGTCCTCTAGGCCCATAGGAATGAATGGGAAGGCATTCCTTAATTGCGAATTGCAATTTGTGATTCGCAATTAAGGAATGTGTAGGAATCGCAAATATTTTTGCAAAACCTACATGCATAGGCAATTGCGATTCCCTAATAGCGATTCCTTAATAAATCGCTATTAAGGAATCGCAATTGCCTAGCTTGATGCATGTGCCCCCTAGAGTGACACATGCTATATGCTTTAGGCGCACCCTGCTGGCATGAACGTGTATTACACTATTACAACAGCCTCAGCAGAGCGGAAAAAAAGTACTATGCAAACCAACACACATACAGTTAAATTTCATACTATTTAAGTGCTACATTTACAGCAACTCAACCTGCAAACAGCAGTAAGAATCGCAGAGTGCCCTTAAGCTGGCAGCAGCTGCCCTGAGGGTCGTATTAGTATGATATGTTTGCTGCAGCCTGGTGGTCTCAGTCACCCACACTAGACATTTTCAGTGTATACCCCGCAAAACAGCATTGCTCGTTATTTCCTTAAAATGAAATTGCTGAATATTTCTACCACAGGCTTACCGCCAAAGATGCCTGCAAGACTTCTGAAGGTATGGCGTCCTCTTCCTCCTCATCATCACTCTGCGGATCCTGCGAGCAGTAATGAGTGCTGTAGGCAGAGTGCTCTTCTATTGCAGCGATCCAGTCCTAGGGACAATAAATAACACTCGATGGACACTGGCAGGTAGATGGTCTTTTCTAGTGAGACATGAAGGTGAGCTTTCACAAAACTCCTGCCATTAACTCTCATATAGTACCGTAATGAAGGACAAACCTTTTGCATTCCTATTGAGCGAATACGTTTTTTGACATGCAACATTTTTCAGCAATGCTTGATCTACTAACTACAAATACTGTACGTTTTCCCTACAGCGTACCTGATTTTTTAAACGTTCCTTACAGTCGATAGTTCCTTCCACAAAAGTACTTGGGAGCTGACCAGCGGGGTTCGGGTTACTTTCCATGAATCTGATCTTGTAAGCAGCGGCAGTCGGATTAAAAATGTGTTGGTGGCAAAGACTGTCATGGATATTAGTCAGTGGTGGCTGGTGACATTTGAAAGTGGTGGGGCGTAAAAGTTTTGCCGTACTGCACTGCGGCGAGCGGCGAGCGAGCGAGCACGAACAACCTACAGGGGGCTTGGGGGGTTCTCCCCCGAGAAGAATTTTGAAAAAATAGTGGATAAATGGTGCATTTTCAAGCAAATTTGAGGAAGCAGGAAGGATAATAAAGCAATATGATTGAATTATTTATCATTTGAGTAATTGCCAATTTTTATGAGCTATAGAGGACAATCTTTGCCTATGCTGATGTTATCATTTGCCCATATTAACTTTTGAACACACTGATACACTTGTAATGGTTTTAACTATACAATAAATACATTCATTGACTGTGGAGTGCTGTACATCAATATGATGACACTATTCCCTTAAATTATTTTTGTTTTCATGTAAGAAACACCATTTAAAAAAAAGTGCAACAGTGACTTCACTACAACATTCTGAATCTGTTTTCTTTTAGGTGACACCGTTCCATAGCAGGAAATCCACAATACAGACCGTGACTATAGTGAAAGCACAATTAAATGTTAGGATTGATTACAGGTGATCTTCCAATCAGGAAGAGTCACTTCCACTGCGCCACCCAAACTCCTAAATTGATTACTTAAGGAGCAGGCTGAACTATCACTGACTTGCCAACGTCCACTATGAGGGGACCCTTGCAGCACAGGAAACGTCCTAAACTAAATATTCTAAAATGGCCGCAAGGGGACCGGTATAGGTAATATACAAAGTTGTTAAGTAAATACATTTTATCAGGCACATAAAAACCCGACGGAATTAAACTATTCTGAGATTTATCATGAATATTGCCTTTATATTTTTCTTTCCCATTAGATAAACAATGTTCACAAACAGAAGACTGTGTAATACAGTACTTATTTTACTTGTGATAAAGCAGTTTGTTCAATAACATTTTACAGTGCAACTTTCGAGTCACGTCTCTCGTCACTGAATGTTTAGATGTGCATGTAGTTAAACCACATATTTTTAAAGTATTTACACATTCATACACTTGTATTATATAGATATAAAATTCATAAATAACAATTTCAAGAATCCACCACAAGGGCCAGGGAAGACACCATGTGGCCTCAGAATCAACAACTTTAAGTAGTAACGTGGTGCTGCCTGGAATTAAAGGTACAGAGCTGGGCCGCTTTAAGGGACAATGGGAAACCTATTGACTGCATTTGGGGCAGAGTGAATTGGGGGACCAAGAGATAAACGCCTCGAGTAGCACAATGACCCCACCCCCCCCACGAGCCACCCTGCCCCCTCTAAAGCTCAGCTGGCCAAATAAAGACTGGTGCAGTCTCACATTTACCAGCTGTTGACACCATTGTGTTTTCCTTTATATTTAGTCCCTCCCTCACAACTCGCTCTGCTGGGGATGAGCTGAGGTGCAACAACTACAACTAAAACCGAAGGGGCGCACAATGAAAAGAAAGGGAGGTGAGAGTAGTCAAAGTGACTAAAAAGTGAAAAAATGGGTCACCTTTGTGGCTGCAGGAAAAGCATTTTATAGGGTACTGTAGGGATTTCTTCAGATAGTTCCACCCCATTACCAATTTGACCCTATTTTGCCATGGCCCTATATCAACATCTTTACATGTTGATCGAATTAAGGCATGTTTTCAATTACTGTGCAAATATCACGTGAAAAACAAAGGATTTTAACGTTTTAGAGGTTTGACTGCATAATTTTCCGCCACTACATGTAATCTGTTGTGCCTACCCCACTGACTCGCTAGGTAGGAGGTAGGGTAGCCTCCTCACTCACATGATGTATCTGAGCCACGACATTGTATTCATCCAGCGCCATGTTGCACTATGTTGTTTTATGAAATAACAATGTCAATAAAAAAAGTTTTAACAAAAGGCGGGACATCAGTGTCCTGCTTCCTGCCACTAGTGAATCATTAGTCAATTTCCTCATGCGACAGGCCACTAACATTTGTTGGAGAATGGTAGCACCAGATGTGGCAAGGGGGATGTGATCTTATCAACTTTGCTCTTTGACCTCTTAAGGAAAGGTTGCCTCAACTGGGACTAGTTAACAAGTATTAGGTGAGATCTGATTGAACAGAAACAGCTTTCCGTTTAACCATGATCATGTGCTCTTCTATTGCACCCTGTTGGCTTTGTAGTAAGGTTTGTGCCTTTTACGTCACACATGCATTAAGATCATACATCAAGTCATTACACACGCATGCTGAGCAATAAGGCACCATTGTATGATTCGGAGGGAGGATAGCCAGTGATGCACCAAGTAGTAATAAGCAGTCAGGTTTTCAAAATGAGTAATAAATCTGCAAATAGTCTGTAACGAAAACCATTTTAAATAATTTCACCTCATAGAAATTCATTGCTATTATCCTAAGAACATGTCTGTCACGAGCCCTACCCTGATCAATAGAGTATCTTATAAATTACGGCAGAGGACCAGGTTGATAGAAATCAGACAGAATTACGATGGCACAAGGCTGAGAGTGGAAAGAAAATGAGAGAGGGAGCGAGAATTAGATTGAGACAATGTCAGACAGACGGGTAAAACACGCTGATAGAAATAGGAGACGGGAGAGACAGGCGTGGGATTTAGACAGAAAATTACCAAAAACAAAGAGAGAAACAGGAGAATAGAAGCAGAATGGCAGACTGACGGAAGGGAGAGACAGAGGAAGAGAAAAGAAGGGAGAGGTGCAGAGAGAGAGAAATGGGTTGCACTAATAAAGAGAGCAGGGAGACCAGGGCAGTGGGTTCGATGTAGGGACAGTGCTCCAGACTCAGAGGTGCACTTCTGAGAGGTATTGTCCTATAGTTGTAACGAAGAATGCAGTGGGGGAGGTGTTATAAGCACACATAGAAGGAGTGACAGAGAACGAGGATAGACGAGGGGCGGAGAAAGGGAATGTGGCAAAAGAGCTGAAGGAGATTTATTGGGTGCGGGAATGTGTGAGAGAGAAGGTATGCGGCAGAGGGGGAGGACATGTGGCAAAGAAACCGAGCATCCCTGGGAACAAAAATGATTACTAATTGTATATGTTCACAAGCACACCGACGCTTTACGATCAGAATCTAAGTTCAGGGGAATAGGAAAGCCAAATGCTTGACTCGTTTGTGAAAAGTCTAACGGTCTACCTTAAAGCAACAGGACATCAAGACCCTCAAACAGTTTTAAGGGCTCGGAAGAAGCCTGCTGACACACGAAGCTGCCAGCCTCGTTTAGTTTAGTTTTGCCAAAAATTCACTGTTGTGTCCATTCCACTAGCCAGCTTTAAAAATGGTCACAGTCAACAAGACTCTAAGCAACTTGTGCACTGTTACAGGATTAAATATTACTTCAGGGTGATATTTTCTCTCGTGATAAATATATTTATTTTAGAATTTTTGGAAAAAAGGAAGTGTCTACGCAGCCAAGGAATAATTAAATGTTGCCTTTAGTGTTACATTGATTAAAACGGAACATACCAGTGCACGGGTAGCCGGGCAGGCAGGGGCGGTGCGTCCATTGGGGCGTTGGGGCGTAGCCCCCCCGCCCGCAGCTCCCTCGGCGTCTTTGAACCTAAGTAAACTGAATCAGTTTACTTAAGTTCAAAGACGCCGAGGGAGAACTGACAATCATGTCAGTCAGCATGACGTCGGACCGCCCACCCCCTTCAGAGTCTGAAGGGGGTGGGCGGTCCTGCGTCATGTTGACTGACATGATTGGCTGAGAGGGGCTATGCACAAGAGGGGCTATGCGCAAACGGAGTCGGACCCGAGGCGGCGCGGACGGCGGACCTGCTCGGCTTAGGTAGGATTTTCTTTTTTAGTTAAAAAATACCCCGGGCCCCCGGCACCCCCCCACACCCCCCCCCTCCCCCGCACGCGCGAGCCGCGACTGCCTACACTGTGTGCGATGCGCGGCTGCGTAAACATTCACTGCACGAAGAAAGTGAAACCACAGAAACACCTCAGTAACTGTGCCCAACACTTCCAAGGAGCTGTCAGTGTCCACGTGACCATGGTGGTGCACAAGTGTGCAGATCGCGTCCCCGTGCCCACCCTGAAATACCAAGGGTAAAGATCCGGGTATTGCTCCTGATCTGACGTCATTGCATTGCTTACATCAGAGTGCAAGTTGTCACTGAAGTCACTGCAGACGAAAGAGCAAGGGTCATAGTAAGCAGTAAGCACGCAGCACCAGCTTCAGAATAGCGTGCTGCTGACAAGAAGATATGTCGCACACACAGTTTGTGCACAGAGCTGCAGTTTGCGCAGGGTGTGTGCACGGAGCGGGCGCCGAGACCATGCACAGTGTGTGCATAGAAGTGGGCGCTGGAAGGGCGCACGGTGTGAGTAAGGAGGATGAGGAAATCTCGCATGAAAAGATGCCAAGATAGTGGTGTGGAAAGGATGCATAGTGTGAGCATGGCGTGGGGACAGAGGGCGTGCACATGGAGAGCGCGGGCCCAGTCGGGGTGTTATGCAAATTATGCAAAGGAGTTTGTGTGAGTGGTTATTCCATTGTCAAAGCTGCTGGTTGGATGTCACTGTGGATTGCTCCGAAGAAGAGATGAGTCCTATTAATCTAAAATTAAAGCCATTAATTACAGGATGAAAGATCTGCAGATTTGCTTTGGAATGCAGCAGAAGGCTTGCAGTGCAGGCCCGAGCAAAGAACGGGGAGTTTGATGACGGCTTTTGAGCGTTTACCTCTCTGTTGCTTTGCAACTTCTCACACCCTCCCATAAAACACAGACCTCCTACATTCGAAATTCCCCGGCAGCGCGTGCAGTGCTTAGTGCTATAACATTCATGTCCATACAACAGCCCAGAACATCACGCGCCAGAGAGCGAGATGGAATGTGTGAAACTCGCATGAGAGCTTTGCCAGAAGCATTTCTCCTCAATTACTACATAGAAATATGCATATAAAAGCACCCTCTGGAAGCTTGAGGAACAATGTCCTCAGAAGATAGTATTTTCGTCAAGTGTTTGCTGCTCCCTGACAGGACACCGTTAGGGTTAACTTGTGCTGAGGCATGGCATTTTTTGATAGTTTGCCTGTGGGCTCCGCCCAATCAGAAGGCTGCTGTCCACATTCCCGCCCCCTCGCCACCATACTGTAGGAACCTAGGGAGGGGCGCTGCGCTCGGATGCTTCGACTGCTCTGCACAATGAATTAGATGTTCCCTCTCATGGACCGAGTTGGGCGCTCCCTCTGACAGCTGAAAGAGCACAGCTACTGTCAGAGCAGATTTAATGCCATGGGCCCAGTTTGTTGACCCGGATATGTTTCACTGACCCGAGACCCGTTTATGATTTCTTTCATTTATTTGGAAACATACCTTGTGGAAGTGTGTGAAGGTAATGTGGACAGCCTGCCCGGCTACCCGTGCACTGGTATGTTCCGTTTTAATCAATGTAACACTAAAGGCAACATTTAATTATTCCTTGGCTGCGTAGACACTTCCTTTTTTCCAAAAATTCTAAAATAAATATATTTATCACGAGAGAAAATATCACCCTGAAGTAATATTTAATCCTGTAACAGTGCACAAGTTGCTTAGAGTCTTGTTGACTGTGACCATTTTTAAAGCTGGCTAGTGGAATGGACACAACAGTGAATTTTTGGCAAAACTAAACTAAACGAGGCTGGCAGCCTCGTGTGTCAGCAGGCTTCTTCCGAGCCCTTAAAACTGTTTGAGGGTCTTGATGTCCTGTTGCTTTAAGGTAGACCGTTAGACTTTTCACAAACGAGTCAAGCATTTGGCTTTCCTATTCCCCTGAACTTAGATTCTGATCGTAAAGCGTCGGTGTGCTTGTGACCATATACAATTAGTAATCATTTTTGTTCCCAGGGATGCTCGGTTTCTTTGCCACATGTCCTCACCCTCTGCCGCATACCTTCTCTCCTCACACATTCCCGCACCCAATAAATCTCCTTCAGCTCTTTTGCCACATTCCCTTTCTCCGCCCCTCGTCTATCCTCGTTCTCTGTCACTCCTTCTATGTGTGCTTATAACACCTCCCCCACTGCATTCTTCGTTACAACTATAGGACAATACCTCTCAGAAGTGCACCTCTGAGTCTGGAGCACTGTCCCTACATCGAACCCACTGCCCTGGTCTCCCTGCTCTCTTTATTAGTGCAACCCATTTCTCTCTCTCTGCACCTCTCCCTTCTTTTCTCTTCCTCTGTCTCTCCCTTCCGTCAGTCTGCCATTCTGCTTCTATTCTCCTGTTTCGCTCTTTGTTTTTGGTAATTTTCTGTCTAAATCCCACGCCTGTCTCTCCCGTCTCCTATTTCTATCAGCGTGTTTTACCCGTCTGTCTGACATTGTCTCAATCTAATTCTCGCTCCCTCTCTCATTTTTCTTTCCACTCTCAGCCTTGTGCCATCGTAATTCTGTCTGATTTCTATCAACCTGGTCCTCTGCCGTAATTTATAAGATACTCTATTGATCAGGGTAGGGCTCGTGACAGACATGTTCTTAGGATAATAGCAATGAATTTCTATGAGGTGAAATTATTTAAAATGGTTTTCGTTACAGACTATTTGCAGATTTATTACTCATTTTGAAAACCTGACTGCTTATTACTACTTGGTGCATCACTGGCTATCCTCCCTCCGAATCATACAATGGTGCCTTATTGCTCAGCATGCGTGTGTAATGACTTGATGTATGATCTTAATGCATGTGTGACGTAAAAGGCACAAACCTTACTACAAAGCCAACAGGGTGCAATAGAAGAGCACATGATCATGGTTAAACGGAAAGCTGTTTCTGTTCAATCAGATCTCACCTAATACTTGTTAACTAGTCCCAGTTGAGGCAACCTTTCCTTAAGAGGTCAAAGAGCAAAGTTGATAAGATCACATCCCCTTGCCACATCTGGTGCTACCATTCTCCAACAAATGTTAGTGGCCTGTCGCATGAGGAAATTGACTAATGATTCACTAGTGGCAGGAAGCAGGACACTGATGTCCCGCCTTTTGTTAAAACTTTTTTATTGACATTGTTATTTCATAAAACAACATAGTGCAACATGGCGCTGGATGAATACAATGTCGTGGCTCAGATACATCATGTGAGTGAGGAGGCTACCCTACCTCCTACCTAGCGAGTCAGTGGGGTAGGCACAACAGATTACATGTAGTGGCGGAAAATTATGCAGTCAAACCTCTAAAACGTTAAAATCCTTTGTTTTTCACGTGATATTTGCACAGTAATTGAAAACATGCCTTAATTCGATCAACATGTAAAGATGTTGATATAGGGCCATGGCAAAATAGGGTCAAATTGGTAATGGGGTGGAACTATCTGAAGAAATCCCTACAGTACCCTATAAAATGCTTTTCCTGCAGCCACAAAGGTGACCCATTTTTTCACTTTTTAGTCACTTTGACTACTCTCACCTCCCTTTCTTTTCATTGTGCGCCCTTCGGTTTTAGTTGTAGTTGTTGCACCTCAGCTCATCCCCAGCAGAGCGAGTTGTGAGGGAGGGACTAAATATAAAGGAAAACACAATGGTGTCAACAGCTGGTAAATGTGAGACTGCACCAGTCTTTATTTGGCCAGCTGAGCTTTAGAGGGGGCAGGGTGGCTCGTGGGGGGGTGGGGTCATTGTGCTACTCGAGGTGTTTATCTCTTGGTCCCCCAATTCACTCTGCCCCAAATGCAGTCAATAGGTTTCCCATTGTCCCTTAAAGCGGCCCAGCTCTGTACCTTTAATTCCAGGCAGCACCACGTTACTACTTAAAGGTGTTGATTCTGAGGCCACATGGTGTCTTCCCTGGCCCTTGTGGTGGATTCTTGAAATTGTTATTTATGAATTTTATATCTATATAATACAAGTGTATGAATGTGTAAATACTTTAAAAATATGTGGTTTAACTACATGCACATCTCAACATTCAGTGACGAGAGACGTGACTCGAAAGTTGCACTGTAAAATGTTATTGAACAAACTGCTTTATCACAAGTAAAATAAGTACTGTATTACACCGTCTTCTGTTTGTGAACATTGTTTATCTAATGGGAAAGAAAAATATAAAGGCAATATTCATGATAAATCTCAGAATAGTTTAATTCCGTCGGGTTTTTATGTGCCTGATAAAATGTATTTACTTAACAACTTTGTATATTACCTATACCGGTCCCCTTGCGGCCATTTTAGAATATTTAGTTTAGGACGTTTCCTGTGCTGCAAGGGTCCCCTCATAGTGGACGTTGGCAAGTCAGTGATAGTTCAGCCTGCTCCTTAAGTAATCAATTTAGGAGTTTGGGTGGCGCAGTGGAAGTGACTCTTCCTGATTGGAAGATCACCTGTAATCAATCCTAACATTTAATTGTGCTTTCACTATAGTCACGGTCTGTATTGTGGATTTCCTGCTATGGAACGGTGTCACCTAAAAGAAAACAGATTCAGAATGTTGTAGTGAAGTCACTGTTGCACTTTTTTTTAAAATGGCGTTCTTACATGAAAACAAAAAAATAATTTAAGGGAATAGTGTCATCATATTGATGTACAGCACTGCACAGTCAATGAATGTATTTATTGTATAGTTAAAACCATTACAAGTGTATCAGTGTGTTCAAAAGTTAATATGGGCAAATGATAACATCAGCATAGGCAAAGATTGTCCTCTATAGCTCATAAAAATTGGCAATTACTCAAATGATAAATAATTCAATCGTATTGCTTTATTATCCTTCCTGCTTCCTCAAATTTGCTTGAAAATGCACCATTTATCCACTATTTTTCAAAATTTTCTCGGGGGGAGAACCCCCCCAAACCCCCTGTAGGTTGTTCGTGCTCGCTCGCTACGCTCGCTCGCCGCAGTGCAGTACGGCAAAACTTTTACGCCCCACCACTTTCAAATGTCACCAGCCACCACTGTGGGCAGGCTGTCCACATTACCTTCACACACTTTCACAAGGTATGTTTCCAAATAAATGAAAGAAATCATAAACAGGTCTCGGGTCAGTGAAACATATCCGGGTCAACAAACTGGGCCCATGGCATTAAATCTGCTCTGACAGTAGCTGTGCTCTTTCAGCTGTCAGAGGGAGCGCCTAACTCGGTCCATGAGAGGGAACATCTAATTCATTGTGCAGAGCAGTCGAAGCATCCGAGCGCAGCGCCCCTCCCTAGGTTCCTACAGTATGGTGGCGAGGGCGGGGAATGTGGACAGCAGCCTTCTGATTGGGCGGAGCCCACAGGCAAACTATCAAAAAATGCCATGCCTCAGCACAAGTTAACCCTAACGGTGTCCTGTCAGGGAGCAGCAAACACTTGGCGAAAATACTATCTTCTGAGGACATTGTTCCTCAAGCTTCCAGAGGGTGCTTTTATATGCATATTTCTATGTAGTAATTGAGGAGAAATGCTTCTGGCAAAGCTCTCTGCGAGTTTCACACATTCCATCTCGCTCTCTGGCGCGTGATGTTCTGGGCTGTTGTATGGACATGAATGTTATAGCACTAAGCACTGCACGCGCTGCCGGGGAATTTCGAATGTAGGAGGTCTGTGTTTTATGGGAGGGTGTGAGAAGTTGCAAAGCAACAGAGAGGTAAACGCTCAAAAGCCGTCATCAAACTCCCCGTTCTTTGCTCGGGCCTGCACTGCAAGCCTTCTGCTGCATTCCAAAACAAATCTGCAGATCTTTCATCCTGTAATTAATGGCTCTAATTTTAGATTAATAGGACTCATCTCTTCTTCGGAGCAATCCACAGTGACATCCAACCAGCAGCTTTGACAATGGAATAACCACTCACACAAACTCCTTTGCATAATTTGCATAACACCCCGACTGGGCCCGCTCTCTCCATGTGCACGCCCTCTGACCCCACGCCATGCTCACACTATGCATCCTTTCCACACCACTATCTTGGCATCTTTTCATGCGAGATTTCCTCATCCTCCTTACTCACACCGTGCGCCCTTCCAGCGCCCACTTCTATGCACACACTGTGCATGGTCTCGGCGCCCGCTCCGTGCACACACCCTGCGCAAACTGCAGCTCTGGGCACAAACTGTGTGTGCGACATATCTTCTTGTCAGCAGCACGCTATTCTGAAGCTGGTGCTGCGTGCTTACTGCTTACTATGACCCTTGCTCTTTCGTCTGCAGTGACTACTTGCACTCTGATGTAAGCAATGCAATGACGTCAGATCAGGAGCAATACCCGGATCTTTACCCTTGGTATTTCAGGGTGGGCACGGGGACGCCATCTGCACACTTGTGCACCACCATGGTCACGTGGACACTGACCGCTCCTTGGAAGTGTTGGGCACAGTTACTGAGGTGTTTCTGTGGTTTCACTTTCTTCGTGCAGTGAATGTTTACGCAGCCGCGCATCGCACACAGTGTAGGCAGTCGCGGCGCGCGCGGGGGGGGGCCGGGGGCCCGGGGGATTTTTTAACTAAAAAAGAAAATCCTACCTAAGCCGAGCAGGTCCGCCGTCTGCGCCGCCTCGGGTCCGACTCCGTTTGCGCATTGCCCCTCTTGCTCATAGCCCCTCTCAGCCAATCCTGGCGCTGCTGGCAGCGCCAGGATCGGCTTAGGGCACGGTTACCTCTCGCCCGCCTGCCCATTAGGAGACCGAGGTTTGAGCCTTTGCTCAACCCTCGCTCTCCTAATGGGCATGCGCAAGCCAGTGCACACACAAGTCCGCATGACTGGGCACGGCGCGAAATTCGGTGCCCTTACCCACTCATGCGCACTTGTGCTGCAGTGCTGCCTGCTGCCCCTGGTCCCTCTGACAATCATGTCAGTCAGCATGAGCGCAGGACAGCCCACCCCCTTCAGACTCTGAAGGGGGTGGGCGGTCCGACGTCATGCTGACTGACATGATTATCAGTTCTCCTCGGCGTCTTTGAACTTAAGTAAACTGATTCAGTTTACTTAGGTTCAAAGATGCCGAAGCTGCGGCGGGGGGCTACGCCCCAATGGACGCACCGCCCCTGCTTATTTGGTCACAAAGAAGCTGTATACAAAATATCTTACAGGGTTAAGATACCTGCTGCTGCATAGATCTTTGTGTGCTCAGCAATTTCCAAGTGATTATAATAAAGCTAAAATAACTCTGGTGGTTCATGCAGTTCCAGGAGGGTTCTGTGTTTTGTCAACACAGTTTTGATTCAAAGTAGCATAGAGGGTTAATGTGCATGCTGCAAAGCACATCGTATAACATGCAGACCGGAGTCACACAAACGAGTGAATCAAGATGGCTGCCTGCCGCTGATTCACCGCAGCGCCACTCCTTAATCGACAATTTTATGCTGCATTAAGGTTAGTCTTACCGCTTGTTTCAGGCTGCGGTAGCTTGGCACGACCGGCGCTTTAAAGGCATGTAATTGCTGGGGCTCTTTTTTGCTGTTCCAAGGAGATCCCCTGATCAAGCCTTTCGCCGGTGTCTCACATCAAGTACTGCTGAGTCATTCTGAGGAAAGGGCGCGACTGAGGCCTAGACCACTCCCAAAGCTGGTTTTAGCTGCTGTGCAGCCTAATATTGCAAAGTCTTTTATTCCTACTTGCCTAATTCTTCAATTATTATTGCGCTTATCCTTAATATAATTTATTTATTGCTATGGAAGGAAAGAATATTCAAGTTATGTATCCGTAAATCAACTACTTCTCCACCAGTCAAGTCAAAATTAGTGGAATTTAATGAACCTTCTTTATCCACATTACTTGACGAAATACAAGCAGTTCACCCTAACAGATAATATTGCGTCAGAAATCAAAAATATATGCAAAGACATTGCTAGTCTTCCTATGAAAGTATCTGACAATGTAATAAAAGAATCAGGATAATAAAGCAAAAATTGACAGTCTCACACCTTTAGCAGCAAAAATAGTGCCAAAGAGTAATTAATTACTTGATTTAGAAAATCGTAATCCACAGTACAACTTGCGAATAATTAATTTGCCAGAAGATGTAAAAGCAGCGGCGGCCGCTCCATTGGAGCAGAGGAGTGCCGCCCCCCACCATCACCTCAAATAAAACTATAATAAAACAGGTTTAAAACCCTTTTTATTATCGTTTTATTTTAATCCCCTGAACCCGCCCCAAGGACTCTAACGAGTCTTGGGGGTCGGTCCAGGGGATGACACGGTGGGGGAGTGGTGGGCACTCCCTTCACTGCGCATGAGGTGTTTGGCCGGCTGTTTCAGGCCGGCCAAACACCTCATGCGCAGTGAAGCACTCTCCAGCCCCATCTGCATTGCTGAGGCATTGCTGGGGCAGGAGAGAGCAGACACAGGCTCCCAGTCTGCCTGGGATCGCAGGTTGCCAGCGCTCAGGCCAATCTTGATGCTGCTTTCCTGCAGTGTTAGGATTGGCCGCAGTGCATTCTGGAAGCCTGTGCCCAGAACCAGGAAGAGCGTGATGCGGCAGGAGACAGCGGCAGCGTGAAGGCAAGTTTAATTATTTTTAAAAAAAATGTAATTTTTGTCCCCCGAACCCCACCCCACACCTCCCTTTTCCCTCCTCCAGCCCGGCCCGCCCGTCACTTTGGCAGGTGACGGGCCGCTAACGTGAAGAAGGTAATAAGTGCTGGCTATACTTGGAAAATGTATTTACCTGGTCTTTTACGTCTAAAATTTCCCCAAAAATTTGAGATTGATAAAGCGCATAGAATTCCTTCACATCATAGTCCAAACAAGAACAAACCTCGTCAGATAATATTTAAAGTTCTGTGTTATCATCATCTAGTGTTGATACGAAGGAGGCAAGAGAAATTCCATCTTTAATGGTTAATGGGAACAACATTTTCATCCATCAAGACTTTGCCAAGAAAACTGTTAAAATCTGCAAAGAGCTCACTGATCTTCGGCCAAGACAGAGAAGCTATGTTTTTAAATATGGCCTGTTTGTTCCCTCTACTATGCCAATTAGGAAAGATGGTTTCTTGAAGTCCTTTTAGTGTCCTGATGATCTTCATCTCTTAATAAAGCAACATTCACAGCTCTCCATGGAAACAAATGACTGATACTTGAGCACTACGCTTGAAATTTCTTTATAACTAGCCTATTAAGGGCCCGATTACGACTTGGGCGGGGTGGCGCTGGGTCCACCCCGCCATCGCACTGCCAAAGCAGTGGTCAGACCGCCCAGCAGATTTGGTGTTTCCTCCTGTCTGGCAGGCTGGTTTTTGGTGTTCTCACGGAGGTGCCTCTAAAAATGGGCACCACAATGGGAACGCCAAAAACTTTTCCTGCACGGCATGGACTGAAAAGTACATGGCGAGAAGGAACTAGGGCACATACACACAGGGGGGCACATGTTGTGCCCCCTGCATGCATCCCCATGCAGAGAAGGCACAGGGGGCCCTGCAGGGCCACTTTTGTTTCCTCCCCGCCATGCTGTTCATTGAGGAGGAAACTCCATGACACCGCCAGCGGAGAGGAAACTTGTAATATGGCAGTCCTGCCAAGCATATTGTGGTTTCCTGACTGCCGCAACACTGCCATGGAACGGCGGTTCCCTGGTGGTTGCAACGAGGCTGTGTCGACTGCCTGACTCTTAATAGGGCGGTCCGGAGAACGTCACTGCCGCGCCCCCACGAGTCTGAATCGTAATTGGGCCCTTAGTCGAGTTTCATATACAGGCATTCATGGTCAGGTCATTCTTGTCATGCGTGTGTGCAATTCAAGAGTATTATTTGTGTTTATATGTTCTCTTTTTCGTGTTTGTGTCTTTCCTTTTTCTCCTCTTATTTAGTGTTAGAACTACTTTTTATTCTTTCAATTTACCTGGTTCTTTCTTTTTTTACTGTCTTCACTCTTCAATGATGATGACTAATATTAAATGCATTAAAATTGTTTCTTTTAACATTAAAGGTTTACAACACCCTGTTAAACGTACTAAGGTTTTAGATTATTTAGCTAGACTTAAAGCAGATATATGTTATAGATGACACTGTTTTATCCTAAATGAACAAAAAATAGGTTGGTAATATTTCTTATCCTGCGCTCAAGAGGAAAAATTACATCTTCAAATATTAAACAAATGCTCAGATGGTCATTTTCTCAGTTAATATCAAAATTGATAATGCCACTTTACACCGGTTTAATGTGTATGGTCCCACAAATGATGACCCCAATCTTTGGTCTCTTTAAATCAGAAGTGCTACAGTTGGGTAATGTTCCACTTGTTATTAGAGGCGACTTTAACCTTATATGTGACCCATTATTGGATAGAACTTCCCAAGCTATATATCGCCCTCCAAAGGTGTACTTCACTCTTAAATCCTTTTTTTAGAACTACCAAATTGATAGATTTTTGGCGTTTGCATCATCAAAAGGAAAAACACATTTTTTTTCTAATCCTCATAATTCCTACTCTTGAATTGATTATTCATTAATATCCCATAATGAATACATTCAATTTTTGAGCCTATTATCCAGAATATTGATATTTTTGATCATGAGCTCACTTCATGGGTTTTTATGTACTAACTCTTCTCAACAATCTCAAGGTCGATGCCGCATGAATACCAATGTTGACCTTAATGAAAAAAACAAAAGTTTTGTCAGCAATACATGACTATTTTTCTTTGAATCCTGAAGGTTCTACTTCAATTGTTTGATAGGATGCATTTAAGGCTTATGTCACAGGGGCGACAATATCTAACTCTAGAATTAAAGAATTAGGTAAGCAAATATCTAAGCACAAACGTCTCTATCACATCTAACCACATCAAAATTAAAGTTCAATTACAAAACTTTGTTATTAATTAAGCTCCTTATTAAGCAATAGGGCGGGCATACACATTTCTAATAAAGCTACATTTTGCTTTACTGCTAATAGAGCTGGAAGATTTTTACCAATTATCTTCGCATTAAGAAAGATAAAATTAAAATAATGCTATCCATAATTCTAATGGTCAAGTCGCTTTATCCAATAAAGAAATAGTTAATTACTTTTCAACTTTATACAATAAAGAGATTTGGTGTACCTAAAATTACTACATCAGTTAGAAATAAATCTGATTTACCAATCACTTTAGATGAAGTACATTAAGCTATTAAATCTTTTAAATTACTTAATCTCCAGGCACAGATGGTATCCCTGCTGAATTTTATGAAGAATTTTCTCCTCACCTTTCACCTCATTTACTCAAACTATTTACTTACTTTAGTAGTACAGAATCAACTTCTGGGTCCTTTCCTAGAGCTTTGATTATAGTTCTCCCGAAACCTAACAAATATCCCGCTATTGTCTCAAATTATCGCCCCACTTCTTTAATTAATCAAGACTGTAAACTTTATGAAAAGATTCTTGCAACTAGGTTGGCCTCTGTGCTTCCTACTGATTCTTGCAACTAGGTTGGCCTCCGTGCATTCTACTGTCATGCATATTGACCAATTTGGTTTAATAAAAAATAGACATTCAGTGAATAATGCAAGATTAATCTTTCATGTGATTGAACTTGGATCATCACTACCTCTACCAGCCGGTGTCCTGGCATTAGATACGGAAAAAGCTTTTGATAAAGTCTATTAGCAATATCTTTTCCGTACCTTATATGCATTTAACTTTGGCACTTCGTTTATTCGTATGATTTCATCTCTATATTCTGGTCCATCTGCCAAACTTTTCATTAATGGTCAAATTTCTAATATTTTTTTCCTTTTTAGGGGTACCAGACAAGGTTGCCACTTATCACCTTTACTTGTTCTTCTTGCTATTGAACTTTACTAATTACCATCAGAAACTGTGTGGAAATTGAGGGTCCCATTAGAAATAATGTTCCCATTAAAAGATCAGCTTATGCTGATGTACTCCTATATATTGGAAATCCTGAATCTTCCATTTCTCCATTAGAAAATTTAATTCACACTTACTCTCAGATTTCAGGATATACGTTAAACACTAACGAAACAAAATGTTTTCCTTTACAATGTTCATTGTACCCCTGATATGCTCCTAAACAAAGAAATAATCTTGTAAAAAGATTAACTTAAATATCTTGGTATATTATTTTCTTACACCATAAAACAATCGATTTCCTTAAATTGTGATTTTATTCTTGCTTATATTAAGGACACATTTCAAAAATTGTTCGCTCTACATTTATCCTGGTGGGGAAAAGTTGATGTTATCAAAATGGTTACTGCTCCAAAAATGTTCTATCTTCTTTCTATGATACCTATTCAACTTTCTCTTAAGTTTTATAAAAATATGGACACATTTCTTTCTAGATTTATTTGGAATAACAAATCTCCTTGGTTAAGTTATAAAAAATTAAAATTGGCTAAGAGCAATGGTGGTCTTGGTTTACCAGATTTCCTTAATTATCATAAGGTGTTTATTTTAAAACAAAGTACCTTATGGTTCCAGCATACAAAGCTTACTAATCCACCTTCATTGCTTCGTAGTGAACAAAGTTTGATACCACCGTTTCCTTTACCTTCATTGCTCACCATGGCTAACTCTACTGCTTTACTAAAAAGATCAGTAATACTGAAGTATACAAAATTATTACAAGATTTAGACATAATTTTCCAATTCCCTATGTCACTTACCTTAAATTTGTCGTTATGGTATAAACTTGTGTTAAAACTAACTTTCCACTCAAAATTTGGGAATCCTGGAATAAAGCTGGTATTTTTTATTTAAAAGATATTTATCATACTAATACCTTTTTAACTTCTGATGAATTACAGCAAAGATTTAAGTTACAGCCGTCAGATATTTATAAATATGAATTTTTATGTAATTCAGTCCTTGATTCATTTCCAAATAATTTTCCTCTAAATGCTACCTCTGATTTAGAACTGTATATTAAAACAATTGCTTCGTCATCCCACGCTGTGTAATTGTTTTAGAAAAAATTGAATTATGAAGGGGACAATATTAATATTCTCTCTTTTTGGAATAAGAAACTAGATTTGCTATTATCTCAAGTTATACAGAGAAAAATGTGGTTGAATAGTATCTCTGGATGGCTGCAGTTTCTCTATAACAAACTGATTCCTTCATACTGTTCAATTGTCTATGGACTCCTTTAAGGTTATTTAAGGCAAAACTTTTGAATTCTCCTCATTGTTGGAATTGTACTCTGAATACAGGCTTGTTACGACATATGCTATATGAGTGCAATATTGTTGGTAAGTTTTGGAAAGAGTTTGGAAGATCATTACTAAAATATTGAATATCACGGATAATTTATCATATAATATATTAATTATTAGTAAATCAACTTCCTTCACTTTCCACCAAACTGTGTTATTAATAGCAAACTTCTAGATTTTCTTAATTTCTTCAGTTTCAAAATCAATTATTTCCAACTCTAAAAATGCCTTATTATTATCAGTCCATGCCTGGTGGGCATGGATGATTTTTAACCAGAAGAGGAGCTAATTTGACTCCATCAGGCATCGGTCCACAATGCTTCTGATTATCATTCATTTTGGAAACCAATTGATGATTATATTCCTTCACATCTCTAAATAGGTATTACTGATAGCGACTAAATGTTTCACGTATAGGAATATTAGTTAAATTTAGTATCTCTATTAAGACTTATTTGTAATGATAAATCTATTCCCTTGTTTCTTCCCTTTTAGTTACATAATTATAATAAAGGCTAACTATTTTCCGTTTTTAAGGATTTTTACAGATAAATACAGAAAGAAAACAATGTGTTTTCTGTCTGCATTTATTTTTAAAAGTGGAGAAAAACAGAAAATTGTGCTTCTTTTAAGTGACTCTTAGTGCTGTCTTTCATGAATTATAGCCCAACAGCTGAGCAGATGGACAGCATGGGAAATTAAAAAACAGGATGAAATTTATTTAAATAACTGCATGTGTCAATATACATTTATGGTATAATGCTAATATTTACCAGTGGATGTACTGTTATGTAATATTTGGCAGCTTAAATAGCTAAAAAACTACAGTCCTCAAAGTATAAATGCGGGTCTATTGGTTAAATAAATATGGAAATGTACAGTTTTACAACTTCATTTATACACAAAACAAATCTGGATAAATACAGATAAAACAGACAAAAAATAAATATGGATAAATACAGATGGAAATGTTAAAAAAATAAATACCATAAAACCGGGAGCCCTAATTATAATTGTTATTGTATAGGTACTTTATTGACTCTTACTTGATATTATCCTACAGTATATAGTTTGCATGCTCAGTTATTATATTGATGTAAATTTGTATGTACCTCTGTCGGTGCTCTTTTATGTATGGTCTTCTCACATTCACCAAAAGTTTAATAAAATATTTTGAACGTGTAACATGCAGATCAAAGATATGTTTTATGTAAGTAGGAAGTGGGTTACTGCTTTTGCTCAGCAACGTTTTAAGGCGTGGGCAATTGCCAAGGGCCCCCACCTTCCAAGGGGGTTCCTTAAGAAAGTGAACTTTCACTATTTTATCACTGTCTATTCTATTTCTCTATCTAAACCACTGCTCTGTCTCATGACCCAGTGTCATCTTAAGAAGTTTTTGGGTCCCAGGAATGACACATTTAAACTGTTTTTGTGACCACGTAGAAGTTTAATATATAACTTAAAATTGTTCGGCATCACAGAGGCTTATATTATCAGGAATTGGCTAATAAAATTCGAATTTGTTCCGTTCAGGGTCTTTAAAATATGTATTGTCCAAGGCCCCCAAATCCTGAAGATGACACTGCTTTTGCCAAAGATCATTTTGTTACTTTCAGTTCATAAGTTGCAATCCCAACATAGCACAGCGAGATACAAACCGGCATCAGGCACTGGCATGCAAACTGCAAGTCATGGGTTTAGATCCCTATTGGTTTTTTTTCTTCCCCGCAATCGGTTATTCTAGATTTGCAAAGAAGGCTTTGGGTCAGCGCACAAGTCCTAAAAAAGAAGTTGGGTGGACTAACCAAGTAAGGCAGTATGCAAGTGACATCATGGCGCATGACATCACCGTGTGTAACATCCTGGAGCGTGACATTGCACATGGCATCACAGGAAGTAACATCACAACCCATGACCTCATAGGAAGTGACATCACAAGAAGTGACATCAGATCTTAAGACCTCACACGTTTTAGCAGGTACATCATGTTTACATTCGAGCGCATTACAATATGTTAACAAATGAGATTTTGCATTGGAGAAAATGACGCAGCCCTCACATAAAATCTTGGCCTCAACTTGTACATTTATTTTTTTAAACTCTGCCACAAAGAAATTGGCAACAAGGAGAAAAGTGGCAGTAAATCCGTTATGCTTAATTTGTTGCAAAGTCTACATTTTTAAATATCTTATAGAGTTAAGGAACCTGCTGTATAAATATTTGTGTGCCCAGTAAATCTTAGGGAATAATAATGGTAAGATAAGTCTGGAGGTTAATGTACTTGCTGGAGAGATCTGTGTTTTGTCTAGTCCCAGTTTTGAATCAAAATAGCATAGAGGGTTAACATGTCTCCTGCAAAACATCATGTGCCACGCAAAGGACAGATTTTTATTTCATGTAGCTAGGTAAACGGGTTACTGCTTTTAACACAGAGATCCTTTTGTTACTTGCAGTTCATAAATTGTACTTCTTCTAATATAGCACAGTGAAATATGAAGGACATGCAACTCCCACACCTTATAACCCCCATTGCCTTAGGTAACACATCCTGTACATTAACTTATGCTCATATGATTTATTGTCAATGTATAATCTGCACATGTGATGTAAAGCGCTCCGACACCCTGGATTGGGATGAGTAGCGCTATAAAAGAAATGCAACCATTAAAGTGTTATTTGTGTAAATACTGGGACAGACCAACACATCTGACATTCTTGCAGTGCATGCATGTGTGTTACATACTGGGACTAAAAAAAAGTCAGAAGCATGCCTCTCTTAAGTACCTGTGATGTAACAATAATCTGTGTGCCTTTTTCCCCCTCCATTCATTTGCAGCTAGGTGTGAGGCTCCAGATAGGTCCCAGCCAGGATACTCAATCAAAAGGAGGCCTAACGGCCCCATAACTTTGGCCTTTGTTTTGGGCTCAGCTGGATTTAAAAATAACAAAGCCCCCTTCACCGCCTGCACTTTGCTGCTCAGAACAAAAGCAGACAAAATCCTAGCGCTGCTGAATGTGTCCCGGGACAAGTTCAGCATATTTCTGTGGGGCCTAACTTCTTGGCACGGAAGACGGCATCCACCCTGGAAAAGAGTGGGTAGATGCAGTCTACCAGCTTGTACTCAACTTGTGCCTTGTTTTTGGTAGTAAAAAAGTCTTGGTAGTACAGACAAACCCAATAACTGCGTCACGATTTAAATCATGACTTTTTTTTTCTCCTGACCATGCACTCTTAACATATAATGTCTACAAGTACGGACAATATGTGACTCCTACACCTTATAACCCTCATTGTCCTTTGTAACATTCCTGCACAGTGATTTACACACTTGTATGATTTATTGTCTCTGTGTTTAATGTAAAGCGCTCCGACACCCTGCAGTGGGATGAGTAGCCCAGTAAAATAACTATTAAAATATATATATAAAGTACCATTTAAATTGTTATTTGTGTAATTACTCATACACATATACAAGTGGCATTCAAGTGGAGAGGTGTGGTGCAGCGGCCAGGGCAGCTGACTTCGGAGCGGAGGGCTCACAGTTCGATCCCCGGCTCCGGCGGCAGCTCAGCTCAGCACCATGTGACTCTGGGCAATAGCTCACTTAATTTCCACGACAGCCCCCAGCGCCTTGAGACCCGTAAGGGTGAGTAGTTCGCGCTTTACAAATACGGATTTAGATTTTTTTTAGATTCTTACAGTGCATGAACAACTCTTAAATATTGGAGTTTAACAAAGTCAAACACCTGCCTCCAAATCATAGTTTCTCTAAAATACACTTGAAGATATAAGCTGTGTGCCTTTGTTTCCTTCCATTACATTGGCATCTAGATGTCAGGCTCCAGATGGGTCCCAGCCATGGTGATACTGGAAACAAAAAGGGAGTTGATGACTCTTTAAATAAGGCTTTCATTTTAGATTCAGCTGAAAGGGAAAATAAGAGAGCCCCCTCGCTGCCTGCGTGTTGCTGTTCCGAACAGAAAGCAGGCAACATGCAGGTGCAGCTGCATTGTTTTCCGGTGTCAGAAAAATACACAGCTCATTTCACTGGGTTGGCCAGACCCAAGATCAAGTTCAGAAATAACTGCCAGAACCAGGAGTCAGTGGGATCCCTCTTATTTCCTGCAGTGGTGCCCAGACAGGAACTCTAGAAAGCATCATAGCCTAAACAACAGAGGGCACTACTAAAGTCCAAATGCCACTAGACAAAATGGTGTTTGTGCTGCCCCAGTAAGCAATGGCCATGAACAGGCTTACAGCAAGTATCACTTATCTAACTGTAAACAAAACACTAATGACATGTCAAAGTACGGATCAGGCCAGCTCTTGCTAAAATTATATCTGCACTTTCGAACTCTCAGGGCGCGTCAGCCTATCCACGTACCTTGAGTTTCGGTTTGCTTGCCCAGGGACATACTCATTGGAAGTGCAAAACTCATGTGTCGAGAGATGTATGCACAGTGAATGACAACAAATCTTACCCTGATGTATCAAACTCCAAGTAAGTCTAATATATTGATGAACAATGATATTTCTAGGAGGTGTGATGGTGCGGGACTCAGGACTAAGGGGGTCAGGGTGAAAGGAGGACCATTTGAGAGTTTGCGGTTTCAGGTATGACAACTGTTCTAAATGTCTCGTTGAAGACAGAAACTACAACCACTATAAAAAGTGCTGGTAAATGCCACAAGCTCAGGAATCCTCGTGTCTTCATACAGTACCACGAGGAAATGATGACCAGTCACAATTGGTCCAAAGAATTCAACAGCTACCGCTTACCAAGGCATGAGGTAGCAGGGACATCACCAGGTCTCTGGCGTAGACTGCTCCTCAGACACGGACACACAGATAGCAGACTTTGTGCTCTTCTTCCACAAGTTCATTCAGAAAAGGAAACCTCTTCTGTCTCCAAAAGCATTTTGTGGCCAAAGATCTCGGGTGCCTTTGTGTGTCTGGTCGACAACTGTTCTCAGAGGGTTGGGAATGACTAATCATGTTCCTTTAAGTTCAAGTATTGAAAAACTGCCTTTGAGCACACACAATTAAAAGTCCACAATAATTGTATTAACATTCCATCCTTAAACTGGATTTTCAGAATTGTGTTTTTTTGAATGGCGTATTGCCTATGACTTCAGCAGGGCTTGATTATCAATAATGGCCGATTTTGTGCCAAAATAAAATATGTATCCATATGGACAGCATTTCTATCTCTTATGTGTCCAGTAACATTGCAACAGGGAATACTCCAGACTTCGAGTGGAGTGTAATACAATAGCATTCACTATTACATGCTACTCGAAGTCAAGAATACATCCCGGTGCAATGTCAATGACGGATCACCCCGAAACTTTCCAAGCACAAAATAGTCCTGTAATGGCTGCCGCTGATGACATCATCTAAGCTTCTTTTGTACACATTGCTCTAGAAACGAGTAGAACATTAGAGCTATGAAAGTAAGTGCAAAATAGCTCAGAATAATATGAAGCATCATTACTGCTATCATACATACAAACCCCATAGGTAAAGCAAGCTTGTGTTATGTGCAACATTGACCCTATACCATACACTTCATGGGTAGCGGAGTTCATGTGGACTATGAACCATAGATGAAAGAGTAACCTATCCTGTATACGGTGTTCAATCTGTACACACCTGTTCAGGGAAAACCAAGTTCCTCCAGAACTCAAGCCCTGTTACGTAACTAATGCCCTACTATGGACAGTCTTTACCTGTATCAAATCCCTGACAGTCACAGAACCTACAATGAAAAATAAAGTGGATATAGGTAGAAAAGCGGGTACTCTATGGAGAGAGTTTACTCTCTACCACACAGTTTGCAGACAGTGAAACTCTCATGAGAAATACCCACAGAGTATTGAAAAGTGTCTACTAAGAAGTGTACACTCTACGCAAACCTTGTCCAAAAAGCGACTATTCACTTAAAATAACCAAGGTCTGAGGGTGCTAAAGATCATACTACCTGCATCCTTCATATTGTGGTGAAAACTTTGCAGTTAGCTCACCTTCTGAAGCAAAACAAGCACATGTACAAAGGTCAGTACCTGGTGCACACAGTCTTTTATTGTTAAATACACACAGTGGCGGTGCGTCCATTAGGGCGCTGGGGCGTTGACCCACAAGCCCAGCAGCTCCCTCGGCGGCTGGCTCTGGCTGAACTGACAATGCATGTCAGTCAGCATGACGCCGGACCGCCCACCCCCTTCAGAGTCTGAAGGGGGTGGGCGGTCCGGCGTCATGCTGACTGACATGCATTGTCAGGCCAGGGGGTGGTGCGGAGCGCACAGCAGGCAGCAGCACAATTGCGCATGCTGGGTTTAGGTTGGAGAATTTTTCCGACCAGCCCAGTCATGCGCACCAGTGTTGGCGCTGGCTGGCGGCTGCGCATTAGGAGAGCGAGTGTTGATCAACGCCGCAACCCTCGGTCTCCTAATGGGCGGCAGGGCGGCGAGTATCCCTGCTAAGCCAATCCTGGCGCTACTGGAGAAGCGTCAGTATTGGCTGAGAGGGGTTGCCGCCAGTGACGTGGCTGTTCCTGGACCAGTTCCGTTCAGAAGAAGTTGAAGGCGCCAGCCGCCAACGCGGGACCCCGGCCCAGCAGCAGAGGCGGCGCGGACCCGGTAAGTTTTCTTTTTATTTAAAACTCCCCCCCTGCCCTCACCCCCGTGCGCCCCCCCCCGCGAGTATTGCGAGCCGCGACTGCTTTTAATAATGTGCCTCCTCTGCTGGTTAATGGCAGCAGCAGGTGCACGCGCACCGCATGACGGAAGTTCACTGGTGCACCTCGTTGCTCTTTACAAAAATTCTTTTTTTCTGACGGAATGCGTCTCCTAAAAGGTAAGAATGGCGGGCGTAGAACCCTGTGAAGGTGGAGAAGCGAGGAGACACATTGACCGACGTGAGGCAACTCTATTCTCAAAATATGAAATGTGCAGGTGAAGGCGCCACAAAGTGAAAGTACATGCCTGTCGTTCTGATAGAATGGTGCAACAGCGCATTGTCAGCACTGACAATATACACTTTGGGAACGCTCACTTCTCTCGCTCAAAGTGGTTCTTGATGGTTGCTTCTGCTCCACCAACACTTTAAAATGTCACCAGCCTCCACTGCGTTAGTGCAAGACTTTACGTGCACGTTCTGCACCGTGGAACATATGTTGCCATTTGTGTGATGATTCTGCACAGGTTTACAACATGTCCCGTCTCGGAAGAGATCACAGAGGGTTATCCGGCTTTGACTTTCTGCATTCTCTTACTCTGTTATGCCGCTCTTTTTCTCTCGCTCCCTCCTCTCTCTCACAGCCCCTCTCCTCCTCTACACTCCTCTTCCCCCAGGAAGCCTTCGGATTGGTACCGGTCGGGGTGGAAGCAGTCTTCAAGAGGCTGTCCTGTGTCCATGTTCAGAGGTGTTGCTTCTGGTGTAACCTGATCCGCCCCCTCTCGCTCCCCTTTCTCTCAACTCGCTCTTCTCTCATGCTCCCGCTCATCTCCTTTGTCACACTTGTTCCCTTTTCAGTGGCTGCTTGGCCTGTTCTCACCTGCCTCTTCCCCGGGTCTCTCTCCCTTTTAGTCCTGCTCCCCTAGACTGTATTCTCTATCTCTCATTCATTCACTTCACCTCACCCCTCCTCCCTCTCTTTACTCCGCTCTCTTTCCTCCTCCATCGCTTTTCTTCTCTCACTCTCTCTGCCCCATCCCCCCTGGCTGCTCTGACCGGCTCTCCATAATCCCACTGCATATATAGGCTGTACCTGCAGCCCAAACAGTCTGGGTGGAAGGTATTGTGCCGTCACGGTCTCCTAAATAAGTGCACAGGTAAGCTCTCAATCGTTTATCATCTTTACCGGGACATATTCAGTCTCCATCGGCCCGCAAAGGGTTTCATAATGCTAAGATCTCACCATATCTGAATAGTGTTGTGATCTGATACAATATTGTGTTTCCGCTGGTCTGGCGAACAGGCTAATTGAGAACGTGGTTCAAATACAGACAAGCAAATATACATTTTCATTGAGATGGATGGATGGAAGGGAGGTTGTCTGAAGATGGCTGGATGCTCTGGTGATTCACCAGTGGTGAAAGGATACATAGATGAATGAGTGGGCAGAAGAGTTACAGGAGAGTGTGTCCAGAAGGATGAGTGAATGTGTACATGAATGAATGCTCCAAATGATGGACAAATGAGTGGAAGATTTTCTAGTGAATGGATACATGGATGGATGAGCGAATGGGAGAGTCTCTAGAAGGACCGATGGATGGATGAACAGATGAATGCAGTGGATGATAGAAACATGGATAAATTAATGGGGGATGATTGGGCGAATGATGCATGGGCTGAACACCTTATGTCGGCCGCACTCGCTCGCTACGTAAAATTCATCCCCAACTTTTACGCCCCACCACTTTCAAATGTCACCAGCCACCACCGAGTACACATTGTCATGCTGAGATAATTCTGTCTAATAACTCAAGGCTGCTTATAATACTTAGTATGTAGTACGCAGAATATTTGCCCTACTGGAAACTTTTTCTGCAGTACCAAAAAACTTGTGTGGAACATAATGAACACAAGTCAACTGTCATCTGCAAACCGTTACTCTTTATTGCAAAGATTTATAACGTGTTCAAAACCTCTACACGCCTATGATGCATTAGAAACACGTGCGTTTTGTAAACTCTTACAAAGATTAACTGTACACAGGCTGTACACAATTAGGTAGAAAAGTAATATGGTAGTTACCCGCCCCAGCTTGTAAACTATAAAACAAACTAACACACTCATTGGATGATGTCATCAGTGATGTCATTTGAGATGACATCAGTGATATCATAGAATATGTTATAAGTGATGTAATATGTGAAGTCATAAGCAGTGCAAGGCGGTGTCACGTAGTTCCTATAAACCTAAAAGGATCTGCGCGTTTAGACAACATACACTGTAGGATTGGTATCCAGACTGATTCTAGAACCCCCTACCGGGTATGTTAGCCTGTATAACAGCTAGCTCACAGTGCCACTAGAAACCCCTCTTTCCAAGGAGAGAATAGTTCTTGGCAACTATCGAACATGACAACCCTGATCCCTCAGGATCGTGGCAACAGTGTATTACTTTTTACTCACTCATTCGTGCTCACTTCGTCTCAGAGAGATACACAGAATAAACGGTGGGGACGTTTTCCAATAAGCATTTATTGAACCAGCGTCATTCTAGTATAAAATAGGTGTGCTGAAACAACCGCTAGACAGTAACAGATATAAATGATTATAAGCACTAAGAGTAAAAGGATGGTAGATTCCTACCATTGTGATAAAACAATGAATACAGGCCAGTATATAAAATACATGACAGTAGAATGCGTACTCCTACGATGCGACCCTAACTAGATGTACCCAAGTGTACCTAGCATGTATGTAGGTGTAAAAGCCAAGAATCCCTCTAGGATAAAGTCAACCCCATTACCTGAAGTGAGAGACTGTGGGACCCCCGTCTTGGTCTCGAGATGGACACCCCGCAAGGGATGTCAGACCACTGCGAGCTGGAGTGTCTGCGTGCAGGAACCTATGCGTCTCTCATCAGTGTGTCGGCATGGAAGTCCTTTTCTCCTCTGACTACCTTAGCAAGATATGGTGTTTATTTACCCAAAGTGGTACCCTCAGGGGTTCTACACCTTGCTGTGTCATGTCGGACTTAGGATGACGGTAGGAATGACCCTTGTACATAGTTTTTATGCAGGAGATGATAGTCCTGCTGAGTTTCCAAGAATCCTCATGCATAATGGATGAGGTTAGTTTTCAGGGAAAACCCCACGTCCTGTAAGCAGTACCGTAACTAGGTAAAAGGTCAGTCCCAAGAACCGTTATGTAGTGTAATGGTAGGGGAGAATATAGGTAAAAGGTTAAGTTGCTACCTGAGCCTATATGAAACATAACACCCACTCCTCATCCGACTGGACAACATACTAAAAATTCTAACGTACGGCTAAATGTTGTACGCAAACTATTAAGTTAATTAAAAATAGTACTTAAAAAACGTAAAATTTCTAAAAAAGAAAATAATATTGCATGCGATAGAAGTATGTACTAAATATGTTCGTATATATAGCCCGAACAAGGAGTGATTGAAAGCGATGCAGTTTAGAAAAAGTGTCCTGTTTAAAAATCCAAATTTGGTTGTTTAGAAAAAGGCCAAATTGTTGCCAGCACACGATGAGCCAAATGTTTGTGTCTCCTGGCTGGGAGACGCAACATCACTGTTGCTTGCCATCGCAGACGATCCCTGCAACACCTCGCAGATTAGGTCAATCGAGCACAGATGTTCTTCTGCACTATCCACAGCCGATGCTGGGGTAGCCTGTGTGCCATCCAAGGCCTGACTATTTTTTGAGGAGCCGGTATCCGTTCCAACATGAGCTGAAGCATCCTGTAGTGGCTCTAAGAATGCAGACATCAACATGGGAATACGCTGAGGACACAGCAGAACATGGGCCGTTATCGAGTCCAGTAAAGCACCAACGTCCGCTGGCGCAACCGATGGAGTTGTTAGACAGAGATCTAACACACATTCTTGTCCGCAGAACACGCATCGAAGGACTAACAGAATGCAGTCGATCCAGACTGGTCTAAATGACAGGAACAAAGACTCGCTTAGTTCTCGAAGACGAGCTGTGCCCAGATGGATTACCAGGCGATCAGGTATCGGCGCTCCAAGAGCGTTCTTTCCATCTCCTTGGTGACTGGGACGTCCATTGTGTAGCAGAAAAATGACAATCAGGATACCTGCTATTAGAAACAGGATCAGAGGAAGCCCTCCAAAAATGCTTCAGAATACGGAGTGTATGAAGTTGGGAATAACTCAGAGGATTGTCTGAAAGGTGCTTAATAGTCCAGAACCTATGGTCTTAAACAGGTGGACTATACCCGTCGTGTCAGACATGTTAAAGATACGTTGTACCATTTCTGTGAAATGGAAAGGCAGTTTGTCCGTTCAAGTGCCTGTATCTCAGCCGAAGACCTTGCAACCTGGAGATAATAAGTTTCTCGGGCAGAGGTTAAGGGCACGGTTTTCTGTAAAAGCATGGCTTTCGATCGGGTCAGAGAATCAAACCGTATAAAGGAAACATTCAATGAAGGCCATAACGGCGCCTCCCTGACTGTATGGGTCAGTGGAAACAATACTTGCATACAGCAAGTAACCCTGGAGCTTACAGTGACAAGATATGCGATACCCGGGAGCATCCCACAACAACCTTGATCATTCAGCATCAAGTAACTCCAATTTGAAAGCAACTTGAACACCGGATTAATCACGGCAGCCGGGGAACCTTTCAAGTGACAGGATAAGTTAGCAACCGAACCATTACAGGCACCGTGCAGCATGATATCCTGGCATATGAGAGATCCACTTAAAGCGTTCTTGCAGTCAGTACCGCTAAGAAACTCTTCCATGTCCCCATTCCTACATCGAAATCTGTATGGTAATTCCCGAGATTCCTTGATGAATTCCCTACCCATCGCTTCATATCTGCCTGCCTGTTGTTGTTCAAGGCAATACTGAAACTGGAAAGTTGTGACCGGTAGTGTTATATGGCCATGGATTAATCATTCTGTGGATGGTGTCTGCCACAGTAAAAGGTAATTTGTCCAGTTTTTCAATATGCAGCATTGTAGATTTGCTCCCCTTTGTGCCATTGTTATCTGTTTTTCAGTTAGATTATATGCAGAAAAGAGTGACGTACTGTTGATAAACCGCCAAGGCACATAACCAGCGCGTAATGATTGCAGTGTCCAGCTTAATAGCATAACAGAACGTAACTGGGATTGTCCGTGCTGTAGTATGGACAAGTCTTGTTCTAGTATATCTGTAGCACAAGATACAATGTTGCCCAGTGAATAAATCCTGGATGTTAATGTAGTCATACCATTGTCAACTACAGCCAATGCCTTTTCTGGGTTAATTTTATCTATTTCACAAAGTCTCTCCGCAGCTTCTTGTTGAGAGATTTTCCAGATTTCATTATAGACAGCGTAATAGAAACATTTCGGATGTGGCTTTCGGAGACCTAATAAAAAATCCCTTAGATCCACCTTATCTGAGAGTAAGGATAAGTGCTGCTTCACCTGAGACAGTGTCAAGGTTTTTAGCCAATCGAGGCACAACTTCCCAGCACTGTATGATGTCACTCCCTCCGGATGTTCCCTTTGTACATAGCGTTGGTCTGGCCTATGGATACTAAACCCTTCGGTGGTACTCTTGAATCTTGACTGACATCTGTTGGTGTCTGTGGGCCAAACTAACCAGCCCTTCCAATTGGGGTCTGATGTATTGTACTGCATGATGTTATCTATTGTATCCCCTCCACGTGATGTTAAATTGATGTGTGAAGGTGTGGGAATCCGAGGTGCGTTCAAATCCTTGTTTTTGGCTAGTCCAAGACAGGAAGTCTTTTGCACAGTATCATTCAGAAATTCTAAATAGTGCTTCTGTTCCCTGAACTTGCCATTCCTTAGAACCCCAGACTGATTTTGTGTCTATAGTGTCCTTCCATAAGTCGAAACCCTGTTCAGACAGTTGGGAAATAAAGGATGCAGAATATATCTGTTTGGTGTTAGTCAGCATATTTTTCTGTGCAGGTGTAGGTGCAACCTTATAGTAATATGTGGTCGGGTCAGAAGTGTTAAACCCTGAAAAATACAAACTTTCTGTGCAAACGTCTTCGAACTACCTTTTGGTGGTGTCGGGCAATGTTCCTATTGGTGGTATGTGAAGATATTTCGTGGGATACTGGATTTGAGTAAAACACTCCTTGGCAAATCATGTAGGGAAAGAAAAACAAACCTTTATGTCTACATAGGACGAATACTCACACAGGTGGCAGTCACTTTTCCTTGGATCTGGTATGGGCTCATTTTTACTGCTGATATAACTGTGCAACAAAATGCAACAAAACAGCGGTTGCATACAATTCTGAGGTTGGAATATTGTATAATTTCACGCAGTTGTCAATAAAACATGATTGTGAGACCTACAAATTTAAATTTTGATAATTTCTGCTTTATATTGAACTCACTTCTGCAATTTTTTTTGCCATTTTATAAAGTTGCAAATTACAGATGGTCCCCCACTGATGGCAGGTCCTGTGAACGTGCGTGATTTATAACAGAGCCACTCTGATTATGAGATTCAACAGCTGAGGCATTTTCCACATAATTTGCCACATAATCTAACACACACTGCCTAAACTGCATAATTTAACAAAAAATGTTGATTCTAGCTCAAACAGATCAAAAGTTTCTAAATAGGGGTAACCTGTCCTGCCACACAGTGAAAAACTCATCACAAGTAGTGACTGGTCACTTTTACATTGCTATTGCTTTATTTGGGTGCAAAACATTAATACAGACAGTGTTAACGAATACGGATGTCAAAAAAATGAAGTAATACTATCAACAAAACTGTGCTGCATTATGCTACATCATTCAAAAAAAAAATTTGTGGCCACATAATTTAGTCAACCCTGCCGCATAATTTAGACCTTACCTGCTGCTTCATTACAGTGGTCAGCTTATTTAGCTCAAGCTGCCAGAGCACTTTGCATGGTGGGGGTGGTTTAAAGTGGGTACAGGAGACGAGAAATGCAATCAAATAAAGGTACAGGCTAACAGGAATGAGCCCAAAATGTGGAGAATAACCTGTTTCTTGCCAGATTAAGCCTGTAAAATTGACACGGACGTGAGGCTTTTCCTCTGCTGCAGTGGCAAGATTGGAAAATGAAGTGGGGGCACTGATTAAGCAAGAAGCAGTGAAGGGAATGCGGAGGAATAGAATAAGGAAAAGGCAAGAAAGACTGTGGGGAGGGTATTGGTAAAGGAGGACCCAGGCAAAAATGTGGACATTGCGATGTTTCAGACGCCAAGAGTGGCCCACATTTCAGTGAGCTGTGTGAAATACGCTGCACACAATGCCTGGATCACGAGGATACTTTCTGCCTGCTGCATTATGTGGCGTTTCTTTTATTCAAATTTAGCTTTATTTGTTTAACCACAGGAAAAAGATGCAATTTAAAAAATGTTTCTATTAAACAGAGCACGCATAATCTTGCAAGGCTGCCTTTTCTGTAAACCTGCCAGGTGTTTAAAGTATAATCGTTTGCTCCGTGCCCCCGAATGCGACCTCGTCCATAAAAGCAGAGACAAAGTAAAGGTCAATGTCTCTAAATAGTGAGCTTCCATTCGTTGTGTTTTCAATCATTATTAACGCTGCACTGGTTGCATTGTTACATTGCAATAGGCGCCTCATTGATCAGCCGATTGCAGTGGAGAAGTTCCCGCCTTACTGTAAATTGTTAACATGCCATACATTTGACCCTGCCCCCACGCCCACTGATCCCAGACCACTGCATGCAGCATCACAGTTCACATACTTTTCTTAGGGCTCTGACCACTGCAAAACCCATTATCAGATTGATTCAGGGCCCACAGCTCATATATTGTTTGTGATTTAATGTCTACTTGTCCGTCGGACAAAATAGCCATAAATCTTCTTGCCCTTTATAAAATTCTAGTTGGTTCGGGCATCTGGCGATATGATTCCCCCACCCCTGATTTAGTGAGCTACATTCAGAGAAAATTTGCAATAGCTTCCGAGTTGTACTGTTATTAAGTGTATGCTTTTGCAACATGCTTGGCCTCCTAATTCGGCTTGCGTCAGTGGAGTAGACCTGGCTGAAATTTCAATTATGCACAAGTGATTTTGGTAATTCTCCATTACTCTTTGACGCAGAATTACTGATAATGTGATTAGGTCGGCTTGCATAATTAAGAGTAATTTTTGACAACCTGCCAAAGGCAGTGTCCCCAACTGTAAGGGTAATAATAGAATGGACTGTGGTATCACCTGTACATTGAACAATGCATGGTAATGAAACCACAACTTTTACTCACATGCAGTATAAACTGAACAAAGAAAGGGAACAAAAAAGGGAAACAAATGACTGGCTGAGAGCAACTGAGAATAAGTAGACTCGTATTATTAAATAATAGAGGGGAACATGTAAATATGCAAGGGGGGCAACTGGAGTGTTTCACTGTGCAAACAATGGATGTGCATGATGCTGCAAACCTATTCTTGGATTAATAGAGGGGAGATTTAGAAGCCCCTTTCTGACAGTGGTGGCTGACATGTGAGGAGGGTGGAGAGGCGGGGGTGGAGGGACAAAAACAAAAGTAAAAAAATAAGTTAAGGAAGAATAATCCCACCTACCATCCTGGTGCGACGTCATCCTCCTCGCTCGGTCTTCTCCAGGCAGTCAGGCAGCCTCCAAGAAACTACAGTAACCACTCCTGGCGCTGCTCTCATGCTGCATGAGAGCAGCGTCAGGATTGGAGGGAGAGGCCACTCTTGCGAACACTGGAGCCCTATGAAGTCTCTAACCCAGCTGTCTAAAACAGCTGGGTTAGAGAGGTTTAAAATGTGATTGTCTGGCTGGCCATCGCATGACGGCTGACCAAAAAGACATGCGCAGACATGCGCACTTTAAACTTAAAGTGCCCTGCCATCACTGCTTCATCACTGCATCACTGCTGATGGAGCAAGGATTCAAGAAAAGATCGAAACTTGCTCAATAGATCCTTCCTTAACGTTTATTAGCGATTAAACAAATAGAATAAGATTAACACGCACCACATTTCGAAACACTGGGAGAAATGCTCTATGCATGCTTTACTAATATTGAAGAAGACGCGACGCAGCTAAAACCCGCTCTAACTTGATAAAACGCTTTGCGCATGTGCAACCCAGTGTGACGTAAATAATCACGTGAATAACCCACTTTGAGAGGAAAGAACTCACGCATGCGTGGAAAGGTTTGCTAGGTGGCCTCGTGAAGCCACATGCTTAGCATATGCTTGCCTAAATTTAAAAGAAGCTATTATCCTAAATGCTTTTGCTCAAGAATAATAATGATAACACGGGATAGAGTAGAAGTGGGTGGTGAACAGTGAGAATAATATATTTGAGAAAATAACATCTGTTTATGGTTCTTTAATTAATAGTGTGCATTTGGGCCTGTCTTACATTGACATCGAATGAAAATGGCGCTGGATGATCACGAGTCGCGCATGTCTGTTAAGGATGTGAGATGACCCAATGACCGCAGTAGTTGAATGTCTGCCAAGGAGCAAGGACATGAAGACGTGAGAACCGGCAAAGAAGAATAATTTCATCAATGGAGCTTAAATAAATTGTTAATGTTTTTGTAACAATGCATGTACACGAGTTAAGACATCCGAATGAGCTAAAGGGGAGGGTTTGAGAGACAAAGGAACTTTAATAAAATAGAATATGTCAGCATAGTGTGATGAAGACTCCCCCAGTCTTGTCCAATCATAATTCGAATTTTATCCGCATTCGAAACTTCGAGAGTGGGATATGTAAATCTGCAGGTATAACTAGAGTAACTTTAGGGGAAACTATAGCTGGGACTGATGCTGATGCTGGGGCTGATGCGGATGCAGATGCCTTTGCAGATTCTATTACGGGTCCTGTTGCCGAGAATGCCGAATACTGATGCACAGAGACAGAGAGAGAAATAGAGCAGATTGAGAAGATTCAGATCCAAGACATCCTGATTAGATTCGAAGATTGCGGAAGAATATCGAGGAGGGAGAGAGTGTAAGAGAGAGATGCGCCACGAATGCGTCGGGATTTAGAAAGGTTTAGTAAGTATTTTCCCTGTCCTGATCCTGTCCTATAGTCTTGGACTCCTGATCCTAAACTCAGGGGTCCCTTACCAGTCCTTTGGCCAGAGGGGTGGTTTTCCGTTTCCTAAATAGGTAATATAAATTTGCATACTTTCTTTTGCAAATGTATTTTACATGAATCTGCTGTCTCTTCATCTATCCTCTCTCATGTGTTTATTATTGTTGGAAGTTTGTGTTATTGACTGACTTTGATTAATTGAATTTTTCTTCTATGGATGATGCAGTTTGCACTGTGAACTGTATCAATGAGCGTTTGTTTATGACTAAAATTTAGATAAAACTTATGAATCTTACTCAGAGTCTGTGGTCATTTATTAAATACCGTGCATTAGTTAGATAGAGGTTAATATCACCATCAACTAACTCAACTAATGGTCCATCGACCAGAGGAATAGTTTGTTGTTCGTGATGATTAGTTAGTATTGAAGTTACATGAAAAGTGGTGTTGCATAAGTAACTAACTAATCCGAACACAGGAGATTTATAAAAACTTGACCCACATTTCCAGCAAAGAAAATTAGCCAGGGAGTGTGATTGCACTGTTTTGCGTAGTCTGAATTATGGGCCCATTGAATGAGTTGACTGCGTAAGTTTTGCTCCCTGGCCTTTCGCGCTGGATCAGTTTTTCTGGTAGCAGAGTTATGGTTATTATTGATTAGTTTGGTGATTACTAGTTACAGATTATTTACTGTTTTGAATTTTACTATATGTTTAACACAAAGAGTTAGTGTCCTGTTCTATGTTGTCTGGAAGTACAGGTACAGAGATACCTGGGAATCCCGGGAATGGAATTTAGAACAGTGTGGTAATGAAATCACACTGCGGAAGGTTACTCGTCTGTTGTCGTAATACCTAAAAGCTACGGAGGGCTAGAGGTGTTACATTAGGGACTAAGGGCCATATGTAGGTAGCTAAATACCGGTCGGTAACGGCCGAAATTCGGTAAATCTCCCGTTACCGACCGGTATTTAGGCAATTGAGATGTAGGAGGCCGGATTTAAGGAATCGGTAATTTACCGATTCGTTATTTTAAGGAATCGGTAAATTACCGATTCCTTAAATCCTATGTAGGGAGCACTCAAGTGAGTGCATTTTTGGTTTCAGGATTCATTATTTACCACCAACTACAAGTTGGTGGTAAATACTGAATACCTTTTAAAAAGCAATTTTGTGCTTTTTTAAAAGTGCCATGTGGCAGACAAACATGCCCTTAGGGCATGTATGTGCGCCACATGTGCACACATGCACGATTCAGGGGTGCAACAGGGTGTCAATTTGACACCCTGCCACCCTTGAATATGCTCCCCTATTACCGATTCGGTATTTACCGAATCGGTAATAGTGAATGGCTTCCCATTCATTCCTATGGGCCTCCAGGCCCATAGGAATGAATGGGAAGGTATTCCTTATTATCGATTCGGTAAATACCGAATCGGTAATACCGAATATTACCTAATCGGTAAAATTTACCGAATGTTTACCTACATTCTATTTACCGATTCTTAAATACCGAATCGGTAAAATTCGGTATTTAGGAATCGGTAAATAGAAATTACCTACATATGGCCCTAAATCGTATAAAAGTAGAGTTAGAGTGATAGCGGAGGGTCTACCTATGAAACTTGGCATACTCAAAGAAGAGTATACATCTGGAGGAGTAGTGGGTTTTCCCGAGCTTAAGTGAAGGGTAAACAGTGGTTTTTACACGTAGTGAAAGGAAGTATTTTCTCTTTGTAGCGAGTGAAGCAACTATCTCTGATTTAGTGGAGCAGACAGAGTAGTTTTTACGTTGTTACTAATCAAGAAATTGAGTAAAGAAAAGTTAGAAAATGATTACCTTGTAAAGGGAGGGTCAGTAGCCGGAGTAATACTGATGTCACAGTGATCCGCGCTGGTATTGGTTAAAACAGCGGGCGCGTGACAAGAGCAAAATTGTAAAGGGAGGGTCAGTAGTAGGAGCAATACTGACGTCACAGTGAGCCGCGCTGGCATTGGTCAGACAAGTGGGTGTGTTATAAGCTCTTATTGGCTAGTGTGAAAGAGTCACGCTGGTATTGGTTGTTGAAGGAAATTACGAAGTGAACACAGATTGGAGAGTTAGTATGAGTCGCGCAGGTAGGACGAGTTTTAGTAAACAGGATACGTGGTGTCACGGAAGAGTGTTTGAAGGTTTTGTTTGCCGAATCAATTGGTTACAGGAGTTGAGGAAAATGAAGTTAATAAATAAAATTAAAAATGTCTTTAAGAAAGATAAGCGTGTGGTGACTAGGGAGGGAATTCTTATGCCACCTCCTAATACGCCTGCTTCTTTTATGATGATGGAACAAGGACATCATACGTGTGTGGTTAGAAAATTGGGTTGAGTATACGAAAGGTGATGGTGTTTTAGCTTTTCCAGAGCATGGTACGTTCAATGTAAGAGTTCTTCAGAATTTAAGAAATAGGATGAATTCACTGGAACCTGCTCCTAGATTAACACAGTATGAAGCTTTAGAAGAATGGGAGGTTGAAGCATTTGAACGAGAGAAATATAGAGGAGGTAGAAGGATGAATAGAGGATTGTTTCCTAGATACCCATTTGACACTCGGGGATATGAGATGAAACGATGGAGGAGAGCGGTAGTAACAGAGGGTCTGTATCCAGTATTGATGGCTGAAGATAAAGTAGGGAACAAGTGTAATGAGAAAACGAAACACATGGGAATGACAGGTGAGGAAACAGATGATGAGTTGCTAGAAGACATTTTAGTCAAAAGACCTCCACCTTACCAAGAAAGTGCTAAAGATGCAACCCCAAGTGCCCCAATGAAGAGAACTCCATTAGTTCCACAGGTTCTGTATGATTCAACAATTAGTCGAGCATTTCAAGAAAAAGAAAGAAATGAATTGAATAAGACCAAAGAAGAAATAATTCAGAGAATAACCCAATTAGGAGTGAATGCAGAAGCATTGACAGTACCAGTAACAATTGGACCTGTTATTTCATTATATGGTGAGAGACAAGAAGCCCCAAAATTGCAGACAGCAGTGGTCCCACAGAATAGGGTTAGGAAGGAAACAGTAGTACTAGAGGATCAATTTAGTGAAAGTGATTCAAACGTTTCGTTATTAGACCTTCCAAATATTGAGACAGCAACCGAAACCTCTAAAGAAATTACACCAGTAAATACAAGGAGGAAAGAACCAATTGACACTCCAGTAGCAGGAAATTCTAAAGGGTTTTCACCAGAGGATTTAGAAGAATGGGTTAGAGGATTGGAAAAGAAAAAGCCCCAGAAGCAAAATATAGATGTGAGTAAGTTGAGTGGATTTGGAAGAAATGATTATTGGTACCATAAACACAGATAGATTAGGTTCATATGGAGATGAGGAATTGTTGTTTCTATGAAAGAGTAGAACTTGGAGAACAAAGAATTTGCATGAGAGGATAATGCAGGTAGCTTCAGAATTTGGAGTAGATGTAGAAAAATCAAAGGTATTACAAAAACCATATAGGTCAGAATTTACCGAAAAAGATTTGGAGAGTCTGAATGCATCCGGAAGGCGATTGCAGATAAAAGAATTAATATACATCTTCAAGAAATGGGGAGATGTGGATAAGTGGAGAAGTAGATGGACAAGAAAAAAGGATGAAGCAGCTATGAAAGGGACATCGGCATTTCCATTGAAAGAGACAGAACAGGCTGAGAGGATGTGTCCAATGAGAGAAGTGCCTGGTGGAGGATATGTTCATGTTCCTTGGTCTAGGCAAGATATTTTGTCTTTCACAAATGATTTTCCCCGATTGAGAGAGAAAACAGTTGAATGGTATAAGCAGGTAGAGAGGTTTGTGAAGGTTTCAAAGGTCTTGTTGAAGGATTTAGATGGCCTATTTGATGTAGTGGTACCGGCAGATTTGTGGACGGAATGTAAGATTACGGTTGATTGGCCAGCTGAAGAATATCCTAGGGATGCGAAGACAGGAGCACCTTCAGAGGATGTGATGAGAAAGTATCACCAGGTGATCACTTTCTTGAAGGGTAAAATTCCTCCAAAAGAAACAGATTGGGTTAAGATAGACAGAACAACTCAAGAACCAAAAGAATCAGTGCATGCGTATTATGAAAGGTTATTGCAGGTGTTCAAACAATATAGTGGATTTGAAAATATTGGTGATAAGGATATGGGACATTTTGTGTATCGGTTTGTGTATGGACTAAGGTCAGAAATTAGTCAAATGACTCAGCAACACATGCTCTGTTGGCAGAGTAAGCCAATAGACAACATCTTAAAGTATGCCAAATACTGTAGTGATGATATTGATGCAAAGCATAAGAAATTGAAAGAAAAGATGATGTGGGCGCAAGTGAAGTTGGCAGAACAACAGGAGGCAAATGCTGTTTCTCAAAGTGATAGCCAGACGAATGAGCAAATCAAGAATAGTAATGGAAATAAGGGAAAAGGACGAATGAGTAGAGGAAGCGAGAAAAATATCCTTGTCATGCGTGCGGAAAACATGGACATTGGAATAATGAGTGTAGAAATATGCAACAGAATAATGGGGAAAATCAAAACTTAAATCCACAGATGCAGAATGAGGTGGTTGTGAATCAGCAGCAACAGATAGTTATTCCTCAATTGCAGGTGCCACAAGCTCCCATGCAAAGTCATACGAGCGCACAGGTGCAGAGATACAGCGCAAACGCCGGATTCCGTGGAGAAAGTGGTAAGAATACACAAACAGTTCAACAATATTGGATGCAGAGTAATGAGAGTGATTCGGATGTGTCCCAATGAAGGTGCCTGAGGGGGGAGGAAGAATGCGTGCTTGGCGCATCCTTAGTGGTAGATCAGTCAGGTCTATTTGTTGATGGAAAAGTGGAAGGTAATGACATCACTTTCCTAGTGGATACTGGTGCTACCCATTCTACTGTGAGAGCAGCAGAAATTCCAAACCTACCCCTCTCGGGAGAAACTATCCAAGTTGTAGGAGTCTCAAACAAGCACATAAAGACCCCAGTCACTAAGCCAATAGAAGTGAATATTGGAAATTTTAGAGACATGCATCGATTTGTAGTATGTGATTCAAGTCCAGTGAACCTGTTAGGGAGAGATTTGTTGTGCAAAATGAATTGCACTATCTATTGTACGCCTGATGGGGTGGCTTTCCAGACACCTGATGAAGATGTTGCGTTCAAGGTGATGTTAGCGAAACAAGGAACAGAAGTAGATGAAATGTTTTCATTGCTTACTGAAAACAATCTGCCCGAAGAGTTGAGAGACACAGTCAGATCAGATGTGTGGGATTTTACAGGAAAAGAAATTGGTCTGATGGCAAATGTAGACCCAATTAAGATCATGGTAAAGGAAGGTGCAGTTTACCCAAATACACCCCAGTATCGAATGAGTCCAGAAGTCAAAGCAGGAGTTGCTCCAGTAATTGATCAAATGATTGAGCAAGGTATTTTAAAAGAAATCATGAGTAGTCCATGTAACTCGCCAATCATGGGGCTTAAAAAGCCTAGTGGCAAATATAGAATAGTGCAGGATTTTAGGAAGATCAATAAAATAGTAGTACCCTGTTGTCCAGTAGTACCGAATCCAGCAGTGATCCTGTATCAGATACCATGGGATGCCCACTGGTATACAGTGATTCATTTGTGCCAAGCATTCTTTTCGATTCCTTTACATCCAGACAGTCAATATCTTTTTGCATTCCGGTTTGGAGATCGTGTTTTGGCATGGTGCCGAGTTCCACAAGGGTACACAGAAAGCCCATCGATTTTCAATCAAATCCTGAAAAAGTGCTTAGAAACATTGGTTATGCCTGGAAATTCGGTTTTGGTTCAGTACATTGATGACCTTTGGTGGCATCAAAGACCCGAGAAGCTTGTGTTACTGACACAATTGCTTTACTGAACCATTTAGCAGAAGGTGGACACAAAGTATCACCAGAAAAATTACAGTTTTGTCAACAAGAAGTTCAATACTTAGGACACAAATAGAAAAGGGAGTGAGAAAAGTGACACCAGAAAGAATAAAAGTGATTAGACAAATATGTTTGCCTAAGACCAAGAAAGAAGTACGAATGTTTTTGGGAGTGGTGGGATACTGTCATCAATGGATTAAAGGATTCTCACTACTAGCAAAACCTTTAATAAGGTTGACCCGAAAAGATGTGACAGACCCGACTGAATGGGATGACGAAAGTCAAGAATCATTCCTGAAATTGAGAGATTGCTTATGTCAGGCACCAGCATTAGGAATGCCAGACTATTCAAAGGAATTTGCTCTGTTCTGTTGTGAAAGAGAAGTATGTGCACTTTCTGTATTAACACAAAGACATGGATTATCACGACGTCCAGTGGCATATTTTTCTTCCACTTTGGATCCAGTGGCTATAGCATTGCCTGGCTGCTTAAAAGCAGTAGCTGCTACTTGTGTGAGTCTTGAGCAAAGTGAATCGATAGTGATGGGTCATACCTTAAAAGTGTATGTTCCTCATTCAGTTGAGATCCTTCTAACAAGGACTCGTACCCAGCATTTGACCCCTAGTCGGCTGACTAAGTATGAAAGAGTGATCTTAGGTGCTGAAAATGTGAGTGTGACAAGATGCACAACCATAAATCCAGCTACCTTGCTGCCAGATCCATACTGTGAAGAAGTAAAAGAGGAGGTTGACCATGATTGCTTGGATGTAAGAGAAATGTGTACAAAACCCAGACCGGACATCTAAGATGATCCGCTGGGAGAATCAGATTTTGTGTTGTTTGTTGATGGATCATGTTTGCGGAATAAGGATGGCGAACTGAGCTCTGCCTATGCTGTATGTACTGTATCAGGTATTCTAGAAGCATCCTATTTGAAAGGAGTCAAGTCAGCACAAATAGCCGAATTGGTGGCCTTAACAAGGGCATGTAAAATTGGGAAAGGGTTGAGAGTAACCATATTCACGGACAGTCAATATGATTATGGGGTTGTGCATGACTTTGGCCAACTGTGGATGCAAAGGGGATTTCTGACTTCTTCAGGTTCTCCTATCAAAAATGGTAAAAATGTCAAAGAATTGTTGGAGGGTTTACAATTACCAAAAGAAATTGCGGAGGTCAAATGTGCTGCACATAAGTCAGGAAATGATTATGTGACGCAGGGCAACAGATATGCTGACTAAGTTGCACAATTTTGTGCTCGAAATACAATGTCATTGAACAGAGGGATGGAAAAAGAAGTTACCATTTCCAACTTATGTTTTTCTCTTCTTTTGAAACATGGGATGAGGTTAGGCAGTTACAGGATGAGGCAGATGTCAAGGAAAAAGAATGTTGGATAAGATCAGGATGTACAAGAATGACGGATGATGAAGTGTGGGTGTGTCCAGATGGAAGACCAATATTGCCCGATAGCTTGTTATCACAGATGGCACGAGTTTACCACGGAACTACACACATTGGGAGGGATTCCATGATTAGACATTTCAGACAGACATGGTTCAATCCCAAGTTCAGGCAGATTGCAGAGAGTCTTTGCCTGAGATGTTTAACATGTCAACAGCAAAACCCGGGAAGGAAAACTGTTGTTAGCTGGGGGAAAATTGGAAAAGCAGAGGGACCATTTACCAGACTGCAGTTGGATTTCATAGAGTTGCCACCGTGCAACGGATTGAAATATGTCCTTGTCATTGTGTGTTTGTTTTCTCGATGGGTAGAAGCATATCCTACAAGAAGAAATGACAGTCTCACAGTTGCTAAGCTACTGTTGAGAGAAGTCATACCTAGATTTGGATTTCCAGTCACTTTAGAATCAGATAGAGGACCTCATTTTAACAATGAGATAATTAAATTGATTTGTACAGCATTCAAAATTGAACAGAAATTGCATTGTGCCTATCGACCGGAAGCTTCAGGAATAGTTGAACAGCTCAATGGCACGATAAAATCTAGGTTATGGAAAGTGTGTGCATCCACTTAACTGAAATGGCCTGACGCTTTGCCCCTTGTATTGATGAGTCTTGGAAGCATTCCTGACAGAAAAACAGGATTGAGTCCTCATGAAATTCTCATGGGAAGAGCAATGAGACAAGCATTTGTGCCTGGAAACAAACTGATGACTATAACTGATGATCTAGTGTTGGACTATTGTAAAGGACTAGCTGATCTGGTACGTTCTGTGTCTCACCAGGTTGGAGAAGATGCAACAACAACACAGCCGAATCAAGCCCATGACTTGTGTCCAGGAGATTGGGTGGTAATAAAGAAACACACAAGGAAGTCGTGTTTAGAACCAAGGTGGGGAAGACCACATCAAGTCATACTGGTCACAACAACAGCAGTGAAGTGTACTGGCTTGCCAAACTGGATACATGCTAGCCATACCAAAAGAGTCCCAAGTCCGCCCGAACGAGAAGAGCAGCCACTGGTAGAACAAAGAGAAGAACCAGGAGCTGAAGGTTGTGAAGTTGAGAAAGTCAGAGGAACAGACTCTGAAAACCACATAGATAATGAACAACCGAGTACAAGTCAAGTAGGGTGGGCACCAGATACTGGGTCTCAGGAAACTGCTGTGGAGATCGAGGAAGAGGAAGAAACTGAAAGACCAGAACAAACTGAAACTGAAATTCCAGATCAGACTCAAACAGAAGAAGAAAAAGAAAACCTGACTGATTCAGAACAAATTGAATCAATAGAAGAATCTACTACAAGCAAAAAAGAACAAGCTCAATTAGAATTAGGGAAAAGAAGACTAGAAGATCCAGAATCAAACGATTCAACTAAAAGAAAGAAATTAGAAAGTTCAGAACCAGTTCAGACAAAAGGAAAATAAAATAAAAGAACATTGGAAATAGGTGAAGGTGAAAAGGCAGTACAAACAAAGAATAAGAAAGGGTGAACACTGGTCAAGTGGAGTAAAGAGACTGATATTTTCTAAGAAGAAAAACAAGAAAAGAACCAGAACAAGTGAATGAAGTGTCAAGTCAAGTAGAATAAGGACTATCAGGAAGAAGAACATTAAGGAGTTCGAAAAGATTGAGGGTTCCAAACAGAAAATACATGGCTCCTGAATGGACCTACGTAATTCTTGAAGAATTCGAAAATCTTGATTTGATTGAAGAACAAGACAATGTCTCAATTGAAAGAACTGATGAAAGCAAATTGAGACCACCTTAAGAGAAAAGACTGACACTAAATGGTGGAAAATTGACAAAGGAAAATAAGAAGAGAATAAAGAAAGTGATTGATGAAAATAAAATAAAGAAAAGGGCAAAGACAAAAAGCTTTCGAAGTGTGGGATCACACAGTCTAAATTAATATTGAATAGTTAGAATACTAAAATGGCAGAAACAGAAGTGACTGAACGTCCAAAATCTAGTCTTAAACAAAGATGTACTAAATACTGTTTGTGCGGTGTCCTTTTACTAATGACTTTGTGGTTATTACTAACTGTTGTAATACCAGTTTTTATGGTAACTAATAACAAAAATAATACTAATACAAGTGATCGAGTGAATTCAGTTACTAAAGGAACGACTACTACTAATTTAGGACAAACAAATGAAGGAACATATTTCCATGAAAAATCAAATAGTGATTCGTCATTAAATGTATTTACTAAGCTTTTAAACGAATATGTAGATACAATGAATGTGAGTGATTGTTATGTTTGCATGAAACTACCTTCGTCTGTCTCGGAGGGGTGACGTATCACCATCTTCCATTAACATATGGTGTGTCATGTAGTGTCGTGTCTAGTTTGTTTTATGCAACTGGCAAACTGCAGTATTATTATTCAAATATAGATTTAGTATTTTCAGAAATCCCAATTAGAAGAAATCTAAACCCAGTAGTTAGTGCCAAAGATGCAGAATTCATGGGTGAGTTTTTCTAAACAACAAACCCAATAGACATAACATGCTCATACGAATAACCTTACATGTATTTTGCGTGATGAAGAAAAAGATTTCTTAAATTTAGTAGAAGAAAGGCGGCAGGATTTCCAAAAGAAGGCTGTTGAACAAAAGTCACATGTACCACTGTGGACTAGTAAGGAAGGGGACTATAAGAAAGGCGAGACTCATGCTGCAATGTCCCTAGACTTGTCAAGAATGGGGAAATTCGGTCTACATAGACTAAAAACAGACTTTAACAACATTTTCATTGGTACTAGTGAATGTGAACATACCTTCCTGATTATGGGAGGATGGGGACTAAAAGGTGGATCCGATCCTGTATTTCCAGGAGTGTACTATGTATGTGGTAAAAATGCCTACTATAGGTTGCCAATGCGATGGTATGGCAGCTGTTATTTGGGAATAGTATTTCCAAAGGTATATCATATAACTAAGACCAATGAAATGGAAGAAGTCAGTCAGGGACTAACACGAACAAAAAGAGCAAGTTTTTATTTTTTTTATTACATTTTTTTATTGATACTTTTCAATATACAAAATAAGCAGACATGAGTACAGACAAGGCTACATTACTAATGTATATAAGGAACAAGTACATGGAATTAGTGAAGTACAGTTGAGGGCCAATAAAACACGATGAGCAGGTGAACCATACATCTGGACATCAGAGGCGTCACAATGAGGAATACCCAGTAATACACCTAGCAGCAGCATTCAAGGAGGGTACATGGGCGGGTAAGTGGAGGAACGAGGGGCCCAGCAGCAGCCCGGGGAGAGCATGAAAGGATCACGTGAGTGTTGTAACATCAGGCTGTGTGTTAGCAAAACTGGCAATAGGGTGTGTAAGCAGATAAGCTGTAAGGGGTCCCCAATTGTCTCGAGGGCGAGAGGTCGGGGGGAGCAGTTCAGCAAAAACTGACATTTGATCCTGCCAAACTACCATGTCTCGAATCCACTCAAACTTGGGCGCCCTTCCCCGGCCCCATCGGCAGGCAACACGCCGCTTGGCGAGGAGGAGACTGAATGAAACGAATTGCCTGTATGTCACTGCTATAGGTGCGGTATAACCAAGGAGAGCTAAAAGGGGAGTGTGCGGGAGTGAAAGCGATGTCATCTGCTCCAGAGCCTCTAACACAAGTGACCAATACTCCTGCACTGCAGCGCAGTCCCATGCCAAGTGGAGGAAATCCGCCCCTGGAGCCCCACATCGGCTGCATCTATCATCAGTTCGTAGTTTGAAGCGATGAAGTTTAGCTGGTGTATAGTATGTACGGTGTAAGTATGTGTAATGAAGGATGCGGAGGCGGCTGCTGGACGTGCCGTGCTCCGTTTGCCGACAGCAGTAAGTCCACTGCTCCTCCGTGACAGCCAGCCCCAATTCCTCAGACCATTTATCCCTGGGTGCGGTGTGCGGAGCGTACTGGGTGTTGTACAGAGAGCGGTAGAGGGAGGAAACTAGATGAGATGCAGCGTCGTCAGCTAGGATCATACGAAGCGGGAAAAGTTCCGGAGGCTCTCGGGGGAAGTATGGAATATATTCTTTAAAGCCTTGGCGCAACCGGATATAGAGAAAAATGTCCATGGGGGAGGGGGGACATGCAGAAAAGAGTTGTTGTGGAGTACGGAACTGGCCTTGAAGGTAGAGATCTCCCCAGGTCTTAATCCCATATTTAACTAGAGTTTTCTTAAATATTCCCTCCTGAAGGACTGGCATGTTCGGGTGATATGTCAAAGGCAGCAGAGGCGAGTACAGTATAGGGAACAGAGTTCTTGTGACAATGCGCTGCCAGGCCCGCACAGTGCTAATAATCGGAGAAGGAGCCTCTGTGCGTGATGAGTTGGCAGTGAATATAGCGCCGTCTAGAGGTATGGGGTCTGAGAGCCAATGTTCAGCGGCCACTTGGGGCATGTATCTAGGGGGGTGGAACCAATAGTGCGCATAGTGGACCTGTGCACAGGTGTAGTAGAGCTCAAAATCGGGTATATCAAAACCCCCTTGTGCGTAGGGCCGGGTGAGGATATCCCACTGCACTCTGGGTTGTTTGCCACCCCAGGTGAGTCGAATGAGTTCCGTCCGGAGCATCGCGAAGAAGGTTCTACCCGGGTGATAAGGTATGTTCGTGAATAAGTAAAGAAGTTTAGGAAGGAGGACCATTTTAATTAGAGATATGCGGCCCGCAATGGACAGCGGGAGGGCGATCCAGCGCGTGACATTGTCCCGAATTCCATCGAGGACACGGCCATAGGTGACGCATCAGTTCTTCATGGTTCGCAGAGATCCAGATTCCAAGGTATTTAACCTCGTCAGGGCACCACGCAATTGGAAAGTCCGGGGCAAACTCTGTGACCGATGAGGTGAGGGGAAAGAGTTGAGATTTAGACCAGTTTATGTAAATCCCTGAGAGGCCTCCGAATCTCACAAACTCCCCAAGTAACGGATTGAGGTTTATTTGGGGTTCCCTGACATATAGGGTAATGTCGTCCGCGTAGAGAGAGATCAGTATGTGACGGAGCGGACAGCGGAGGGCCTTATCTTGATGATACTGTCTAATTTTGGCAGCAAGGGGTTCGATCGGCAAAGCGAACAGGAGCGGCGACAGCGGGCATCCCTGCCGGGTCCCACGAGATATAAGGATAGGGGAAGAAGAGTGACCATTAACAAGAATTTTTGCGACCGGCTCGGTATAGAGGAGGCGGATCCAAGACAGGAATCCCCGCGGAAATCCCATGTTCTGTAAAATAACAAAGAAGTAGTCCCATTCGAGCGAATCGAACGCTTTTGTTGCGTCGAGGAAAACGGCGGCCAGAGGGATCTTTGGATCCACCGAACGGAGAATTGAGAAGAGCGTGCGGAGATTATGCGAAGTCGCCCGGCCAGGAATGAAACCGGCTTGGTCGGGGAGCACCAGCTTGTCCATTAACAGGCTGAGGCGATTAGCGCGGACTTTAGCAAGGATTTTTGTATCAGTATTAAGGATAGAGGTCGGTATGAGTCGCAGCAATCCGCCGCCTTGCCCGGTTTAAGAAGAGAAGTGATTAATGCCATCCTCAGAGGGGGGTAAATAGCCAAGCTCCAGCGCTTCGTTAAAGACAAGTTTGAGGACGGGGAGCAGTTGAGAGATATAAGCTTTATAAAAATCCACGGGGAAGCCGTCAGAGCCAGGGGCCTTGCCAGACTGCATTTTCATTATCGCCTCGTGGATTTCATCATTATGAAAGGGGGCTACAAGGAATTCCCGTTGCTCATCACTCAGCCAGCCTAGGGTAATGTCCTGTAAAAAGGGGGTAAAGTCAGGGGGGGTCGACCCTGCTGGTTCCATACAGGCTGGAATAGAACTCCGTGAAAGTGCGCAGGATGTCCTGTCCATCTCTGTGTAGCATGCCATCCGAGTTTTTTATCTCAAGGACGTAATTGGGGAATCTAGGGCGCCGTATCAATTGCGCTAGCTGCCTGCCTGGGTGCTCACCCTCGCCATATCTGCGCGCGAGGGAATATCTGCCGCGAAAACGCGCCTCGGAGTCTGCCGTCTCTTTAAATTCTGTAAGCTTATCTCTAAAAGCAGAGAGGGACTGCCCCGAGTTAGGACCGCAAAGGTCCACTTCCAGTTGCTTAAGTTCACCCTCCAGTTTATGAAGAGTGCGGCGCAAATCGCGCAGGACCCCAAAACCCTTGGCCATGCAAACCCCATGCAGTGTGACTTTGAAGGCCTCCCACACCACCCCCACTGATGAGACTGAGTCTATATTGGTTTGAAAAAAGGAGGTGATCTCCTCCCCGATCTCAGCCCTGAACACCGTATCGAGCAGAGTCTCCGGGGCAAACCGCCACATTCGGGGAGCGGACCGCTGGTCGGGCGGGGCAATCATTATGAGCACTGGTGAATGATCGGAATAGGTCCTGGAGAGGTGGGTGGCCCGTTCAACCCAGGAGATGGCTCCCCGGGAAACCACCCAGTAATCCAAGCGGGCCCAGGATGCATGGAGAGCAGTATAATGGGTACCCTCCCGGACCCCACGATGAAGGTGACGCCAGACATCAGTGAGCCCATGTGTCCCAAGCAGTCCCTGTATGGTTGCGTGTGTCCTGGTGTAGTGAGAGGAATGAGGGTTAGACCTATCCACCGCTGGGTCAAAGGCAGAGTTAAAATCTCCCCCCCATATGATGTGAGTGGATCCTATTTGGAGAATACGACCCCATAATGTGGTGTAAAAATCCGAGTCATCCGTATTTGGGCCATAGCTACACACTATCGTGATCGACTGAGACCCAAGTGTCCCCCAAAGCATACAACTGCGTTCCATGCGGTCCTGTATCGAGCCTCCCAGTATGAATGGAGAATTCCGCTTAACTAGGATTGCCATCCCCCTAGAGTATGTGGAATAAGAGGAGAAGACCCGCGTCATTGCCCATCTACCAGCGAATGTAGGAGAGCGAGAAGGGTCAAGGTGAGTTTCCTGCAGCACTGCTATGTGCACGTGATGTCTATCCAAATAGGAAAGGACATTCCTGCATTTCCGAGGGTCCCGGAGGCCTCTGACGTTCCAGGAGATTAAATTAAGACGCAGAGGTTCAGGGTGTAAGGGCTTGAGGAAATATGTGACGCAAATGGATGAGTGGCCTACAGAGGATATAATACCATGTATGTCGAAATACCAAGTCTGCACCTGTCAAGTGAATTGTAATACAATACGAACGATGAGCATAAACCCCCCCTCGTCCCCCCACCCACAGCAGCACCCCAAATGTGCTGACAGTACTACCTTCGCCCAAAACAACAAGCACAGTGCAACCAAACAGTAAGGAAAGAGACATTATGCAAAAATGTGACCTGAGGGGGATCGCCCATGTGGGGGTACGCCAGTGGGCAACGAGAGAACCTCCCCCAATGCTGTTAAGCGGGGGGGAGGGGACTTGGCAATCAGGCTGGGTAGGACAAACGATCTCCAGCAAATATAGAATGACGCATCCAGCGCAGGCGTCATCAGCTGAAGGCCTTAATATGTCAACAGAAGAGAGAACCAGATAATAACAGTGAATGTCAAAAGTACTCAGCCAATATGCACGCTGTGCCAGCACTTATCTGTGGTCTGAAAGTTGAGCGTGAAATAGGTCCGCCCAAAGTGGGCAGGTGGGACTGAGGGTGCACATCGGCTCGCGTCTCCGCCGGAACTCACAGACGGGAGGTCAGGAATACGGCGAGGTCAGTTCACCTCGGAGCGCCGAAAGCCACAGGTAATTAGTTCAGTTAGTGCACCATAGAGAAGGCGTCCACGGCCTAAGGATGGAAAGTTCAGTCAGCACTCAGCGATGGAGATTGGGACAGGCGATCCGGGGCCCCCCCGCCTGGGTGCTTTTCCTAACAGAGCGGAGAAAGTCTTCTACTTGTTGATCAGACGTGAAGAAATGATGCTTGTCACAGTAGGTGACCCGCAAGCGTGCAGGGTACAGCAGGGCATATTCAATCTGGAGCTTGCGGAGCTTTTGCTTGGCCGGAAGCAGTTTGCGCCGGGCCTCCTGAACTGCCATTGTAAAATCGGGGTATATGGAAAAGCTGTTGCCCTCAAAGTGCAGGTTCTGGCGCTCCCTGGCCAGCCTCAGCGCAGCATCCCGGTCTCTATAGTTGAGAAGGCGCGCGACTATTGGCCGTGGAGCAGCTCCGGGAGCCGGGCGAGGGCCAAGGGAGCGGTGCGCCCGTTCAACGATGAACTGAGAGGAGAAGGCTTCTGCCCCGAAGGTAGTGCGCAGGAGACGTTCAAGAAAGTCCTCCATTCGGCCAGTATTCGTGCTCTCAGGAATGCCAATGACGCGGATGTTGTTGTGGCGACTCCTAGCCTCCAAATCCTCATTTTTGGCCGCTATCACCTTCAGGAGTTTGTCCATCTGGGCCACGTGTTGGGACACCTGCGAATTGGAGTCTTCAGCGTCCGAGATGAGTTTTTCCGCCTCCTTAAGCCGCTCATCGTGCTTCTCCACCTTTAGGACTATGTAATCCATGCGAGTATTCATGGAATCCATCTTGCTGGAAAGGTCGGTCAGGCTGCGCTTCATGTCCAACAAGAGGGATTTTACCTCGTCGTCAGGGGCTGGTGGAGAGACAGAGGGAGGCGCCGAGACCTGGGGGTCCGCATCTTCAGCATTGGAGCGGGTAACAGCCCTCTTAGTGTCAAATGGAAGCTTGGTTTGGCGGCCCTCAGGCTTCCCCATAATGAAGGCGCTCTGGAGACAAGACACCAAGTACAGAGGGAGTCGGCCGTGTCCCAACCCTGCAGGAATAGCGACAATGTGGCGAAAACAGAGGGAGCAGCAGTACTGGACAAAGCGGTGTTTGTAGAGTGCCAGGAGCGGCGGCGACCGTCAGGAAGAGAAGTCAAGGGACCCCAGATGTAGTGGGTCAGTGCAGGAGTTGTTGTAGAGAGATTTGAGCTCAGCACATCAGGAGATTCGCGGAGGCGCCAGCCACCGCAGGCCGATCCAGCACCCCGTCCCGGTGTAAAAGGTGCGGGCGGAAAATTGCTGAGGCCTAGGAAGAGGCGACCAAGGTGGTCCAGGCCCGGAGCGCTGCCGCGGGTTGAAGGTGAATTTGGGCCGCACCAGCTGGTAATGTAAGAGGTGCTGCGCTGTTAAAATTGAGCGCGAGAGCACCGTGCATCATCCTCGGCAAATGGCGGCAGGCGAGGTGGTAGAAGTCTGAGCCAGGTATGGAGTCCCTTAGGATCGACAGCGCTAGGCAACCAGAACGTCAGCATTGCCGAGGAGCCAGAGTTCACAGCGCTTCGCGCGGGGGCAGAGGAAGGAAGAGGCGGCCCCAGCGAGCGCCGAGGCAGCGATGATTAGTGCCGCGCCGGGGGTGGAGCGTCTCACCGTGCGTCGTGGTGTGTGCTGGGGCCAACGGGCCCGGATCCTCCGCTGCGGTGTCCGCGCCGCCAGTGACAGGCGCCAATAACGCCAGTGATGAGCCGCGTTCAGGGGGAATCCGGTCCGCCGCCGCAGGTTGAGGAGGAGGATGGTCTCCAGGCCGCGGGGCCCGTGCGCCACGTGTGAATCCCCGGCTCTTTCCCAGACAGCCGAGCCGTACGCGGGTCACCGCAGGGCGCCGCCTCTGTCCCCAGCAGAGCCCGACAGTTCGTAACAGCGCCGGAGGTCACCCGCAGGGGCTGAAAGCAGATCGGCAGGAAGCTGGCAGTCTCAGGAGGCGATTACATTGCAGCAAGCTGACATTGAGGTATCGAGGAGGGAGAGAGTGTAAGAGAGAGATGAGCCACAAATGCGTCGGGATTTAGAAAGGTTTAGTAAGTATTTTCCCTGTCCTGATCCTGTCCTATAGTCTTGGACTCCTGATCCTAAACTCAGGGGTCCCTTACCAGTCCTTTGGCCAGAGGGGTGGTTTTCCGTTTCCTAAATAGGTAATATAAATTTGCATACTTTCTTTTGCAAATGTATTTTACATGAATCTGCTGTCTCTTCATCTATCCTCTCTCATGTGTTTATTACTGTTGAAAGTTTGTGTTATTGACTGACTTTGATTAATTGAATTTTTCTTCTATGGATGATGGAGTTTGCACTGTGAACTGTATCAATGAGCGTTCGTTTATGACTAAAATTTAGATAAAACTTATGAATCTTACTCAGAGACTGTGGTCATTTATTAAATACCGTGCATTAGTTAGATAGAGGTTAATATCACCATCAACTAACTCAACTAATGGTCCATTGACCTGAGGAAAAGTTTGTTGTTTGTGATGATTAGTTAGTATTGAAGTTACATGAAAAGTGGTGTTGCATAAGTAACTAACTAATCCGAACACAGGAGATTTATAAAAACTTGACCCACATTTCCAGCAAAGAAGATTAGCCAGGGAGTGTGATTGCACTGTTTTGCGTAGTCTGAATTATGGGCCCATTGAATGAGTTGACTGCGTACGTTTTGCTCCCTGGCCTTTCGCGCTGGATCACTGCTTTCTGCTGCTGCCTGACTGGCAGCAGCAGAAATCAGAAAGCCCCCCCGACCCCCCGCGTCCTGGCGCTCGGCTCGGGACTGAGTTTTGAAAAATAAAATGGTAATAAATTAACTTCATTACCATTTTATTTTTCTATCTCTGAGGGCAATGTTTTAGTGGGGCGACGCTCTCCTTAACGGAGGAGCCGCTCCTGCCTTCTGATGGTTGCTGCCTGAACACAAAGATACAACCTAGGGCACAGATAAGCTGCTGAATTCTATTTGACCTATTCAGAGTTAGATGGGAATAGGTGTTTGGAGGTCTGTACAAAAGAAGTTTATTATTAAAGGTATTTCTACAGTGTGAACCAGGCCACTTGAGCAACGTAGCATTTTTCAATTACAAATAGCAACAGTTAAAATTGTATGCGGGATAGAGAAAAAGACATGGTATAAAGGAATAAAATGGGAGTTTCAGTTTTGGGATTTATAGGACAAGTCAGGATTCGCTTCTAGAATTTCTCGCCTCCAGTAGTTCGGAATTTATTCTTCGCCATTACAAGCTTTAATAGTTAATTCTCCGTGCCTGGAAGTTAACTTAGCTGGGAATGTTTAGGGTGTAACGCCACAGTCAGTGTATATACAAATTATGATACCAGGGATTATTTAGTTTGGAGCAGAGTATCATTAGCACTTCAGTGCCCGATCCTATATTAATTTCATCCCCATCTACTTTCTGTTAACTTATCAACTAACGTTTTGCCCTTGCTTTAGAATAAAATTCCTTTTATTCTCATCACCTGATCACGATGGGACAACCGATGAGAAAGGTTTTGCCATCTGTTTTTTTTAAAAACTTTATTTATAGATTTTGCAGCATACAACAATGCATAAGGTGCACAGGGCATCTCATAGCTACAGCAGAGCAGGAGCGTGGTAACAGGCAAGTGTAAATGCAGTCGACAACAGGCAGCAATGCATAACATCTTTACACAATGTAAAATTTAGGCTGTATATATCTTTACACAAGTTCGTTATCACAGCAAACATTTAGTAGATTTACACAGGAGTGCGTGCGCGTTTTATTCATAGTGTAAGCTATCTGGTGGGGCTAATCCTAGCGTCTAGGCGGGTGTACTATTTAGGTGTGTTACATTACCCTCCGTGAGCTTAGAGATATAGTTAAGATCTAGGGATAGGCTACATGGAGGTTAGGAATTGTGTATTTGTTGTCGCTAGGGGCTCAGGGGCCACCCCCTCTGTACGTGCGCTGGCCCATGTCACGAACGGGGCCCATATGTCCTTGGGCCGTGAAGCCATGGGCATTAGGTCCCAGTATGCCGTTAGCATCTCCTGGCAATATGTAATGTCGTGTAACCAGGTGTCAACTTTGGGTGCCCTGGATGAACCCCAGTGCATCGCAATATGGCGCTTGACCAGGAGGAGCATCATGGCCGACAGCCAACCCACTCCCGGAGGAGCATCAGCTACATGACCCAATAGGGCCGTTAGGGGAGTGCGGTCCAGACGAAATCCCGTCACTTCGTTAATAATGTCAAATACCTTGTCCCAAAACTGTGAGATGGTTTGGCAGGTCCACACCAGGTGGAGAAAGGAGGGTTGTGTGTCAGCACATTTACAGCATTTGGTGTCAGGGCGCAGCCCCATTTTGTGGAGTTGTATTGGCGTGAATATACTTAAGATGAAGGAGCCTCAACTTGTAGTTGGGGGAAAGATATTTAAGCTGTGAGCAGCAGAAAGCGGTGGGAGGAGGATCAAGGTCGTTACTCCATTGCTCTAGCGCTTTGGGTGTCGTGATCGGTGAGGTCAATTGTGTGGAGTTATAAATACGTGTAATTAGTTTCCTGGGCGACGGGTTCGCCAATATGTTCTCTAGTGCAGCCAGCGGCGGCGCTGCAGTGGGAAAGGCAGTGTGAATCTGTTTACAATTGGCTCTTAGCTGGTAGTAGAGGAAGTGTTCTAGAATGGGCGTCTGGGCATTGTCAGGGCTCTGTGGTCTGGCCAGGAACACATTTTCTGGACAGAGATCACCAAAGGTAGCCAGCCCCATCTGACGCGCACGTTGGATAGAGCCAGTGTCGTGCATGGGGGAAGGCTAGGGTGATGTGCCAGTGGTATTGATAGTGCAAACAATAATGGAGCATTTGCGCGCCCGAAAGGTTTTGCCATCTCTTACCATCTCAAAATTACATTCAGTATTGTCAAAGAATTTTTTTTCATTTTTCTACTTTTTCCAGATTTTTTAGCTAAAGTGTTGCTGGTCGGCAACCTTGTTAAGAAAATAAACTTCACAAAACACAGAATGCAGATGGTAAACATATAGAACAACATCAAATACATCCTCTACAACCTAGCAAAGCCCAGGGACACTTTGGCATCCCTGCAGCTACAATAAGTTGATCTGTACACAACGTCATCCCAAAGCCAAATGTTCGCAAATCATTAAAACAAAGTTAATCCAACCATCAATCAATCAATCAGGGGAATTGTAAGCGCGCTACTCACCCGTGAGGGTCTCAAGGTGCTGGTGGGGGGGGTTGAGTAAGCAGCTCCGTTCAGTCGAAGAGCCAGGTCTTGAGCGTCTTCCTGAAGATGTTCAGGGAGGGGGCGCGTCTGATGTTGAGCAGGAGCTCGTTCCAGGTCTTGGCTGCGATGTAGGAGAAGGTTCTTCCACCTGTTCTGGCTCTGCGGATGCGCAGGATTTCAGCGAGGGCGAGGTCGGCGGATCGGAGGTTTCTCTTGGGTACGTGGAAGGAGATTCTCTTGTTGAGGTATTGGGGTCCGGTGTTGCGGATGCATTTGTAGGCATGGGTGAGTATCTTGAAAGTGACTCTTCTCAACAGGGAGCCAGTGGAGGTTCCGTAGGTGTTGGGTGGTGTGCTCGTGTCGAGGAATGTCGAGGACGAGTCTGGCTGCGGTGTTCTGTATGGTCTCGAGCTTGCGGAGCAGAGACTTGTTGATCCCGGCGTAGAGGGCGTTTCCGTAGTCCAGTCTGCTGGTTATGAGTGCGTGGGTGACGGCCTTCCTTGATTTGGGGGGGATCCACTTGAAGGTCTTTCGGAGGGAGTTGAAGCAGCTGGAGGCGACGGCGTTGACCTGTCGGGTCATGGAGAGGGAGGAGTCGAGTACGATGCCGAGGTTTCGGGCGTGGTTCGTGGGTGTGGGGGGGCTGCCGAGGGCAGTAGGCCACCAGGTGTTGTCCCATGCCGAGGGGAAGGGTCCGAGGACTTCTGTCTTCTCAGAGTTGAGCTTCAGGCAGTTTCTGCTGATCCAGGATGCGACGTCCGTCATTCCTTCCTGGAAATTGAGTCTGGTGGTGATTGGGTCCTTGGTGAGGGAGAGGATGAGCTGGGTGTCGTCGGCGTAGGATACTATACTGAGCCTGTGCTGTCGGACAATGGCGGCGAGGGGGGCCATGTAGATGTTGAAGAGCGTGGGGCTGAGCCATGATCCTTGGGGCACTCCGCAATTGATTTCCGTGGGTTCGGAGAGGAAAGGTGGTAGTCTGATTCTTTGGGTTCTGCCAGTGATGAACGAGCTGATCCAGTCGAGGGCGGTTCCTTGTATGCCGGCGTCGTGGAGTCTGGGGGTGAGTGTGCGGTGGGAGACAGTGTCGAACGCTGCAGAGAGGTCGAGTAGGATCAGGGCCGCGGTGTGTCCTTGGTCGAGGAGGGTGCGGATGTCGTCTGTGGCGGCGAGTAGGGCGGTTTCGGTGCTGTGGTTGCTGCGGAATCCGGATTGGGAGGGGTCGAGGATGGAGTTTTCTTCGATGAATTTGGTTAGTTGTGCATCGACGGTCTTCTCTGTGACTTTAGCCGCGAAGGGGAGGAGGGAGATGGGTCGGTAGTTCTTGAGGTCGGTGGAGTCTGCTGAGGGCTTCTTGAGCAGGGGTCTGACTTCTGCGCGTTTCCAGTCATCGGGAAAGATGCCGATCTTGAAGGTGGTGTTGGTGTGTCGTAGTTCGGGAGCGATGGCGGTGGGGGCTCTGTGGAAAATGTGCAGGGGGCAGGGGTCCGTGGGGGTCCCCGAGTGGCTGCCTTTCATGGTCGAAGTGGTGTCTTTGGTGGTGACTGGGGTCCAGGAGGAGATGGTGGGCTGGATGGCGTTGTTGGAGCAGGAAGTGGTTTCGGAGTTGGGTGTCTCGTCGTTGAATTTGTCGTAGAGTGCCTTGATTTTTAGATGGAAGTAGGATCCCAGCTTGTCGCAGAGGTCCTGGGAAGGGGTGATGTCCGTGGTTTCGCTGGGGGGCTTGGTGAATTCCTGGATGACGCTGAAGAGTTGCCGGCGTTGGCGAGGATCTTGTTTTGGATGAAGGTCCTTTTGGTGGATCTGATGCATTGGTGGTATTCTGTCATGGCGTTTTTGTAGGTGGCGTGATCTTCTGGCATTTTGCTGTTTCTCCAGTTCTTTTCAAGACGTCTGCAGGTGCGTCTGGATTCTTGGAGGACGGCGGTGAACCAAGTGGCTTTCCTGGGGCGTTGTCTGTCGGGGTTGCATAGTGGTGCAAGCTTGTCTGCGCAGCTGGAGATCCATCTGTGGAGTCCTTTGGCTGCGAGGTTGGCGTCGGTCGACGTGGTGGGGGCGTCGCGGTCGAGGGTGGAGTTGAGTTGTTCCTCAGTGACTTTGCTCCAGTTCCTTCGTGGGGGGCGCAGTGCAGGTTTGGGCGTGGTGGGTTTGTTGACGTGGAAGTGTACGCAGTGGTGGTCTGTCCAAGGGGGTTGCGTGGTGTGGCTGAAGTGGATGGGGTCGAGGGTGTGTCCTGCCTTGTGGGTGGGCGTGGTGACGAGCTGTTTCAGTCCGATGTTGGCGAGGTTGTCCAGGAGGGCGGCAGAGTTGGGGTCGCTGGGGTTGTCTAGGTGAAAGTTCAGGTCTCCGATGAGTATGTAGTCCATGGAGGCGATGGCGTGGGGTGCGATGAGGTCGGCGATGGTAGTGGCGAACGAAGCGCGGGGTCCGGGGGGGTCTGTAGGCGAGGGTGCCGCGGAGTGAGGTTCTGGGGATGGTCTGGATCTGGAAGTGACGGTGTTCGGTGGTGAGGAAGGAGTCCTTCGTGGTGGAGAGTCGGAGGGAGCTCTTGTGTACGATGGCGAGTCCTCCTCCTGGGCGGTCCTCCCGCTGGATCTTGTATCTGTCGGGGATGGCGGTGGCAATGTCGGGGGCGGAGGAGGCGTTGGTCCAGGTTTCTGTAAAGAAGGCGATGTTTGGCGAGAGGGTGTCGAGGAAGTCCCAGATCTCTACGGCGTGTCTGTGCAGGGAGCACATGTTGAGGAGGATGCACTTCAGGGCTTCGGTGTTCGGTGCGGGGGCCGTGGGGTTGCGGTCCGTGGTGAAGGATTGGCGGCAGTGACGGCGGGAGAACTGGCCGTGGGTGGTGTTTGGCATCCGTTGTTGTTCCTTCCGGGGTTGAGTGCGAGGAGGGCAGCGGACTTGTAGCAGTGGGAGGTCGCAGATCCAGGGTTCCTGGCGCTGGCCGCGGTCGGGCTTGCCGTTGGCACGCCAGCGGCGCGGCCGCCATTAAGTAGGGGGTGGGGGGAGAGCAGCTGGGAGGCGGGAGCAGGAGACCGGCAGAGGGGGGCCGCTAGAAGGAAGACAGAAAAATGGGCACAGAAAGACAGAAAAACGGCACAGAGACAGACAGCAGTGGCCAGCAGAAGAGCAAGGCTCTCCCACTGGACCACCAGGGATGAGGTGCAGGCAGGAGCCTGCGGGTGGAGGAGGGCCTCGAACACCTACCTGCACAGGGGCAGCGGCAGCAGCACTACCGCGGAGCTGTTGGGGGAGAGAGAAGGTCTCTGACCAGGAGGTCAGAGGTCTAGCTCTGTCGTCCCAGCAGTGGCCACCATTAAGTAGGGGAGGGGGGAGGGAAGAGCAGCTGGGAGGCGGGAGTGGGAACCGGCGGGGGGGAGGGGCCGCGGGGGCAGCAGCGGCGGGAAAAGGGCACAGAGAGTAACGGTCCCAGAGGACTCAGAAGAAACCCTTTGGAAGACAGAAGGTTGGAGAGCCACCCCACTTGTGGATGCCCGGGGACCAGGTTACCTACACCAGGGAAGCCGGGTGCATAGGAGTGAAGGGACGTCAGAACCTGCTGTAGACAAAAATGGAAGACTTCGAAGAAGATGCCTCTGGAGAAGACTGTGAAAGAGTCCGGTGGAATCCAAGGGTGGATTCTGTAAGAGAAGAACCTGTAAGCAGAGGGACAGAGTCTATGCCACTTGGAGGTGACCAGGAGACACGGAGACAATTGCTACCGATGTCGGGAGGTTCTGCAGAGTCAACAGTGACCTTGTCGCTGCAGCTGTGAGGATCAGGTAACACTGAGGAAGATAAGGAGCCATGCATGAGCTGTACCACGTTGGATGTCGGTGACTAGGTGGTCAGTTTCTGCCGTGAGCACCAACAAGCCTTGGTAGCCACAACCGGCGTGGAAGACGAAAAAGGAGAAACATTTGTACCAGCAAGGTCCAAGGGACTCACCAACAGCAGGAGAGTCAGAGCAAGCCCAAGCAAGCAGGGGAGCCCACTGAAGCAAGAGAAGACCCTTTGGAGAACCCACAGGCCGAAGGCACAGGAGTTGCAAGAGGACCTTGAGCAGCTCACTAAAGATGAAGGTCCACGGTACAGAGGATGTGGTGAGGATGCTGATCTTGGAAGGAAGAAATGCAGGAGGCTGGAGCTTCTTGTAGCCCGAAGATCTCTGGAGTGCAGAGCCAACAAGCCTTTGAAACGGCAAGTCGGCGCGGTGCACAGGGGTTTGGTCCCAGCAGTTCCAACGAGGGATACTGGCCTCAAAATTGCAGAGAGGACAGGTCAGGCCTCAAGTGAGTTGGAGAACCACCACCTGTGTTGCTGAGCCTTGGGAAGTCCGTAGGACGACAGGAGCAGCAGACCGGCCAGCTTTGTTGCGGTGCCTGCAGATGCAACAGAGTGACTCCTTTACTCCAAGGGAGATTTCTTCAGGTGTCCTTGATGCCCACAGGTCTGTTGAAGAGACCTGGAAGAAGCACAGACGACGAAGAAGACTTGAAGAACAGCAAGACCAGGAGCAGCAGGACTCTTCCTTGTTACAATCTCTGTTCCAGTCGAAGTCCAACGAAGTCCAAATGTCCAGACAAGTGAAGAGTAACATAGTTTCAGGGTTGAGTCTTGTCCCACGACGAATCTAAGGACCCACCCACAGGAAAGCCCTTAAGTACCCTAAAGAAAGGGTTGGAACAACTCAGGGGTCCCTCTCAGAGGAGGGGCTGGACAGACGGGAGGATACTCCCATGTACTTTGTCGCGTTTCGCACCAGAGCAGGAGTCAAGGGCTCCCTGAACTGGCTCAAACTCAAGTATGCAAAGAGAGAACCAAATGATCCCCTTCAAAGCAGTCTGGTGGCGCTGACAAGTACCCCCACCCCAGCCCAATACATTAAGTCCTGTCTGGGAGGTGGTCACACCTCCCTGCAACAGGAAACCTATTGTTCTACCTTCCCCTGCTCAAGCTCAGGTCAGCAGCAGTAGGGCAGAATCGTGTCTGTGGTTGGCAGCAGCACTAGCCTGCTTGCAGACCCTGAAAGGCTGTTACCGGGAGTACAGGGGGGGGGGTCCCCTAAGGAGCCCCCCAGTACATGGGATCATACTTCCAACACTGGAATCGGCATTGGGGTATGATTCCAACATGTTTTATAACAAACATGACCAGCTTTGGTACAGCCACTAAATAGTTCGACATCTCGTAATGACGGAATTCCACTATATTTATAAAAATGGCTGACCGCACTTACAAAGCCTGGAGAATCGACTCCGGTGTTTGTAGGGGGTTTCCTGCTCAAGCAGTCACCCTCACACTTAAAACCAAGCACCCTGCCCTCAGGACTGAAGAGCCTGCCATCAGGGTAACTTATAGATTCAAAGTGCAGTGACCTCAGATACAAGGAAACTTACATCTGTCATGAGAGGTGCAAGCACCAACTCACACAGGCTGCAATGGCAGGCCTGTAGTCACAGGTTAAGTGGACTCCCATGGTGGCACAATACACTTCAGCCCTTGGAAAATCCCTGGTGTACCTATGCCCTGCGTACCATAGTACCATATACTAGGGACTTACAAGGGTACACCAGTAGCCAATTATGGAGGTACCAAAGTACTTACCAGGTCAATTTAGGGGAGAAAGCACAGTTGCTGGGGTCCCGATTAGCAGAACCCCAGCAGACTAGGTCAAAAACACACTGTCATCAAGCAAAAAGTGGGGGTAATCATGAAAGCAGATCCTAATTTCCTAGTCCATGCCTTTATGGGGAGGGAAGGCTGGAAATACAACAATGTCAGATTTCCTGAATTTGGTCTGGTAAGTTCTCAAAGCTGGGCTGCAGAGCTCTCTTATGTCCAAACTGAATACAATGTATTAGCTCTGTGGGGCGAAGGGCAGTTCTCAAACGGTTCTGGGATACACATTAGTGGCAAATCAAGGCCAATGAGAAGGCATGCCATCTTCAAAAATCATAATGCTGACCAATAATGCTAAATATCTTGTCCTGTGCATGTCCTTAATGTGGGCGGCCTAGTATGCAACTAAGTGGCAATTGCATGCTTATTTGACTTAATACTCTCCAAGTGAGTTCTCTCCTCTCTCTAGACCGATTTCAGCTCACGACAAAGATAGGGACTACAGAAGGCCACTGGGATGTAAAAGGGTCCCACAAAACTCAAACAGCCCGAGTAGGTGTATGGTATCTCCAAGCAGATCGGGAAGGAGATCAATTTAGGTAGTCAAGCCATTTTAGGCCAATACTGTATGTTCTGGCAGGGGTCTGGCCAGGATGTTGACTATCAAAAATAAAGAGGAAGGTGAACCTACAATGAGATTTCTGCTGGGGTGCAACTCTGAAAGTTGCCCCATTAACACAGAAGCCAGAATGGACTTAACTTTATGAAAGTAATCACCATTGTATGCTACATGCCATATGTCCTTGCAGAGTTCACCATTAATATTGTACATGATTTCCATGCACACCAGGTTTAAGCATAATCACAAAACATATATGGGCAAATAAGGGGTCACAGTAACGTAAAGCTATACGAATTTACAATGAAAGGCAGTAGGCACCCATCTCAAAGGGTACAGGTGAAAGGATCAAACATCAATCTCTTCTTGTGAGCAGACAGCAGTCTCTCTTCATAAAGGGTGGAAGTACACTTTAGTTGTAACCTTCTAGTCACCATTCTTCCAAGGGCCCATTTTTGTGGAGAATCCCCAAGTTTTATCAAAGTAACAGGATATTTAGCAGAAAAGCACAAGGCAAGCCAAAACTTATAAAATTGAGAGACTGTGAGACCCATTCAAATAACTATGAGGCACCATTGCCTCAAAACACACAATAAAAATGTAGCATTTAAAACAAATACAACAGCTCACTGGCGATATTAACAGGACATAGTTAAGGTACAATTTCAAATATGCGTTGGTGAAGCAGCATCGCTACATTTTAGAAGAATTTCCTTAATTGTGAAACATACAAAATGTTACTAAAGTAATATTTTATCAAAGGTAGAAAGATGACGGAGAAAGATTTGAGATAGGGTTTAGCTGGTGAGCAATGAAGCTATCTTGAAGCATAATGTGCTATTTACCCACTGTGCTTAAAAAAAAAAAAAAAAACACACGAAACGTAGACTGCAGTTTTTATGGAGCATGTACGATAATATATCACTTTCACAATGCACTAATTATAGCACATTATCATTTACGATGGGGTGTGTGGGATGCAACACTGGAAAGGTAGAGGTGGAAGGGAAATTAGCATGTGTAGTTGTGGCACAAGAAGCAGCAAATGTACTATGTGTAAGAGTATGACCAATCTTAGTCTGAACACTACATGTATTAGTAGAAGTAATTAGTTGTGGTTAAAGCAGAGCTACTAGTAGTAGCACCAGTACTAACAACAGCATACGGAGATATAGCATGAGTTATAGTACTAGGCCTATCAGTAACACCTGCACTACTATCACAAGTAGTAGTAGGACCTAGAGTATTGGTTCAAGTAGTGTTAATAAAACAGATCAAAAAGTAGCTCTAGACATAGTGGTGCTGGTATTAGTAAAAGCATTTTGCGTAGAACTACCAGAAGTCATAGTGCTGTTATTACCAACTGGTTTATGTATAGGAGTGCTGTTGATAGTAGAGCAGAAAATAGAAGTTGAAACTGTAGTAGTAGTAGCAGTCATAGACTAAAAGCTACTCATAAACGTAGCGGCAGTAGCAGTGACAAAGCAAATTCAGGGCAAACAAAACATTCCCACTTTATATATTGAGTCAAATAGCATTACTTTTCCATGCTTCTTTTTAAAATGTACATTTAGAAGCCCTATAAAAGGGATGCAATTTTATGGACCTCCCAATGAAAATATACTTGTAAATAGTGAGCAGATGTAATTGGCTTGATGAGTTTGATGACAGACAACTCTGGCCTCATAACACTCCACCAACAGTGCACATCCTAAGGATGTATATGATGATGAGATCCATAGAGTTACATGGACTGTGAAGGAGGAGGCAGAATACAGGATTACAAACACGAAACAGCTCAAACCAGGATAGAGGCCCATGAAAGGCAGAAAGGCAGGTGGTAGAGCTTCGTCCCTCTTTCCCAATATGCCTTTCAAAGATCTCAGAATGAAGGAAAAGTGAGAACGGGGGAAGTAAGGCTCTGCTGCTGGAAATGGTAGTTCGTTGTCAGATGCTCCTAACAGGAAAACTGTAGTCCAGTCTGAAGACCTTTGATCATTCAAACAGCCAAGACTCTTCAGGCTGGTCGCCTTACAACCAAGGTCCAGGACAGCACTGGACCCATGTGTGTATTAACAGCTTTCTCATACCTCCTTTACATGGTCAGGCACATCCAGACTCTTGGCTTCAGTTAGCTTCCTACATGGGACTCTAGACCCTGCAAATCTGAGGAAGATTGTAGCTCTGCACTCTGGAACATGTGGTCTGGGTTGGTCTTGTGGAGACAGAGTACACCGATTACTCTGACACTTGAGGAAAGTATTCCTCTAAAGGAGTGTCTTGGAATCCCTGGGGTGTGGCATTCTAGGCAAGGTTCATAAATATTTAATAATATCTAAATGGCCCCAATCAGTCCTGCCAAACCAAGGCTGAATTAGACTAAAGGGCTGATGCAAGTTTATATTTTAACCACTTTAACAAACTTCAGAAGTAAGGTTAAGCAATATGATTCACGATTTATAGTCTGTAGATAAACTATGCATACTTTTGAAAGAAGATCTTTGTAATTGTGTATGGCAGCAACAGTTTCAAATGTATCTTTAAATCTTGGAAGATGGCAAATGACACCCTAGCCTAAAGGTTCTACGATTTGCTGGAAAATCAAGTACAAAATCAGACCAGGAGCATGGAGGGAAATGTTGGTTTAGTATTGCATGCTAAACATAGGCACTAGAATAGTAATTTCCCCTCAACTATGCAAGCAGGTTAATAATGTAAAGGTGTTTATAAAACACAAATAATGTGACCTAAGTAAAGCAGGTTGCCTAGTGAAAAGTAACTGTGCCAAATCAACAGGCAACAGGCAATGCCATCATAAAACAGCAGGTTTTTTGAGAAGACAAGGGTACCCCAATATGTGAACCTTTAGGTGAAAGGAAGCGTGACATGCAGGGTGATAGTGAGGTTTAAAAAGGCATCGCATTGACAACAGTATAATGAGCTCCACAGTTATTTTACAAGGAGTAATAGGAGTTCATGTTGTATGGTGGTCGACGGCGTTTCGAACCCAATAAGTGGGGTTCATCTTCAGGACACGGGTGAGCAAGCTGAATTAGAAGAAAGGAAAATCATCCTTGGCCCATTCGTCTGTTAATGATGTGGGCAGCTGGTACTGATTTTTAAAATGGGCTGAAGGCGTGAATTAATGGCGCAAAAGAACTGAGTGGGAATGTCTGTCCAGGACTCGTGTTTGCTTATTTGGAGGGAACCCGGGATGGAAAGGCAGCTGGCCGGGATGATTGGTTTTGTATTTTTTAGAAAACGATGCCAGCAAAGGCAGAAGCAGGACGCTCCCGTCTGCACAGCTCCAGGCTCCCATTTAAAGGCCCTGCAGTTCGTTTTCTAAAAAATACAAAAAATACTGTTGTCAATGCGATGCCTTTTTAAACCTCACTATCACCCTGCATGTCACGCTTCCTTTCACCTAAATGTATGTGAGCACCTGAATACTATACAAAAAATTGTAAAATAAATGTCTATCATTTATCTGACCTACATGACCTTCCTCTGATCTTTCCTTTGCTCCCTCATGAATTAATTTCAAAATCTTAGAACCAAGTGTTCCCTGCTGGGTCACTTTCTCGCTTTGGACCATTTAGGCCACACCTGAACCACTGTTTCCTAGATATCATAAAACAGCAAGCATTTTTTATTTAAGCTGTCCCCATATTGCCTTTTGGCTCCTACGAAGCACCACTTCAAGCCAGTTCAACTAATATACCTAAGGGCACCAAATATATGTGCTGCTTCACCAAATAGTTTTAAGAAAGTATGCATTATTATTATAAGTCTGGCTCATGGAACAAGACCTGGGCATGTACAGCTCCCATTTTTGGTGGAAAACAGCACATGGCAACAACCTGATGTAATGCAGTAAAGCCTGGCATGGTACCAGTGAGCTCATAAAATATGTATGAAGCACAGAGCATTAGTTAATCAAAGTGGATTCAAACTTAAAGAATACCTTCATTACTTCTCTAACCAAGAAGTAAGCGGATCGTTCATAATGTTTAAAACATAAGCTGTGAAAAGAACATTACCTGTCTTGTCTGCTCAGATTTTGGAGGGACCTTAAAGCTGTGAACAGTATCATCAAAGCATTTCACCGAAAAAAAGCTTGCATCCGTGGGTTTTACCTTGGAAAAGAAGTAGAACAGGACTAAATATAGATTAACCTGTTATATCAAAAATTCAACGTTAAAGCAAGTAAAATGACCTAGAAAACTATTAGTTTCAATGAGAAATGTACCTATTGACTCTAAAGAACAAGTTACTGACCTTCAGTAATGCTCTTTCTGTTGGATACTATCTACCTGCAGATTCCTCACCTTTAGAATATCGCCATACACCACACTGGATAATGAAAACGTTCTCAGAAGTACTCCTAAGCACCAGCATGTGGCGCCATGCAGCTTCGCAGTGACTCTGCTCCACCCTGGATGTGACAGAGTGGAGCCCAATATAAGTACCACCCCTGCACTCTGACATAAGTTTCTTTCTTGGCTCTGTCCGCACCCTCGAATGCAGAGCACACACCCAATCAAAGGTACCAGTGTTCAGAACTCTAATTTAGGACCTATTCAGATGGAAAGAGAGACCATGCCACAGAAAGAGGTAGGATGGCAGAGGAGAATCTGCAGCTATAAAGAATATGCACCAAAAAGCTCTGCAGAACCGAACAGGCAAAAAGATCTTTCAGGCGGACCCGGCTGTCAAGACAGTAGTGCTTCGTGGACATGTGTACTGATGCACATGTCAAGGCCCGAAAGATATCTTGAACAGGCACTCCTCGTTACAACTCAGTGGTAGCAGCCTTGGCCCTGGTGGAATGAGCCCTCAGTCCTTCTGAAGGCTGCTCCTTCACCAATGCATAACATGCCTTAATGTAGAGGAAACTTGATTATGTTTTTTTCTGCACCACCTTTTCTATCTTTGCCTTAGAGAACCCTACAAAAAGCTGATCATCGACCCAATGGTCTTTGGTGCGATCAATGTAAAAATTCAAGGTTCTCTTTTTCGGTCCAGTCAAAGCAGTCTCTTTTCCTCATTTGAGGAGTGAAGTGGAGAAAAGAACGTTGGGCGGGTAAGGGACTGCCCAACATGAAAAGAAGTCACAACTTTTGGCAAAAAGGCCACACTGGTCCTCAACACCGATTTACTTGGGGAAAAGGGTGGTGTAAGGTGGTCTGCACCAAGAGACCTTGGAGCTCACTCATGCAAAGAGCTGAAGTAATCGTTACGAGGGAGACACCCTTTAGAGTCAGAAGAAGTAGCGCACAGTTATTCATCAGCTCGAAGAGAGTACACGTGAGAAAAGTCAGGACGAGATTGAGATTCAACTGTGGCATCACAAATCGTTTTAGAGGAAACTTGTGGGTTAAACCTTATATGACCTCAGCGCAACCAGTCATTTAAAATAACATGGCTAGTATGGCCAAAGCAAAAAAGCTGAAAGGGTCGACAAATAACATATAATTGAGTCCACACCAACCCCTTGCTGTGCCAAAGACAAAACAAAAAATAAAATATATGACAGTTTGGCCTGCAAGAGGTTTATGGGCTTTGCTCCACACCAGACCACAAATTTGTCCAAGTGCACAGCGTAAATTGACTTTCTAGAAGGATGCCGCGCTGCAAGTAGAACATCCTCAACCTTGGGAAGTAAGTTAATAATGTTAACTACTGCTGCTCAATCTCCACACATGGAGGTGTAGATTAGCAAGTCTGGGTGCAGAACCCTGCCCAGCTGTTGGTGAACTGCAAATTCGACCTGTCAAAATAACCCCTTTTAAAAAGCCTAAACCCTCTTAATAAATATTAATAAGTCACCCCAAGTCAACCTTAAGTGCCCATAAGAAATCTTATTTAAGATTAGAAAATGTAAAATTTTAAAGTAAAACATGAACTTGGAGCAAAAAGGCTGTAAAAGCAATTTTCACTGTGGGAGGGTTATTTGTTCCATGGGAAAGCATTGGGAGATAATGTTAAAATGTTATCCCCGCCTAGGAACCAAATAAAAAAGTTATTTCTTAGACTTTTTAAAGCACAAGTTACTAACTTGTGTAACGATATATCTGTAAGAGACAGTAGTTAGTGACAGATTCCTTACCAAAGAATATCCCCAGGCGTCAGGCTGGATCCAGAAAGTTTTTGCGTAGCAGTACCCTTGCGCGTCGGTAGGCGGCGTCGTGCGGCTCCGCGTCCGTCGTCGGCGTCGTGATCGCCGGGATGACGTCGCGGGCAGTACTTAGACGCCGCCCCTGCGCGCTGTCGTCAGTTCTGTACACGACTTTCCGCGCCAGGAACGCAGAGCCATGCAAGAAGCTGACATAGGTGTCTGAAAAATACTAGGGCCCTGAAAGGGATGTCCTTAACCCTAGAAATCAGTCCGCAGAACGGGGAGGATGGGTGGGGCGGTAAGGAATCTGTCACTAACTACTGTCTCTTACAGATATATCGTTACACAAGTTAGTAACTGGTGCATCTGAAAGAGACACGTTAGTGACAGATTCCTTACCTTAGAATAGATACCCCAGCAATACCAACCCCGGTGGTGGGTCTGCGAACAAAGATCAGACAAGGAAGTCCCGGAGGACAGAACGGCCAAAGAAGCCGTCCCTCCGGACTGGACTGTCAAGGCAGTAATGCTTTGTAAATGTGTGCAGCGAGGCCCACGTAGCTGCCCGACAGATATCCTGCAGCGGAACACCGCGGCCTAAAGCCGTGGTAGCAGCTGTTGCCCTGGTGGAATGGGCACGCAGCCCAACAGGAGGCTCCTTCTTAGCCAAAGAATAGCAGGCTTTGATACACAAGGTTACCCAGCGGGAGATGGTTCTCTTGTGCACCGCCCGACCTTTTTGGCGCCCACGTAGCCAACAAAGAGCTGGTCATCCACCCGGAAGTGTTGTGTGCGGTTGATATAAAAGGAAAGCGCACGTTTTGGGTCCAGACGGTGGAGCCTCTCTTCCTCTCTGGAAGGATGCGGAGGCGGAAAGAAGGTGGGCAAAGTGATGGTCTGCCCAATGTGGAAGGCAGTAACCACCTTTGGCAAGAAGGACGGACGCGTCCTAAGAACAACCTTGTCTGGATGGACAGACAGAAAGGGAGGTTTGCATGATAGAGCCTGGAGCTCACTCACCCGCCGAGCGGAGGTGATGGCCACCAGAAAGGCTGTCTTCAGAGTCAGAAGACGAAGAGGACAGATATGTAGAGGCTCAAAGGGAGCGCACATAAGAAAGGTAAGAACCAAGTTCAAGTCCCACTGAGGCATCACAAACGGAACAGGAGGGAAGAGGTGTGTAATGCCTTTTAGAAACCAGTTAACAACAGGGGACTTGAAAGGGAGGGCTGATTAGGAAGCCTGAGGAAGGCCGAGATGGCACAAAGATAGCCCTTGATGGTACCCAGGGCAGAACCCTGTTGGGCCAGGGAAAGAAGGAACAGAAGAACCTCAGAAAGAGGGGCAGAAAGGGATTCACAGCCTTTGCTGTGCACCATGCCACAAACTTGTTCCACCTGCAGGCATATACCACCTTAGTGGAGGGACGCCTGGCTGCCAGAATCACATCACAAACTTCGGGAGGCAAGTCGAAAGGAATCAACTGCCGCCGCTCAATCTCCACGCAAGCAGGTGGAGACTGGACAGGTTCGGGTGGAGGACCGTCCCCTGCTGCTGCGACAGAAGATCCTCCCGAAGAGGCAGACGGATCGGGGGATCGACGCTCATACTGAGTAGCTCGGGATACCAAACTCTTCGAGCCCAGTCCGGAGCCACAAGGATGACTTGGGCCCGGTCGCGCCGAATCTTCTTCAACACTCTGGGTAGAAGTGGTATAGGCGGAAAAGCGTACAACAGACCGCAACTCCACTCGCGGCGAAAAGCGTCGCCGAGCGAGTGCTGCCTTGGAAATTCCAACGCGCAGAACTGATGACATTGCGCGTTCTCTTCGGTGGCGAATAGATCTAACCAAGGCTCTCCCCACTGTAGAAAGAGTCCTTGCGCCACTTCCGAGTGAAGACGCCATTCGTGATCCATCATGCACCTGCGGCTCAGGTTCGTCCGCCCCTGGCGTTCAGGGAACCTGCCAGGTGTTGAACCATCAGGAAAATGCCCTGATGTTCCAGCCATGTCCAGAGGCGCAGAGCCTCCTGACATAGGGTCCACGACCCCACCCCGCCTTGCTTGTTGCAGTACCACATGGCGGTGGTGTTGTCTGTGAACACCTGCACTACTTTCCCTTTGACAGAGGGAAGGAATGCCTTGAGTGCAAGTCGGATCGCCCGGAGCTCCAGAAGGTTGATATGGAGCCGGGACTCCGCCGGAGACCAGAGGCCTCTGATCTCCGCCTCTCCCATGTGACCGCCCCATCCCAGAAGGGACGCGTCCGTCACAACTGTGTACTCTGGCTGGGGAAGGGAGAGGGATCTGCCCATGACCCATTGCCGGTTCGAGAGCCACCACTGCAACTGTCTTGCAGTCCCCTCCGAGATCTGAACGTGATCGGACAGATTGCCCTGGTGCTGCGCCCACTGGAACTTCAGGTCCCACTGCAGAGCCCGCATATGCCATCTGGCATGATCGACCAGCCGGATGCAGGAGGCCATGAGGCCCAGCAGCCTCAGGGTCATCCGTACCGAAACCCAGGATAAAGGCTGAAAGATCGGAATCATAGCCTGAATATCCCGGACTCGCCGTTCGGGAGGATAGGCCCGAAACTGCGTCGTGTCCAGAACTGCTCCGATGAAAAGGAGCTGTGGAGAAGGAATCAGATGCGACTTCGGCACATTGATGGAGAACCCCAGCGAGTGCAGAAGTTCGGCCGTAGTCTGGAGGTGGGAGACGACTGCCTGGGACGAGCCCGCCTTCAGCAGCCAGTCGTCGAGGCCGGGGAAGACTGGAACCCCTGCCCGGCGCAGATGAACTGCGACCACCGCCATCACTTTCGTGAACACCCGAGGGGCACTTGTAAGGCCAAAGGGGAGCACGGTTAACTGAAAATGCTCGAGGCCTACCGTGAACCGAAGGCAACGCCGGTGGGCCGGCAGGACGGGGATGTGAAAATAAGCGTCCTGCAAGTCCAACGCTACCAACCAGTCTCCAGGGTCGAGGGCAGTCAAGACCTGAGCTAGGGTGAGCATCTTGAACTTCTCCTTCCGGAGGAAGCGATTGGCGTTCCGGAGGTCCAAGATAGGACGCATGTCCTCCTTGTCCTTTTTGGGCACCAGAAAGTAGTGGGAGTAGCAACCACGTCCTACTTCTGGGGTCGGAACATGCTCGATGGCCCTCTTGGCCAAGAGGGCCGTGACTTCCTTCTGCAGAAGCACCAAGTGATCCCCTGACATGCGGTGGAATTGAGGTGGCATGGCTGGGGGGGTGGTCTCGAAGGGGAGGGAGTAGCCCCTTCGGACAATGTCCAAGACCCACCTGTCCGAGGTGATGGCACGCCAGTGGTGAAGGTGATGGCAGACCCTGCCCCCTACTGGCGTGCTGTGCACCTGAAAGGAGGGACTAGGAGGGCTTGGAGGCCGCGGACGGGGCGGAGGTGGTGGCCTGACCCGCACGCTGGTTGCCCGAACCGCCACGGCGGTAGCCACGTCCCCGGCCACGCGGAGACGCTTGCTGCGCGGGCCGGTGGCTGGGCTGCGGACGTGACTGGGCGCCCCTTCCGTGGCCACGAAAGGGGCGAAAAGCAGAGGTTAGCGGAGGGCGCACAACAGAAAGGCCCAGGGACTTGGCAGTAGCCCGTGAGTCCTTAAAACGCTCCAGCGCATGGTCTGCTTTGGAACCAAAAAGACCGACTCCATCAAAGGGCATGTCCATGAGTGTATTCTGGACATCACCCGAGAAACTAGTTGTTCTCAGCCAGGCGTGGCGACGCAGCGCCACCGTCGTTGCAAGCGATCTGCCCAGCGAGTCGGCGGTATCAAGGCCACAACGTATGGTGTATTTAGCCGCATCTCTACCTTCCGCAATGGTGCGGGTAAGCAGTGTCTGGACCTCCTCAGAACACTGCGGCAAAACAGTCGCCACCGAATCCCACAGGGAGTGGGTATATCGGCCCAAAAGGCAAGCTGTGTTGACGGACCGCAAGCCAGCACTGGAGGAAGAAAAAGCCTTCTTCCCAAATTGGTCCAGGCGTTTGGATTCCCTATCCGGAGGGGCGGTAGGGAAGGCGGTTTGGGAGGCAGAGGCTTGGACAACCAAGCTCTCGGGGGTGGGATGTTGAGAGAGGAACAAGGGGTCGCCCGGAGCAGGGCGATGGCGTCGGGCCACGTTCCTATCCACAGGAGCCCCTGTGGTGGGCTTGGACCAGGTGCCCAAAAGAACGTCAGATAGTGCATCATTAAACGGCAGCACAGTCTCCGAAGAGGAAGCCGCCGGCTGAAGCACTTCGGTCAGGAGATTAGTCCTGACAGCCACAGTAGGCAATTGGAGGTGCAAGGCTCCAGCTGCTCTACGCAACACCGTTGCGAAATTCGCTCCCTCCTCCGTAGCCACGGGAGGAGACACCATGCCAGTGTCAGAGGAAGTGTCTAGACCACTGGCATCCCCAAGTTCCTCTGCCCAGTCCTGATCATACTCACACTGCTGTGTGAGAGGGTCTTCCGACCCCTCCCAGCTCTCCTGGTCCTCCTCTGGTTCAAAATATGGAGGAGGAGGAACATCTGGGACCCAAGGTCTCATCGGCACCGGCGTCGAGCGACGTCGGTCCGGCTCCATGTCCGGAACCGGGGAACGACGCCGCCCGGAGCCCCGGGCGGCGTCGGGAACGGCACCGGGGAGATCGGCGCCGGCGGAGGCGTGGTTAGGTCAACCGGCGTCGATCGGGGTTGCGGTACCACCGGAGCCGGGATCGAGACCGGGGCCGGAGCCGGGGCCGGGATCAAGGCTGGCGGGACAGGCGACGCTGGGACCGCAGTCGTCGGCAACGCCGGAGCAACCCCATCAGTGCCCGCGGGGCCCGAAGGCGCACCGGAGGGACCTTGAGGCCCGAAGAGGCGGGCCATGGCCGACAGGAATTCCTGTATCTCGGCCGGAGTCGCCCCGAACCCGGGAAGGACGGGTAATGCGGGGGCGGCGCCACAGGCACATCCGGAGCCGCGGGGACGGTGCCGACAGGGGCCTCAGCCGAGTCGCGAGACCGGCGAGGCGAAGTCTTAGAGCGATGGTGCTTCTTAGACTTCTTGTGCTTCGACTTACCCGAGGAGCGCGAAGACTTGGACTCAGACGACCGGCGGGGGCTCCGCGACCGGCCCCTCGACCTCTCACGGGACCTGGGCTTGGTGCGGCGCGGAGCCGACTGCCGGACCTCCAGGAGCTTTCGAGACCGCTCTCGCAAAGCCTTCGGGTGAAGTTTCCGGCAGTCAGGGCACGACTTCGTGTCGTGGTCTCGGCCGAGACAGTAGAGACACTCTAAGTGCGGGTCTGTGATCGACATCATTCGACCACAGGCACCGCATGGCTTGAAGCCGGGCATCCCTACCGACACCTAGGAGTCGAGAAGACTCGAAAAGAAACAGTGAAACAATTCACCAAAAATGTAGTCAAAAATTGACTAGGGCACTGCTCTTCCCGGATCTGCGCTTACTGGCGCGGAAAAAGAAGAACTGACATCAGCGCGCAGGGGCGGCGTCTAAGTACTGCCCGCGACGTCATCCCGGCGACGACGACGGACGCGGAGCCGCACGACGCCGCCTACCGACGCGCAAGGGTACTGCTACGCAAAAACTTTCCGGATCCAGCCTTGACGCCTCGGGATATTCTAAGGTAAGGAATCCGTCACTAACGTGTCTCTTTCAGATAAATTTATTTCTAATACAATTCACTGGAAAGTTGGATTTATAACACATGCTATACAAAAAGTACTTTTAAAAGGTTATCATACAAAAAGAGGGGGATGGAGAGGAATTTGGTGGTCCAGCACACGTCCTCTGAAAACACAGAACAATTATAAATAAAGTAGGGTACTGTTCCATTGCTGCACCAACTCCGCACTGAGGTTGGGGAATTTTAGGAGGTCAAAAAGGTCATCTTTTATAGGCTGCACTGGCCTTCACCAACTAAAGTGGTATGCTTCACCATAGGGCCATGCTCCTCGCTGGCTGGGTGCTGCAATACCCAGCGGGTCCCTCAAAAGGGCCATTTGGCAGAGATCTTCTAATCTCAAGTCTTGTGTTGGCAGACAGGGGAATGAGCTTCTTTTTTGAGTTATGGGGTAAAATGGTAGAGAGTGAAATTAGTTTAAAGTTGGCTATGGGGTATCCGTTCAATTTTATTACTAGAAATTGCCTATGTCAATGTTAAAAAAAATCTTGTGAACCAATAGGGGAAGCCCTGAGCCCCAGGTTCTAGTGAAGGTCAACATGTTTCTTGCCGGATATGCCTGCAGAGGGTCATCGAGATTTCTTCAACAAAACGTTTTTGTCCTAATCTATGCAGGGTTACATTTTGTTGAGTGTGTTGCACTATACCTGTTGATCTGGAAAGGAAAATACATTACTTTTATTTTTTGAGGGGGGTTCTCACATTGCAGTCAGTTTTTTGCCTTCTCAGACCTGTTAAAACAAAATGTATGACAAAACATCATAACTATTTACAAGGATAGAAGGATAGACACAGCAGAGATGAGCATAGCATAGATTTAGAAGCGTGCACATTGGATACCCCAGCAAATGGCAAGTGTGATCACTGTAAACGCTACCATAGCGGTGAAAACTCATTTATATCGAGTCAGGGTCTGACCTTACCCGTATTGCAATTTACATGTGGCCCTTTAGAGTCCCTCGGAGCAGCTTCGCATTTGCAAGATAACTTGAGAAAACACAGCTAAGTTATGGTACTGCATGAAATTAAAAAGCTACATTGGATGGGGTGCAGCGAATTATCCTGACTTAGTTAGCCTTTGACACTTACATTTGTCCTGGAGAAGCATTAGGAGTGAATGTTAAAATTAATTATTGATATCTCCGCCTTGGAACCAGAAAAAAAAGTTACTTCTTGGACTTTTTAAAATATTTATTACAAATCCAATTAATTGGTAAAGCTAGATTTGCATTTGTAATACAAATTTTACAAAAGGTACTTTAAAAAAGTTGCCTGCAGAAAGACTCTAGAAGCCCATTTGCATGAGCTTCCAACTATCCACCAGGAACTGAATGGCTCCTTGATCAGGTGTGTGTGTGTGTAAGTGTTCTGTTCACATGACAAGATTATCATTTGGGCAGAGCCAAATACCTAATTAACTTCAAAGGGAGCTACCCTGTCACAGGCAGATGCAGCTCACACCTGGGACTGGCCCTTCTATTGTTCTGCTAGCCAGCAAGGCATCAATGCTAGTGGAACAAGAGATGCCACAAGAAGCGGTTTTGGGTGACCACAGGGGAGGGTTTGAGGAGTGGGACACATCTAGGGTGGGCCCAGGAGCTCTGGACAAGGGAGGAAAGGTTCTGCCATCTTGGTTTTAGGTAGTGCGAGGCACTGTGGGATTTTTTTGCAGTAGGGCACACTTGAACGGCTGCAAACGTGGGTAGGGGTAACCCGGGGAACATTTTCCCTATTGGACAGGGAGGGGCCAGGAGTCACCCCACGCACTGGCTAGTGCCAGCCATAAACGTGGCACCCTTAGGCACCCTCTTGAGAACCCCTCTGGACCTGTGGAAGACAGAAGGACTGTACCTGATGTTGTGACCTGCATGGAGAACCCGAAGAGCTGGAATTGCTCCCAGTCATACCCAGGACTGAGAAGTGGACTCCAAGGATCAGTTGGCTGACCTCCTGTTAAGCTACAGGGATGCAAATGCTGGAAGAAGCCTACTTTCCTGAGAAAGTCCAGATCACCAGATTCAACAGGACCTGCCCTGGACCCTGCTGGTGGCTTCTATGGAGTGAGTCCTGACCCCAAGTGCTGTTCCTGAGGTTCTGAAACCCTTGGCTGAGGTCAGAGTGTATTATTCCTGTTTAACTCTAAAACCTGGGACTTAAAAACTTGGTCAATGATTTTTGCCTTGCGAACCAACAGAAGACTGGGACCAATCTGCCAAGCCGATCCACCGAGGGTGCATCGCTGATGGGCCCGACTTCACTGCAGCTCCCGCTACATTTTCCTCTGCAGCAGCAAATCAGAGTCAGAAGGCTCGATGCCGACAGGCATCCAAAGACGTCAAACCCTCTCTCGCTATAGCCTGGCCCTGCTGAAGGCTTTCTGGGCGCAAATTCAGAACTTTTCCCACCTTTGTCTACGGCTTCACCAAGACTCTGTCCTTTAGGGTCCGGTCGTCACCGACCCTTACTTCGGAATCAGCCTGCTGCCTTGCCCCACTGAGGACTCTAGCCTCTCAGGGGGTTTCTAAGTCAGAAGGTAACTCTTTGACTGGGATCAATCTAATCCTTGTATCCAACCTGCGCTTTGTGCTTTTTAGTGCTATATTTATTTAAAACTTTAAAATTTCATATCTCAGGTTCCCCTTATTGGATTTTTGTGGTTTGGTGTCATTTTGATCATTAAAATATTCTCCATTTATATAAACTGGATTTGATTTATAATTTTATATAGCGCTCAAATGCTCTGAGGCATCTCGGTGCTGCTGCTGCTATCATAACCGAGAGAAGAAATATAAAACCAGAATAAAAGCTGCTCTACTGATTAAAAAGCCAAGTCTTCAGGGATTTTCGAAAAGACAGGAGATCTGGGCACTTCCTTAAATTCGAGGGGAGGGAGTTCCAAAATTTCGCAGCCTTCAAACCAAACAACTGGAGTGGGATTTCTCCCCATTTGTCCATGGCATGAATGCATCTTCCTGTGTTTAGCCCATCCCGAGAGCATGGATCAATTACTACTATCCATCGCTCCCATTTTAGGAACTGTTGTAGGAACAACTATTTTCTTTGTTTTACAGCATTTCACTGGAGTACTTGTGTTTTCACAGGCTCTGAACTCTCTCTGTAAACAGGTCTGTAAATCTTGTTCTTATCTCGTCACATTTGCTGTGCATTCAAAGACGGAGATCAAATGTCAGACGCTTTTTTCAGAGGGCGTCAGTGTACTTTTCTTTTGCTGACTTCAAAGTGAGAGGATTTTTTTGTCAATGTCCTGCCCCCCAAACACCTCCCGCATTACTGCTTGACCCGTCCCAACACCCCCTCCCTCATGGCTGCTTGCCCCCTCCGTCCACATTGCTTGTTTAGTAGGCAACAGCTCAGTCCCATCAGGAATTCAAACCTCCTACTACCACCAGCTCAGCGATTTTTCTCAGCAACTTGCGTGTAGAGAGCCGTGTCTGCGGCACCCCTCCGCAATGTTCCTTCACAGGGTAGGTTTTCAGAGAACGCACGCACAAGGGCGACGTGAAGCAAGTGCTCCCTTGCTCATCTCGCTTCCTTAAATAGCCTGACGGACTGCTGTTACATACCCGATGTCCGTGGGAAAGGTAGCGAAATATGAGCATTTACCACAGCATTCTAAAAAAAACAGGTTTGATGCCCAGTGGGGGGAACGTGAGACATAACGGACAAGGTTGACACAAATAAAACACATTTTAGGAGGAAAAAATACAACAAAACATACAACCCATATAGATAGCCGGTCTGAAATATTTACTTGGCATGAGGAAAGCAATAAAGGAATTAAAAAGCCATAAGCCTTATAACAATCACATGAGGCTTTCGGACAGTTATCAATTTATCATTTACAATTTAGCGATAGTGTTGCAGTTGCTTATGAAAGGCTCTGACACAATTCATACCAATTAACCCCTGTGCCCCCAGATTTCCAATAGAAATGCTTTCCCTCTGAGGCACTGATGATGAGCCTACAGGACAAAGGTGATTCAAGACAGATAGAAAACGAGGGAGTGATGTGTGAGAACGAACATCGTCTCACAATGTTTTCACGATGTGCTAAGTGCGTTCGCTAAAATTAGTTGTGGCAGAGCTTGGAAAATGGGGGTCTCGGCTGTCTTTAGAGTGATGTGAATAACGAGATTGAAAAGGTGTACTTTCAGCCTCATACCCAAGAACTGAGGCCGCAGAGTACAATGCTAACTTCCGCTTTCTTTGTCAAACCATCAGCCCATCTCGCACACCAACAAACGTGCATGCCCTCTTGTACAGACTTTCTATGTCGTGAGGAGGCGGCACTGTGCAGTTGTGCACCGTAGAGAATTGCAGTTACGCTCAAACTGTTAATATGTGAAATAATAACCACCTTGAAATGTGCATTGTAATAGTGAGCCTCAAAAGCATGTGTACATTGAGTATGATTTTAGAAGGAGCTATTAACGAAGAATTAAAAACGCAGAGTCTTAATGTGCTTCCTGATCAAGAAAAATATCTACGAATATTCCATGTAAAAAATTACCAGCAGTTTATTTTAGATTGCCACACTTCCTAAGCTAAACGAACTGTCTCGCCCACCAATCTACATTAATTTCGATTTTATATTAGGTGTGTTTTTTTCCCCCCGAAAGGTAAACACTTGAACCTAAAAATTTAATTCAGGATGTATTTAACTCACTTTTTGCTCGACATTAATATTGAGGTCATCATACTTTTTCTCTCCATGAGTTGTGCACTCGACTAAAGGAAACAAGATTCCACATACGATAGTGAAGGATTGTAAACTAAATTGTTGTGCAAAAAGAAGTCTCTTCATTTATGGTCTTTGTTCAAGAGAATACTATAAAACTTTCAGAAGTATCATTCAGTAGATAAAAAGGCAAGCTGGTACTGCGACTTTAAAGAAAAGAAAGCAACTATAGCTTGAATTTCTCAAAAGACAATTCTAAATTAAGCACTCTTCCGAGAGTGTGTGTTTTACAACTTTCAGCTCGTGTTCTTTACAGCTTCTGTGAAACCCCCGCCTCTATCCTCCGCCTGTGCCCCCTCTCCTCCATACTGCTTTTGTGTGTCCATGGTTTTCGGTGCCACCGCTGCTGTCCTGCATATTGGCTATCACCTGTGTGCAATCTACCCCTCCATTATCTCATTCCCTTAACACTTCTCTTGCTGATCCAAACTCTGTGATCATTTAAAATGTACAACTTATGGTTACAATAAATGTACATTGGCCCTTATAATTTTTACTATGTAATCCATTAGTAAAGCGAACCAACTCCTTTCAGAGCTGCGTAGTGCTATTTAAGACACTGTAAAAAAAGAAATAAAATGTGTTTTTTACGTGCTAGATAATGCTGCAGAAACAAATTACCACAGCCCAATTTCAGCACTTTGGGGTCAAACACCACCTTTCTATGCTCACTAATAGTAGCAACATGTACATCTATTTGTGCAACCCACTCAATACCACTCCACGACACACAATGCGACTCCACTCCACAGCACAGAATGTCACACAATCTCATTAAACTCTAGTCCAGACCACTACACTCCAACAAAACCAACAGATCTCGCATACACCTCCACATAATTCCACTACATTCAATACCACATAATTACGAGCCACATAATTCCACTGCACACCATCCACATTATTGCACTACACATAACTCCACTCAACACCAGACAAGCCCATGCCATACAACTCCACAGCAAACAATTACACTACACCTCTCATAATTCCACGCCACACCACATAAATCCACTCCACTCCATAACACATAGCTAAAAGACATTACAATGACAACGCCTATAGCTCTCGTATTGTCGAGACCTACTGGCTTTCTCAATGCTCGTTTTAACTGAAAATGACAAAAAATAATGTTTTACTATAATTATGCTAAAATAAACTTTTGTTTTGGCAAAAACCGGTCCAGGCATAGAAGCTTAAAGGGACCCTGTGTGCAAGAGTGGTGCATTTTAGTATGACATGTTTCAAGTTCTCACTCTACTGACGGTGAGCTCAAACTATCAATGCACACCCTGGAAGGGGCTGTTTTGCTAGGAATGGAACCTGTGAAATCATTGTGACACATATACACATATTCTATCGGAACTTTTGTCCACTACTCAAATTTCTTAGTGGGATTAGAACTGTGAACTGCAGGAATAGAACCTTGCTCAGCAGACTAAATGTGCATCTCCGCAGTCAGCTGTTAACCTGCTGAACTATTTAACGGGGTGAAACCAGCGAACTGCACAATACAAATGGAATTATGCAAGAGGCAAAATCCATGTGGCATCTCACTCAAATATTAACCTACAATATACATACAGAGGTTGTTTTTTGTTCTGCTCCTTCAAAGTAATATTTTCATCCTTTTCTCTTTCTCTCTCATAGAAATGTCACGTCAACAGAGTTCTCAAACAGCTGAATAACACCTCTCAAGAATTTAATATTTTTTTTTGTTGCAACTTTAGCAAAATATGGCCCAGTATTGGAAACTCTAAATCCGCGTACCCGCTGGAGTCAGGGAATCTAGCAGACTGCGACACATGGACCATACACACATTACAAGAGGCTAGTGCGTTCCACGCAATGATCAATCCTGTGACACTACAAGATTATTTGTTCTAGTGGCCAGTTTCAAAACTCTTTTCACCACGGATGGGCACACACAAGAAAACCAAACTGATGGATTATAAATAACTTATTAAAATAAACATCCTAACCTGGTGCATATTATGTGTATAGATGGAACTATAAACAGTGACACTGAAACTGGTTAATAAGCAAACTATGAAACATGCAGGATTGTGATGGTATTTCAGTGATTCATTGTATCAAATGATGAAATCAGTCTTTGGTAACTAACTGCTCCCTTCTAGGCCCTAGCTAAGCTTTCTCAGCACGAAATGCCTTTCCGTGTCTCATTAGACATATTCTAGCCCTCATACCCTAGGCCTAGATGAACATCAGAATATTCTTAGTTAGCTTCTGTAACTGGAGAAGCTCGCTCTCCGTCTCAGTTATGGTGCAAACCTTCTCCACATTCACCCACCTTGTAAAGAGACAGCCTTCTGAAAACCAGACACACAACAGACGTAATGTAGATACAGCTGTAGACGCTCTAACTGTACACAATGAATGTACTTCCACACTACACAGATACGCCTGTAGGCACGCAAACACTGCAGGCAAGCACATGTGCAGAAAAATACACATCCCTGCATACACATACACCTTGCACAGACATCTACACTACCCACACAAACCTACCTGCAGGCATGCACACATCTGCAGGCACACACACCCTGCAAACTCTCACAAATCTCCTCCAGATACACAGCCTTGCAGACAAATCTCTCTCCAAACAAACACCATTATAGGCCCACATAGACATCACTGCAGACACGCATGTACACACTGGAGAAGCCACACACACATACACAGAGCAAACAGTGTCCCAGTAGTACAGACTGCTGTCTGAAGTGCGAGATGGAAGCTAAAAGGAGACAAAACAGAGTGGTGGAGGGGATTAGGTCATCAGACTCCCTGTGTGTGGTGAAGTGTCGGGGGACAGTGCATGCAGAGGTTGCCTCCAAGACAGCAGTGGGCGACTGCTGAGGAGGGGTCAGGAGAGCTTGCCGTGAGGTGAGGCAGAGGGTGGGGGATTAGTGCAGAATGGAATATTCAAGGGTGAGCAAAATGTTGGCAGCCACCCCGGGCCTCTTGATGCAGCCTTCGTATTAAGACTTTTCTCCTTATCTGTCTCTTGTTCCTATTTTCCACCCCGACTCTCTATCCCTCCCCCTTCCCAGCATAGTAGGGGACCATGGCAGAGCCCAGAAAGTTAAGATGGCTTTGACTGCTGTTGAGGAGGAAGGGCATCAGAGGTCATCATTGTTCCACGTACTTTGATTGCATGAAAAAGGTGGTTATTTGCAGCTTCCTCTAGTGAGAAGGCATGATGTTTCAAAAAATGTAGCGGGACCATCCCAAATGACCTCATAGAATATGTAAGAACTGTGGCACTTGGAATTTATAGCACTGAAATTAACATTTTATTAAAGGATGAACCTTTAGTCACATTGTGAGGGACAATTTTCCATATATACAAAATCTATAACAAGCTTGAGGTTTTGAATTTCCAGCAGAGGAGCAGAGACGTTTCATGACTGGCCAGTGGCGATTTAAGCAGCTCGTCGAAATCCTCCAGAAATGAATTTCCATCTTTTTAAGGTTGTGTAGCAAAGAAGGATTCCTAAGGTTCTGCGGGTTGCAAAGGAGAGACTGAGATTTTTGAATGGGACAGTAGAGCCTGTTCATCACCATTTTAAAATCCTTTCTGTCAGAGGCATCAAAGGAGAGTTGCAGGAGGGGCAGACATAAGAGGACCAACGATAATGGGGAAAGGGCACTAGGTGAGCAGAGAGTTACAGATGTGACCTGAGAGGCAGTGGTGAAATGCACAATTTGCCCCCACCCTCCAGCATTTTACCGAACAATGACGAACATATGTTTTAGGGAGACTCTTTATCCTCCCATCCACATACAACTTCTCAAGGAGAGTGAGGAGTCAGCCTCTGGAGAAGTGCAGTTTCTGCATTTACCCTGCAGCCAATAACAGATAAGTGCCTGCCCAGGAGCCCGGCCCATATCGCCTTTAAAGGAAGAAATGTTTTACAAGGGGCAGGCTTGTGGCCAATGTGAGAACTCTCTATACATATCCCACAGTGATTGGATCTGGTTCTGCCACCCTGATGGGCTGTCAGCACTAGGATGCCACAGCTCAAATCTGCAGACAGCAATTTAATGATTAGTCGTCTACTGGAAAAAATAGACATTAAGACTGCTAGTTACCAATGGAAATCTACACATCAGAAGTCTGGCAGTATAAGTACCACAACCCGATTGTTGTAAGCCACATAATTCCTAGCCCTGCAAACAGATTACATTTCTTTCCTTGCTATCAATTCCTTCTCTTAGCGACTCATGATTCCCATTTGGCCTCTACTGTCACGGTGGTGGACATGGCAGCTCCAATGTTGCCATCTTGCGCCTCAGACTGAAACTGATATTAGTGATTATGGCTGCTCTGCAGGTGTTCATTGATGCTGTTTAGTATTGTTGCTATCCTAGTCTCTGCACATTCCAGTACCAATACTTATTCTGTCCTTCTGATTCAAAACTGGATAGTTGGGATGCGTGGCTGTGAATGTAGTGGCTATACTGTTGTGCCCTTTCCAGTGGATGGTGCAATAGACTGTGCCAAAGGTGAACTTGGAGCTTTTTAAATCCCTTCATTAGTGTCACTATAGATGCTGCGTAGTGAGCAAATTACTTATCAGTAATACTCGTGGTGGCAGTCTGAAGAACCACCACATCCACAATGCACTAGTTGATGCGTCATCTTCTCTTCTGCTAGTAGTGTTGGGTCCAACATGCAGTGCTGCTGCTTCTATTACAACTTTGTTGAGTTTCCATTTATTTTTGTCGATCTATCTGCTGCTGCTGCCTTTGTTCTTTTTCAGTGTTCTTTGGTGTGACAAGAGGGTCAGTGTTGCTTGCTAGCTTTGTGTGTGGGGCATTTGTTTCAATGGAACTATGGTAGAAGAATCGGGGAATTCCTTCCAACAAGGAAATTAACATTTGGAGGAAATGTGCTACTCTCTTTAAAGAATCCCTCCAAAGGGGCAGAAGCAGTTTTTCATCAGGCCAGGACACAACTTTAAGTTCTTCAACTGGCAGAAAACTCGAGTAGCTCAAGAGTACAATTAAAAAAGGTACTGGTACTGTGCAAGCACCTGTGCCATATGTTACATGTAGTAAATGAACAGAACTATAGCAGCAATAGACACCCAGTACATGATGCTTAGAATGGAGGATTCTGGTCTGCTGGGGCTATTCAGACAAAAAAACTCGCATACAGTTCATGGCTATTCCAGACAGTCAAGTCCAATTCATCAAGTGGTTAATGGCTACATCTAGGCCCACTGCTTCCTAGGCAGTGGAAGGTTTGAGCAGGAACTAGGAATCTGATGACATTTCTCTACTGGCGCATTGAGAGCCACTCTGAAATCTGCATAATGGTGATGGTGCCTTTAGCAGGCCTGAATCCATAGGTGGTTGTGTTTTCCATGCCATTTGAGAGAGATCACGAACCCCGCCTTCTATAGATATGATGCTAGCTCAACAGTTCCTCAGTAACCTTTAATGATTACTGATGAAACTGTTACTATTGTATATCTAAGAGCATCAGAACTGCCCCATTTTCCATTTTCTTTTTGAAGCTTCCTTCTGCAAAATTACTGATGTATTCTTTAAAGTGAATTGTGGGATATGGTTTTCTAGACAGGTCTGAAGCTTTCATTCTATCTGCAATTGCAGCACTTCAAAATTGCTTCCTGGTGAAAAAAGGGCAGGGAAATTGGGGTTGTGGTATATGATCACAACCCCATCGGAGGAGATAGAAAAGGAGGGGATGATTTGTGGTTGTTCCCTACAACTTTGTGATTTTGTTATCAAAGTGCGCAAGGAGAAAGGGTTGCCACAGTTGTGGTGAGACATATGGATTATTTTTATGGTGCCAGTGGGTCTTCCGAAGGTTGTGCATTTGGTTCTTTGCCATAGAGGTCAGTGCAGCATACCAGCCATTTTCAGCCCTCTGTATAGTTTTATGATAAAAGCAAACTATGGAGCCTGAAGCAGGGTTGTTGATTGAGGGGGGTGAAACCCTACTCAAGCAGTGACAACAATCTTTGTCAGGATGAACCACAAGCATCACTAAATGAACCTGTTTTTAGCACTCTGGTAGCTTGACACAAAAGCAGTCGGGCTTAACCTAGAGGCAATGTGCAAAGTATTTATGCACACAAACAGTAATGAAGTTAAAACACAAGACAAGAAAAATCCCAAACCAATTTCGAAAAATAGCGTAAAAACTATTAAATTATTTAACATCAAAAATCAAATCGGTAGAGTCAGAGATATACTATTTCAAAGATTTAAGACCAGTATAGTGACTAAAAGCATAAATCGCCACTCACAATTATCTGGTCGTGCTAGCCCAGGTGAAAGCACAAGTTCAGCCACACCACAATGGAGCACAGCCGGGATATAGGGACCAGATTAGTCCAGTTGAAAAAGTTCAGTTCGAAAGTCTGGTCGTCAGTGTAGCGCGAAGAGCAGTCCAGGCTTTGCGGAATGTCGTTCACTGTAGCGTGAAAATCCTGTCGGCGTTGTGAACGGTCATTGCTGGAGATTTGTGTCGGCAATCACCGCGGGCTGTCGATGCTGTAGTGCGAAGTGCAAATCTTGCACTGTCGGCAGTCGCTGTAGATCGAAGAGTCCTGTTCACCGGTTCTTTGTGTTGGCAGTTGGTGCGGGTGGCACGATCTTAACACTAACAGGCCCGTTCCCGATCACAAAGAGCCCAAAACTTCAGGATTTCTCCTTTTCCTCAAAGAGGAGCTCAACTGATGCCACACTAGGGTCCAGGACCTGGGAGGCACATTTTACGGATCAGGAACTCACTCCAGCAGAAGGTCAGCTGGGCTCTGGCTGGTCCAGGCACGTCCAGCTGCAGCAGGTCAGCTGGGCAGTTGCAGAGAGGCCTGTGGAGCTTATTTTGTCCCAGTAGCTCAGAACAGGAGGTGAGTCAGATGACCCTTGGAGTCACTTCAGTATGGGACGAAGGGTTCAGGTCCAGGCTTCCTTCTCAGCAAGCAAGGCAGACCTCAAGCAGCAGGGCATCCTTCTGTATTATTCACAGGTCCAGGAGTGTACTGAAGAGTGGGTCGGAGGGTCCCATTTTTCGGTCGAGCCTATACAGAGTTTGCGCTGTCTCTTCGAGACATGTTGCATATACTTTGTGGGCTTACAGCCTGCCCATTGCTTTTCATTTGTTTCTTTTAGTGTCCTTTAAAAATCCTTGCTTCCTAGTGGTTAATCTTTCCTATTGGTCCCTGTCGGTTGTTCACATCCAAAGAGCATTACTTGTAGCAATCCACTTGTAGCATCTGTTTAGGGACTACTTTTTCCTTTATCTAACAGCATTTCACACAAGTGTTCAATGTTTTCAGTGGCTCCAAGATTTGTAAACGGCTGTAATTCTTGATCTTATCTCCTCACATAGAATGCCAGACACTGTTTTCGAGGGGGCGCTTTAATTTGCTTTCTCCAACTTCAAATTGAGAGGATTACCCTTGTCCCACAACCCCCTCCACCTTCGCTGCTTCAGCCGTCCCACCACCCCCTCCCTTTCAGTGTGTGTTCATTTGTAGTCTTACCATTAGGTCTACTGCCTGAAAACGCATCATTCTTTTTACCATTGCTTACTTAAACCTGCATGTGTGTCTGCAGCAAGGACGCTGATCTTGAAGTCTGGCTGATATATTGCATTTTGTTAAAAATAAGGCATAGGTGTGAATGCCAAAGGATGAGCGCTGTCGGCGACAGGGAGGGAAACCGGTCTTTTGACAAAGAAGGGGAAAATTATTGCTGCTTTTATCAGGCAGTGCTGCAGGGGAAAAGCTGTGAATTAATCTCAGAGTGGTGCAGGGATGCGTCCTTTGCTTCCTGGACCATTTTGTGCCAGGGTTTCTTGCATGTGTTCAAACTACTCAAGAGCGGCACAAGTTATTTTCCAGGGTGTTCCTTGTCAGCTGTTCTTAGCTTCTCTTTTGCAGCGTTCCGGTGTTTTCCAGTCAGATTCGCGTCCAGCAAAAGCCAATAAATACATCTAAGCTTATTCTCGGCTAAATGACTTACCTTGGGAACTGTGGGAATGCCACTTATTTAGGCTTGAACTTTGCACAGTGTTTTAATGCTGTACATATGGCGCAAGGGCAAAGTCGTTGCCATGGGAAAGCCAACTACCTTTACAAAGTATGCATGGAAAGATTTTTTGGAACGGGGGAAAAAAGACCCACCCATACGTAAATATTGACGGTGGCGCAGGGACAGCTTTTGCTCTCTTGCCCTCCTCCAAGTTTAGCACAAAAATCGTAATATAAACACACAAACATGCAGTGTCTTTCGGACAGCGCTTTTCATTCATTAGTCTGTTCAAGTGCAATTGACATTTGTCATCACAGTATGGGGGCAATGGGTCCGTATTCAGCAATTAGCTCTCTTCACTGTGACAGCATTTTATTTGAACACTCGCACTTCTGCCTCAAAAAGCAGTCAGCTCTAGTGCCAGGCTCGTGGATCAATCTCTGCTTTTATTTGTGCTTTTTTTTGTCAAATTCTTTTTATTAACATATTTTGCACAGAATGTTATACAGCGTATGTTAGGCAGTCATAATACATGGAAAGAATTCGGTAGGTACAGATATCCGCATTAGGTGGCTAAAACAGAAGAACACAGTTTCATATGATCTCGATATCCTCCCCACCTTTGTATTGGGACTCGAGGTAACCACACCAGTATAGCACGTAGGTTCAAAGCGAACTCTTGTAGGGGGACCCCTTGTACCTCTCCCAGTCACAATCATAGAGGACAGTGTATGTCGAAGGCACCTTAGCGGCCCCTCGGCATCCGAAGGGTAGCTTCTTTGACTGCTGCTGTAGAGTAACAAGAAATTAGAAAGAGAGACAAAAAGAAAACAAAGAACACCAAAAAAATAACCCAACAACAATATCACCCAGGGAGGCTAGAGACTTCTGATTGTTAATATAGTAGGGGGTTGGCGATCAGCGTCAGATGGGGGCGCCCCCCGACCAGCGTGGTACGTCCTCTCCACCCGGGGAACAAGGGGGGGGGAGGGTCGGCCCAGCTCATGTTGGTTAGATCAGAAAGAGGTGTAAAGCTCTGAGTCATGGGCTACAGGCAAATAGAGGCAAACCTTCCGATAGGTAGCTAACCAAGGGGCCCCAGATATAATCAAAACCCTTCCGGGAGTCATCAGCTATATCGGTTAGGCGCTCCATCGTCAGAGCTCTCCATAGGTGTGCATGCCATTGGGTGAGTGAAGGGGCCTCGGGTTTCTTCCATGCCGCTGCTATAGCCATTTTTGCGGCACCCAAGCACACCCATAGGACCGATCGATCAGCATGCGTCTGGTACTTGAGTAGCGGGTCTCGGAGGCCTAGGAGCACATGTTCTATAGAATCCCCTATAGGGTATCCCAGAATGAGCTTTATTTGGGCCAAGATTTCCTTCCAGAAGGTTTGGATAACCAGGCAATCCCACCAGATATGTTTAAAATCACCTAGTAGGCTACAACCCCTCCAGCAGCGATCGGAAGTGTTCGGGAAGATAGAATGTAATTTGTGAGGGTTAGGGTACCAGTCATATAATGTTTTATAATGAGCTTCTCTGAGGTGCATTGATCTGTTGAATTTCCCTATGTCCCTATAGAGGGATTCCCATTGTTTTTCCGATGGTGGTGTTCCCAGTATGTCGCCCCAAAATGTTCTGTGTCGCTGTGTGCGATGTGATGTTAGTGTGAGCAGGAGCTTATATAAGCAGGAAATGCAACCTTTGGCCGTCATACCGGATTGGACACATTTTTCTATGGGGAGTAATCCCTGGTGGCGGCTTGCCGTATCTGGGGTTGTTGAACCCAATGAATTAGCTGCGTGTAATGAAATCTTTCGGTGTGGGGGAGATGAAATTGGTTCATGCAGTCGTGGAAGGAGCGTATTTTGTCCCCCTGAAACAGATCTGAGATCATTCGGCAGCCTCCCTTATTCCAGAGGTCAAAGGATCCATCCCGAAGAGCTGGGGGGAACTCTTTAGTGAAGTGGATGGGGGTATAGGTGGAGGGGAACGAGGTCATGGGGAGAGATTTGGTGACTGCGTCCCACACATGTAGAGTGGTAGAGGTAGGGACACTTAAATACGCATTTAGAGGTCTATCTGATTTGTGTCTCCAAGGGCGGTCCCAGATAGTTCTGCCTGTCACCTGTCTATCTATGTGGAGCCACAGCTTGTCGGACTCCCGCATTGACCATTCGCTCAGCACCCGCAGCTGCGCCGCCCTATAGTATGTTAGAAAGTCTGGGAGGGCCAGGCCTCCCTTGTCCCGAGGTCTCGTCAGTAAATGATGGGACAGGCGCGCTCGCTGTCCTTGCCAGATGAATTTAAGGAGCATAGATTTCAATTCAGGGAATAAAGTTTGGTCAGGGACAATGAGGAGACCCTGGAAGAGATAGAGGAGGCGGGGCAGTACGTTCATTTTAATTGTGTTGATCCTGCCTATCCACGAGAGATATGCAGCACTCCATTTTTTAAAATCGGTTTTTAGTTGGCGGAGAAGGGGCGGAAAATTAGCCTTATATAGGTCAGGGAGTTTGGGAGTGATTTGGATCCCCAAGTACGTGATAGACTTTTTAGCCCAGTGAAAAGGAGAGGCCTCTTCAAGCACCGTTTGAGTCCTCCGGGGTAGGGTCAAGTTCAGAAGAGATGATTTGGAGGGGTTTATTTTAAATCCTGAGACCGTCTCAAAATGTAGTAATTCCTGGCTAATTGCTGGAAGGGAGACTGCAGGATTGGTGACCGGGAGAAGAATATCGTCCGCGAATAGGGCAATTTTGTGGTCGTCCGTCCCGAAGGGGATTCCTGTGATCGCCTGATTGGCGCGAATATGGGCCGCAAAAGGCTCTATGCTAAGGGCAAAAAGTAGTGGGGATAAAGGGCAGCCCTGTCTGGTCCCCCTTGTCAAATTAAAAAAGTCAGAAGCCACTCCATTCACCACTACTCGTGATCTAGGTGCTCTAAAATTTGACCGAACCATGTTGATAAAGGTCTCACAGAAGCCAAATCGGCGCAGAGAGAGCACTAAAAAAGACCAGTCAACTCGATCAAAGGCCTTCTCTGCGTCGAGTGATAGCAAGGCTGCCGGGATTCGTTTCTTTTGGGCCTTATCAATGAGGTGGAAAATTCGTCGAAGATTGTCATGCGTTTGTCGGCCTTTGATGAACCCCGATTGGTCGGCATGAATAAGATTAGGAAGTATGGTCTCGAGGCGGGTGGCAAGGATTTTGGAGTATAATTTGGCATCAAGATTGAGGAGGGCAATGGGTCCGTATGAGGAGCATCTTTGGGGATCTTTCCCCTGCTTGGGAATGACAGAGATCAGAGCCTCTCCCATAGTTGGTGAAACAGCTTGTTGGGAGGCAATAGCATTAAATAAAGGAGTCAAGTGGGGGCTGAGGTCGGCCGCAAATGTGCGATAAAACTGGGCTGTGAACCCGTCGGGGCCCTGGGGCTTTGCGCAATTTAAGGGAGTCAATCGCTGCTTGGACCTCTTCTATAGTAATTGGCGCCCCTAAGCGGTCATTGGTCGAGGCAGGGACATGGGGGAGAGCTAGGTCGGCAAGGTATTGCAGTTGGTCGCTCTCATTGAGGGAGTCAGCCTGATAGAGTGTGTGGTAAAATGTGTGGAACGCCCGTGCTTTCCCTTCCTCACTTATGTAGGTTGTGCCGTGTTCATCCGTAATGTGTTTAATGAACTCTTTCTCAACCCGAAGTTGTTTAGCAAGCAGGGTCCCCACTTTGTCCCTCCCCTCGTAGCTCCGGGCTTGAAGTCTGAGAAGTGTTTTCTCAGCTCTGTTAGTATATATGGCGTTGAGTTTCCCTCTGATGGCTGTAAGTTTCCTCAAGGAGGGGGCTGACGGTGTGGTTTTATGTGTTTTCTCAGCGCCAGCGAGCTCTTGTTCTAATTCGAGGCGCTCCTTAGTCTGGAGCCTTCTAAGGGAGGTAGCTAGAGAGATGCAGTGGCCCCTGATGTGTGCCTTGAAAGCGTCCCAATTCGACGGGGAGGTGTCTGCCGGATCGTTAAGAGAGAAAAAATCTTTGATTGCCTTGCGGAGCTCGTCTCAATGTAAGCAATCTCTGCCTAAAAAGTCAGGGTAATACCATCTGATCAAGTTGGAGCACGGAGTCGGCCAGTCCAGGAGACAGGTCAATGGGGCATGGTCAGAAAGGGCCATGGGTAGAAGCAGGGAATTCGTGACTGTGTGGATGAGTGATTGGCTTATGAAGGCATGGTCAATCCGTGAATATGATTTGTGCACATGGGAAAAGAATGTAAAATCTTTCGTTGTCGGATTGAGGCGGCGCCATACATCTATCAGTCCCAACTGTTGCATAGTAGTCTTAAGTGTAGCAGGGAATACCCCTCTCCCCGTTCTGTGGCCATGTGAGGAATCCATTACGGGGTCCCAGACGAGGTTGAAATCCCCCAGAATAATTAGGTCCCCCACTGCGAAGCTCAACAGTGTATCCAAAAAGGTAGAGAGAAAGTCAGCCTGGCCATTGTTGGGGGCGTAGATGGAGGCTATGGAGCAAGGCCTGCCCATCAGCGTGCCTTTGACCAAGATAAATCTGCCCTCTTTATCCTTCTGAGTGGCCTCATGTAAGAAGTGGGCTGAGGTGTGGAATATCAGAGCAACCCCGTTGCGTTTCTTATGATTAGTAGCCTGATATATGAGGGGGAATCGTCTATGTTTGAGTCTACCCTCTTCCTCCCGCTTTATGAGGGTTTCCTGAACCGCTATTACCTGTGGGCAGTGGTCCCCCAGAAACTTCCAGAAGCGCTGTCGCTTATTAGGGGAATTAAGACCCCTGACGTTCCACGTGAAGAGCTTAACCCCCATGTCCCTCGCCCCGATCAAGTAAGCTTAGTTGAATCCCCCTCCCCCGTCCCTCCCCTCCCCCGCCAGACAAAATGCCGCTCTCCCTGGGTAAAAGAAAAAGAGAATACAAAAAGGTCAAACATGTTAAGTAAAACAGTTGATGAAACCTGTACGTAGTTTAATGCAGGGCGAAACTCCTGCATCTGTAGGTAGTTGATGGGGTGAGACCAAACCCGCACCGAAAGGCCCGCTTTTTTCAGTAGAAGATAAACGTCCCATAAATTTGCAGGCAACTGGAAACATTAGGGGCGCTCTTAAGCAAATCTGCGGTCATAGTTCTAACAGTCAGCTTACATTAAGAGCTGAAAAGCGCAGCCAAACACTGGGGCGCCCAGTGAGGCCAGTTCGCTGTGCCCAAAGAACCGCTGTACAGATATGGTTAGACAGAGGGTGTCTGTATGTTCCTCTCATGGCGTCTTCTTGCCCGAGGTCGATGCCAACTGCCAGGCTCCATGATTGTCTTGTGTCTTCCTCCGCCGTCTGGTGCCATCTGCGGGTGCCGGGCCTGTCCGTGGCGGTGAATAGGCAAGTCCCAATAGGTTCGCCGTCTCCTCCACTTCAGTGAAGTGGTGCTGCTTATTATCGTAGAAAAAGGCGAGACCAAAAGGGTATGTCCATCTATATTTGATCTGTTTCTCACGTAGGGCAGTAGTGATAAGGCGAAACTGCTGACATCTCATCAATGTGGCCTGGGCAACATCCTGGAATAAGGTGCATGAGCTTCCTTGAAACTCGACCGTGTCCCGCCCCGAGCCCTACGAAGCACCAATTCTTTGATTTTAAAGGAGGCGAATTTGGCCAAAATATCTCTTGGGCGTTGTGTCTTGCCCTGTTGCGCTGGACCGACTCTGTGGACTCGCTCTAGGTGGATCGGTGGCCCGTCGTCTCCTATAATACTGGTGAAGACGTCCATCATGAATTGCTCCAGGTTAGCCCCCTCACGTCCTTCCTCTAGGCCCCGGACCCGGATATTTTCCCGTCTAGAATGGTTCTCTAAGTCCTCGCATTTCAGAAGGGCTGCGTTCAATTGAGCGGTGATGGCGTCGGAGTGGTCTTCAAGCGGTTGTAGTCGTTCCTCCAAGTTCTGGCATTTTGCTTCGAGGTCAAGGGCGCGGGTCCCCACCGAATCCACATCAACCCTGAGATCGCTAAGTTTAAGGCTCATTTCTGATTTAAAGGCATCAAGAGAGGCGGTGATATCTGCTTTGAGGTCCGCTCGCAGTTCGTTCTTAAAGTCGCGCAGTGTTGCTAGCAGGTCGTCCCGAGTGAACGCCATTTTTCCCGTCGATGGATTGCACCTCTGTTCTGCGCCGTCTCTGCACCGGAGGCTCCAAAGTAGCTGGAGACTTTATTTGTTTGGGATTTTTTTGGAGGCATATGGGCAGGTGTGGGTTATCGTGGTTGTCCCAGGCCGCCTGCAGGTCTGCTGCGTCACGAAGAAGGACTACACTGTGCGTGCTGAGTGGTAGGATCTCACCGGCTGGAGCTCCCTTTGTACCCTATTGTGCACTCCTCCGCCTATCGGGAAGCTGTCAGCTGGGAGACTCCACGATGTGGTGGGCCCCTCAAAGATCCAGTGGCAGGCCTGTGTTCGTCACGGGAGCCCAAGCCGCCATGTTAGGGTCAGGCACGAGGAGTCAGGCAGAGCCCAAGCAAGCCGGTCCAATGTGCCTAAAAGCCTTTGCGCTCCTCTCCAGGTCCCCTCGGGTACCCCCGCCACAGCGCAGCCCCCCGGGGGCAGCGACACTGTCCCGATGAGTCTCCCAGGTCTGCAACTCTTAGTTAGGGTCAGGCGCGCCCACCGCGAACCGCTGGCCACCGGTACGTCCCAGCGCTCAATCTTGCCACCAGGGTTCCAAGCCGCTCGCGCCTGCACCTACTTATTCAGGGTATCAGTATGTCGTCTCCTCCGACAGCCGCGCTCCGGGGAGATCTTCTGCGGCGGCCGCCATTTTGTCACGATCATCAGCTCAGCGGAGGCATCGGATCTCCGCCCGTGTCACGGATCCCCCGTATTCCAGGGAACCGCCGATGTTGTTGCTGGAAGTGGGGACCGCACCGGAGTTTGTTGGAGGTAGTGGCTCCGCTATGTAGCCCCAACCGAGAGATCCGGCTAGATCATCAGTGGGCCGCCATGTTGGTTGAGCGGCAGCTCCTGGGTCCCGGTCGCATCGGAAGGGATCTATTGTTCATCCGTGCGCCTCAGCATGTCTCAGGTAGGCGGAATCGGGCCGGCATCCGGGTGTGTCACATAAGGTCTGTGGGCACCCTGGGGGACACCTAATTGCTCGTGATAGCGGGCCACGGTGCGGGAGCCGAGCCGGTTCACGTCCGCGCGGCCATGATGGTTGGCAACGCCCCTATTTGTGCTTTTTTTTCATGCTTTTAAATGTAGTTTTGCAAATGGTAATTTTTTGCTTAGGCTTTTTTTCCACACGTGCATGCTACCCTTTGAAGGTGGCACTTTTACTTATTACTTTTTCATGTCTGTTGTATAAGCCCCCCCCCAAAAAAAAACAGGTCTGAAAAGCCTCTTGGCGCTATCATTAACAAGTTTTATGGGCTCAGCGCGGGGCTTGGATAAAGTCTGAGTGGACTTCAGAGCTGCTGTACCTATGTAAGGTCTCCGAGCCGCCTCAGTCTTCTCCCGCAGCACTAGCCTTGCCCTCCGTATGCAGCAAATTTGTAGCGCCGTGCTCCACTGTCATCGTCGTTTTGGGGGATCCTCACACGCTTCTTAGCTAGCCATAAGACTTTCAGTTTTGAAGCAAAGTGTCTGCTGAATATCCTACCTTCCCAGAGACTCTAGGGATCTAAAAGTGTACTTTTATTATGTTGTGAATTATTCTATAGTGCTAAACTGGGATGGTGTGGGAATCATAGCTTGGCGCTAAATTTTAGAACTGTCTAAGTAACATGTTCTTTTATCCTGTGGTGTCCGTCATGAAAGTCAAGCCTGTCTGGAGTTTGCCTGTAGTAGCGCTGCGCTATGTTACCCGATTTTAAGCCAGCATTGTCCCTATTTTCAATGTTAACGTTTGGACTAGTGAAAATCATTAGATGTATTTACGTGGGGACGGTGTGGGCGTGTGCACTGCCAATCGTAAAGTCTAGATTCACAGCGTTTGCCTTGGAAAACACAAAAATAAGACAGACCTGTATGTAAATATATGTGGCGCCTAAAGGGCAGGTTTGAACCAGAGACAGAAGCTCTGCCAGCCCCGGGGAAACTGACTCCATACATATTTTAAAATTGTCTCAGAATGCAAATATGTTTGGATACACAATACATATATTTTTTTTTTTCGCACTTCCTTCAGATGAAGTGGTTGCTAAGTATGTGAGTTAATGACTTTAATGCCTCTAATAGCCCTATCACCACCTTTTCCACTTAATCACATGACTGTCTCGCAGTTTATGACTTGCAAGGCACCAGCTGTCAGAAGGCGTATGCTATATTTTTTCTGCTTTCTTTTTCACTATGTCTCCGAAAGCCTGCTATCCAACATGGCCCAAAAAAATTGCCAAAGCCAGTGGGTCACAAAGGCAAGACCTATTGGCTTTGCCAATGCTCGTTATACCTGGTGTCTCCTTTGAAGTGGGTCTGGAATTTCCTGCCTCCCTGCCCTGGTTCCAGTCCGTCTGGGGCACAACAGGCTTCTGTGAAGTCCTTTGTGTGCGAGCTGGACCAGTGCCTTTAAAGTGCAAGTGTGATAGAGAATGCCCCCCCCCCCACCCCAACTGAGCCAGGATGGCCTATCCTGCCTACAGCTAGTCCCCCTTTGTCTCACTGTTGGGGAGGAATGTACAACTGCCAACTATTCACAGTCAAGTGACCCAGGACACAGGCACCTAATGGTTAGGACAAGAAAATGACAACTTTCAAAAAGTAGTTTTAATAAGAGGAACCAGGAGCATTTGGACAGTTCCAGCACACGTGCTACTTTAGACAGTATCCGAAATATAGGAGTGTGCAGTTTTAGAAAGGGCTATGGTACTAGTGAGATAACAGGTCAGTGGAATATGGTCAAATAGGTGCAAGTGCCCACACACATCCCGAAAGATGTCATGCTTCATCATCTGGGCATGCTCCTCGTCGGGCCGGCGCTGCAATGCCCAACAGGCACCCGCGAAGGGGCTCTTTGCCGGAGATCTTTTTGATTTTGCTGATTGATGACGTGTGGGTATGTGGGGTATGACGTGTATGTAGTGTGGTGAAAAAGACTTAAAATAGGTGTAGGGATGATAGGTTTGAGTAAACTTTATTTGTGTAGCTCACTATCCTAATTAAAACATATAGTGGTGCTCATATGGGATTCATTGGTCCTGGGAAGCAGACGTGCTTAGGTTCTAAAGATTATGGTCAACATGTTTCTTGCCTACTGTAGCCCAAAGGGTCTTTTGGCAATTTGTCAGGACCGGAGAAAAAGCAATCTACACTACTGCGCAACTGATTCGTTCAAGTGTATTTGAATTTCTCGTAATCAGTCACAACATGTGACACAAAGCATGAATCTACCTTGATAATCCAACTGACCTGAAAGACCAAAGACAAACAGTGCATGTGATACTTAAGTATCACATGCACTGTTTGTCCCATTGGAGCATAGTCCACTGACCTGTTATCTCACTAGTACCTTAACCCTTTCTAGGAACTTTCTAAAAGTAGCATTTTCAGAATTGTGATTTAAAATCCGACTTTACCATTACAGAGGGTTTTAAATTACAATTCCTCAAACACCAAACATGCCATTCCTACCGGCATCTAACCAAAAGCTATCACTTATTTAATGTAATAAGGTAACCCATTGTTATCCTATGAGAGAGGTAGGCTTTGCAACAGTGGTAAACGAATTTAAATCTTTTTCACTACCAAGACATGTAAAACTTAAAAACCTATGTCCAACTTTTTAAATACACTCCACCCTGCCCTATGGGCTGTTTAGGGCTTACGGCAGAGTGGACTTATATGTATTAAAAAAGAAAGTGCTGGCCTGACAAAAGGTTCATTTTGCCAGGTTGAAATTGCAGTTTAAAACTGCACACACAGGGTGCACTGGCATGCCGGAGACATGTTTAAAGTGCTACTTAAGTGGGTGGCACAATAAGTGCTGCAGGTCTAATAGTAGCATTTAATTTACAGACCCTGGGTACATGTAATTCCACTTTACTAGGGACTTAAAAGTAAATTAGATGTGCCAATTGGGTGTTAGCCAATTTCACCATATTTAAAAGAGAGCACAAGCACTTTAGCACTGGCTAAGGGTGGTAAAGTGCACTGGGTCATAGGGCGAAAAGAAATGAATTCACCAAAATTAGGAGCAGTGAAGGCAAAAAGTTTGGGGATGACCCTGGAGAAAGGGCCAAGTCCAACACAAGTCTGGTCCTCAGGAGACTTTTTTTCAACATGTTCTAAATTTAGACAGGTTCTCCAATGGGAAACTCAAAGCTGAATTTGTTTTTGCTTTATTCATTCTTAGTGATGCAACCAAAACATCAGTATAAATTTGCTGACATGATGATGCTCTATTATTAGTTCAGGTTTGAGGTATACCTGTGGAATAAGAAAATAGAAGAGCAATCGGATTTGAAAAAGGTGTACGTTGCAGGATATACAATATTGAAGAGAAACTCAGACTTTCTTCAGGGTCAAGTTGATACTTATCCGGCAGCTGAAGCAGTAAGGATAAGTTTGTGATCTAAAAGGATGGTGTGATTCATCAATTTATGGGGCAAAAAAACAGATCCTCTGAGTGTTCAGCTTTGCATGAACGAGATTTAATAAGGTGAGTGAAGAAAGCGATGTAAACTAAGATTGACATCAAAAGCTCTATGAATTGAAACTATTTTACACTAGTGACCAAAAAAAATAAATATGAAATGAAGCAGTTAACCATTCTTATATAATCACACTTGGCCTAAGAAATCTATGCATACGAGATAGCAAATGTAACCCTGAGGACAGAATTTAAGTTGTTTAGAACAGAATTTTCCTGGTCAGAAAATGAACATATGTAGGAAAAGCTACCACCAGAGAAAATGTTTTGTGTTTAATGACTTTGATAATCCAGTGCATATGCAGCTAATTTTTGACGACTTGCCCAAAGTAAGAAAACGTTGTTCGAACCTACATTTTCAATTTATGGTTATCTGTATATCAAGTAAGGTGCATTACAATGAAACAAGAGGGCCAGAGCCATGCCAAATGTTTTGGACATCCACAAGATATATTTATTTACATAAAATTAGTTTAAATTGTAGTGATTTATGTAGTAAGAGGTAATCTCGAAAATGTAGCGCAACTATAGCTCTTCGGGACCTTGGTTGGTTCCGTGTTGGATTAAAAAAACTCTAAAACACAAGCTTTGTTTAGCTACAGGATAAAAAGGTTTTGACACCATTTATATCAGGAAGTTGTTTTAATGTTATTTCTGAAGTGTAATGTACATAAAAGAAATAAACAATCTGAATGCAACTAATTGAAAATGTTTTAAAGATTGCTTTTATTCAAATATATATTTTTAGTAAGGTGAGTGAATATTTGTGCAAAAGATTCTCTATCAGCTTTGAAGCTTTATTGAGGACTTACACATGTACCACAGATCAACACTACCTATTAGGATGATTCTCTGGAACCAAAGGTCATGTTGAGAATTTCCTAAAAGTAAGGAGGCTGTAGTATGAGCCATTACTTTTACCATATTTACGAAGCGTCAAGTGATCATCACATGCCAAAACGTTAAGCTTGCAATTTCTGCTTTTTTTTTTTACACTATCTGGAAGGATCACCGCTACTCTTCTACTGCTTAAGGCAAGTTTTGTCTGTTTCACACCTGGGTAGAAATTCATTCAAAATATTCAGGGAATTAGGGAAGAACAAATTCTCTGCCAGACCTAATGCGTGCTACAAAGAAAGAAGAACAGTTGTTTTTCAAAATAGGTTAAAGATTACTTTTCTCATATGTACAAATTGCAAAGTAGAAGTAAGAGATGATGCTTACCTTGCAAACTGCTTGGGTAAGATGCTTGCAGCCTTGACGTTTATCATGTCTCACTGCATCAGACCTACAACAGAAATTCACCAATGCATTCATTAATTATTCAGGAAGAAGTAAATCATATATGTGATAAAGTATTCCAAATCTCTTTGCAAGTCAAAGAGAAGATTTATGATCACGTACAAAAATAAGGTTGATGGGCAAGATCATTTATCAAAGACACAAAACTCTGATGTGACTTGCAAGAGACGTTTAATGCCCAGTAGAGGATGCTTTGTTGCTTTCATGGCTAGAGCCATTCCTTCAATATATACTATAATCACAAAGGCATTTTGGATATCCTAAAGTAGCATTTAGGCTTTAATCTTTTATGTACTTTTACATACTCTTGTGAATTGGCCACAAAAAAGAAATGTAAATAATATAATGTGAATAGTAAGGGCATATTCATATGTAATAAGTATAAATAGAAAGGACTGTGCAATCTTTGCACTACTACTAGAGACAGGATCTAGCTACAAATTCCTTATCTGACAATCCTCCCCAGGCGTCAGCCTGGACCCGGAAACTTTCTCAGCAGTACCTCTGTGTGTCGGTAGAGGGTGTTGAGCGGCTCCACAGCGACGTCGTCTCCGGAATGTGATGTCAACGGAGTCTATATAAGCCCTCCACCGACACGCTGACATCAGTTTCTATAAGGACCATTTCCACCCCAAAAACGCGTAGCCACTTAGAGAAGCAGTCTCAGGAGACAGTGTGCCAAAAATGGAAAAATTGTGTATCAACAAGTACAGATAGAAGAACCACAGTAGAATGAAAAGAGGGGATCTAGGAGACCACAGGGCCCGAAGTTTGCAAAGTGGGGAGGATGGGTGGGTCGATAAGGAATCTGCAGCTAGATCCTGTCTCTACCAGATAAGGCGTTACCGAAGGTAAGTAACTTGTCCATCTGATAGAGATTCCTTATCTTGGAATCAGATACTCAAGCAATACCATCCCTGGAGGAGGGGCTGCGAACCGACCTCAAAGATCCCCAAAGTGGATAAGCCAGTCCAAAAGACAGAAGGGACCAGCCTATTCGAAAAATGATAGGTGAAGCAAGCTGTTCACCAAAGGGTCGATCTCCAAGAAGGACTATGGAAAGCCCATAGGGAGTAGAAAGAAACAAGACTGTGAGACAAATAGTATAGAACCAGCAAAGGAGGCAGCCTCAAAAAGGGATGCAACCCATGACGGGGGGGGGGATCAAAAGGGACCAAGACAATAGTGCATGGAGTCCAGGCTCAAAACCAATGGAAGGAGCATACACAGCAAGCTTAGCTGCGGCGCACACATACAACGAATAAGAGTGCCCACTGATCGTCAAGGAAATTAGCCTGAGAAGTCTATTTCGGAAAAGGGGGCCTCCAAAGACAATATAGAAAAGAAAAGAGAGAACAATGAATGCTGAAGGGCATCGCTAGAAAAACAAGAACGGTAAAAAGAAACCGCTCTTACACTAAGAACCTTGATAGATATACAAAGCATCCTCCGAAATAATATAACAGAGATGCTCATTGAAGAGAAGGAAGGAAACAGACAAGGGCAACCAAGAAGATTGAACCAGGACACCAAGAAGATATAGGAAAAACGCAGTGACATACACCGCATAGAAGGCTAAACGACTATATGTGCAAACACACACATACACCAATCCATTCAAGAGATAGGCATATACATGCAGAGACAACCAAATATAAAAGTATACAAGGATCAATCTGCATATTAAAAACATAGAAATTCCCATAGACACACAAGTTATACAGGGTACAGCAAAAGTATATCCACTCCTCCGAAGGTAACCCAGGCCTCTGCCAGTGAGCAGGACGAGAAGTGAAGGAATACTGCAAGAACAGGGGTAACCAATGAAGGACAGAGAGAATTAATCGTACTGTCATAAAGAAGAGGTTAAGATAGTAACTGAGGTGGAAACAGAAAAACAAGCTGGGAAACCGCAACACGATACCACAGGAAAACAAGTGCAACTGTCCAAGAACCGATGCCACCGATTGAGGAAGGATGCCGGCAGGCGGTAGCAGGAGAAGCAAAGAATAAACAGCATGTGGAAAGTCCACCATTAAAAAGAAGAAGACGACGACGACTGCCAGGGTAAAATGAAGGGTTGGCGGAAACTCAGGGCAACAGATAGCTGATTATGACAATCACACATTGTCCAACCTATGGAAGCAGGAGAAACAAGTTAGATACATGACCAACGCTTCATGGAAACATGAGAAAAGATAGGATATGCCCCAAGAAAAAGCAAATAAATACCCCCAGCAAAGAAGGGGGGTGAAATGTAACCTCTCCCATTGAAAAAGGGACACCGGGAAGGCGGGAGTGGAGGGAGGAAAGATACAGGAAAGAAAGGGAAACCCAGTCTGTTTTGAAATAATGATATCAGGCAAGGATCCAAACAATCAAGGGGACTGGTGTCCCAGGTGAGGAGGACCAAAAAGAACAGCAGGCACAGTAGCTACCCACGCGTGCGATGGCAGATATGTATAAAACAGGTACAAGAATACCAGACTGCTGGAGACCAATAGTCTCAGGAGCACGACAATGCTGGATTTGAGGGACCCCGGCTGAACCAATAGGAAAACAACATGAGAAATCCATGCATTCCAGAAAGAAAACATACAAGAAGAGCCACACCGAAAAGGGTCGAAGATGGAAAAGAAAGCAAATCAGGCCAAAAAGGTTGTCTGCCTGCAGTACAAGAATAGCCCATATGGACATAAGGGCAGAGAAAAGAAGGAGGCGAAGTCCCTATAAGGGGTACGAAGTGCATAAGCAACTCACAAAAGTGCCTCCAAGGCACACAAAATAAGGTCCCCAAAAACGGGGAACAAGGATATTAGTGCAACCACACAACATAAACAGAATACCAGCCACATAAGTACTCGGGTAGGAAAATTTAAGAGGCAAAAGAAGCCAAAGAACAGACTCCCAGGAGACCGCAGAGTAAGATAGGTTCTAGATGACTGGAAACTGAACCTGTCACTGACAGCATAAATGAGACAAAATGTACCTGCAAATAGCAGGAACACCACACCGGTTGTATCTCTGGAGGGGAGAGAAGAACACTGTCCTATGAAGGTGGAATAAAGTAAAAACAAGGGGAAACAACTGTCTCCGACGACCTTAGTACAACAACAGAGTTAAGACTCCGCACCACCATGACTATGCCTGAACCGGCATAAAGCAAGTTGGCGTACGAACAAAAAAGGGAGGTGCCATCAAAAGGTATGTCAATCAAAGCAGTTTGCACAGCCTCCAAAAACCTGGAAGTATGCAACCATGCGTGCCGACGTAGAGCAATGGAAACGGATGGTAAGTGTGGCAGCTTGCTGTCCATCTTGTATCAGAGGAGCAAGAGCATTCAGGGCTTCCTCCAGAAGGGAGGGCAAGAGGCGTTCCACAGAGTGCCACAAGGTGTGGGAGAAGAGGGCAGGCACACAAGAAGAGTTTAGAGAGTGCAGAGAAGCGCTACAAGAGAAAATACGTCTACCACAAGCATCAAATTTCCTGGCCTCTCTTTCCAGAGGGACAGGGGGAAGAATATCAATATTTTGCATGGCTAAAGCAGCCTGAACCACAAAGCTTTTAGTAGAAGAATGTCTAAGTAACAGGAGGGATCCTCCGGGGCTGGGCGATGCCTGTGAGAAATAGAGCGATCCACAGGGAGCCCTGTTTCAGGATTAGTCCAAGCACTCAACAGGATATAGAAAAGACAGTCACTATAAGGAAGTACAGGCTCAACATAAGACTGGGCAGGGTGTAGAACACCAATTAAGGGGTCAGTTGACAATTCAACCAAAGGAAGGTGCTAATCCAGGGCAACCAAAACTCAAAACTCGATTGAACATGTCCTCCAGTGCAGAACTCTCCTCCGTAGCCAAACCAGAGACAGGAGGCTGGCGAAGATTTTAAGCTACTGGCATCACCCAAGTCAAGTAACCAGCCAAATTGTTTGGGGGTGGGGGGTAACCATGTCCGGAATTAGAGAGGGGCACACCACACCGTCTGTAGTACTTCCACAGCCATGGTCCTCAGAAGGAAAACCCAGAGGGGGAAAATCTGGGACAGTCGGCGCAATAAGCACCGCATCCATCACTGTGACCGAAGCTGGTCGACGGCGAGTAGGCGACGCCTCAATGTCGGAAGGAACTTAGTCGGCACCACTATGGGAGCCAGCAGACAATAGCTCGACACAGACTTTGGAGTCAGCAGACCAGAAGCAGGAGCCGAAGGTGGGAGCCGCAATGGGCTGTGCACCACCACCACTGAGGTGTCAGACACAAGAGGCAGACCTGAAGCCGAAGGAGAGCCTGCGGACGGGGTCACAGGCACGTCCTCATGCACTTCCTTGGGGCCTGAGGGCAATCCAGAGGGAGGTGACAACCCAAGAACAGCAAGAAGAGATTGAGAATATTGTCTCATCTGGGTCAAAGACGGCCCCGCCCCAGGATAGGTGACAAGACGCGGGCGGACTCATGCCTCGGCCCTTCAACAGATGGGTGGGAATCAGTGGTAGGGGACGAAGGCGTGAGGCGCCACGACTTGACTGCCGGTGCCGAGACTTTTTTCTGGATGTCGAAGGTGAATGACGCCTGCGGGAACAGCTCCTAGAATGGACGCGTGGTCAGTCCCTAGAACGCATAGAGGACCGAAGATGATGAGAAGACTGACATCCGTGCCACCAGAAGCTGCATGCGGCATTCCCTGTGCACTTTCAGTTGGAGCTGTTGACAAGAGTCACACTCGTCGGAGTCGTGGTGGTCACCCAGACATCACATGCAAACCAAGTGAGGATCCATGCCGGACATTTGTCGTTCTACAAGGCTTGAACCCAGAAGACATTGAAGAAGAGGGAGAAAGGCACACTGCTCAGTCGATGAAAAAACATCAAGAAGGCCGAAAACTGCCAGAGGAACCGCAGTCCGGATACGCGTGTTAGCACGGAAAAGAAGGACCTGAAGTCAGCCCGTCAGGGAGGGCTTATATGGACTCCGTTGACATCACACTCCAGAGAAGACGTTGCTGCGTAGTTGCTCACCGCCTTCTACCAACACGCGGAGGTTCTGCTGAGAAAACTTCTGAATCCAGTCTGGCGCCTGGGGAGGATTCTAAGATAAGGAATCTGCAGCTAGATGTCTCTATCAGATTGAGAGTTTTGAGGCTGATTCACAAAAGCAAGTAAAGAATACATAAAAGAATACTCCTGGTTACTACTTTCTGTACTCTTAAACCGTTTTGTGAATCAGCCCCTTTCTGGCAAAGGCCCTCTGTTGCAAGAAACCGCCCTAGAACTGAGGAGTCCTTGTTTTTGGCCTCCAATAACCAACATGTGCAAAACCTTACAAACAAAATAATTCTATCAAATAAAATCATTTTTGTTACATTTGGTACTTACAGTGGAAATGAGACCAACTTATTGTAGAGGTGGGGGGGGACGAACAGACTAATGTGTAATTTTCCTTTAATGTACCGCAATGAATGGAAAAAAACTGAATTAAAGTTCACAAGATTAAGCAGCCTGATGGTGCTTTATTTCATTAGGTCCTTTTGCTAGTTTAGTGATCTGTCATTTAGGAAAAGTAGCTGTTGAACATACTTTGACACTTTTTTTTCCCAATTCGCACACCTTTCTATAAGTATACTGTGAGGAGGACCGGGACATCACCCCGCCCGTAGACTATACTAAAACTTCTGGGATACCTGAATTGCCTTTTAATCCGGGTATGGCCCGGAAAGAGTTAATCCCTTGCGGCTCCTCTCCCCTACAGGACCTAGAACGCCCCTTTGTAGATGGCGACCAATGGCAGGACGCCTCGTGGGCTCAAGGGGCGGTATCCCGGTCATTAAACCCGGAAGACGCTGAAGAGAGGAGAGACGAAGAGAAATCACCGGAGGAAGAAGCACGGAGAATCGAAAGGAAGACAGAGAGCCATACGGAGCTAGGACGAGAAGCAGACGAGGACTCCCAGCGAGACGAGGAGAAAAGCGGAGTCGAGTGGGAAGAGTGGACCGAAGAGTGGTGGACACCCCCAGAGGACGCCTCCACGCCGCCGCAGCTCAGGAGAGTTGCGGCCACAGCGGTATGTGAAACGGGGCAGGGGGTGTTGTAATTTAAGGAGTGGGAGGCGAGCTCAAGGGGCTCCGGGGACACGGGCTAATGTGGTGAACACGGATTTCTTGCACTGTTAATACCGACACCTTCACCCCCTCATGTCACAATCCCACTCCCTCTCCCACAACCTAAGGATCTGTACAGCACGAGCACCAGCCTAGTAGAAACCCGTTGTTACCGGGTTGTAACCTTGACTTGTCTGGAGCGGTGTACCCGATAATAGCCTACTCCTGAAACATAAGGAGCCCGGGGTACGGAAGGGCCGACTTATAATCGCGACCCTTCTTCTCTATTTTTGTTATTTCTGGATATCCCTCCTTCTTTACGTTTATCACGTTTATCTCTCTCCTACCTCCCTTGCACTCCCTCGGTGGTTTCCTTGACCTAAGGTGGGGGACCGTGAGTGTCCTCACGGTATCCTTCCCTTGCGGGACCGTTATAGTGACTGCCTTCTCTCCTTTTGTTTCCATCTACACCCTGGGGTTGTGCCACCGTCACCCGAGGAGGAGAAGAGGATCCACAACCAACACAACGGATTCAGACGACGTCCGAACCATACCCTACCCTACCCGGCCTAACCCCTCATCTGCATTGTTTCTTTTTGCTTCTACTCATTTTGACTCCTTTGAATAAAAAGAAGCCATCATTCAACCACATTTAAGACCTCCTCGCTTTACTTTCCGCCCATCCCTCTCACATATACCTTTAAAGTTGCACCAGTCAGTTGTTCCAGGCTTACTCCAGGAAATGTCAAGTGGCTTTTTCATTATCAAAGACTATGTCCCCCAACTGGAGACTTTTGTGTGAACAGCACATATATAGTGAATCTTGTGGAGGGCATGGCCTTTGACCCAACCAAGGAGATTTTAGATACCTTGGACATTTCACGCTTTACACCAATATACCCCAAGAAGAAATCATCATTGGTATTAAGAAGCTTCTGGACGAGCGTCAAGATGGCGGTCGCACCTTAGGTGTGCTCCGGACCCCTCCGTCATCCGCTCTGTCACCCATCACCATCGGGATAGCCTAACACCTGGCGCCCCGTATCTGGCTGCCTGGGGAGCTCCGTTTGGGGCGTTGGGTGCTGACCGGAGACCGCGTTGGCTGCCCTGGTCTCCCGGACCCGCAGCGCGGCTCCCCTCAGGGTGGCGGCTCCTGCCGCGGTGCTCTCGGTCCCATCATCAGCCCGCGGCCCGACACCGGCGAATCTCAGCTGAGCGAGGGGGCTCCTGGTGAGGCTGGTGCCCCCCCACATCGCGAGGCCCGGCCGGTCTCCCCTCCTGGGCTACGGCGGCGGCGGCCGCGAAGTGCGTGGTGGAGGAGTGGTGGTGCCTGGCGCCTTTGCCCTTGCCTGGAGCGGGCCTGCCCTTCCGGGGCCTTCCGAGGCGGGCCCTGCTCGGCGGGGTGTCCCTGTGCCCGCTGGCCGCTTGCAGCTGTCCTACTGGACCTGTGGGGAGGGGCCCCGAGGCCGTGGGAGCCCTCTCTACACCCACCGAGGCCTGACTTCGCTGACGTTGTTTCCTGGACCCCCGCCGGCGGTGTGCGCGTCTGCTGCCCCCCCCGGGCCCGGACTGGCGGTGCTGACACGACCTGCTGCAGCGGAGCCCCCTGGTCGGACTGGTGCCTGGTTTGGCGGTGCGGGTGCTGTGGGCCTGCAGGGCTGTAAGGAGCGGCGCATCGTCGTTGCCCCCGGGTGGCCTGGGCGGGCATCGCCGGCGCCGGGGGCCTCCGCTAGCTGCGGGGGCTGTGATCTTGCGTCACCCCTGGGGCCTGGACGGACGTCACCGGTGTCGAGGGCTGATACTACACCCACGGGCCTTCATCGGCACTGAGATCTACTGAGAGTGGAGAACCTGTGGTATCTGCGCTGGGGAGGCCTGCTCACGACCTGAGCCAGAGGTCGGGGCCGCTGCTGCGGTGGATGGTCTGCAGCGGACGGAGCGCTCCGGCGGGTGGACCTGGAGGTAAGGAGTGGGGGCTTGGGTGAGGATTCGGCTGTCGACCGGGCAGCGGGCGAGGTGCGGGGGGAGGCCACTGGTCGGCGCGGCTCCTCCCTCCCCTACCTCCCCCCCCCCCCCACTCCTGATGTGCCCCCCCGGTGACTGGCGGCGGAGGTGAACCCGTCCCTCTCTGGGCCTGGGGTGTGGGCGGATTTGTTCGGCCGTCACTTCGGGCGGCGGCGGTGACCCCTATAAGGCGTCCCTGACCTGGGCATGGTGGTCGGGTGGACCCGCAGTGCCCCGGACCTTTAGAGACACTCTGTGTTGCCGCCCGGCAGGGTGCCTGGTGGCCTGTGGGGGGACCCTGCGCGTGGCCCTTTCTCCTTCTACTTCGGCCGCACATTTCGGGCGGCGGCAGGTTGAGTCTCGACATCTGTGGCCTGCCCCCGCCGATCTCCGGCCACCAGTGTTAACCTGTCAACCTCTATTTGTGGGGACTCTGAACCCGTGACTCCCTCGGGTCGCCATGGGCCGGACGGACCTGTCAACGAAGACCCCTGCCACCCAGACGAAAATGGACCGCTTCACCACCTTGGAGGCGGGGGCTACCGAGGGTGTGGCGGATCGGGAGGCTCCTCCAGCTCTGGACTTGACCACCATCCTCCAGGCCATCCAGGCCTCCCAAACCTCGGTGGAGGGAAAGATTGCAGAAGTGCGAGTAGATATGACTCTCATTCGACAGGACCTCCGAAACGCCACTGCTCGGATTACAGAGACTGAGACCCGTATCTCCACTGTGGAAGATGACGTCCAACAACTTAAGGGGCAGGTGGCCCGTCTCCAGTCGCACACTCAGGAATTACACCGTCGGGCGGAGGATGCCGAAAATAGATCTCGACGCAACAACCTCCGCCTGGTGGGCTTTCCGGAAGGAGCGGAACGGGGCCGAGCGGTGGACTTCCTGGAGGGGTGGCTAAGGTCGTGGATCCCAGAGGGCTCTCTCTCTCCTTGGTTCGCGATTGAGCGGGCCCACCGGTCTTTGGCCCCCAGGCCAGCGCCGGGTGCGCCTCCTCGGCCGTTCATAATGCGGGTCCTCAACTTTAAAGACCGCGACATCATCCTGTCTGAAGCTCGCAAACAACAGCGGCTCCGCTACGAAAATGGGGCAGTCATGATCTTTCCAGACTACACCCGCGAGGTCCAGGGCCAGCGCCGCTCCTTTGGGGAGGTCAAGCAAAAGCTGAGGGCCCTTAACATCCAGTATCGGCTCCTCTTCCCGGCTCGCCTGCGAGTGGTGTTCGCAAACAAAACGCTGTTCTTCGACAACCCGACGGAGGCCTGGGCCTGGGCTACGGAGGAGCGCCCTCTGCGGGCCGACGGTCGGGCCCTGGGCATGGAGGGAACGGAGAGCAGACCTGGCCACCTCGCCCCTCTTGCTCCTCAACATCAGCGTAACCGCTCCCGCAGGCGCCGTGGGCGGAGGAGGGCCCGCTCGGACTCCCCGCTGGGCCACCCCCGACAACCATTATCGCTTTCCGGGGGACCCCTGCTTGGGAGGCGCTCTGGCTCCTCCGGCCGTTTGGATGGCGGTGGTGTTTTGCCCGGACCTGCGGCGGTTGACCTCCCGGAATCGGACCTCTCCCGTAGCCCAATACTTCTGAAAGACCCAGCTTGAACTGGTCTCTGCTCGCCGGGCCTGGCTCCGCGGCCGGAGACGGTGCTTTAACTCTGAACATTTCTTTCCTTCCCGATGGACTCGTAAACTCACATCCGGACATGAGGAGGGGTCCTCCACGCTTCCCCATTCCCAAGCGTTTTAGTTTGGTTGTTTACTCACTGGTTTACTGTTAGGGCGACAGATGCTTCCGTTCCTGAAGTGTAGGGTGGGGGGTGGGAGAGGGGTTGGGGGGTGGGACCGTTGTCCCATGTTCTGATTTTATTTTTGGTTGTTTTGGTTGTTTTATTTTTTAGCTCCGCTGCACCAGTTTTCACACGACACCCTAATTTGCACCTCAAGAGACATGCAGACCTTCTTTCAGATATTTCGATGGGCCTGCTGATACCCAGCTGGGAAGTCTTACCCCCCGCAGAACCTACAATCACATTGATGTACACACCACTACGCCAGACACTTCCCTGCGGGGCACTTCTCTGCATTTCACCAGTACTTACATCATGCTCAGCCCTGTATCCGGGGCGTACATAGACTTCCCTTTGGACACTGCACCACAACCTCACGCGCTCTATTTTGATGTGGGCCCCCGTCTGGGGCCCACTTGCCAGGCCATCCCACCATGCCACTATGCCAGACATACCTCCACTGAGTACTTCTCTGCGCATCCTATCTTGGAACGTTAATGGCCTCCTGGACCGTTTCAAGCGGATGGCTGCCCTGCGCCACGCGCACCGCCTGGGGGTGGATATATTATTATTGCAGGAGACGCATTTGCTGGGTAACCATTGCCCCTTCCTAACGCGCTATGGATATGATAGGGCGTGGCACTCGGGGTTCACTCGGGGATCCCGAGGGGTGGCGATCCTGGTGAAGCGCTCCCTTCCCCTTGTCATTGTGCAGACAGCCCTTGATGCCCAGGGTACATTTGTGGCCATCAGTGGTATGTTACATGGGAACCCCATTAATCTTGTATCGCTCTATTCCCCTCCTTCAATGCTGGCGGCGACATTGGCTAAAGCTACGGATCTCCTGGCATCCTTACCATTGGGCCCCACTTATCTCGGGGGATTTTAACGCGGTCTCCTCACCCGACCTTGACACGTCTGGCCCCCCTTCCTCCAGTAGAATTGCTCAAGCGAAACAATTGAAGACCTGGTCTGAGTCCTTGGGCCTGTGCGATGCCTGGCGTACATGGCACCCACATTCTAAGCAGTTTACACACACTTCGGCAGCGCACCATACGCAAGCACGTATTGACGCCATTTTCGTTCCAGCGACAGATTGTCTCACGGTTCAGGACGTCGCCATCCTCCCGCGTGGTATCTCGGACCACTCCCCGGTAGTGATCCGCACGGGCCCCCGTCCACCGGCTCGCGGCAGACATGGAGATTTAATGCTTGGTTTCTCCAAGACAGGGAGTTCCGGAAGGCGGTGGGTCAGGAACTTAAGCATTATTTCCTCTCCAACGACGGATCCGTCTCCTCCCGGGGGTTCTATGGGAGGCGGGTAAGGCCACGATTAGGGGGTTCGCTAAGGGCCAGCTCAAGCGTCAGCGACAGGCCCAAGCAGAACAAATTACCAGTCGTGAGGCGCAAGCCTTACGCCTCGAGCAGGCCTCTGCTCAATCTCCAGACACCCCTGCAGCCAGACTCCTCGCCCGGCTCCGGTCGGAAATCAAGCAGCTGTCGCTGGAGGCGGCCAAACTCCTTTGGCGTTCGTCCGTGGCCAGGGTGTATGGCTGGGGCGACAAGAACGGTTCGCTCCTCCATCGCCTTGCCACTTATCCCAGGGCAAATCGCATTATACCAGAGGTCATAGCGCGGGATGGCTCGGTGTGTCGGTCCCCAGACGGGATGGCTCGTGCCTTTGCGTCCTACTATCAACAATTATACATGGACAGATCCCCATCCTTATCACTCACTGGTATGTTGGAGGCCGAGGGTGGCCCCCTCCCCAGCCTGGATCCCGTTAGCCGGAAAGACCTTGAGCGTCCCATCACACGTGTGGAGATAGAGGGAGCGATCGCCCTCGTTTCCTCTGGTAAGACGCCGGGCCCAGACTGCTTCCCTCAAGAGTACTACATGCACTATCGGGACAGTCTTACTCCGCATTTGGCGGGGTTGTTTCGGGAGGCTATTGCAAAAGGCTCCTTTCCCCAGGAGGTGGATCTGGCCACCATCGTGGTTCTCCCCAAGTCTCAGCCACCCTCACCACGGTGTGCGGACTACCGTCCCATCTCCCTCATCAATACTGAGATTAAATTGTTCGCCACGATCCTCGCCCAGCGACTCAAACCCCACTTGTCCACGCTGGTCCACCCCGACCAATGCGGATTTATGCCCTCACGTGGCACTAGGCACTGTCTTCGTAGACTGCACGTCGCACTGGCACACCGTCATCTCCTTACTCCCTATCTCGCGATCCTTCTGGTAGACTTTGAAAAGGCCTTCGATTCAGTGGACTGGGGGTTCTTAGCGGACGTCCTTACTACAATGGGACTCGGTCCCCGTTTTTGTGCCATGGTAAAAGTTCTTTATGCCTCTCCCCGCGCCCGTGTTTTGGTGAACGGGGTTCTGTCGGAGCCCTTCCCGGTTCGCAGAGGAACGAGACAGGGTTGTCCCCTGTCCCCGCTGCTGTTCGCCTTGGTGATGGAGCCCCTGGCGTCCATGATGCGATCGTGCAAGGGTATGCGGGGATGGGAATGGCCCAACACCGAACCAGACAAAATCGCACTCTATGCAGATGACGTCCTCATCTATTTGGCAGACCCCGCCAGATCTGGCCCCCTTTGTCTCCGCATCCTACACCTCTTCGAGCGGGCTTCGGGCCTCCGGCTTAACACGGACAAGTCGGCCTTGGTCCCCCTACACCTGTCTCGCGAATGTTTTGACTGGCAATCCACCATTCCTCTTCGCCGTCAATCCTTCAAATACCTGGGGATATGGATGACCTTGCTCCCTGAGCTCAGCTGGGCCCTCAACGTGGCCCCACTGGTGAGGCGGGTTAAGGCAGACCTCCAGAAGTGGCAGTTATTGCCCCTGAATCCCATGGGGAGGGTCGCCCTATTTAAAATGATGGTGCTTCCTCGGTTCCTGTATGTATTGCAAAACACCCCCATCGGCTTTCCCAGACCCTGGTTCCGTGAACTTGACAGCATTGCTAATAAGTTTTTATGGGGAAATGGTAGGGCCCGGCTGGCGCTTGCAGTGTGTAGGATCCCCTCCTTCGACGGGGGACTGGGGATGACCCACCTCTATTTATACTACTTGGCCACGCGGCTCCTCTCTATTCACGATTGGTTCAATGGGGGTTGGTCGGATCTGGCGTACAGGCTCGAGGTCGGAGAATTGGGTTTCGCCAAGATCCAAGCTATGCTATATGGGGCCCCTATTCCCTCCCGCTTGCCAGAGGTGACACGCTCGGTGCTGTTGGCCTGGCGAGCTGCATTGCGCCACACCAAGTGGACACGCACGTTGACCCAATGCACACCCTTGTGGCAAGGGACTTGGCTCAAAGAAGTCAACACACTACAGGGGTTTAGAGCATGGGATTCGATAGGCATTTCGCAGCTTGGCGATGTGTGGGTGGGGGACCACATGCGGTCCTTCGACGACCTTCAAAGCAGATATTCCTTACATCAGTCACAATTCTATAGGTACCTGCAGCTACGCCACGCCCTTCACACCCACCTAACGACTGGCACACGCCTCCAAGATCATAGCCCGCCTGAGGCCCAGATAATGTTTGGTGATCTGGGGAGAGGCGGCATCTCCCGCATCTACCGTACACTGATTAACAATGCCCCCACTTCCTTAGACCGACATCGGGCTCAATGGGAGGGTTGGGTAGGCACCTTAGACGAGGAGGACTGGCGCGACGCCCTTATGGCTCCTCGGACGGTCACGGCCTCAGCCAGATTGCGCCTAGTGCAATTATATTACTTACATGCTGCATATCTTACCCCAATGCGCCTTCACCGGGCCGGACTTAGCCCAACCTCTGCTTGCGCCAGGTGCGGTCACGATCCCGCAGATTTTCTTCATATGGTATGGGTATGTCCCCGCTTGGAGCAGTTCTGGAAGGAGATTGAAGAGGAACTCACTGAGGTTTTGGGCTGGGAGGTCCCCCATGACCCAAGGCACGCACTCCTGGGTATCACTGATGGGCTGGATGGGTCACGGAACGAAAAACTGTTCTACACTACGGCAATGGTGGTTGCTAAGAGAGACATTGCGGCCTCCTGGAAGCTTTCCGAACCTCCATGCGCTGGACGCTGGAGGACGGGAGTGGACTGGTGTGCCTCGCAGGAGAAAGTTATGTACGAGGCTCGCGGGTGCCCTAAGAAGTACCATAGGGTGTGGGGGAAATGGTTGGGGGAGGTGGAGTAGTCGTAGAGGGAACGCCCAAATTGGTACCCCGATGTATCTGTTTTTATCATTGTCTGTCAACTTTGAGGTGCTGCTTTCCTTTCCAGGTCTTGGACATTTATGGTGTTGGACTGTAAAGCTGGTGTTTTGTTTGTTCTTCTTTTTCTTTATTTTATTAATTAATAAACAAAAATTTGTTTATCAAAAAAAAGAAGCTTCTGGCACCCGCCCTAGACCAGTACAAGTACCCACAGGGTTCATTTTAGAGTTACTGAGGATTGCCCTTCAGTCGAGCTATTTTAAAAATGGAGACCAACAGTGCTGCGGCAGTTCCATGGGTGAAATATTTGCTCCTAATTTGGCAAATATCTTCATCAATGATTAAGAACAACATTTTGTTTGGAGGGATAACAAACCATATCGCTTCAGTATAAGATGTTATAGAAATATACTGACAATCTTTTTATGATCTGGCTGATACTGAAGAAACACTGAAAGAGTTTGTAGAATACCGTAATGGGTTTCAGCCAAATTTGAAGTTTACTAATAAGGAGAAAAATGTGTTCCTAGACCGAAGTACTGGACTTGATGGCAAAAGGTTATACACTACCCTTTTCCGTAAACCAACTGAAAGAAACATGTTACTAAATTACAAAAGCTTCCATCCCTGTGCACTGAGAGATGGTCTTCCTTTTGGGCAGTTCCTCCACCTTCGGAGGAATTGTATATATAAAAAGGATTACTTAGGAGAAGCATCTATACTACAAAATAAAATGAGCAGTAAAGGTTACCCACTTAAGACAGTGAGACTGCTCTGAAGAGGGCTTGGTACAGCTACAGGGAGAGATTGCTTCAAGGGAGAATTACGAAATGTAGGAACAAATTAGTGTGTGTTACCACGTTCAGCCCTCAAACTAATAAAGTTAAAAGCTTTATTAAAAATCACTGGCACTTAATTCAGAACTTAGAATCATCTTTAGAACTGCCCTCATTTGCTGATAAGAGGAGTAAGAACATCCAAGATCACCTGGTACACCCTGCCAATAAGAGGCACACTACCACCAATACACTGAAGAATGCCTGGGCTCTACAGCCTCTTAGCGGCCACTACCGTTGGGGGAGCTGCGTAGTATGTCAGTAAACTATGAATACAAACATATTTGTGCATGATAAAGTGAATGTGGAATGGAAACATTTTTCCAACTGCAATATACATAATGTAATTTACTGCATATGGGGCCCCTGTCGATGTATCTAAATTAACTACTCAACGGGTAAAGACTAGTATAGGAAAACAAGGTGATGAATGTGCCATTGGTAGCACACTTTACTGAGAACAGCCACTTATCAGATTATATAATTTGACAAAATACTAATGTTGTGCAACTGCCATACAGAGATGATATCTATGGCACATACTCCAGAGTCTGGAATGCAGAGGGATTTAGCGCTGCAATTCCATTTTGAAAGTACTCAATACCAAAGAGGAATGGTGAAGCTTTGTTGCACTGCTAAATGGCTAATGGTATAGACAAACTCTAGTACTGTTGACGGATAGCATAATGTCATAGCCAGGTGGTTGTTGACAGCAAGAAACAAAAGTATGCCATAGAGACATGGACAAGGAAATGGGTTATGCTTTACCGTTCTCCAGTGTAAATGTTCTTCAAATTGTGAGACAATGATCAAGCATACCGAACTCTCAATAATTGGTTGGTTACCAGTCTCTTTTGCGCATTAGCCCTGAAGGGATGTGCAGGCCTAAGTTATGGCTTTTGAACATGTGCTGCTACCACCTGTCAAATGTTTTATATGTACTGTCAATGTTTATTTGTAATTGTTAAGTGCGATCCCTTGCGCCTTTATATGTTGCCAGAAATGTAATACTGTAATCCTTAATGTTTGAACAGAATAACATCTGATGATTGATTGTTGGTTACCAGTCTCTTTTGTATTTTAGCCCTGTAGGGGTGTATAGGCCTTCACAATGGCTTCTGACCATGTGCCTATGGTTAGAAAAGGGGAAGCCCCCCCTCCCCGGGGGAACCTGAGCTACTTTGCAAAAGCGCTTGTTGATGTCTACCGCAATTACTTGGTGAAGCAATCCAGGGACCACTTGCTCATCAGACACCAGGTCACCTGATGGTAACCACACTGGCTCCTGTCTCTCTCACAGCCTCTGCCCTTTGCCCACTGATGATCAGTCACTGCCTGTATTTATTGATATCAGGCATGAAGGTTGTCTGGACCATCTCACTTTCTCCTAGTGAGATAAGGGTCATCTCAGCTGGGTCCCCACATTCACCTGGGACCAACTTCTCCCCAAGTGCTGAACTGGTCATCCCCGGTCTCTGCTCAACAGTGGGGGGCTGTGCCCGTTTGGGAGACTTGGGATCCCCTCTCATGTGACCCTCCTGATCACATCCAAAGCATTTCCGGGACCCCCTCTCAGAAGGTTTACCTGAAGAGAACCATGGATTCCTTATCTCCTGACAAGTGGGAATCCTTACCTGGGGAACTAGATTGGGGCCCTTTTGAGAACTCCTTCCGTTTACTCTTGTCCCCTCCCTTTCTGCTGCAGGGGACCCTGCCCGCCTTTGGCAGAGTCTCCCCCATACACCTTCTTGTGGACCCTGGAACCCACCCAGTCTCCTGAGCAAGCTTCCTAGGGTTAGTCAGCTTGTTGTCCATCAAGTGCTGGCGCAGCTCTGGAAAACAAAGACCAGAGAAGTGCTCCCATACAATCAAATTGTAAAGCCCCTAGCAATCTGTCACCTCGCTGCCCTTCACCCAACCATCTAGTGCTCTGCAAAAAGAATCCACACATTCAAGACATATCTGGGAATCAAGCTTCTTACTCTGTTTCAACTGATCCCTGTACTTCTCTGGGGTAAGACCACATGGGGTAAGGGGGGCTGCTTTCATCTCAGGGTAGGTGAGGTCCCGTGCGCCCCTAAGGCTAACAGTGTGTCCCTCCCCTCCACTGTGAAGTGATTCCATATTCTATTCCTGCCCCCCAGTTCTTCTCAGGAACCCCAGTCATGTGAAGCACTGCCTCATAGCCCTGAAACCATCTGTAGAAGTCATCTCCCTTGGTATACTCTTTCCCTACAAGCTTTGGCCAGTGCACCACTTTCTCAAATTGCATGGATTAAACTCTGCCACCACCTGTGCCGGACTTGGACTTCAAGTCTAACTCATTTAAGTCCCCTCCTGAGCTAGCATCATTTTTCTCTCCTCTACTGCCAATTTATCCTTTTGGAACTTCCATTAATGCTCCATCCTGATCCTTTCCAGCTCAAGTTAATGCCTCCTGGTCTCCCGCCTGTCCTTCACCTCCTCTGGTGACAGAACCTGGGAAGAAACACTGCTGCTTGCCCAGGAAGGTGCCTTCCTTCCAGGAGGATCCTGATCCACAACATTCCCCTGAAGACTCTGCTCCTCTACGTCTACATCAACATTCTCATCCTCTGGCAACCCACTAGCCTCTTCTGCTTCCCACCAGGCCCTCCGCACCTTTTGAAGCTCTTCCTTTTCAGTGAGGCCCTTGATAGGACATTTGAGTTCCCTGCAGAACATTTTGAGTTAAGGTACCATGTAGGATTCCAACCTCTCTAGCTCAAACACTGACTCTGCAGCTCCAACTGTTGGCTCCCCAGACTGAGACATGATTTGTAGACAAAAACTCAGAAGTTGCAAAGAAGAGAAAAATCAAAAACAGTATGTGGTTGTGTAGTGGTCTGCAATCTGGTAGCACCTAAAACCGTATGTAAAGTACAAATGCAAGTCCAATACCACCGCTGCCATCAATGTTAGAAACATGGGTCTGTCATTGGCAGTGGTTTGCACCCTGTCCAAGTAGGGACCCTCTCTCTAGTCAGGATAAGGGAATTGTACAGCTAAAATAATCCCTGCTTACCCCCTTGGTAGCTTGGCATGAGCAGTCAAGCTTATCTCAAAGGCAATGTGTAAAGCATTTGTACATACACACACAGTAACACAGGGAAAACACTACAAAAAGATACCACACTAGTTTAGAAAACAATAGCCAATATTTATCTGAATAAAACAAGACCAAAACGACAAAAATCCTCCATACACAAGTCAAGATCAAATAAGTTAATTCCATAGACATCTATGGATGCGGTTCTCTTAGCACAAAGTACCTGGGATGCGTCAAAAGCAAAGATGAAAACAGGCGCAGGGGAGGTGAGGTGACAGAAAAGCAAAACGATGCATCGGTTCCTTACTCCCAGGGGAGGTGATGCGTCGGTTCCTTACTGTCAGGAGGTGATGTGTCGGTTCCTTACTGTCAGGAAAGGTGATGTGTTGGTTCCTTACTGTGAAGGGAGGTGATGCGTCGATCTCCGGACACGGGGCCTCGGTTGCTTATTGCTGGGCTATGTCAATGAAGAACTTGGCGCCCAGGGACAATGTATCGAAAATACAGATGCACTGTGTCGATGCGGTTGAACAGGCGCTGCGTCGATTTCACAGCCACGAAGCAGGAGGTGCATTGATTCTTCAGCCACACAGCAGAGCCTGTGTCGGAGTTGGAGCGTGTGCCACGGACGTCGGTGACAAGGGGCTCGGGACGTGGTGCCTTCCAGCTGCACATCGGGAGCTGAGCGTCGATGGGTGGATATTCTTCTTAGCTTACCAGATTCTACTTCCAAGGGCCCAAGAAGTGGATTTGGCACCACTTGGCAGGTTGGGGCTCTCAGCAGAAGAGCCCAGACGCTGGTCGGTGAAGTCTTTGATGGCCCAGAGACTTCTTAACAGGAGGCAAGCATGCACAAGCCCTTGGAGAACCTAGGAAAGCAGGATGTGGAAAGCAAAGTCCAGTTCTTTCACTGCCAGGACAGAAGTAGCAAGCAGCAGGCCAGCACATCAAAGTAACAAGCAGAGTGCCAGTCCCCCTACAGCATCCAGCTCTTCTTCCTGGAAGAATGTTCTCTTAGTCCAGAAGTGTTCCGAAGTTATGGTGTCATAGCTCCAGTACTTATACCAGTTTCTGCCTTTGAAGTAGACAAACTTCAAAGGAAAGTATTTGTAGTGCCCAAGACCGTGCCTTTCCCTTACCTGTTTCCAGACATACTTCAGGGGGGTGGAGACAGCTTTGGGTGAGGACAGGCAAAGCCCTATCCAGGTGTCAGTGACAACTCCTCCCATCACTCTAGCTCAGGAAGAGCCATTAGCCTGGTGATGGGCCATCAGGCTATGCAGGGCACACCTCAGCTCCCTTTGTGTGACTGTCTAGAGTGAATGCATAAACAGCCCAACTGTCACCCTCATTCAGACGTGGATTCCACAGGCAGGCAGAGGCATGAATGGTAAAGCACGAAAATGCACTTTCTAAAAGTGGCATTTTTTCAAACACGCAAGTTAAAAACCAACTTCACAAAAAGGATTGTTACTTACCCAGTAAGCATCTGTTCTTGGCATGTAGAGCTGTAGATTCACATGCTTTGCATACTCCTGCCATCTAGTGTTGGATGTTTGCAAGCTGTTTTTCTTTGAAGAAGTCTTTCCCGTCACGAGGTAAGGTGACTCCTCCTTTCGGTGATCGTGCGCATGGGCATCAACTCCATCGTTAGATTGTTTTCCCGCAAGAGGGTGAGAATGGAGTGAGTGAGTGTAGTATAGAGATGTCCATGCATATGTAATGTAAATAAAGAGAACTACAACAACTACTGGTGTCTGGGGAGATGTGAGGGAGCATGTGAATCTACAACTCTACATGCCAAAGAGCAGATGCTTAGTGGGTAAGTAACATAATCCGTCCGAGGCATGTGTGCTGTAGATACACATGCTTTGCATAGACTATATAGCAGTATTCTCCCAAAGCGGTGGCTAACCAGTAGATGCTGCAGTTGTTTGAAAAAGTGTCTTTAGCACTGCTTGCCGTACATTGGCTTGTTGGCGTGCTAACACATCCACACAATAGTGTTTGGTAAATGTGTGTGGTGTAGACCATGTTGCTGCCCTACAGATGTCAGCTATAGGAATGTTTACCTAAAAGGCCATAGATGCCCCTATTTTGCGAGTGGAATGCGCTCTAGGTGATATAGATAAAGTTCTTTTAGCTTATGCATAGCAAGTTTGAATGCATTTAACAATCCATCTTGAAATGCAAGATTTAGAGATAGGATTGCCTTTGTGTGGTGGAGCAAATGCAACAAACAGTTGCTTTGGTTTACGAAAAAAAATTGTTCTTTCGATATAATACAGTAATGCTCTTCTGACATCAAGTGAGTGAAGAGCTCGTTCTGCAACAGAATCAGGTTGAGGGAAGAACACAGGTAACTCAACTGATTGCTTAAGATGAAAAGCAGAAACTACTTTTCGGAGGAATTTTGGGTTGGTGCAAAGAACTACCCTATCTTTATGAAGCTGAAAGAAGGGTTCTTTTAAGGTTAATGCCTGTAGCTCACCAACTCTTCTTAATGAAGTGATTGCAATGAGGAAGGCAACCTTCCATGAAAGGAACTGTAAAGGACAATTGTGTAAAGGTTCAAAGGGTGGACCCATAAGTGTTGTAAGTACAATGTTAAGATTCCACACTTGTGCCAGAGGTATTCTTGGTGGTATTACTCTCTTTAAGTCCTCCATAAAGGCTTTAATGACAGAACTTTGAACAAAGATAAATGTTGTCTGTTCTGCATATACGCAGCCACTGCTGCAAGGTGCAATCAAATAGATGTGTAAGCTAGTCCAGATTGCTGTAGGTGCAAAAGGTAACCAATAATGTTTTGAAGAGAGCATCTAGAGGAATAATGTTATTGTTGTTACAATAGACAACAAATCGCTTCTATTTTGCTACATAACAAGCTCTGGTAGTAGGCTTTCTTGCTTATCTTTCAGAATAGTCATACAGTCTGGTGGCAAATTTAAATATCCAAACTCTATGACTTCAGGAGCCAAATCGCTAAGTTGATCTCCTTGGGATTTGGATGCTTAATTTCTCCATGGATCTGAGTGAGAAGGCTGGAGGTGAGATGTAGTTTTTGATGTGGAACTACTGATAGCTCTAACAGGGTGCTGTACCATGGTTGATGGGCCCATGTGGGAGCTACCAAAATCAATGTGAGTGATGTTTGCCTGAGTTTGCGAACCATGAATGGGAGAGGCAGAAAAGCGTAGGCAAATATCCCTGACCAATTCATCCAGAGGGCATTGACTTTGGAGAGGGGGTGTGGGAACCTGGAGGCGAAGTTTGGGCATTGTACGTTGTCTACTCTGGCGAACAGATCTATTTGTGGGTATCCTCATTGTAGTGAATAAGATGCTGGAGGCAGGTAAGTAGATTGAGAGTTTATTTCTCAACTGGACCATCACGGGCAGAGCAGCCGGAGCGTAGACCACAACCAACTGTCAATCTCTAACGCTCAGTACAGAACACTCACGCAGTGAGGTTCTGCACCGATGAACATTCTCAGGAGGAGAAAGCATAAGCTACTACATGGGTCTTCCCCAAAAATATAAAAGAAGATGACAGAAGGAAGACCAAAAGAAGAAACAGAAAAGAGAAGAAAGAAAAGACGACAAAAGAGAAATTCAACAAAGAACAATGTAAAGATACCTGTAAAATAAAAGGTTAGAAACACAGGCAGTAACTCTACAAGAAAAAACACAGCAATGTAAAACATATCAAGTCCTATAACGTGCAGGAATATTTCTGGTCCTGGAACTGCGTTTCAAAACAGTCTGACTTTCACATGAAGGACTCCCATGACCACTCACACTACATCCGCCAGATACCACATCAACGACACCAGATTTCACCAAGAAACACTTGTTCCACCACTGGCCATTCCCAAGCTTCACAGAATCGCCCTTGACCTCCACCACTTTAATAGGTGGACCAAACTTGGAACCACCCTTTCGCACATGGACAGGTTTCTTCACATGAACACGATCGCCAACAATCAACTCAAACTCTTGGACATTCTTCCTAGTATCAAAGTATTTTTTTTGCTTTTCTTGAGTAAGACTCACCCGTTTCCTAACACATGCATCTGACCACTTCCCACCTTTGACCCATTTATTCATCTAACTCGGAGAAAAGGTAGTGGTAGCCCTTCGTCCTCGCAACAGCTCAAAAGGTGAGACACCCGTTGTGGAATGAGGGGTGGTGCGATAAAACCACAGCATGCTCCTGACAGAATTAGCGACTGCACACTTATTTGCCAAAACCCACTGTATACATTCCCCCAGGACTCTATTCATGCGTTCTACAAGCCCTTTGGTCTGGGGGTGAAAAAGTGAACTCTTGAGATGCTTGACCCCACTGGTAAAAAGAAAATCCTCCACCTCACTAGCGACAAACTGTGGGCCATTGTCAGTCACCAAAGAATCTGGAAAACCTTCTTTCAAGAAAATGTCTTTTAAGAATTCTACAACAGACTTTGAAGTTACCTCTCTCACAAACCCGACTTCGGGCCACATAGAGTAGTAGTCCATCATAACCAAATCAAACCTTGAGGAGGCATCAAGTGCATGAAAAGGACCAACAATATCGAGCCCCAATTTAACCCAAGGCGCAGAAGGCAATTCAGTAGGAGAAAGAGGAGAGGTGTGCAACTTAGCGGTCTTGTCACAGCTAGAACAAACACAAGACGTGACCATTTCCTTTACCTCCCTGTCCATATTGGGCCACCAAAAAGAGTCTCACTCTTTCTTTTGTCATGGTAGCTCCCAAGTGTCCCTCATGGGCACGAACAATGATACCAGATCTCAAACACAAAGGAGGAATCAGCTTATCAGTTCTCAAAAGCAAACCATCCTCAATGGACAATTCATCCGCCACCTGTACATATGTTTTGAGTTCAAAACCCAGGTTTCTTTCCCTGGGCCAACCCGTCTCTACATACTTCATGACAGTCAAAAAGGAAACATCATTACCAAGAGCCTGCCGCCACTCATGCTCTGTGATCGCACACAACTGTGGGATATCAACAGCAGCGACAATGTACTCTTCCTTGTCCTCCTCACCCACGACATGCCCAACCTCCACTATGTCAGAAGAACGAGAAAGGTAGTCTGCACAACCATTCCTACTTCCAGGAATGTACTCAGGAGAGAAATCAAACTGGAGAAGTTTAGACTATAACCGAGCAATACGAGGAGTGAAACCTCTGACATTTTTTCCACTCAAAATAAAGATTAAAGGCTTGTGGTCAGTCTGAAGACAAACCCTTCTCCCCCAAATGTAATTCCTAAATTTCATCACCGCCCACCCTCAAGCCAATAACTCCTTTTCTATAACAGAATATTTTTTCTCAGTAGGAGAGAGCACCCTAGAAGCAAAACCAATGGTCCTGACTTCATCACCTTTAGTCTGACTCAAGACAGCTCCCACACCTACATTACTTGCGTCCACAGTCACAGTGCAGGGAAGATCAGGATCATAATGCTTCAAAACTTTCGGCGAAACAAGTTGTTCCTTGACCCAATCAAACACACTCTGGCATTCATTACTCCACTCAAACACAAAACCCTTCATGAGCATTTGTAAAAGAGGCCTCAACTTGGTTGCAAAAGCTTGTACAAAACGTGAATAAAACTCACAAAGCCCTAAGAAGGACTTGAGAGTAGTTTTATCAGAGGGTGCCTTAGATTTAACAATGGACTCTACCAGACTAGACTTAGGAAGGATACCCTGTCCCGTGATCAAGTGTCCCAAGTACTCAACTTCCTCAGTAAGGAAGACACACTTGTCCCTCGCAGTACCACCCCATTAGATTGGAATCTGGACAACACCTCCCGAAGAACAACATCATGGGCAGCCCTGTTGGGTGCAAAAACTAAAACATCATCTTGGAAAACAGACAAGCCGTCAATCCCCTTAAGCATGTTATTCATAAGGCGCTGAAAAACAGATGCAGCCGACGCAAGGCCAAAAGGCATGCGAACATACAGGTAGGTACCGAAAGGGGAGACAAAAGCAGTGAGATGTCTGGATTCAGGAGCTAATTCAACCTGGTGGTAAGCAGAGGCCAAGTCTAGTTTTGAGAAAACTTTAGCATTCTTCAACCCTGCTAAGAGCTTGTTGATGTTCGGAAGGGGATGAGAATCCACCCAGATCTCCTTGTTTAGGCAGCGGAGATCGACACATACCCTCAACTCTCCATTCTATTTCCGTGCCACAACCAAAGGAGATAGCCACAGAGAAGAGTCAACAGGTTCTATGACCCCCTTCACACACAAAGAATTTAACTCCCTCTCCAAATCATGCCTAATACTAAAAGGAACATTCCTAAGCTTGTGTTTGATGGGTCTTGCACCATCTTTCACAATCTTGTGTTGGTAATCGCAAATCTTCCCAAGTTCACCAGAAAAAACATGAGGAAATTTGTTGCTAATTTCTTCAAGATCCACATTGTCCCGTACTACAAGAACTTGCTCACTGGCCCCGGGTCTAAGTATCATGCTGAATAATCCCTGGTGAAACCATCCTAGAATGTTCAATCCTTCGTGAGCAACATACACTTTCCCAGCAATCTTCCTCACCCTAAACTCCATAATGTCCTCAATGTACCCAGCCAAGTTGATCTCTCTACCTTCATATGAAACTGCTTTACGATCCGGAAGTAAGATCTAGTGGGCCAGGTTTGTCAGGTGATCATTGAAATGCGAGCACCTGAATCTACTAAAAGTTTCAGGACCGTATCCCCAACCTGGACTTCAACATAGGGATCAACACAAAGTTCAGGATAGCCCACCTTGACTGCTTCATCTTGTACAACCACAATCATATCCCTTAGCTCTTTCATAATGGAGTCATCTCCATCGCCATGCACATTTTCATCTAAAAAACATTTGATAGACGAAGATTGTCTACTTCTACTAGCTTGACAAACCTTAGCAAAGTGGCCCGGTTTGTTGCAGATCCTGCAAGTAACAAACATTGCTGGACATTTGTTACCCTTCAAGTGAGACCTGTACCCACACCTGAAACAGATATTTTGTTAATTGAAAAATGAATTATGCTTTTCACCATAACTCAAACGTGATTTGTCAAACTGGTTAAAATCCTTTGAATCTTTGACCTTGACTGCAGAAACAGCTTCATTGTTTTTAGGCTCAAGTTCCTTTGCCGACAACTGAGGTGTCTCAATGCTTTTTGCCAATTTTATATTTTCTTCCAACGTTGGATTGCCCATTGAAAGAAGTTTCTGTTTTATCATTTTGTCCGTGCAGTGACAAATGAACTGGTCCCACACCAACTGGTCTGCAAAATTCTCAAACTGGCATTCGGAGACCAACCTCCTTAAAGCAGTTTTGTGTGTCAACATCCTCCCCAGAGTTTTAAATACGCAAAAAAAACTTGTGTCGCAAAACCACTAAGCTAGGTTGGACATCAAACCTACTTTGGAGTCTTTTAACGGTGTCCTGGTACTCATCAAGAACCTCTTCATTCTCAACAGGCGGAGGAAGGTGTTTTAAAATTTCCCTTCCTTCAAAGCCTAAAGAATGAAGTAGAAGATATTTCCTTCTTTCAGATCTGAATCGACTGGCCCCAATTGCACCAAGATATGTTTCGAATCCATCAAACCACTGTTTCCACTTAATGGGAGGATCACCAGGTGTTTCCAAGAATGGTGGAGAAGGTGAAACAGTTTGCATGTTGTCAATAAATATGCAAAAACAACCAAGGTGAATATGAACAATAAATGAGTAAATAAATATATGTATAGTTTGTAGATTGAGAAAAAAAACCTCAAGATTGATACACTGTGACTGTCAATGGGACCTAAAATGCCCCACACCGTACATAAAATGTGAGTAATGCTGTTCAAATGGTAGATTAACCAATGAAATCTTGCCTAAACACGCTCAGTAGTGCTGGTCCATTGTACATAAATAATGGTGTCTTTGTGACGAACCTCCCCACCAAGACAGAAGAAGGCAAACCTGAAAAGAAGCTTTGTGATGTCACAATTACAGCTCTGTTCGTCTCTTGCTGCTCCTTGAAGCTAGGAAACAAAGCCTTTGGAACGCAAGGCTTGCGTTCCAATGACAACGCCAAGTGCTCTACGTGACCACGTCAGCACGCTGTCGTCCGACATACGTCACCTTGATGTTGGTGAAACGCAGATCCCTTCATGCGTTTCAAATTGTTTTACGTGATTCGGAAATGCTGCTCTGCCCCTTTCGCCGTGTGGAAGAGTCCGATGTCGCCTCTCTCCACTCCAAACGCAAATTTTCCGTCGAGCCTCTCCCGCCAAAGAACCACACAGGAATATGGATCAGCAAGGCAGACTTCTCGCCAGTCACAGGCACGCAGGTCCGTGTCGATGGCCCAGCACTCGTCGCAAGAAAAGATGTAGTGAATAAGATGCTGGAGGCAGGTAAGTAGATTGAGAGTTTATTTCTCAACTGGACCATCACGGGCAGAGCAGCCACAGCATAGACCACAACCAACTGTCAATCTCTAACGCTTGGTACAGAACACTCACACCGATGCACCGATGAACATTCTCAGGAGGAGAAAGCATAAGCTACTACACTCATTGTTAAAAGTATGGAAGGAGAAGTTAGGGATGAAGTTCCCCACTCGTGTATTTGCTGCGTCCTTCTGCTGAGGTCAGTAATTTGATTGTTTACTCCTGGAAGGTGTTCTTCTAGAGATGAATCTTGTGATGGATAGCCCAGTTCCAAATGGTCTGGGAGAGGCATGACAGTTGGAGAGAGTGCCCCCCCTCCCCCCTGTTTTTGTACATAGCTGTCATGTTGTCCGTGCGGACTAGGACAACTTTGTCTTTGAGATAAGACTGAAAAGCTTTCAGCGCTAGAAATACTGCTAGAAGCTATAGATAGTTTATGTGGAGACGTTTGTGCTTGATGTGCCAGAGACCTTAGATTGTGTAATGGTGGAGATGTGCACCCCAACCTGTGAGAGATGCGTCTGTTAGCACGATTTGTGGAACAGGGTCGATGAAGGGCCGCCCTTTTGATAAATGTTGTGGGTTCCACCACTGCAGAGAGTGATGGGTGCGGCTGTCCACCAACACTAGATTTGTTAATTGACCCTGTGATGGATTCCACTGACGTGCTAAACATTCTTGTAGAGGACGCATGTGTAGTCTTGCGTGAGGCACTATTGCGATGAATGACGCCATCATTCCTAGTAGCTACATGAAATTCCTGGCTGGTAAGGTTTGATCTGCCTGGAATTGTAGCAATAGAGTTTGGATATTGCGAATTCTGGCTGCATTGGGAGAGGCTAGAGCCATGTAGGTATTGAGAGTGGCTCCTAGATAATATTGCATCTGTGAAGACTGTAGGTGAGACTTTTGCATGTTGACAGTGAAACCCAATTGGTGGAGTAGGTGTAGCGTGGTCTGAGTGTGTTCTAGACACTTTTGATGTGTGCTGGCTTTGATGAGCCAGTCGTCTAGGTACAGGAAGACGGGAATTTGTTGTCTTCTGAGATGAGCTGCCACTACTGCTAGACATTTGGTAAATACTCTGGGAGCAGTAGTTACTCCGAATGGGAGTACTGTGAACTGATCGTGTTTGCCTGCTATTACAAATCTGAGATATTTGTGATGAGCTGGATGAACCGGAATGTGAAAATATGCATCTTTTAAGTCTAGTGTGGACATAAAATCGCCTTGCTGTAGAAGTGGAAGGACCTGTTGAAGCATTACCATATGGAAATGTTCTGTCAGTATGTACTGGTTTAACGCTCTGAGATCCAAAATTGCTCTTAAGGAGCCGTCCTTTTTGGAGATTAGAAAATAAAGAGAGTAAACCCCTAAACCGTGGTACTGTAATGGAACTGGTTCTATGGCTAAATGTAAATATCACAATTTAGGAATGTTGAAAATGAGCGTGGACCTTGATATTACATATCATAACAGGAACATGCAAACTCTGTTTAGTGGTATCAAAAAATTATTATTATCATGATGGTATTAAGTTTATCCTTGTTACATGTGACATCACTGTTTCTCATTTTTTATATCTAGGTGCTTAAATATCTAAGTTTCTTTTTAATTTTCTGTGGACGGGATTCTATTATGATCATGATTGTATTAAGTCCATTTTTGGTTTATGCATTTAGTGAATTTTTATTGATTTGGAATTAGTGTTTTTAACTTTTATTGTGTTCAAGTTTTGTGTTTTGACCCAATGCTTGGGCTTATTAAATAAACCAAATTAAGTAGGACCGTTTACTGATATATGTTTCATATTTACATGCACTCTGTTTAGGTTTTTCATTGACTAACACATGGCTTCCTGATGAAGGCGCATAGCCGAAACGCGCGTAGGACACAGAACCTCAAGAGCCATGCCAACATTGATTGTCCTCTGTATATATTGAAGTGATTTTTCACTTATCTTGTATGTTTTGACAAAAAGGAAAACAATCGAAATACTGTGAATATTTCCGTCGCAAAAACATACACTATTGACATTGTGCAAATTGTATTTGACAATGGGTCAATATCAGAACTGTTTTTTTAATTTTGGTGCTTGATTACGGAGTAACATTGCACGCAGAGGGCAACATGTTTTTTCCCTTTAATGTGTACAGTCAGCAAAAATCATTTATAATAATAAAAATAATAATAAATATTTTTTGATACCACTAAACAGAGTTTGCATGTTCCTGTTATGATATGTAATATCAAGGTCCACGCTCATTTTCAACATTCCTAAATTGTGATATTTACATTTAGTTATTCTCCCTGATTTAGGAATTTGCGTCAGGGGTACCCCTGTTCTTACACACACTGGTTCTATGGCTCCCTTTTGTAAGAGAGATTGCACCTCTTGTTTGCATAACTAAGTAGTCTGAAGACAGTTTGTGAATGTGAGGTGGAATTTTTGGAGGATTGGTGGTAAGCTCCAAGCAATAGCCATATCGGATAAGGTCAATCACCCATTTGTCGGTTGTCAGAAGCAGCATGGCACTCAGACGGGAGGACCTGCTGGCGTCTCCAAGGGATTTCAGTAAGGAGCTACGGGAAGATATCAAGACTGATATTGATGCCTCCTTTGACGCGTTCAGGGCGGAAATGAGAGTGAAGCTAGTGGCCTTACAGGCCGATGTGGACTCGGTTGGAACGCGTACCCTGGACCTTGAAGCGAAATGTCAGGAGTTGGTAGAGCGTATGAAACCCCTGGAGGAGACCATTGCAGACCTACGTGGCCATTTACGAGCATCAGTGCTTAAGTGTGAGGACCTTGAAAACCGCTACCGAAAGGACAATATAATGGTTAGAGGCTTGGAAGAAGGCTGCGAGGGCCCCGATTTGGAGGCGTTTATGGTGGGCCTTTTCTCCACTGTCCTAGGAGAGGGAAGCCCAGAGGTTCAGCTGGAGAGAGTCCATAGAGTGGGGCCACGGCTTCAAGGGGACAGCAGGCGGCCAAGAGATGTGCTGGCAAAATTCAGCTCCTTCAAAACGAAAGAAATGGTCCTCCAGAAAGCGAGAAGTACAGACAAGGTAACATTTCAAAACGCGTCATGCTCACTCTTCCAGGATGTGGCCCAGGCCACACTGGCACGACAACAGCAATTCCGGCTGATCACAGAAACCCTGAGAGAACGTCAGATAAAATATCGATGGAGCTACCCCTTTGGCATTGCCTTCAGTTGGACAATAAGCACCTTCACTGCACAGAGCTAGAGTAAGCGGCGGACCTCCTGGGGCTCAAGATCTCCAGCCCCCCGAGACGGGCGACAACTTCGAGGGACGATGAAGGGGAGCAACCAAGGGAGCGATTAGGTGGAGGCCCGTGGCAGACGACTAGAGGTGGAGGCAAAAAAGCACCGGACTGAAGGTGGGAGTTTTCTGGTCTTATGCTTGATCCCACTTCCTCTTTGCCCAACAGCCTAGACCTCACCAGTGACTTGGTAAGAGGGGTTCAGAGGGGAGATACACAGGGGAGTCGCCCCTCAGTTGACGCCCCAAGTGTCGAGACTCTTACTATAACGGACAATCAGCGTCCTTGGCCACACAATGGTCAAGGTTTTTGGTTAATCGAAATTAACAATTGTAAGTACTTAAGTGCCAACGTAGATAAAGGGGGCTCTGGGAGTGGAAGTAGGCTCCCCTGGAGTTATTCAAAGTGAGGTTCTCCTCTGGGACGGACGACCACACAGCTCAAAGTTAGTCTATACTTTATACTTGTTAAATTTGTTTTGTATCATGGTATTCGCTCATCTGATTACTATTGCATGGCCATAGGAGGAGGTGAGGGGGGGGGAAGTTGTCCTCTACGTGGAGCAGAGGGTGCAGGAAGTGGGAGAAGGAGGGAGCGTCCGCAAGCCGTTGAATGGCGGTTAACTGCCTATCTTGGAATGTTAGGGGGCTCAACTCCCCTAACAAGGAGTCAAAGTCTGTGGACATTTTTAGCTGACCACCACGTTATGATAGCTGCCCTGCAGGAAACCCATTTAAAGAAAAGTGAGGAGCTTCGCTTGAAGTACAAACGCTACCCGCAGATCTTTCGCTCCTCAGCTCTCAAGAAACAGAACGGGGTGGCCCTTCTCTTTCACTCCTCGGTCCCCTTCAATCCCCAAGCTACTAAAGCAGATAAGGCAGGGCGTTTGTTGATGGTCCGGGGGAACTAAGGGGAAGACCATGTACCATTGCCACGATCTATGCACCCAATACAGGGCAGTTGGACTTTTTAGAGGCATTCCTAACAATACTGGAGTAGTTTGCCACAGGAGACATAATTCTTCTGGGGGGTTTTAATTTAATATGGGACACAACACACCCACACAGGACAGCATGGGGGATATTTAGTAAGTCGCTTAAAAGACTCTCTCCGGCGCCTAGGTCTGCTGGACGCATGGAGGGGAGTGCACCCTACAACAAGGTACTATTCTTTTTTCTCCCACTCCCACAGAACATATTCCAGAATTGATCATAACTTTATTAGCCAATCTCTTCTCTACACAGTCTCGGGAACCAGGTTCCAGCCGATCTGCATCTCGGACCATGCCCCCCTGGAGACAGTTTTTGACTGGCCGGCCCCGCGCCCGAAAAATGGGAGATGGTACTTTCCAAACTTTCTTAGTAGGGATAGACTTCTCAGACGTGAACTAAGAAAGGCGATCACTGAGTATTTTCACGCTAATGACTCAGTACTCACATCCTATGCAAACAATTGGGACGCATTTAAGGCGGTTTTTAGGGGCAAATGCATAGTTAGCCACCACGCTTAAAACCCAGCAGAGGGGGGGGAAAGACTCCTGCTAGAGGGGGAACTACAACCACCCGAGAAAAAACACAAAGATAGCCCATCACTCCAAACCCTACGTAAGGTCACGACACTGAAGGGAAAGTTAAGCGCCATTTACACCAACAGTGCAGAGAAAACTATTCTACGGCTCCAAGCCCGGGGTTACGAAGGAGGGAACAAAACAGGTACCCTACTGGCACGTCAGCTTAGGGCAAAACAGGAAAAAGAATATATCAAACAAATAGTGGACGACGCGGGCATCTCCCATCTCAGCGAGGAAGGCAAAGCAAACGCCTTTGGGAACTTTTATCGCACCCTCTACACCGCCGATCCGCTAGAGGCCCAAACCCAAGAGAGATATCTCGGGTCTCTTAACCTACCACAGGTCTCAGCCCCCATCAATGAGGAAATTAGTCGCCCCATATCCGGGGAGGAGGTTCAGAAGGCGATCGATGCGCTCAAATTACAGAAGGCCCCTGGCCCGGATGGGCTAAATGCTCAATTCTATTGTACATTCGCACCCGAGCAGACTCCCCATCTGGTGACCTTTTTTAATGACATACCAAACGCCCAGAGGGTAACAGCAACCATGGGGGAGCCTCTGGTTACTGTTATACCTAAACCGGGGAAAGACCCCAAAGCATGCGCCTCATATTGCCCTATCGCACTTTTAAACTTCGACGCAAAGTTATACTCTAAAATACTGGCTAGCCGCCATGAAAATGTTTTACCATCTCTAATAGATTTCGACCAATCTGGATTTATCAAGGGTCGGCAGACTCAAGACAATTTGCGGAGAATGGTAGACATCATAGAGAAGGTGCAGAGGAAGGGCATACCGGCGGCCCTCCTTTCGTTGGATGCAGAGAAGGCCTTTGACCGGGTTGACTGGTCTTTTCTGCTTCAAACACTGAGGCGTTTCGGGTTCAACGAAACCTTTATTGGTATGGTGCGGGCCAATTACCACTCTCCCAGGTCCCGGGTTCTAGTAAACGGGGTGGCCTGAGACTCCTTCAATCTCTCGGGGGGAACAAGGCACGGCTGCCCACTATCTCCCCTGCTTTTCGCCCTAAGCATCGAACCGTTGGCAGAACGGATCAGGGTAAACCCCGACATACGAGGGGTAACGTTTGGTACAGACGAGCACAAGATCTCCCTCTTCGCGGACGACGTCCTGCTCCCCATCACTGACCCGCTGAACTCACTGCTGGCCATACAAGCGGAGCTCAAGGGCTTCGAAACAGCCTCTGGTTTCAAGGTGAACTTATCTAAATCATTTCTGCTCAACCTGACTCTGACCCCGGAGGTGACGGGGAAGAGAGGGAGGCCTCCCCCTTCTGCTGCACAAGCAAATAAATTACATATTTGGGAGTTAAGCTCACCCCTAAATTAGCCGACCTTTACAAGGCCAATTACCCCCCCCCCGCCCCCTCCCCCCGCTGTTGAGCAGACTTGAGTAGGTGGCGATCTGCCTTTACCTCATGGATAGGGAGAATCAATACCATCAAAATTAATGTCCTCCCCCCAGGCTACTCTATCTTTTTCAAGGCTTACCGATACCGGTGGGCAGGGACTTATTTATAGAATTGAAAAAGATGACTACTATATTCATCTTGCAGGGTCAGAGGGCCCGTTTATCTCACCGAGTACTAACTAGGCCGCGAACGGAGGGAGGCTTGGCCCTCCCGGACTTCTTGGGGTACTACAGAGCTGCTGAATTTGGGTAATATCGGAATGGTCACTCAGAGAGTCTGAGAAACACTGGCTCCATATGGACCGACAGATAACAGGCAGGACCATTTGGGACCTTCTGTGGAAAAAGAAGCAGCACAGGCCCCCAAATACTTACCTCAGCACCCCCACGGCTACCACCCTCCTGGCCTGGGACATTGTTACAAGAACTCTGCCCCTGACAACTTTTTCATCCTCTTACACCCCCATCCACTTTAATCCAGAGTTTCCCCCGGCACTTCAGGAGGCTCCATTTAAATAGTGGCGGGCGGGGGATGCCTAATGATATCTGATCTATACAAAAAAGGGGAACTCCTGACTTTCGAGGAGTGTGTAAAAATATTCCAGCTGCAACCTGCAGAAGGCTACCATTACCTACAGCTCAAAAACTGGGTGCAGCAACCCCAGGTGCGGCTGGGCGCGACCAGGGGTCTGATCCCAATTGAGAAGTTCGCACAATCAGGGGCAACTACCAAGGGGACGATTTCTTTCCTGTCCTCCCTCATTCGGGTGCTGAGCCCACAGTCGGCCCAAGACACCAGAAAATCTGGGACACTATCCTTTCCATCCCCCTGGGGAATAAACAATGGGGCTCCTTATATAAAGACATTGCCAAACACAATCGTTCTATGTTCTTGAGGGACGCCCATTATAAAATTATGTAGGACTGGTACCTACACGCCCAAAAGCTACACAAAATATTCCCTAACACTACAGATGGATGCTGGAGGGGCTGTGGGTTCTTGGGAGACTTTCGCCACATCTGGTGGGACCGCCCCTCTATTCAGCCATTCTGGAAGCAGATTCTGTCACAGATTAAACTGATACTAGGCTATCCCATCCCGTACACCATAGAACATACCCTCCTGGGGATCCGGGACCCCGTCCTGAAACGTCAAACATATAGGGATCGATCCATCATGTGGCTCTGCTTGGGTGCCGCCAAGATGGCAATAGCTGCAGCTTGGAAAAAGGCAGAGGACCCATCCCTTACTCAATGGGACGCTAGATTGTGGCGAGCATTAGCAATGGAAAGACTGACAGATATAGCAGATGGGTCGAGAAAGGGGTTCGAGTATATTTGGTCCCCACTGGTGGAATACCTGTCAGAGGGCCTGCCCTTGGAAGCATGTGGCCCCAGATTGAGAGCCCTTCACCTCTTTCACATTTAACTGACTGGGGACTCCCATCAAGCAGGCACAAGGTGAGAGGGATTCGATCCCCGCCCTGCCCACCGAACCACCCCGCAATTTGGCCTGAGACGAACATAATCACCACGATACACGCTTTGTTTATGCTTGTTTTTTTAATTTTATTTCTGTTTACGTTCAATGTTTGGGTAAGGGGCACAAGCACGCATCAGCAACTGTCCCACACCAGAGCAAACTTGATACCTGGAGCATTGCAAAGCATGAATCGTTTAGCTAGGGACACATCCGTAAGAATTTAAATTAGGCTGAGACCTTGTAAACAAGCTGTGTGTATTTTTGGGATATCTGTAACTCTTGACATGTAAACCTTACCTGTTGCAACTACAATGTTGTTTTTTATACTGGTTTAAAATAAATAAAAAGATTTTGAAACAATTTTCAATTGGAGCGATGGTCATTTAATGGACTTTATGCATTCAGTGAAAACAGTAACTATTGCTGAAAAATCATAATAGGATGATTAATGACACGAATGACAACCACTGTTTTTTGCAGCGGATGTAGCTTTTCCAGGCATTGTCATTTTTCCAGTACAAATTGTATGCACAGTACAGTTACTCATTAGGAAAAAGCCAGTACCAATGTGTGATTTCACATATTTTGTAATTTTTAGGTCGAGCCTAGCGGCAGCGCGCATGCACTACTCGCTCTGCGAGGCATGCAGTAGTCGAGTATGCTGTGGAAGCCTCGCCTTTTCTCCGCCAATATTTTTTGATTGGCTGGTGTCATTGTCCTTGGTAAATGCTGGCTTCCAATTGATAATGAGGCTTGTTAGTCCCTCCTGGTTACCGCCCTGTCACCATTTGTTACCTTCCATGAGGGCTGGATCTTTTACTTGTGGCGTTACATGGTCTCCTTTATAAGTCGGTAAGCACTTTTTTTTTTTCATGTGCAGCGCGGTCCGCTTTCAATTTATTGCATTACAAATGCTTGTGTTTTTTTAAGCAGCACAGCCGCCCTGTAACACTGGCGCATGCTTCAATCACTTTAACCCGGCATTATCTCGTGTCTTTTTCAAATCCACCTCCCCAAGTAAAACGGAATTAGAAATGATTAGCAAATTAAGTCATGTGAATTCCAGGTAGCACATAATCGTGTGCTAATGGGCTGAAGCTGACAACACCACTACCACCACCAATACCTCCACCACTACCAGTACCACCACAACCAATACCTCCACCACTACCAGTACCCCCAGTACCACCACCACCAGTACCACCACTACCACCACCAGTACCACCACTACCACCACCACTACCACCACTACCACCACCACCACCACTACCACCACCACCAGTACCACCACCACCACTACCACCACCACCACTACCACCACCACCAGTACCACCACTATCAGTACCACCACTACCAGTACCACTACCACCAGTACCACTACCACCAGTACCACCACTACCACCAGTACCACCACCACTACCAGTACCACCACTACCAGTACCACCACTACCAGTACCACCACTACCAGTACCACCACTACCAGTACCACCACTACCAGTACCACCACCACCCCCACCACCAGTAGTACCACCAGTACCACCACCACCAGTACCACCAGTAGTACCACCAGTACCACCACCACCAGTACCACCAGTAGTACCACCAGTACCACCACCACCAGTACCACCAGTAGTACCACCAGTACCACCAGTACCACCACCACCAGTACCACCACCACCACCAGTACCACCAGTAGTACCACCACCACCAGTACCACCAGTAGTACCAGTACCACCAGTAGTACCACCACCACCACCACCACTAGTACCACCACCACCACCACCAGTACCACCACCAGTACCACCACCACCAGTACCAGTACCACCACCAGTACCACCACCACCACCAGTACCGCCACCACCAGTACCGCCACCACCAGTACCGCCACCAGTACCACCACCAGTACCGCCACCAGTACCGCCACCAGTACCGCCACCAGTACCGCCACCAGTACCGCCACCAGTACCACCACCAGTACCACCACCAGTGCCACCACTACTACCAGTGCCACCACTACTACCAGTGCCACCACTACCAGTACCGCCACCACCACCACCAGTACTGCCACCACCAGTACCACCACCAGTACCACCACCACCACCCCCACCACCCCCACCACCAGTACCACCAGTACCACCACCAGTGCCACCACCACTACCAGTACCACCACCACCACCACGACTACCAGTACCACCACGACTACCAGTACCACCACTACTATCAGTACCACCACCACTACCGGTACCACCACCACTACCGGTACCACCACCACTACCAGTACCACCACCACTACCAGTACCACCACCACTACCAGTACCACCACCACTACCAGTACCACCACTACCAGTACCACCACCACTACCAGTACCACCACCACCAGTACCACCACTAATACCAGTACCACCACCACCAATACCAGTACCAACACTACCAGTACCACCACTACCACCACCAGTACCATCACCACCACTACCTCACCACCCCACCATTATCACCATCACCACTACCAGCAGTACCACCAACACCACCAGTGCCAGTACCACCACCAGTACAACCAGTGCCACCAGTGCCGCCACCAGTACCAGTACCACCACCACCAGTACCACCACCACCGGTACCACCACCACCAATACCACCACCAGTACCACAACCACCACCAGTACCACCACCACCAGTACCACCACCAGTACCCCCACCACCAGTACCACTACCACCAGTACCAGCAACACAACCACCAGTACCACCACCAGCATCACCACCAGTACAACCACCAGTACCACCACCAGTACCACCACCAGTACCAGTACCACCACCACCAGAACCACCACCACCAGAACCACCACCACCAGTACCACCACCACCAGTACCACCACCACCAGTACCACCACCACCAGTACCACCACCACCAGTACCACCACCACCACCACCAATACCACCAGTACCACCACCACCACCAGTAGTACCACCAGTACCACCACCAGTACCAGTACCACCACCAGTACCACCACCACCAGTGCCACCACCACCACCAGTACCGCCACCACCACCAGTACCACCACCTCCCCCCCCACCAGTACCACCACCCCCCACCACCAGTACCACCACCACCAGTACCGCCACCACCAGTACCACCCCCACCACCCCCACCACCAGTACCACCACCACCACCAGTACCACCACCACTACCAGTACCACCACCACTACCAGTACCAACGCCACTAATACCAGTACCAACACTACACGTACCACCACTACCAGTACCACCACCACCACTACCACTACCATCACCACCACCACCATCACCACCACTACCACTACCATCACCATCACCATCATCACCACCACTACCACCACCACCAACAGTACCACCAACACCACCAGTGCCAGTACCACCACCAGTACAACCAGTGCCACCAGTGCCGCCACCACCACCAGTACCACCACCACCGGTACCACCACCACCAGTACCACCACCACCACCGGTACCACCACCACCAATACCACCACCAGTACCACCACCAGTACCACCACCAGTACCCCCACCACCAGTACCACCACCACCAGTACCACCACCACCAGTACCACCACCACCACAAGTACCACCACAAGTACCACCTCCACCACCAGTACCACCAATACCACCACCACCACCAGTACCAGTACCACCAGTATCAGTACCACCACTACCACCACCACCACCACTACCACTAGTACCACCACCAATACCACCACCAATACCACCACCTCAGCGCCTCTCGCTCACTAGTAATAGCAGGGGCACTGTACGAGGCCGGAGCTAGCTGCAGCCGAGACCATCCCTTCCTCCATGCATGCCATAAAGCACAGCCCGCCCTGCACCAGGAGGTGAAGCCACGGCCCTACTACAGCTGGAGTGTTTAATAGGCCAAAGATAGCAATGACATTACGCAATGCCACACTGCACACTCAAATCACGGAGAGGGCAGGAAATAGCCCCCCCTCCCGCTCTTCCTCCTGAGCCGCGACAGTGTAATCACAATGCGAAAGGTGTTGGAGCGCTTTGTTAGTGTTTATAGCTCGGATCATATGCAACTCTCACTTCACACTTTGTGTCTGTGTAATTTACAACACTTATACAGCTTCTTCACTGCACTATTTATCACTACTTTGAAGACGTCGCAGGCCGGTCTCTTCTTCTGATATTTACAATCTAACAAGCAGTCGAGAAGGCCCTTTATTGCAACGCAACAGGTCTAGCATTTGCGAGAGTTTAAGCTATTAGTATTGTAAATGACAATGCCTTTTATTTATGTTTTAAAACCCAAAACATAAATAAAAGGCATAGTCATTTACAATGGCAATAGCTCAAACTTGCGTGAATGCGAGACCTATTGCATTGCAAATGCTTGTTACATTTAGAAGGGAAGGAAAATGCTACTTACCAGTATGCATCTGTTCTTGGCATGTAGAGCTGCAGAATAGAATACTTTTGCATAGATCACCATCTGGTGTTGGGCTCGGATGCTTGCACCTTGTTGTTGTCTTGGAAGAAGTCTTTTGTAGTCACGAGATAGGCGACTCCTCCCTTGGACGATAGCGCGCATGGGCATCGACTGCATCTTCAGATTGTTTTCCGCCATGATGGGAAATGATGGAGTTTGTAAGAAACAGAAAAGATGCCCATGTGAATGTATCTAAGTAAGATAACACTGGAACAGGTACAGGTTCAGGGGAGGCGGGTGGGTGTAGGATATTCTGCAGCTCTACATGCCAAGAACAGATGCATACTGGTGGCATGGTTTATTGTGAACCCCAAGTGGTGTAGCAGCTGAATTGTTTGGTGAGTGTGATGAACACACGGACTGTGTGACTTGGCTTTTATGAGCCAGTTGTCCAGGTATGGGAACACATGGATTTGCTGTCTTCGCAAGTGTGCGGTTACTACCGCGAGACACTTTGTGAAGATCCTGGGTGCTGTGGTTACTCCGAATGGGAGAACCTTGAACTGATAGTGCTGGCTGTCCACTGTGAACCTTAGATATTTCCTGTGAGCAGGGTGTATGGGAATATGGAAGTAGGCGTCCTTGAGATCTAATGTGGCAAGGAAGTCGCCTTGTTGCAGCAGTGGAAGGACCGGTTGGAGAGTGATCATGTGAAAGTGATCTGACTGTATGTAGAAATTGAGAGGTCTGAGGTCCAGTATTGGCCTGAGTACCATCCTTCTTGGGGATTAGAAAGTACAGGGAGTAAATCCCGGTCTGTTGATGCTCTAGGGGAACTGGTTCTATAGCGTGCTTTTGAAGCAGTGAGAGAACTTCTTGTTTGAGAAGCGTTAGATGTTCCGTGGACATTGGACGCTGTTTGGGCGGTATGTTGGGGTGAGTTGCAGTAAGTTCCAGGCAGTAACCATACTGGATAATTTGTCTTACCCACCTGTCTGTAGTGATGGAATTCCAGACAGGTAGGAACTGTGAGAGTCTTCCTCCGACCGGAGTGGAATGGTCTGGAGGGAGCGGAGGGAAGTCATTGTTTGGTAGTGGGGGAGGTGCGAGTGTTGGTACCTCGGCCTCTCCCTTTGTTGTTATTTCCCCTGTACCCACCTCTGAAATACCCTTTGTTGGGGGATGTCTGTGTGGGACTTTTATAGGAGGAGGAAGCAGTGTCTGTGCTGATGTTCTTGGATGCGCCCCTATAAAAGGAGCGATGAAAGGAGCCTCTTGTAGAGGGAGACTGTAATGCTCCCATAGATTTTGCAGTCTCAGTGTCTTTTTTCATTTTCTCTAAGGCTGTGTCTACAGCTGGTCCAAAAAGTTGTTCCCGATTGAACGGCTGATTCAGTATACTAGTTTGCACTTCTTGTTTGAACCCAGAAATGCGCAACCAAGCATGTCTTCGTAATAACACGCAAGTGTTGATTGATCTAGATGCAGTGTCTGCTGCATCGAGGGCACATTTAATGGATGCGTTTGTGATTAACTTGCCCTCCTGAATCAAATCATTGGCTTTGGCCTTGTATTGGTCAGGCAAATGCTGCATTAGGCCCTCAAGCTCGTCGTAGTGAGCCCTATCGTATCTGGCAAGTAATGCTTGTGCATTAGCTATCCTCCAGTGATTAGCTGCCTGGGCGGCAACTCGTTTGCCTGAAGCGTCTAGTAATTTAGACTCTTTGTCTGGAGGTGGAGCATCACCGGAGGTCTGAGAGTTGGCACGCTTCCTAGCATTGGTCACTACCAGGGAATCTAAGGGGAGTTGCCCTTTAATGTAGGTGGGATCATTAGGGGCGGGTTTATATTTTTATCAATCCGAGGATTGAGAATCCTGGTCCCGACAGGGTATTTGAAGACATCTGGAGCATGTTTGATGACACCTTTGAGCATGGGTAATGTTTGTACTGTCTTTTGTGACTGTGCAAATGTGTCTATTAGGAAGTCTTCCTCTGTGGGGTCTGAATGCATTTGCACGCCATGATATTGGGGAGCCCTATCAATGAGCTGACTAAACCCAATGTTGTCATCTGGGGAGATGGCCTTGTTGGGTATGCATCCGGATCAGGAATGTCTGGAGGATCTATAGGTTGATTGTAGTCGTCCCATGTGTCCTGTGGTTTGCTAGTGTCATCATCAGGGTGATCGAAAGGATTATTATGTGCACCCCCACCCCATAGGTCATCATCATCCTGTGGTGGTGGTGAGTATGGAGGAAGTATGGGAGAAAGTATGGGAGACTTTGGAGGAGAGAAAGGCTTAGTAGGAAGAACAGGAGAAGAGGGTCTTATTGGTGAAGTTGCCCAGTCTCTTTTCTTCACAGGCACCTCAGGGATGTGTGGGGTGTCGAATTTCCTCTTGTTGTGCGGGATATTGACAATATGGCCTGTTTTAGGGTCTACGTGCAGTGTTTTCTGTTTGGGATCTATAGGATCCGGTAGAAACAGTTCTTCCTGGTTGGCGTCTCCCTTCGGCGCAGATTTTTTCAGTTCCGAACGTTGTTTAGATTTTTGCTCTGGAGCCTTAGAAGGGGTTTTTGGGGCCTTCGGCTTCGGTGTGGAGCCCGAAATCTATTTCGGATCCGAAGGTTGTCGAGGTTTTTCCGGATCCGAGGCCTTGTGTTCTTTCGGTGCCGAAGTGCTCGGTGCCTAGGCCTTTTTGGAGACAGCGGGAGTAGGATGTGTTCCCGCTTTCGGAACCGATGGTGTTTTTTGGGGCACCGACGTGCAGCTTGCTCGTTCCCGAGCTGCCGGAAGGCTTCTCCTTTGTCTTCGGAGCCGGGCCCGGAGGCGGGGCTTCTGAAGTTTTCTTTGGGTCGCGACTAAGGCCTTCAGGGGAAGTCTTGACCGGAGCCTTCTTTTTTTCAGGTGGGGTTGGGGCAGGGGCAGTTGTACTCACTCGTTGACCTGGAGTGATGTGGTCATCGGAGTCGGAGTCATCTGCTTCGGATACGATCTTGAGATCCTCTGAATCCTCTGCCTCTGGAACGGCGGGGCCTTCATCGAAGATGTCTTCTGGCACCGATGCAGCCCGTTGCGCCATAACGTGTCATCGAGCCCGGCGATCACGGATAGTCTTCTTGGAGAGGAAGGAGGTTCAGGCTTGGCAATGTTTTTCTTCGTGTTCGGGCGAGAGACAAAGGTTGCAGACCTTGTGTTTTTCGCTGTGTGGGAATTTAGCTCCACACTGGGGGCATTTTTTGAATGGAGTCCTTTCCATTGGCCGTAGGCCCGAAAGGCATCGATAGGCCCAGCGGCCTGCGTCGACGACCGGAATCGAGTTGTGAGTTAGCGCGTCGAAAGGCACGCAAACGAAAACAATACCGTCCAGTTTACTATGGTTTGCACGTCGAAAAGGTTTGGAAAACACTGTACCGAACCGGAGCGCTGAAGTTACATCCGAACCCGATGGCGGAAAAAAACAATCTGAAGATGGAGTCGATGCCCATGCGCACTATCGTCCAAGGGAGGAGTCGCCTATCTCGTGACTACAAAATTCTTCCAAGACAACAAGGTGCAAGCATCCGAGCCCAACACCAGATGGCGATCTATGCAAAAGTATGAATTCTGCAGCTCATATGCCTCGAACACACTTTTCCCTACAAAGAACTCCTTTCCTCTATATCCCATTAAGTGGCCCATTCCCCTTCCCTCCCTGGTCAAGGATTTACTTCTGCAGGAACAAACCTCCAACCTTTTTCAGGGTGTGACAGGGTTAGAGAGCAGTTTCTGAATATTCACCAACTGTACTATTTGAAGGCGTTCACAAAACTAACCACATCATGCACACAACCTACCCCTTGCATGAGATTTACACTTGTGCCATTGGACGCTGCCACCGCAAATATAATTATGTAGTTGAACCAATTTACGGCAGCTTGGTATCCTTTTGTTATAACCTAGCACTAAGCTTACAAACATCGGGAATCAGACAAAACCCTTTTGCAGAACAGTGGTAACTCACTGTTGTAAAATGAAAAGGTAAATGCTACTTACCAGTATGCATCTGTTCTTGGCATGTAGAGCTGCAGAGTCGTACACTGTGCATGAGATCGCCATCTGGTGTTGGGCTCGGATGCTTGCACTTTGTTGTTGTCTTGGAAGAGTCTTTTGTAGTCACGAGATAGGTGACTCCTCCTTTGGACGATAGTGCGCATGGGCATCGACTCCATGGTTAGATTGTTTTTCGCCATGATGGGAAAAGATGGAGTCAGTAAGAAGAAAAAGATGTCCATGTGAATATATCTAATTAAGATTATACTGGAACAGATACAGGTTCCGGGAGGTGGGTGGGCGTGTACGACTCTGCAGCTCTACATGCCAAGAACAGATGCATACTGGTAAGTAGCATTTACCGTTCGAGGCATATGAGCTGCAGATCGTACACTGTGCATAGACTGTATAGCAGTGTGTCTCCTAGCGGTGGTCACCTGTATCAGTTGCAGTAGTCTGAAAAAGTGTTTTAAGAACAGCTTGGCCCACAGCAGCTTGCTGCTTTGCGTGTACATGAACACAGTAGTGTTTGGTAAAGGTATGTGGCGTAGACCATGTTGCTGCCTTACATATGTGATTTAGGGGATGTTCCCTAAAAATGCCATAGAAGCCCCTAGTTTACGTGTGGAATGTGCCCTAGGGGGAATTATTAAGGTGCGTTTAGCCTTTTGGTAGCAAATTTGAATGCATTTGACTATCCATCTAGCAATGCCAGCCTTTGAGATGGGATTACCTTTATGTGGTGGGGAGAAAGCTACAAATAATTGTTTTGTCTTTCTGAAAGGTTTGGTCCTGTCAATGTAGTAAAGTAGGGCTCTTCTGACATCTAGTGTGTGTAGAGCTCTTTCTGCTACAGAGTCTGGGTCTTGGAAAAAGACGGGTAACTCTATTGATTGGTTAAGGTGAAAAGCAGAAATTACTTTAGGTAGGAATTTGGGGTTTGGTCTGAGAACTACTTTATTACGATGGATTTGTAAAAAAGGTTCTTGTATGGTTAAAGCCTGAATCTCACTCACTCTTCTGAGAGAGGTTATTGCAATTAGGAAGGCTACTTTCCATGTAAGAAATTGTAACTCACATTTGTGCAGAGGTTCAAATGGGGGACCCATGAGCCTGGTGAGGACAATATTTAGATTCCATGCTGGAGAGGGTGGCAATCTAGGGGAATGATTCTTTTAAGGCCTTCCATAAAGGCTTTAATTGCAGGTACTCGAAACAGTGACAAATGCTGTCTGTTTTGTAAGTATGCGGCTAGAGCGGCAAGATGTAATCTTATGGATGAGTATGCTAGGTTACATGTTTGCAGATGCAGCAAGTAACAGATAATGTTTTGTATGGAGGCATCTAGTGGGTTGATATTGTTGTTATTGCAATAAATAGCAAACCTTTTCCATTTTGCTGCATAACAAGCCCTGGTAGTGGGACGTCTGGCTTCTTTAATGACCTGCATACACTCAGGTGGAAGGTTAAGGTAACCGAACTCTAGGACTTCAGGAGCCATATTGCCAGATTCAGTTGACCTGGATCGGGGTGTCTGATCTCTCCATGGTTCTGAGTTAAGAGGTGTGGAGAGAGGTGCAGTTTGTGGTGTGGAACTACTGAGAGTTCGAGAAGTGTTGTGAACCATGGTTGTCTTGCCCATGTGGGAGCAACTAGGATCATTGTTAGAGACTGTTGTCTGAGTTTGCGTACTACTAGGGGAATGAGTGGGAGAGGCGGAAAAGCGTATGCAAATCTGCCTGACCAGTTCATCCATATTGCATTGCCCTTGGACGACGGGTGTGGGAACCTGGCGGCGAAGGTTGGGCATTTTGTGTTTTCTTGTGTGGCGAACAGGTCTATTTGTGGATGGCCCCACATTTGGAAAAAAGGTTGTAGAACTTGCGGATGCAGTTCCCATTCGTGAATCTGTTGTGTCTGTCGACTTAACAGATCCGCAATGTGATTGTGAACTCCTGGAAGGTGTTCTGCAAGGAGGTAAATGTTTTGAGGAATGGCCCATCTCCATATGGCTTGCGCCAGGCGAGACAGCTGTAGAGAGTGTGTCCCCCCTGTTTTTGTACATAGTACATTGCTGTCATGTTGTCTGTTTTGACTAAGACAGTCTTGTGAGTAAGATGCGGTTGGAATGACTTTAGCGCTAGAAATATTGCTAATAATTCTAGGTGGTTGATGTGGAGCAGTTTTTGTGACTTGGTCCAGCTGCCCTGCGTTGTGTGGGTAAGGAGGTGAGCTCCCCACCCGGTGAGAGATGCGTGTGTTGTGAGCACTATTTGTGGAACTGGCTCTAGGAACGGCCGCCCTTGGAAATGTTTTGTATGTTCCACCATTGCAGAGAGCGATGAGTGCGGCTGTCTACCAACACCAGATCTGTAAGCTGGCCCTGAGCTTGGTTCCACTGACGTGCTAAGCATTCTTGCAGGGGCCGCATTTGAAGTCGTGCGTGAGGGACAATAAAGATGCACGAGGCCATCATTCCTACGAGTTGCATAAACACTCGAGCTGGAAGGTAGTGTTGAGGTAGGAATTTGTTGATGAGGGCTTGCATACTTGTTATCCTGGAAGGATTGGGGTATGCAAGGGCCCTGGAGGTATCGATTGTGGCTCCTAGGTACTGATGTATGTAGGAGGGATGGAGATGCGATTTGGTATGGTTTATTGTGAACCCCAAATCGTGTAGTAGCCGAACTGTTTGGAGTGTGTGCTGTACACATTGGTTGTGTGACTTGGCTTTTATTAGCCAGTCGTCTAGATACGGAAACACGTGAATGTGTTGTCTTCGTAAGTGCGCAGCTACTACTGCTAGGCACTTGGTGAAAACCCTTGGTGCTGTTGCCACCCCGAATGGGAGGACTTTGAACTGATAATGTTGTCCGTCCACTATGAACCTTAGGTATTTCCTGTGCGCAGGGTGAATGGGAATATGGAAATAGGCGTCCTTGAGATCTAGTGTGGCAAGGAAGTCGCCTTGTTGGAGTAGTGGAAGTATTTGTTGAAGAGTGATCATGTGAAAATGATCTGAGTGAATGTAATAGTTGAGGGGTCTGAGGTCCAGTATGGGCCTGAGGGAACCGTCCTTTTTGGGGATTAGAAAGTATAGTGAGTAAACCCCTGTGCCCTGATGTTGTAGAGGGACTGGTTCTATTGCGTGCTTTTGGAGCATAGAGAGAACCTCTTGATTGAGGAGCGTTAGATGTTCCGTGGACATGGGACGCTGTCTGGGTGGTATGTTGGGGGAGTAGAAGTGAGTTCGAGGCAGTAACCATACTGGATAATTTGTATTACCCACCTGTCGGTGGTGATGGAATTCCACGCAGGTAGGAACTTTGACAGTCTTCCCCGACGGGAGTGGAATGATCGGGGGAAACGGAGGGAAGTCACTGTTTGGTGGTAGGGGAGGTGCGTGTGTTAAACCCGCGTCCTCTACCCCTGTTGTTATTACCTCTGTAATTACCTCTGGAGTAACCTCTATTAGAGGAGGTTTGAGTGGTGTTTTTGTAGTTAGCAGAGGTGGTGTCTGTGGCTGTAGTTTTGGAGCCGCCTCTATATAAGGAGCGACGAAAGGAACCTCTGCTAGGTGTGGCTTGTAGAGCTCCCATAGCTTTGGCTGTGTCTGTGTCCTTCTTCATTTTTTCTAGAGAAGTGTCCACATTAGGCCCAAACAGGTGTTCCTGGTCTAAGGGTTGATTGAGGATGGTAGATTGTACCTCCTGCTTGAAGCCAGATATTCGTAGCCATGCGTGTCTGCGCAGCAAAACGCTTGAGTTTATTGTGCGTGCTGCTGTATCTGCTGCGTCAAGGGCGCACTTTATTGAGGTGTTTGTGCCAATTTTGCCTTCTTGTATTAGATCATTGGCCTTGGTCTTATACTGATCTGGAAGGTGCTCAATGAGCTTTTCAAGCTCGTCGTAATGGGCTCTGTCATATCTCGCCAGTAAGGCTTGGGAATTGGCGATGCGCCACATGTTTGCTGCTTGAGACGCAACTCTTTTTCCCGATGCGTCGAGTAATTTGGACTCCTTGTCTGGTGGTGGTGTCTCACCAGTAGTCTGGGAGTTTGCCCTTTTCCGTGCATTAGCAACTACTAATGAGTCTAGAGGGAGTTGGCCTTTAATATAAGCTGGGTCAGAAGGGCAGGTTTATATTTTTCTCGATCCTTGGGTTAAGAACCCTAGCCCTAACTGGGTCTTTGAAGACCTCAGGGGCATGTTTAATAATGCCTTTAAGCATAGGTAGAGTATGGGTAGACTTTTGAGGCTGGCTAAAAGTTTCTAGTAAAAGTCTTCTTCCAGGGGGTCTGAGTGTAACTTGACACCATGGTATTGTGCTGCCCTGTTTATCACCTGTGAAAACCCTATAGCATCATCTGGAGGTGAGGCTTTTGATGGGTATGGTTCAGGGACAGGTATATCTGGGAGGTCATAACTGTCCCAGGGGTCTTGTGGTGGGATACTGTGAAGGTCGTCATCAGTGTAGGTGTTGTGAGGTGACTGCATGTCATCATCATGATCCTCCTGTCTGTATCCCCTTGTGGTGAAAAACAAGGTGGAGGAGAGTGAGGCGGGGAGTGTAGAGGGCTGAGGTGTTGTGGAGGTGGAGAGAAAGACCTTATAGGTGATGTGGAAGAGTCTTTCTTCTTATGAGGTGGCTCAGGTGTGGTTGGTTCCTGTATCTTCCTCTTGTGAGGTATTACTGATTGTACCTGTCCGGTAATAGGGTCAATGTGCAGAGTTTTCTGCTTTGGGTCGATGGGAACCAAGAGTTCTTCTGAGCTGGCGTGTTTGGTCGGCATCGAAGATTTCGGCTCCGAGTGTTGTTTGGGCTTGCGAGGTTGTTTGGTGTCCTTTGGTGAAGTTTTCGACACCGAGGGTTTTTTTGTCGACTCCGAAGGTTTGGTATGCTTCGGTGTCGAGGTGTCTGGGACCTTGGACTTTGGCGCCGAAGGGTCTGTTGGTGCCGAGACCTTAGTCTTGTGTTTCGGTGCCGATGAGTGTTTTTCGGCTCCGGGACGTGGCTGGCTCGGTCCCGAGCTGCCAGAAGGCTTTAGGTGCTTGGGAGTCGAGCCGGAAGGCGGGGCTCCTGAAGCTTTGTGATGGGTGCAGACCTAGGCCCGAAGGCGAAGGTGTGACCGAAGCCTTTTGTTTCTTGGGGGCAGGGGCATCGACGTCAGTACTCACAGTACGTTGGTGTGGTGTGATGAGTTGGTCGTCGGACCCTGAGTCTTCGGCTCCGGAGGTGTCGATTTGTAAATCTCCGGTGTCCGGGTTGTCGGAGCCTGTGTCAAAGATGTCGTCCGGTGCGGGAGCGGCTGACCTGGACATTTCGTGTCGTCGGGCCCGGCGATCACGGATGGTCTTTTTGGACCGAAAGGAGTCACAGGCTTGGCAGTGTTGGCTCTCGTGTTCTGGAGAGAGGCAAAGATTACAGATCTCGTGGAGATCTGTGTGTGGAATTTAGCCCCACACCTGCATTTTTAAATGGAGTCCTTTCCATATGCTGGATGATGGCGCCGACACGCCCAACGGACCAACGTCGGCGACCGGACTCGAAACAGTGTTGGAGTGGAGACGCGATGAGGGGATCGCGATCGAAAACAATACCGTCGAACGGTAGGAGGTTCTTCTGCGCGTCGAGAGGGGAACCGATCGATGTGGATCCGGAGCGCAGCAAGGTACATCCGAACCCGATGGCGGAAAAAACAATCTAACCATGGAGTCGATGCCCATGCGCACTATCGTCCAAAGGAGGAGTCACCTATCTCGTGACTACAAAAGACTCTTCCAAGACAACAACAAAGTGCAAGCATCCGAGCCCAACACCAGATGGCGATCTCATGCACAGTGTACGATCTGCAGCTCATATGCCTCGAACAGTAGACAGTTCACAGGCAAAGCCAGGGCCAGGCTGTAGATTGGTGGCTTTGCTAGTACATTACTGGAAAGGTCTTGTCTGTAAGTCCATCTCTGACTCCTCATCATTTGCAAACAGTTTCACACCTGGTAATTCACTCTTACAAAAACAAATATGTTATCAGTGTTTTATGCAAGGCAGTGGTTATGTTATGTTATGTGGATTTATAAAGCGCATGGCTACCCCAACATCGGGGCGTCCAAGAGATCAAAGGGTGGTGAGGGTACACTAACAAATAGCCACATGACAAAGCATCTTATTGCTGGATATCTCTACATATTGTGCTAAAGAAATGAATAGCAACCAATTACATTATTTGTAATTAATTAGTCTATGCATTCCAACAATCAGTACCCTTCCAGATCGGTCACCATCTAGAAACAGGTCATCACTTGAAATTAATATTGTATAAAGGACAAGCCAGTGTGCATTATGGAATAAAAAAATTATGTCTAGGGCACAAGAATGCAACGAACCCGAGAAGCTCACAAGTTCTACTCACATTGCATTTTACATTTTCAGTAAATTCATTTTGTACAGCCACTTAAAGTAATATATGTGTATGATAAAATGCCACGCTGAGGCATCACCGATTACACATATATGATTAATCAAAATGTAATTTGGAAAAATAGTTAATAAATAAGCACTTACTGATTCCGATACCAGGAGAGAACTCCATGTTCTACTAAGACCCAGTAGAGTTTCCAACCAATGAAACGTGAGCTCTGTGAAAAGATTAAACAAATAGCATGTATTTGAGATTTTGAATTCATGACAAATAAAGAGTTTTTATGGTATGCCAGTAAAGAATTGACACAGTTTTCTGCAGAAGTTTCATGCTGACAATTCTGCTTGCTACACTTTCCAGAAACCCGACCATAATTGTGATCACAAACTAGAAATTAAATTGAATCAGAATTTTACAGAACCGAGCACAACACTTGGGGTGACTGGACTAGTTCTTCGATGCTTGCATAAGCAGCGCATATTGTGCAGAGCCCAGCTTCGGTAAGGTAACAAAGCTATAGCAGCTGTTGAGTACTATACAAACAAGGAATGAAAGGGGAGCAAAGGAGATGAGAAGAGTATATAGCAAAATAAGCCTAATCTGATAATAATGCGACTTGGTTTGCCATAAACCCTCTTTCCATTGTATTGCATTTCCACAGCCACATTTGGTACTCTGGCCAATGAAGATTTTCCTCAAACACAATGGTTGGAATCCATGGTCAGTGTCTTCAGAGATAACTGGACTTTCAAGAAGTGGTAAATTACAACTACTAAAAGTTGACATGAAAGCTTGAATAAACCTGAACCTTTCACTTCAATGAGACAGTGTTTGGTGGATGTGGCCTATGTGGTGGTGAGTTTGCTTACAGCCTTCTTGGATCTTTGTGGGACTACAATTCTAAATAGCTGTTTATTGGCAAATGGCAACTGAACGTTAGTGAGGGCCTGCATGCTCACATGCCTATCATGAGCAAAATCTATAGTTCAATTTTAGAATCCTTAGTAGTGTACTATGGGACAGTGTATAGATTTGTGTTGTTCAGCTAGTAGGATCCAACAGCCTCTCAGAGTTTGAGTACCTTCACGACCTGATCTCAAGAATTCCATCAAAACTGGAGACTGATTCCTGTTGAGTTATATAATCTGTAGTGTGGGTGAAGAGAATATGCTGCTCTTGCAGTGGTTAGTAGTGTATGAAGAGTGAAGCTATTAGTGGTAGTGCGTGTGGTGTTGGAGTAATAATTACTTGTCTAAGACAGTTAGTAGCAACAGTACTGCGTGTGTGTGTGTGTGTGTACATATATATATATATATATATATATATATATATATCCACAATGTGATCCCTTTGATCAGTGCGCTCTCGCAACGGGTGCTCAGCGTGGGGGCCGGATCCTGGCCCCAAATTCAATTTTACACACAAGGGACGGGGCACTCAGGAGTGAAGATTATTCAAATGAGTTTATTTGCACAACTCAACCAACGCGTTTCAGCCCTCTCACGGCTTTGCTCACAATTCCGTGAGAGGGCTGAAACGCGTTGGTTGAGTTGTGCAAATAAACTCATTTGAATAATCTTCACTCCTGAGTGCCGCGTCCCTTGTGTGTAAAAAAAAATATATATATATATATATATATATATATATATATATATATCTTTGTTCACAGCTCATATACCCTCGTATAGCGCCAAATTCTCGGCTTAAGCAGACGCGGACCACAGGTTGGTGCTTCAATTTTGTTTATTGCTTAGACGGCCATTACGCGTTTCGGTCCAGCCGGACCTTGATCACATGACGGCTTTGCTCACGGTTCCGTGAGAGGGCTGAAGCGCGTTGGTTGAGTTGTGCAAATAAACTCATTTGAATAATCTTCACTCCTGAGTGCCGCGTCCCTTGTGTGTAAAAAAAAAATAATATATATATATATATTATAACCCCAAAGTGATCCTTTTGTTCGGCGCGCTCAAAAGTGAAGCAAAGTCAGGTATAATCACAAATGGAGGTACGCGCAGCAAAACGAGCGTCAAAGGCAATGACAATGTTTAGATCTGGTGACAGAACAGAAAATGTAGAACTAAATGCAGACATAACGCCAAAAAAAACGGACATTTCTGTGAGACAACATTTCAATAATATTGAAAGACTGTATAAAAAAGAAGTAAACAAGAGTTGGGAAATCATAGCATTAGAGAATTACCTTGAAGTAAAACGTGTTCCCAGAGGGCTTCGTATTTTTACCATGCCAACGCACCCAGATACTAAAGTGGAATTATTGGAAGAATGGGTTGAAAACAATCAGCAATGCTCGTTTAACATGATGCGCATCTTGATAAAACACGCTAAAATAGATGTAATCGAGATAACCCAAAAATTAAAAGAGATGGAGGAAGTCATTAAAAATCTAACAAACAAAGAAGAAGTTTTAAAAACAAGAAAAGAGATGGCTAGTAGATTGGAGAAATATGAAGCTGACATCCAGGAACGTAAACAACGAAAATTTAAAAGGGATGAACAGGATTACCTACAGGGTAGAATTCTTACATTTGCCAAGTGATTTGATATGCTTAAAAAGAATTATCCAATGCAACAACATAAAAGAATGGCAGATACTACAAGTGAATCGGATATTAGTGAGAACGAAACCACTCCAGGCACGAGTATAACAACGAAAGTTCCTTTTTAGAAGAAATACGTCTAATGAATTTAGACAAAACATTAACAAGGGGCAGAGGACGTGGAAGAAGCATGAACCGAGGTCGAGGAAAAGAAGGAGGGAATGTCTCACAAGTACAAGAAAAACCAGAAGGGCAAAGCGAAAGAAGACAGTACCCACTACGCAACCGGAAGTAGTAGAGACCAATTTAATTGTGAATCTTTCAAAATATGAATTGACACCAGAAGAAACAACTGTATTAAATAAAGGACTAACCTTCTGTCCGGAGAGTCATTTCAATTATACACAGGTCAGGATCGACCTTTATAAGTATATAAGGAAGCTAAAACTTGCAAAAATACATGCCTCAAAGCATAGTGGTAGTAATCAAGACAACTCGGTCGAACAAATACCAACTGAACCAACAATTACGATAGATCAGATGAGTGATCTAAAAACAATGTTTGATCTATTATATGATTTGGACGAAGAGAATATGTCAGAGGAACAAATATTAGCACACCTGGATATTGAAACAGATAGGAGACCTGAAAGTGGACTAAAGAAAAAATCCAAATTTTATCCATTGCTGTCTCCTGGGAACAAGTTTGATTTATTTTCCGATGCAATAATTGAAGAACTGGAAAAATTGCCAAAAATTAGAAATCAAAAACAAAGGGAAAATCTAACAAGTAAAGAAAGGGAAGCAATTCAAAAATTGATTGATAATGATGAGATTACAATAAAACCAGCCGATAAGGGTGGAAATATTGTTTTAATGAACACACAAGATTACGTCCAAGAGGCAATGAGACAGTTAAATGACACCACCAACTATTGCAAGATGAAAAATAATCCCATTAACAAAATGACTGTGGAATTACATACACAATTACAGCAATGGCATAGTGAAAATCTCATTAGCAATGACGAATTTAAATTTCTCATCAAAGATTTCCCTCAAATACCAACGATATACTTCTTACCGAAAATCCATAAGACTCTTCAACATCCACCGGGGAGACCCATTGTCTCCTCGTGTGATTCATTATATGAAAATTTATCACAATATGTCGACAAATTTTTGCCACCTATAGCTCAAAGTATGAGCTCGTATATAAAAGACACGGGCGATTTCCTCAGAACCTTGAATGGAATTACATGGAACCAACAATATCTTATGGTGACAATAGATGTGGTTTCTTTATACACCTCCATTAGGCATGATGTGGGAATAAAAGCTTGCAACTACTTTTTAAGACAACGAAGCATTTTGGATCTAAAGCATACACAAATGCTATTGAAGATGATCGAGATTTGCCTCACAAACAATATATTCTTATTCAATAAAGAGCTCTTTAAACAACAGTGCGGCACTGCCATGGGCATCTCATTTTCACCAAATTATGCGAATACAGTCATGGGATGGTGGGAGAAAACAATTGCATGGTGTACGGACAATCAAGATGCACTGGAACAGATTGTTCTATGGGTCCGGTACATCGACGACTTGTTTTTAATCTGGAATGGTACGGAGAAAGAGTTTATAGAATACTATGAGATATTGTCCAAAAATGATATTGGGCTTTCTTTCACGTATACAATCAGCAGGAAAGAAATTGCATTTTTGGACATTAAAGTTTTTATTGAAGATGAACAGATACACACTACCCTATTTAGGAAAGAAACTGCAACCAATAGTGTCCTGCATGGAACAAGTTTCCACCCTACTCCTTGAAGAACAGTATTCCGTATGGAGAATTTATACGGATGAAACGTAATTGCTCTAAAGAAGAAGATGCTGAGAACAATATACAAGAAACCATGGCAAGAATGAAGGCACGAGGATATAGTGAAAGAACTCTGAAAAAATGTAAGAAAAAGGTTGACCAAAACCAAGAACAGAGATATTAATTCCCAAAATTGAGAAAGAAGAACGTAATAAACAACTGGCGCCGAGATTCATCACCACGTATAGTAAGGAAAGTGGGATGATAATTAATAAAATTAAGAAATACTGGCACCTTATCTCTGGAGACCCAGATATTGGGAACATTTTGGGGAAGAAACCTGTGGTAACCTATAGAAAAACAAGATCGTTAAAAGACATGCTTATCCCAAGTCATTTTCAAGAAAAGCCCAAAACAAATTGGCTATTGGACCAGCAAAAAGGTTTTAAAAAATGCAATACATGCAAGGCTTGCAAAATTGGCAAAAATATGCGAACAATTGTGGAAACAAATGGAACAATGACGAACATTGATCAAAGTATATCATGTATATCTCGCTTTGTAATTTACATTATTGAGTGTGACTGTGGAATGAAATACATCGGAAGCACCACATGTATGCTCAAAAAACGGATCCTGGAGCACATACGTGCAGTAAAGAACAAAGATATGACATATGCTACAGCCAAGCACATGCAGCAATGCCAGAATGGAGATTGGACAAAGATGTGCTATTATGGAATCCATATGATACCAGTGGGAGAACGTGGTGGAGATCGGATCAAACGATTAAGGCAAACTGAATCACGTTACATTGTTAGATTAAGAACTAAGGCTCCTAGGGGCATTAACAATGATGAGGAACTTTTTATACATCTAGGATAAAAGATGTAAGAAACTGATACTTGAATGAGAACAGAAAAAGCTAAATGAATGGTTTATGGTACTATACCAATAACTTGAATTGTCTGCACTTTATAATTTGATGCACATTGATTATAATATTACACTAAATATTTTTTATAATGTTGTAGGAACTATTCCTAATTACTTATGTGCACAATATGGTCACCATTCTAATGTGACACATGACGTGGTACTAGATCTAGAAATACTATGAAGTAAAAAATCATAAAGTGTAAATGTCATAGATAGCGCTCGACTCATGAGCATTTGAAATAGATATAGTAATTGGATCACTGAACCGGACATAAAATGCAAAGTTCGTATGTTAACCCTTTTTTAATGTTAAATAAAGTTTTTTAGATAATACACTACATATCCCACAATGCCTCATTAAGGCTACATGTGGGTATAAATAAGTGTAATAAACATAGGACTCACTAACCGTGAGAAAAGCCGTGGGAGGGCTGAAACGCGTTGGTCTGAGCAGTTGCCAAATAAATTGTGTTACAACCCAGTTCTGGAGTGCCGCGTTCTTTGTTGGAAATATATATATATATATATATATATATATATATATATAATCTACTGTCGGTCGCCAGTAGATAGTTATAGTTAGGACCCATTATCCATAGGAAATCCGCGACATTCTATTTGCAATAACGTTGGCGCCGGTTGACGAATCTTCGCGAAAGCTTCCAACTTGTTGGGGCGCTCCGGTCCGCTCCTACCCTGAAAGTCTCGGGGTGATACGTCAAGCGGGGGCCGAGAAAAAGGGGGTCCCAAAACGCGTTTTCCCCATTCATTTTTCCATAGGAACCTTTAGTCGCAGCTACAGCCGAACTGCTGAACGGAATTACCCCAAATTTGGCAAAGAGGTAGCCCTTGGTTCAGACTGGTGCCTTTTGCTAAAATGGTGTAAATCCGTTCAGTAGTTCCTGAGAAATTCACAATTAAAATCACATATATATCTATGGGCGCGTCGGATCCGCGTACCCTCCCGATCACGAGCTGCATGCTAATTGGCTGTCAACACTCCAAATCAAGAAGTGTTGGCAGCCATTTTGTCCCTCGGTAGAACTGAGGGACAGAAACAAGTACGCAAAGCGCAAAAAGGGGGCAGGGTAGAAACACCCTGACCCCTAGGTCTGCTCAGGGGTCCCACAAGGACCCCCTGGGAAGAAAAAAGCATTTTTTTTATTTTTTTTATTTATTTTTTAAATCGGCGGGATGCGCTTAGGGTGCGCGGATCCCGCCGAGAAAAAAGAAACAAGTGCGCAAAACGCACAAAGGGGGCAGGGTAGAAACACCCTAACCCCCTAGGCCTGCTCAGGGGGTCCCACAAGGACCCCTGGGCAAAAAGCATTTTAAAAAAAAAAAAAATCGGCAGGCATCCTGCAAAAAAAAAAAAAAAAAAAAAATCGAGCGCGGTCTCCCGCGCTCGAGTAAATTTGCCCCCGGGTGGGCCAAGTCCCGGGGGCATGCTGGGGGGGGTTTGTTTTATGTATGGGGGCCTCTAAGGGCTCCCCAAGCCCCGGGGACCGCCACCCCCCGGGGCTTTATTTGAAAAGTAGCGGGAGGGCTCTGAGCCCTCCCGCAGCCCCGGGGACCACCACCTCCCCGGGGCTTCTTTATTAAATTAACATGTGTGGGGGCTCCAGCCCCCACACGCCCCGGGGACCACCACCTCCCTGGGGCACTAACAAAATTGAAAATGGGGGTCCGTTAAGGACCCCCGGGGACCACCACCTCCCGGGGCTGTGCATTTGGATGGGAGGGGGCCGCGCGGCCCCCTCCTGGAGCCTGTGGTGGCCCTGGGGACCGCCACCCCCAGGGCCAGCTCCTGCAGTGTCCCGGGGTGCCTACCCCGGGACACTGCTGTTTGCAATGACAGGATGGGAGCCTCGCGGCTCCCGTCCTGTCATTGCAAACTGCTTTGGATATTGGAAGAGAGAGCAGGAAACCTGCTCGCTTCCAATATCCAGAGACAATTGCTTTCCACATGGGGAGCAGCATGTTAGCTGCTCCCCATGTGGAAGCAATAGCCGGCTCGCGCAGGAGGCGGGGAGCCGGCGGGACTGTGGGGGGTTTGGGGACCCCCCACAGTCCCCAACCAGAGGCCAGGCCCCGGGGGATGGGGTCCCCGGGGCAAGTAGTGGCCCGGGAGGGGGGCCACGCGGCCCACCTCCCAGAAATAATTTTTTTTTTTTTAAATAAACAGGCCTGCCCCGGGGATGGGGTCCCGGGGCAAAAGGAGGGCCTGAGGAGGGGGCCACGCAGCCCCCTCCTTAAAAATTAATGAAAAGGTGGCCATGCCCGGGGGATGGGGTCCCCGGGTAGGATTCGGCCAGGGAGTGGGGCCACGCGGCCCCCTTCCCGTATAATTTAAAAAAAAAAAAAAAAAGGGGATAAGGCCCTGGGGGATGGGGTCCCCAGGGCCCAAAAATAGGAAAAGGAAGGGGGCCACACAGCCCTCCCTTCAGGGAAAAAAAAAAAAACGATCGGGCCGCAGGCCCCGCCCTCCTTCACCACTCTGCAAACGCGCCCCTGGCGCGTTTGCAGATGGGGAAGTAATTCTCCTTCAACACTGGGGTCTCTGGGGCCAACTAGCCCACCAGGAACCTCCAGTATGCGCCAGGGGCTGCGTTGCAGAGAGGTGTAAAGAGGCCACGCCCCTTTTACACCTCTCTGCAAGGCAGCTCTGTGGCGCTTTTGGATATACCTGTTGGGCTAGTTGGCCCCCAGGGACCCTCAGGATTCAAGGGGAGTTAATCCCCCGACTTAAAACGCGCCACGGGGCGCGTTTGCACAGTGGTGAAGGGAGGGGGCGGGGCTTCAGGTGACATGTGTGCAAACAGGCCCCGTGGCGTGTTTTAAGATGGGGGATTAAGTCCCCTTGAATCCTGAGGGTCCCTGGAGTCCAACTAGCCCACCATGTACTTCCAAAAAGCGCCACAGAGCTGCCTTGCAGAGGTGTAAAAAGGGGTGTGGCCTCTGTACACGTCTCTGCAACGCAGCCCCCTGGCGCATACTGGAGGTTCCTGGTGGGCTAGTTGGCCCCCAGGGACCCTAGGAAATCCGCAACATTCTATTTGAAATAACTCTTGCGCCGGTTGACGAATCTTCGCGAAAGCTTCCAACTTGTTGGGGCGCTCCGCTCCTACCCTGAAAGTCTCAAGTTGATTCGTCAAGCGGGGGCCGAGAAAAAAGGGGGGTCCCAAAACGCGTTTTCCCCATTCATTTTTCCTTAGGATCCTTTCATCGCGGCTACAGCTCGACTGCTGAACGGAATTACACCAAATTTGGCAAAGAGGTAGCCCTTGGTTCAGTGTCGTGCCTTTTGCTTAAATGGTGTAAATCCGTTCAGTAGTTTGAGAAAATCACAAATAAAATCACATATATATCTATGGCCGAGTAGGGTCCGCGTACCCTCCCGATCTGCATGTAGCACTGGCTGTCAACACTCCAAATCAGGAAGTGTTGGCAGCCATTTTGTCCCTGGTGGGAACCGAGGGACAGAAACAAGTGCGCAAAGCGCAAAGGGGGCAGGGTAGAAACACCCTGACCCCCTAGGTCTGCTCAGGGGGTCCCACAAGGACCCCCTGGGCAGAAAAAAGCATTTATTTTTTTATTTTTTTTTTATATCGGCAGGATGCGCTCTAAGTGCGCGGATCCTGCCGGAAAAAAAAAATTTGCCCCCGGGTGGCCCAAGTCCCGGGGGCATGCGGGGGGTGTATTTATTGTTTATGGGGGGGCCTCTAAGGCCCCACAAGCCCCGGGGACCGCCACCCCCGGGGGCTTTACAAACAAAAAGGTTGGCAGAAGGGCTGTGCGTCCTCCCACTGCTCGGGGGCAGGACGGGAGCATCGCGGCTCCCGTCCTGTCATAGCAGATCTTGGTTTGCATTTTGAGAGAGAGCAGGAAACCTGCTCTCTTTCAAAATGCAACTCAATTGCTTTCCACACGGGGAGCAGCATGTTAGCTGCTCCCCATGTGGAAAAGCAATGCCGGCTCCCGCAGGAGGCGGGGAGCCGGCTGGGACTGTGGGGGGGGATTGGGGACCCCCCCACAGTTTCCAACGAGGGGCCAGGCCCCGGGGGATGGGGTCCCCGGGGCCATAAGTGGCCCGGGAGGGGGGCCACGCAGCCCCCCTCCCCAATTAAAAAAAGAAAACAAAAAAAGGGCCACGCAGCCCCCCTCCAAATTTTTTTTTTTTTAAATTAAAAAAGAGGGCATGCCCCGGGGGATGGGGTCCCCGGGGCCATTAGAGGCCCAGGGAAGGGGGGCCACGCGGCCCCCTTCCCGTTTTGTTTTTTTTTAACAAAAAAAACAAATGCTCAGGCCTTGGGGGATGGGGTCCCCGGGGCCAAAAGTGGCCGAGGGAAGGGGGGCCACGCAGCCCCCCTCCCATAAAAAAAAAAGAAAAAAAAACGGCATCGTGCAGCAGTGTGCAAACGTGCCCCTGGCGCGCTCTTAAGAAGGGGAAGTAATTCCCCTTGAATACTGGGGTCCCTGTGCAACTAGCCCACCAGGAACCTCCAGTATGCGCCAGGGGCTGTGTTGCAGAGAGGTGCACAGAGGCCACGCCCTTTATACACCTCTCTGCAACGCAGCTCTGTGGCGCTTTTGGAGGTACATGGTGGGCTAGTTCGACTCCAGGGACCCTCAGGATTCAAGGGGACTTAATCCCCCAACTCTAAAACGCGCCACGGGGCGCGTTTAGCACAGTGGTGAAGGGAGGGGCGGGGCTTCAGGTGACATATGTGGAAACAGGTCCCGTGGCGCATTTTAAGATGGGGAATGAAATCCCTTCGATCCTGAGGGTCTCTAGGGGCCAACTAGCCCACCAGGTTCGTCCAGAAAGCGCCACAGAGCTGCGTTGCAGAGAGGTGCAAAAGGGGCGTGGCCTCTGAACACCTCTCTGCAACGCAGCTCCCTGGCGCATACTGGAGGTACACGGTGGGCTAGTTGGACCCCAGGGACCCTCATGATTCAAGGGGACTTAATCCCCCAACTTAAAACGCGCCACGGGGCGCGTTTGCACAGATGTCACCTCAGGCCCCGCCCCTCCCTTCACCATTGTGCAAATATTCCTCTAAAATCAGCCGAACTACGAATTCCGATTTACTCACCTGTTATCAGGAGAGACCTCAGTGCTGCATCTTTCAGCCCAGTACTGATCCTGAAAAGTAATTCTAACCGTACTTACCAGTAAATAAAATTTCCTTCCATAGGATATCATTGCCTGCTTTTTGCTGAAAACGTTTCTAAGTGTCGATTTTTGAAACATACAAATATTCCTCTAAAATCAGCAGAACTACAAATTCCGATTTACTCACCTGTTATCAGGAGAGACCTCAGTGCTGCACCTTTGAGCCCAGTACTGATCCTGAAAAGTAATTTTAACCGTACTTACCAGTAACTTGAATTTCCTTCCATAGGCTAACATTGACTGGTTTCACTTGGAAATTCTTCTAAGTGTGGAGTTTTGGAACTTTATAATATTCCTCTAAAATCAGCCGAAATACGGATTCCGATTTACTCACCTGTTATCAGGAGAGAACCCAGTGCTGCATCTTTTAGCCCAGCACTGACCCTGAAAAGTAATTCTAACCGTATTTACCAGTAACTTGTATTTCCTTCCATAGGAATCCATTGTCTGGTTTTCAGCAGAAAAGTTTCAAAGTGTCAATTTTCACAAACTACAAATATTCCTTAAAAATCGCATGTATGACAAACGCATTCTTTCAACTGTTTACAGGAGATGCACCAGTGCTGGATCCAGGATCCAACACTGAGTAAGAAAAGTAACGATAACACTACTTACCTGCTAAGTGAATTTCCTCCCATAGGATAACATTGGTGATTCTATGTGAAAAAGTTTCTAAGTGTCAACTTTTAAAATACAATAATATTCCTTAAAAATCACTACTGTAACCAAAACGCTTTTACTCAACTGTTTACAGGAGATGTCCCAGGACTGAATCTAGGATCCAGTCCTGTGGTTAGAAAAGTAATCCATAAAGTAACTAATTGCATTTAACTAGAAATTCACATTGAGCTCAATGTTGCATTGTGTTTGAAATTGTGTTGCCCATTGCAACAACTGTAACTACTGTACTTAAAAGTCTATTGCCTATTTGCAAAGTATTTAAACTAAAGTAATTCATTCTGAGAAAGTATATTTTGTAAGGTAATGTATAATGTAATTTAAAAATAAAATATCTAAAAATAAATAGTTTAAAAAAATGTAGTAAATCAGTATCAAAAAAATAAATATAACAATTAATACATTTAAAAATTGTCATTTACAAAACCTTTGAAATTCACTGAAAAAAACCATAGGTTTCAGACATGTTATAGTTAGGAATTAGCATTTAAAAAACCTTTGAAATTCACTGAAAAAACCATAGGTTTCAGGCACGTTATAGTTAGAAATTAGCATTTAAAAAACCTTACAAATTCACTGAAAAACCATAGGTTTTAGGGACAGTTCTAGTTAGTTGGAAATTGCACTCGTACAAAACCCGTGAAATTCCCCCGTTATAGTTAGTTCAGGTAACTATAACTCGCGCCCCCGCAATGCACTGCTGATGACGTCACATATTACATCACTCATGACATGGTCAGTGACATCACTGATGACATCATCCATGTGATAATTTGATGCATCTTCTCACACCCTAATATAACTTTTGATACACCCACTGTAAATTACAGACTGCCATTGTCAAAACCATAGACACTCCAACACCAATTACTATATACACACTCACTGATTCTTAGGTCTACACACACACATCTACTCACTCACCCGTACAGTCACTCATACTTATAGTCACTCAGTACAGGACTATTATATGCACTCATACACCTATATAAACACTCACACACCGCCACTCATCCATAGAGGTACTCACACACCTAGTCAGTCATGCAAAAAATTAAGCACACACCCATTTACTCACCTATACAGTTATACACACACCAGCTCACTTACTCATACAAATACTAGCACATTCTTTCGCTCTTATACAATCTCTGATACAAGCACACACTCATCCATACAGTCACTCTCACAATCACACACTCTCGCTTATAGCTATTTATATACTCCAACACACATAAATACTGCCTTTCACATATGTAGTTACTCACACATGTACCACTGGGACATACATTCACTCACTAACACACTCTTACCCACCCATACAGTCTATCACAGATGCACTCTTGAAACCATCCACCCAGTGAATCACCCACTCACACATCTATGCACAGAGTCGCACACACCCCACCCACACAAACACTCAAGCACCCATACAGATTCTCAGACAACCAATCAATAACTCATATAGACACTCATGTAGCTATTCACAAACCCATGCAGCCACTTACACAGCAACAGACAGACGGATACAGACATTCACCCAGTTTAGTCACTAACCCATGCATTCAGTAAGATATGTTTAATCACTCACTTATAGAGTTAGTCACGCACCTACTAAATCATCCATTCAGACACTTATACACCCACTCATTCTTCAATACGCCTTTCCCTATATATATTAAACATATTTAAACTTTACAGAAACACACAGTCATTTGAGATGTCATCAGTGATGTCATTTGAGATGTCATCAGTGATGTCATCAGTGATGTCACTGACCATGTCATGAGTGATGTAATATGTGACGTCATCAGCAGTGCATTATGGGGCGCGAGTTATAGTTACCTGAACTAACTATAACGGGGGAATTTCACGGGTTTTGTACGAGTGCAATGTCCAACTAACTATAACTGTCCCTAAAACCTATGGTTTTTTCAGTGAAAATATATATATATATATATATATATATATATATATATATATATATATATATATATATATATATATATATATATATATATATATGAGAGAGGGTCCTGACCAGAGAAATCCTGTCATAGACAGACGTTTTACTGACCGTTCTTGCTATGGCTTTCCTTAACTGTATCTTTGGGATTATATAGCAAAATGATTAAGAAGGTTTTAAATATCATTTTTTTGATCAGTCAAGTTCATCATGGAAATTGACAAATAGAAAAAGAAAATATCAAAGAGTAACAAAGTGGTGGTGGGGGAGATAAGGCAAATGTTTATAAGGTCACAAATAATTGGATCCAGTAAGATTCATTTATTAAAGTATGCATTTAAAAGAGATGTACTCTTCTACATAAATCTGTCTAATACCACTCAAGCATCACCTTACCACACCTTAGTCAATTCAGGATGATAGTCTGTTTTTTTTTTTTTTTAAAGTTTTAAACAAATTTTATTTGTGGAAAAATGCAACCAAGTACAAGCAATGAAATAGATATTGAATGACAATTAAAAACATGAATTGAATTAAAACTTACACAATGCGGAAACAAGAAGTAATGAAACAAAAATAGTTGCATACAGAACTATTGTTATACAATGTACGAGAGAAAGAGAAAGGAAAAGGTGGGGAGAGGGAGGGAAGGAGAAACAAGGGTAAAGGAAACACTAGCATTATAATTAAATAAATAGATATGAAGGTAAAAAAGCTTAATATACTTTAAAAGGCATCGAACAAGAAAGGGAGGAAATTGCTGCAAATCAGAAGTATAATATCATTTAAAAGTGAAAGAGAAAATATATAATTACAGATGTAAAACAATAGTATATCATTATTAACAATTCATGGTGGTTTGGGGACCTCTTCCGATGAAGGGTGATGACGGGTAGATCTTTGTGCAGAAACGTCTAAGAAAATAGTCACAGGAGACCACAAGCGTTCTCTTTTCAGGAGTAGGGACAAAGGAGAAACATAGGCACGATCTAGTCGATGGTTATAACATACACTGTACCACCAAGATTGAAAGGAGAGTTGTGTGGACTGTTTCCAATTTTTTGTTATTTGCTGGAAAGCAATAGCAATCAATAAATCCACAATTCAGGATGATAGTCTCTGTTTTGACACCAAGTTTTCTTCAAAGCCAATAATTAGTCAATATTCAACAGACATTTCAAGATCATGAGTGAGGTTTCTCCCCCAAGAAGCTGAAGATGTTCCTGTTTGACACAATGAAGCCCACGACCAGGAAAAATATCACATACATGTTTGCCTGTCACCCCTTGAACTTCAGTGGACCATTTTCTAAAAATTATCCATTGTTAAACCCCCCCCACCCGCCGAGAGCCATGTCCCAGTATCTCAGTGCTGTCACATTGGACTTTTTGAAATGTGCCTATCATATGGTAACTCCTGCAAGAGAATATAAAGTGGTATCTTCATTAGATGGTGCATCTTATGTAATGCCCCCTTAAGATTACACTCTATGGTGTATAATAATCGGAGTAAAATGTTAGTACCAGAGAAATTGCAGTTGTTGCCTGAGAGAGGATACTATATTCAGTGCTCTCAACATTATAATGGAATGAATTCTTATACAAAATATGTATGTGTACTGCAATACTTTTCAAACTGGCGATAAGAAAACTTTACAGATTGTACCAGATTCTGCCTCGGTATTAGAAAATTAAGACGTTTTGCCTATAAAATAGTACTCAAGGCTGGTGCAGTTCCCAAAATACAGAAAGTAAGAAATGTGCCTTTCGGTGTAAGAGACAAAGTTAAAAACGGAACTTAAGAAAATGTTTGATGAGAGGATTATTGAACAAGTGAAATAATCAGGGGTGGCTCTCCTAGTAATTGCAAGACATGCTAACGGCACGGTCCAGCTGTATGTCAACCTGAGGGGACTGAATAACAAAATTCAGGTACACCAATTTCCCTTAATGAAAATAGATAAGAAGGTCGCCATGAAGAAGGGAGTCAATTGGTTTTACACCGTTGACCTATCACTAGCATAGCATCAAATTTTCTAACATGTGGGAAGCAGAAGCATTACCATTTTTATCATACGGTTTGAGTGTCAAAGCTTTAGGAGGATGTCTTTCTGATTAGCCTCAATAGCTGCCGCATTTCAAAGACTCATGACAGAATTACTTGTAAATCTGCAGGGTGTGATTTACTTTTAAATTGACATTCTTGTAAGGGGTAATCCATCATCGTTATTTGGCAGGGTATGTCCACACGTGGATCCCTTGGCTCAGACACTGGATTCAAGCTAGCCTGGCTGATGAGGGGTTGTTGCCCGGAAACCGGTCCCAGGATGCTCGTTTCCGGTCCAGGGATGACCTGGCTTAGCAGTTCGGGCAAGACTGTCCCCATGAGGAACAGGGTCAAAACTGATTTGCATATGGCTGGGTCTGAACTGGGGTGGCGAAGTGAGCTAAAGAAAGGTGATGGATTCAACCCAGATCTAATAGTGACTGGGGGTGAGTGTCTGAAAAGTTTAAGAGCTTCGTCCATCATCTCCTTGTGTTTGCTTTGTTCGCCCTACGTTGACAGGGTATGGCCAGACGTGGGTCCCTTGCTCACTTTGCCACTGGATTCAAGCTAGCCTGGTTGATGAGGGGTGTTACCCCAAAACCAGTCCCAGGATGCTTGTTTACGGTCCAGGGAAGACCTGGCTTGGCAGTTCTGGCAAGACTGTCCACCGGAGGAACAGGGTCAAAAATGATTTGTATGTGGCTGGGTCTGAACTGGGGTGGCGAAGTGAGCTAAAGAATGACGACTGATTCAACCCAGATCTAATAGTGACTGGAGGGGTGAGTGTCTGAAAAGTTTCAGTGCTCCATCCAACATCTCGTTTTGTTTGCTTTAAAAGCAAAGTTGACCATGATAAGCTTTAGGTTAAGTGTTGATCATTGTGCATAACAGGGGTTTACTTTGTTTAGTACACACTTTTGGAGGTCAATAGTTTTCTTTTACATAACATCTCTACTAAACAGTTTATTGGGTGAGAGCCTTTGCCAGGGGGACAGCACTTGGGGTGGTTCTAACTAGAACTTGTTTGTAGTATCCTCAGGTCATGTCATTATGTTCCCTCTACCTAGCTGCTCAGCCAGTGTGAGTGTTCCGTGTAGAATGTCAGTGTGAGTGGAATGCTTGGGTGCCTGTGGTGTGTGAGACAGTTGGGAAGATGGGCTGAGCAGCTAGGAGGCTGCTCCTGGTGGGGCCTGTTACAGCTTACAGCATCTGCTTAATAAACTACATCAACTGGAAACCGGCTACGCCTCCTTTGTATGCTGTACACGTGGGGCCAGACCACTACATTATTTATGGCGACGAGGATGGGATTTTGAAGAAATAATGTAGTGGTCTGGCCCCACGTGTACAGCATACAAAGGAGACGTAGCCGGTTTCCAGTTGATGTAGTTTATTAAGCAGATGCTGTAAGCTGTAACAGGCCCCACCAGGAGCAGCCTCCTAGCTGCTCAGCCCATCTTCCCAACTGTCTCACACACACACAGGCACCCAAGCATTCCACTCACACTAACATTCTACGCGGAACACACACACTGGCTGAGCAGCTAGGTAGAGGGAACATAATGACATGACCTGAGGATACTACATTGTTTTTCTCTGGGTGAGAGGAAATTGGATTTAGGCTTTTTTCCCTTCTAGGTCAATAGTCTTATCCACAAATTATGATGTCTAGAAATACTCAATCTCCGGTACTAAGTCAATGTGCGATGAAAGGAAATGATCTCACTGGATATGTGGGCTTCACTTTTCATTTTCTAGAATCAGGTATAGGCACCGTCTCATCTCACTGCCAAGGAACAGAATACTATGCCTTTAAGAAGACATTATCTGCATGGATCTCTTCTTCATTGTCTGATCTCAAAATGATTTTGCCTAGCCAGGCAATTGACTCGGTTCTCCAATGGTGTGCCCTGCAGCCTCCTTGTCATTATGGCATTGAGGGCGCCCTGAATCCAGGCATGGTAACATTCACGCAGATTATTGTATTCATCCGGCAGCTACCTTGTAACCACATCATGGATCACAGTTAAAAACACCGCAAGTAAACGACTATGGAGATAACAGCCTAGCTGAATGTCCTTAGCCGTCCACCTGTGCATCCCAATTTGACTAATGGTAATGTAAGCAGCGACCACCTCAGTCATAGAAGGGGGTTTTCAAGACTCGCTTGCAGTGTAGATGGAATAACATTTAACCAAGTACCAGCATGGTATGTGAGCTTAGCTAGCAAATTTGGCTTTGTTGGCCATAAACGTATTTCACTTTCTAACCTACACAATACATTGCTCTTAAGAAAATACTTCTACAAACAGTTCTGCTTTCTAAACAAAGACCATTGTACCTCCTATCTGACTGTGGCAGCACATGAACTATGTCACAGCAATGAATTTCTGTTTTCAACAGTGGTGGGGGATCAAGCATGGGAGAATACCTTACAAAGATGTCCTTCATATTTCTGTAGAGATCGACTGCTGAAATTCTGTAACAACAAAATAAGTACATTAAGAAACATCTTAAAAGTAATTATTTTTTAAGTTGACATTTATGTAGTATGACGATCACAGTTCACAACGAGGTCTTGTATAGAGAATGAACAATTGAAAACTTAATATTCAATGAACAAGTACAAACTCAATTAGTGTTAACCTATCAAGAAAATAATTTTATTCACAGCAGTGTATCTCATGTGCTATAAGAAAATAAACTCAATAAAATTGTGTTTAAAAAAAATTAAAAAAAACCTATCAAGAAAATAAGACTGAATAGGGTAATAAAGATAACTAAACCAGGCAAAATAATGTACACAGTTAAGCGCTCACTGGCGACATCTGTGAGCGACCTGAAGGTCAGGATTTCACATCTTAGCAGGGCAAACCCACCTTTCTTTCTTCTAAGGTTAATGAAGGGGACCACTGAATTGAGCAACACAATATTCAGAGGAACCACTGTATTGAATTATAATATTTGTTTAACTCTTACTATCCCCAAGTGGGGCACCGAAGCTCTTATCCATACAGGTAGCACTCTACACTGTGTGGGTGTGTACTTGGAAGAGTGTTGTTTTTGCTGTGACCCTATGTAGGAAGTGTTTATATGTTGTGCATAATGGCCAATGAGGTGCAGTTATTATGCTATGGGATGCAACGATTAGCGGTGTGCTAGATGAGGAAGTGTGAAAGATGGACTTGTGATTTTATAATGTGTTATGCGGATAGCTCCGATTAGCTCTGCAGGTCTTTTTTTGTGTTTGCAGTTTATCTTTTATATTCTTTAGCATATTTCTTATGCTGGATATGGCAGGAGGTCATCCCCTCTGATGTTATGGATCCACAAGAGGCAACAGGTGTTGGTAAAGACCGAGGGAGGATGAGAGCTATGCCCTGATAGACTGTTACAGTGCTCCTGTTTATGATTACCATTCTACGTTATTAATTGAGGAGACTGGCCAAGATGTACTGCATTATTGTCATCCTTTTTACCGCATCACCACACTGAAATGCACGGTCATGCATTATAGGCATAGCGCCTCAGCTGTCAAGCCGTTAGCGCTGCCTACTATGCTAAACTAAAGCTGGAGTGGCTGGCAGCGGGCAGTTGCATGCGTGCGCTGCTCCTGTAGGATTGGGGGCTTGGCTGGCTGAGCTAGTAGCAGCTGGCTGCTAAAAAGTATCAATAAGGAGATTCCTGCCGTGGCTCTGACTGACGTCACGTCGAGGTAGTGCCCAATGGCTACTACCGAGACATCAGCCGCAGAGTCAGGTTGTGTGCTACAGTCTGTCATAGACTTTAGGGGCCGCAGGTACGTCATGTCTGCTAGTGCTGCTGCTGGCTGCTGCAGTTTGTGGGAGGCTGGCTAGGTGGTTGATTGTGGCAAATCATGACAACACTGCGCATCACACCGCCGTGTGGCTGCATTAAATTTAAAATGATAACCGTCACCCGCATCAAACTGCCGAGGGACCGACGTTGCAGCAGCCAGGACTGGACTCTAAGGAGACGTGCGGCCAGGCTGGAACGCCGCTGCGGTAAACATTAACAAAGCCCTATGGCTCATGGCCTCGCAAGTAAGTGAGACAGCGCTCTGCAGCCAGCTGGGCAGAGTGTGTTAATAACTCTGCTTTTCAGCAGCAGCACGCAATCAGCTGCCTGCAGTGCCGGTCGTGAAGTTTCGTCCTGGGCATGGTTGTGTTTTATTTTGAATTTTCTGTTCTAAAATTTTCAGCCGGACTTAGCAGAATGTATTTTGGGTGAATGTTAAGTTGATTAAGGTTTCAAACTCCGTCTTAATCTCCCAAAATTTTAACTAGTGCAGCAAATTGTTTTTCATATGCGGCTCGAGGCTGCCGGCGGGCTGTGACCAAGTGTGTGCAGCCTCTAGCTCAACAATTGACCGCCGGCGGCTCCCGCACCTAGGGGCGTGGCGCCCTTAGTTGCATCTCGGGCGAGAGCCGGTCTGTTCTCTCTTTCCTTTAGGGGATGGGGACTCGGAATTAAGGATAGTGGGGGTGGCCCCCGCCGACGTCATTCAAGGGCGCAAGTGGTCTCCCCCCCCCCGGCAACGATAAAAGCGGCGGGAGGGATGGGGAAACCCTTGTTAAGCTGCTGTCTAGCTACTTATCAAAACGGACCTTTCACGTGGCAGTACGAGAGGAATGCTCAACGCCACGCCCAATTCTTGCTGGAGTGCCTCAGGGATCAATCCTAGGACCATTCCTCTTTAACATATTTACAAACGACATCCCCACGGACCTAAAGAAGACTGATCTTGCCCTTTACGCCGATGATGTTGCAGTCCTCTCCCAATCCTTCAGCGACAAAGAAGTGGCTAAGAACCTTGAGACCTCGCTCTGCAGACTCTACGAATGGTACAGCGACTGGCAGATCACCCTGAACACGAGCAAAACCACAGCAACATTATTCACCAGGAAGCTGAACAGGAAACACCCACAGATCCTCCTCAATGGGGAAGAGATCAAATGGGAAAACAGCAGCTCCTACCTGGGGGTGACTCTGGACTCTAAACTCAGCTGGAGAAAGCACAAAGAGAAGACCTGCCAGAAAGCAGCAACAAAACTGGCTGCATTATACCCTCTCCTGAAGACCAAGTCGATGCCCATTCAGAGCAAGGTGCGAGCAATCACCGCAATAATTCGACCAACTATGACATACGCTTCACCAGTTTGGAGTGGCTGCCGCCCGCAGCATCGGAAAGACCTACAGAGACTACAGAGCAAGGCCTTACGGATTGCAACAGGTGCTCCTATCTTCACAAGAACAGCAGACCTCAACAGAGACCTAGGCGTTGAGATGTGGGACGACCATCTCCGCAAACTCAACAGGACATTCTACAAAGGATTGGATCAAAAAGAAAACCCACTGATCAGGAAGCTTGCAGACATTTCTACAAACCCATTTGACCGCTACCCGCGGCCCTTCGAAGCGCTAACCTTGTGAAACTGAAACAGCAACAGAGCATCCAAAAACTCATCACTGCCTGAAGGCAACCGCCTCTGCAGGCATCCAAAACTCACCACTGCCAGACGGCAACCGCCCCAGCAGGCACGCAAAACTCATCACTGTCAGAAGGCAACCGCCGCGGCAGCCATCAAAAGCTCATCACCGTCAGAAGACATTTGACAGACGAAAACAAGACTCTGCGATAAAACTTGCTGACACTTCTGCAAACCCAATTGACCGCAACCCACGGCCTATCACAGCGCTGACCTCGTGATCCAACCTCAACTGTGACAAAGCGTCACACATCAATAAGACAACCTAAACAGCGACTAAAAAACTCAAAATGAATGTGGAGTAATGAGGCTACCGCCTCGGTATCCAAAAACTCACCACTGTCAGAAGGAATCTGACAGACGAAAACAAGACACAGACTGGGAAACCCTCTTTGTCCTTTCCAACAGCTCCAGAGGCGGCAGCCCAGTGGAAAGTTACCAGGGATTCGGCATTCCAGTTTTCTACTTGTGCGGCGGTGCTAGAAGCGCCTACCTTGGGGCGAACACTGGTTCTTAGGCTGGTCCTCAGCTTCGGGGGTTAGGGAGGGGGCCTCATAGCGTAGTCATATTTTGGTGTGCTATGGTTGCGATGAGCCCATGTCATGTAAACATGGTACTGGCGATCGCGGGGTTTTTCTGCAGTTTTTCTTTGCATGGCAACGTTGTTAAAGTTTGTAATCTAGGGCATGAGGGTATTGAGTAGCCCGGATGCCCCGGGTTAAGTGCATTGCGTGCACGTGACCGCATGTTACCACTATGCATGGTGTGAATTTTAACTGGTGCTTTTAACTGAAGCCTGGGCACTAGGTGAGTGGGTATACCCGGTGCCTCTGGATATTTGGCGCGTGCACGTGGCGGCATGTGTGTACTTAATGTTGTGATAAGGTAAACCGGGGCACTAGGGTAGTAAGTATCCCGGGTGCCCCGAGCATGGTGTTGTTGAGATGGGGTCAAGGGGGTGGTAAGTAACCCGGATACCCATGTCGCAGATGTGTGCAACTTTGGGATTGCGAGATGTAATCAACGAACTAAGGGACGCTAGGTGGCCCGGGAAAACGAAGAGCAGATTCCACGGGTCCTGTGATTTATTTCCTGGTGCTCGGTTTGTGTTCAGGCCTAGGCGCGGCGGGCAACATATGCTGTTTTTAAATCACTCAGGGGGATATGGATGATGGGGGTTTGAATATGCATGAGGCCCCGGGCCGGCGGGCAAGAGGGGGGGTGGGGAGGGGGGGATTTGGAGTAAGTGAATACGGGTGCGAGCCTGCGGTAGACTTCATACCCGATGAACAGGCCTTGATTTATAATTTACGGGTTTCCGCAGAAAGCTAAGACAATGAGTGGGAGCATGGTTTGTTGTTTTTTGCGCTCCATCGCGCACCGCCAACATACCTCTTCAAGCGCGTCGGGGGAGGCCGCCGAGGTAAGCACAAAAAAATGGAGGAGGGTGGTGGAGGGGACTACCATGAGCGTAGCCACGGATACGTTTGAGGAATGTGTCCTTGGATAATTCATAGATTACTAGAGTGTAATTTCGTTGTTTATTACGAGGGAGCAGAGTTTAGCTCTTCTCGTTATCCTGCAACATTATCGCACTGGGGGTCCGCGTGCGATTCTGGGGCCTAGATTAGAATTTATTTAAAGGTTTCTGCCCTGTTCTTGTCAATCAAGATTAATGCTGGTTTTTCTCTTCCGGTCTATGTTTGCGGGATGCTTGTTGTGGGAAGCTGAGTGGCAGAGCGAGGTCCGGATCCCCCTCGAGCAATCGGACGATCACAGCACGGGTTCTTATGCTGGGCGGCACCAACTCGGAGCACGAAAAGGATCTGGTGTAAATGGCCCACGTTGCCGACGGTGGAACTGAGGACTCTGTTTCAAGTCCCGGCATTGGCCGGGATATCCTGTTGGATAGGGAACGGTGCATTAACTCAATGGCAGAAGAGACCATGTTCCTATTGCACATACTTATGCTTCAGGGTCGGTCCATTGCTCTTCATCAGTCCGAGGATACAGTGAGCTGGTGTTTCCTCTGTCCTCGCCATGGGGGAAGCTGAGAGGCAGGGGATTCCACCTGCTGCATTAAGTGACACAGCATTGATCAGAGGCTTGGGTAGCGTATTTGCGACCCAAACCGCTTAATTTATGAGTAAAAATTATCACCTAAAACAGTTACAGCTGTTGTTGCCGAACAGCCCCCTTGTTTGAATACATCCTAACATGCACACGTGCATCACACTGCTCTGTGACTGCAAATTCAACACAAACACCGCAAGTTGTAAATGTATTGTTGGAGGTCAAGCCGAATTTCTGTGCGCGTGTGTGTATGCCCAGCGTGACTGGATTCAGTTGGGTGGTCTCTATCCTCCTTAATTATCGGGACAGTCTGGCCTTACTTTGGCCTACGGGGTGCAGCCCATTAAATTGGACTAAGGGAATGGAGCAGCCAAAATGCATTGGGTGGTTCGAAGCATCTGCCATCGCTTTCTTGTCCCTCGAGGCGAGAGTTTGATCCAGGCCACATACTATACAAATTGGCTCGAGCGAAATTAGCTCACGGAGGCCAGCGTCAAAGTAGGTTGATCTGCTGAGGATGCCACCACATGCTGATTATATTTACAATTTTCACCAATTGACCTGTGTCTGCAGAACTTGTCGCCCTCTTTGGCCTGCACTATATTTGAGGAAAGGCGCACAGAGGGCCTGAAGTTCCTCATCGCTTTTTTAGTTTAGCAATGGGGAGAGGGTTTGACTTAATGGCTGGGGTGGCCGGCTTGGAAGTTGGGGGACCAGAGTAGAGTCTGGCGGGAGGTTCAAACATTCTGTGGTTCTGGGCAAATCCCGTAATCTCCCTGTGCCTAAGGATCAATATTTCTGTATGTAATGCAACTGGTGCTCACGTGAAGCCTTCTGATACTTTCAGGTCGGGTTACGCTATGTAACACTGCAAAATAATGGAGTTGGGGGGTGGACAGGTCCCAGCACGACTTTCTTTGAGAGCCATGTGTTTCACCTATATGAACATAAGGCGTTAGCTAATTTTCTCTGTAGGGAGGACAACAGCATCAAAGGGCATAGATTCAGGTAGGCCCCATTAAAAACTTCCATGCTCGAAGATGCCACTAAGATCCTAACAAGACTTTGTTGCTTCCGTTCATGGTGCTAAATCCAAGTCCAGTTACATAGTGTACTCTGTGAGAATGATCTTTGTGGTGGATATTTAATGCCCTCAAACATATTCTTAGTGATGGCAGGCACAGTTCAGGTTCGAAAGTGCAAAGTAATGGTGCTAATTCTAAAGTTGTTTTGTCACTTTTAAGCGCTGTATGACAAATGCAGAAGCTGCAATATTGTCACCAATAAAACAGCTTAAGCTCGGGAAGCAGCCTTATGTGGGACACTCGCATAATCTAGATTTGTGTCCGACGTGAGAAACAAACAGTTGGTCTCCTTGACTCACAGGCAGATAGTGCTATCAGGGTCGACATTCTCAGATGCGAACCTTTGCAGCATTGTAAGGTATTTGCAAATCTGTGGGATTGTGTTCTTACTTAATCTGTGTAGCATGAAAGTCACATGTTGGAGTCCAGCGGCCAATTTTTTCTCCTGAAGCAAAGGTGTGATTTAAATTCAATTTCCTGTTGCGCAATTATGAAAAGTGTATCTGGCACAGTAAGCTGTGTTTCATTCACGAAAGAATATAAACGCCTCCAGTAGATGGCACCACATAACTAGTACTATTTATTGGTGATTAAGGTTCTACATCTCTTTGAGGGGCAGTGCAGGCTGTGTGTTCACGAATCTCGGGGAGCGCTACGACCGGAGGCGGTATAGCTTGTCTTCACAGCGGGGTGGTTGCTGTTCTGTTGGATCTCCGTTAAACTGGGCCTGCCATTTGTCCTTTAGTGCTCTCTAAATGGGCAAACAGTTTAATCGGCATGGTACTCTGCTGTAATCAGCGTGTGAATTAAAATGCATATTTGGTGAAGAAATACACATGGCACGAGGCCTGCTGTATAATCCGCAACCTCTAGTTAACCTCACTTGTGACTCCCTGACCCGCACCCCCCCCCCCCCCTTTTGGTGTGCTCAAACTTCCTCTACTGCTCAAACTTCCTCTACCACCATTGGATGCGGCACCACAAGATGGGAATACAACCGTTCCATGACATCTGGGGTACCCTCCGTTTAATTGATAGGGCCTGAGTCGGTGTGTCGCAGGCTATACGGGGGGATATGGTTCAGTGTGGCAAGCAAGTAAAATGGAATATAACTGATCTGCACGGCAATCATGATGGGCACTGAACATCTTTTTCTTTATTTTCCATTGATGTCGATGGCGGGAAGGTGCACCGTTATAGGATGGCAGCAGGATGATTGCAAGAAGATGGATCAAAAAATCGGCGAGGGGTATGGCGTGCTGCGGCACCAAGCATGGCGAGTCCAGGGAAGACATGGCTTGGCAGTTCGGGCTGGACTGTTCCCATGAGGCACAGGGTCAGACTGATTTGCATATGGCCATGTCTGAACTGGGGTGGTGGAGTGAGCTAAAGAATGATGATGGATTAAACCCAGATCAGTTGACTGGGGGTGAGTGTTTGATTAGCTCAAGCGCTCCGTCCATCATCCCCTTTGGTATCGCTTTGTTCGCCCTAAGTTGGCAGGGTATGCCCAGACGTGGGTCCCTTGCTCACTTTGCCACTGGATTCAAGCTAGCCTGGCTGATGACGGCTGAATAGCCAGAAACCGGTCCCAAGATGCTGGTTTCCGGTCCAGGGAAGACTTGGCTTGGCAGTTCGGGCTGGACTGTTCCCATGAGGCACAGGGTCAGACTGATTTGCATATGGCCATGTCTGAACTGGGGTGGTGGAGTGAGCTAAAGAATGATGATGGATTAAACCCAGATCAGTTGACTGGGGGTGAGTGTTTGATTTGCTCTAACGCTCCGTCCATCATCCCCTTTGGTATCGCTGAGTACGCTCGGAAGAACATTGAGGTGCCAGCATGCATGGGTGAAAAGCTCCCAGGTCACACATTGTTTTTTCAGTTTGTATGGGTAAGGCAACCTGAATTTACGTTTAGCAGGAAGGGATTTATCAGGCCTCCATGCACATGGATACATTTATCGTTAGTAGATGCCCGTTATTTCATAGACCCCCAGGGCCCGAATCGTGTTCGGTGTCGGGTACGCTAAGGTGGGTGTCTGTCACTGGCAACCTTATAGCCAGCGCAGGGATTGTACCGGAGCCCATGGCCATGTCGGCCTGTAATAGCCAGGCACCCCCCGCAAATGGTAGAGGGGCCCCCAGTCTACCAATTTTGGCTTTACCTGCATAGCATATTGCGTGGCACTCCTCGTTGAGTCCCTATCAGTTCCTCTAATATTGACTTCTATGGGCAGGGCACTAGTCAAATAATTTTGTGGATCTCATGTAGAGCGTGGTTTATGCCAACAATATTCAGGTGCCACCCAGCGAGGGGCATGACCACAGAGGCTGGATCCTAACTCCACACGGTCAGGCATAATCTGATCCGGATAACCAATACGGAGTGATATTTGCCGGACGGAGTGCATCTGTCTAACAAAGGGCTAAAACTGTTAATCCAAATCATTCTAGGGCCCATTGCAGTGGGGTCGGGTAGTCAAGCTTTAGGTGGGGGGGGGAGTGCGAGAGCGCCAGTGACCTCCTCGCCCTGTGGCGGTGTCCCGGGCGAGAAAAATGGTGTGGACTCATTTTTGGCATGGACTTTCTGACCCTGGAACAGGGCGAGCATTCAATGGGGGCTCCAGGCTGGCGGGAGGGGGGACAGACCTGCTCGTGGTCCTGGACTCTCCTGCCCTACCTGAGATGCCTGTGTGTGGTAAGAAACTTTGGGGGGTATCCGGTGTTCAGAAACCCCGGTGGGGCCAAGGCGTTAAGCGGTGCCCTGGTGGTAGTGCCTCTGGGATGGAGGACTGGAAAGTTACTGCTGATAAAACAGTGCAAGTTGGGGCCTGCTGGCACAGCGAGCACAGGGGGATTCATGACCGAAGTGCGTGTCTTGCTATCCTGATGACTAAGGCCATGCCTGGAATGGAAATACAATCTTTTGCAAAAATGTATTCTTTGGAAAAGCCTACCTCTTCTGGGCTACAATGTCTGTGGTTTGGTTTACCTATGCCTGAATAAAATGATCAAGTGTTTAGTCAATGAACAAATTAAAGAATACTTCAAGGTGTAATAAAGGACTACGCTGTGATGACCAACTATCTGCCTGATGTCTTTCTGTGGTGCAGGATGATGGGGAGGGTAAGGACGTTATCTCACTGGGGCGATTCGCACGTTGTATGCACACTATTGCTTTTCAGCGTGGCAGCATGCGATCAGCTGCCCGCAGCCAATGCCAGTCGTGAAGTTCTGCCCTGGGCATCATTGCTGCAGGATTGAGGCTGCCTGCGGGCTGTGACCAAGTGTGTTCCTCACAGGCTGAGGTTGCCTTGTCTGCCGCCATTAGTTTCACTTCACCCTCGGCCAGCCAACACCTCCAACTGTCCTTTACTTAGGCTAAGGCAGCTCAGGTCTGTGCCGCAGTGGACCACTTTGGGGTAATTTAGGGTTGAGAGAGACTAGATTTGGAAATATAAACACTACAGCAGCCTAGCTGCTGGCTATACCTATGTGAGACTGTGCCGCAGTGGACCACTTTGGGGTAATTTAGGGTTGAGAGAGACAAGATTTGGAAATATAAACACTACAGCAGCCTAGCTGCCGGCTATGCCTATGTGAGACTACTGTGCCTCAGCCTGAGGCATAATGCCCAAATGGTGCCTGTCTGCGTGTGAGTCAGCTGACTGTGTAACTCTTAATTAGGCAGCTGAAGAGATCCATGTAACTTGTTCATGTTGGGGCCTCACATCTTTCCTGTTGGGCCGGGTCCCACATGGACAGAGAGGGCCTTGAGTCTACACTGATGCTCTGCATCCTGATTGATTGCCGGCAGCAAGGAACGGGCCTAGTGTGGGCAAAGGCTGACTAAGGCAATCTGTATTTTAATTGTTTTTCTGCCGGCCCGCCCGGCAATACTTGGCAGCTGAAAAGTGTTGTTGTGGCCTCACATCCTGTTTGGGCCGGGTCCCATGTTGGAAAGAGAGGCCCAGGAGTCCAATAAGGCTCTAAGCAGCATCATTATTTGCGAGGGAGGAGCCAGGAGTCCCAGTCGGCAAAGGTGCTTTGCAGCAGTTTTAAGATCTTCTTGGAGTTTCTTGTTACTAAAATGGGTGTAATCTCTACTATTTATAGGTTTCCCTCGTCTTCATTGCTTGATTTTGCTCGCGAGAAAGTGTCATCCATAGTCGTTGAAATGTCACTCAATTACACTCAAATTATGAAAATGTCAAATGTCAATCTGAAACCTTGTCAACTATAGACAAAAGGAAGCACATATGGATGAACCCCCGCACTTAAACTTATAAAGCACCACAGAAATATCTGTATCGTCCTCTAAGCTTTGAGCAAAACTGCAGATTAGTTGGAATAAGATTCCGTTTGTTCCGCCTTCTGTGTTTTCGATATGGCCAAAAAACCAGATTCTATGTCAGGAGCAGAAGCGAGGATTATGTTTTTCTTTCTTCACTTTATTTTCTCCAGCCGCCAATAGAAAAACAGTATAACGACAAATCAAACTGACTTTCCCACTAACACTACGGAATAAAACAGAGTCTCAACGAATCAAGAGCCAGTCCATTTCTCTTATTAATCCTTGAAACTTTCTGTAACCCTTCTTTCTTTGCTGCTCCAGCAGCCCACAAGATAAGTAACTGCCCACTCTGTTGCAAGTTTTCTTCTGAGGCTTAAATCTGATTAACACATTTCTCACCCCCTTTCATACTGCCACCACAGCACAGCACTCGGCGCTCCTCACTTGGTTTTCCTTTGCTTACAGGCTGGGCAGCGCTCTGAGGTGTTGTACTCTGACTGCCTGAGGACTGAAAGGGTCTTCTATGCAGTTCTAATAAGGACATGCTCCCTTGCTCTCCGTGGTCAGTGCATAACCCAAAGTTACATTCACTTTAAATAGAATGGAGCAACGAGATGACCGCAGAGCAGATTGCCCTCCTCCACCTCTGCTTTGAGTATGATACACCCACACATGGACCATGTTAATCACAAAGATAGCATTGTAAGGGATACCGACGCAAGCTATAAATACACTTAAGACATAAAAGGGTGATCTGGGTGTCCCAGGAGCATTAGTGCCACTGACGGAGACCTCACACTCCAGATATACTCACTGGTCTGCAGTACCTTAACAACTGATGCACCATGTAGATGCCTTATAAATGGAGGGAGAGTCCCCAACCGATTTGTCATGGGGTGAAGAATTTACAGAGGTCCTGTATGGTTTGTCACTGCAGCCATTGCCCCCTTCAGAAGATGATCGTGCAGTTTCCCTGAACCCCTGTGGAAGGAAGAAACAGCAGGACGACCTCAGTTTCCACAACCTCAGGAGCTATCGGGCAGTAAACCAGCCAAAACAAGGGGGAAAAAAGGAAGCATGAATAGGATATTGATTAATGCCTTCGATATGCGTTCCTAACACGCAATGTGACACCTTCAGGGGAACCTTTCCCTCCTGCAGCAGAAAAACCTCGGGGAATTCACCCACTCTCCCCATCACTGACAATCCTCAAATCTCAGAGGTCCTTAATGGGAATCATTCCGACAGGGGCTTAAAACATAATTGACCCTGGCGACCTCCACCAAACCCTTCAGCCCAGGTGAAGGATCCTGTAAACAGTAGAAAGGACACAAATAGTCGGTCCTGACTCCAATGACACTCTCCACCCCCAATCGTCAGAGTGGGCACCCGCGGAGAACGTAGCCTCATACGTAGTGGCCCACCTCAGGAATCCCCTATACAATTAGGTCCGTAACGGCCTCAGGGCGGAATGCACCCCACCCCAAACAGGAAAGTAGCTATGATACATGAGACTGACTGTAAAATGGCCACCTTTTCAGCCAAATACGTCAGGGGCCCTAAAAAATGTATTGACTGCTCCTGGCGTTCATGCTACGACAAACTCTTTGACATAGCTGGAACCTTGACCAAAATCTTAGATATAGCCTCTAAGGCCAAGGCATCGGGGTCCCCTCATCTCCCCTGATATTCTGCCTGGGTGGGCCCAGAGAGCTGTGATCCTTTTGCAGAATGCTAACTGCGCCATCTCCCCCGAATGGCACTGATCCCTCTTCATTAAGGTAGAGCACACATTAGGAAAACCAGTCATCTCAGAAGCAGGGCCTGTGGTGCAGGGAGGTCTCTTCAGGGATCCCTTTATTAAAGAGTAGGGGAAATTTGGCTCAACTTGTAACAAGCAGAAATGCATTCTGCAAATTAATAATGGTAGATCTGAATGTACTTTGCAAATTAATATGTGCTGTTTACATGCTGTGATGGGGACTGGATTTGAGGGGGGAGTGGATTAGTAATAGTTATTGTAATGTTGTGCATGTTTTATTATAAATGTCAATCAAATTATGTTTACCTCTTGATAAGGCTCGGGCCTCAATAAAAAAGACCTTTACCCCCAAAGTGTTCTTTGGGACCAGGTGTGGAAGAAGGCGCTCAACTAGCCATTTTCCCTCACAAGCCTCTTTTAGAGGACAAGGTTCCAAAGACGGCAATGGCAGGAGCAGTCACGACTGGGGGATTTTTCCACTAAAGAGGAAAGGCTTGACAGAGGAACAAGAGGAAGCTTTTGTGGAAGGAATACAAAGGGAAGCTTTACGGTGAGTGTTAACCTTTCTTCCCAACTAAAAGTAGGGGGGAGGTTGGCAAGGGTTGTCCATAAATGACACGTCCTTACCTTAGAAGAATGGATCTTTCAATCCATTCAAGGGTTTCATATAGAGCTCTACAGCTGCCGTACCAGAGAAACCAACCCCATCCACTTAGCTTCTCCGAAAGGGATTTTACCCTAATAGAAAAGAAGGTTTCATACCTGCTTTCAAAAGACGTAATATCTCTGTCTGTGCTTCACCCCAGAGGTTTTGTGAGCAATTGTTCTTGGTGAAATAGTAGGGTGTGGGTCAGCGTATGGTCACAAACCTCTAAGAGTTCCATGAATAGCTAGTCTTTCGCCATGTCAAGATGGAGTAAATTCACCTCCTCAGAGACATTCTCAGGCAACAGGATTGGATGACCCGACTGGACCTAAGGGATGTTTACCTCATGATCCACATCGCTATCCTCCACCCGCCTCCCACCACAGAATTTTGCAATTCACATGTAGGCACCAGACTTATAAATTCACAACACTTTCGTTTGGCCTGTCATTAGCACTGTAGCATTTCACCTAGGTGCTCAGGCCAGTGATGGAATACCTAGGATCAAGGGCAATGCGCCTCATCATCTACCTTTACAACATTCTTCAGATGGACGAGTGCCCTTCGATTTTATTGAAGCATCCCCAAACAGTGACTCTGCTTGAAAAAGTAGTATTCGTCATAGCGACAATATCACTTTTGACACCAGTGCAGAAAACAAGGTTTCTCTGATTTGTCAGACTCCAAGGAGACTACACTAAGCCTTCCTTTAAAGAAGGAGGCAAAAATCAGATAGGAACTACGCAAGACCCTATCCAGAACTAAAACATCTTTACCAAATTGCTCGACTGGTGGGCTTCCTCTTGTCATCCAAACAAGACATTCTTCCACATCCTTTGCACTGCAGAGTGCTGCAAAGATTAAAAGCACATCACCTCTGGAGGGGACTGATGTATTTGAAGATGGTTTTTCGATCAGACGACATGAAGAAGAAATCAGGTGATGGCTCTCACACAGAGGCATGGAATGGGAGAGCGATCTTTGGTTCCAATCCGGATTGGACATAGAATCAGACACCTGTAGAAGCATCAGGGCTGCCAGACGTGGGGAGTTGTCTACAGGAGGAAAATGGCCTGAGAAGTAACTAAAACTATGTATCAATTGTCTGGAATGCAAAGGACAAGTTTCTTACCTTAGGTAACACCTTATCTGGTAGCGACATAATCTAGCCGCAGTTTTCTTACCTTAGAATATCCTAGGTGTCACCTGGATCCGGAAACTTTTGCTCGAGCAATACCCTTGCGCGCCGGTAGGTGGCGTAGATAGGCTTCACATGACATTGTTGGCATTGGCCGCGCCGGAAGTGACCTCCGAGCCACATATATAGGTGCCAGGTCAGCACGCTGACGTCAGTTACTTTTCACGACTTTCCACGCCAGGAGCACGGAGCTATGAAGTGCACTGACAGTGGTGTGTACAGAACAACTAGGGCGCTGAAAGGGATAGATACGCCCTAACCTGAAAACCCTGTCCGCAGTGCGGGGAAGATGGGTGGGTCAGTATGTAATCTGCGGCTAGATTATGTCTCTACCAGATAAGGCATTACCGGAAATAAGCAACTTGTCCATCTGATAAAAGACATCTAGCCGCAGATTCTTTACCTTAGAATAGATACCCCAGCAAATCCATCCTTGGAAGAGGGACTGCAGACAAGGTTAGACCAGGAAGTCCTGCGGGACAGAGCAGCCAAAAACGGCCATCCCTGCGGACTTGACGGTCCAGGCAGTAGTGTTTGGTAAATATGTGCAGGGATGCCCACATTGCTGCCTGACAGATGTCAAGGATTGGAACACCACGTTGCAATGCCGTGGTAGCAGCCTTAGCTCTGGTGGAACGAGCTCCTAATCCTTCAGGAGGCTGCTTCTTGGCCACAGGGTAGCAAATTTTGATGCAGAGGATGACCCATTGTGAGATAGTCCTCTTCTGCACAGCACAACCTTTCTTTGATCCGAAATACCCCACAAAGAGTTGGTCATCCACCCGGTAACACCCCTCCTCTGCCAGGCTAGCTTGAATCCAGTGGCAAAATGTGCAAGGGACCCACCTATGTTCATACCCTGCCAACTTAGGGTGAACAAAGCAAACACAAGGAGATGATGGATGGAGTGCTGAAATTTTTCATTCACTCACCCCCAGTCACAGATCCGGGTTGAATCCATCATCGTTCTTTAGCTCACTTCGCCACCCCAGTACAGACCCAGCAATATACAAATCAGTCTTGACCCTGTTCCTCATGGGAACAGTCCGGCCCGAACTGCCAAGCCAGGTCTTTTTTTATTTTTTATTAAGTAAACTTTATTGGCATTTTCAGAAAAATCAAGAGACATGACATCTTAAAGTATATTGACAGGTTATGTAAAGATAGCTCATAAGAGGATAACAAAAATCACATTTTCAGCAGTATACCTCGTAGCCCTCCCCATCAGTTGGATCTTTGCTATGTGCAGCATCCGCAAGTACCTTCTGTTACTATAGCAGTTTGTGTTGGCAAGCTCTCAGCATGAACTGTCTTCACCTCAAAGCAATGTCCCTTTGGCGCCCATATTGCCCACCGACCGAGTCTTCATCAATAGTCTAACATACCATCCCTCTACTATGTGTCCAGTAACTGAATGAGGTCTCCTCCCCTCACCCCACCACCACGTCCCTTTTAGAAACGTTAGGTTCTGTGGCCGCAGTTTCTTTAGCCATTTTATATGTTTTATATAACTCCCAGAAGGTTTTAGGGCGGCTCCGCGGTGGGGGTAGTTCGCTATAGTTCTCAGTTTGCGTACTGCAGTAGAGCATGTCCCTGGACCATTCCGTAATGGTAGGTGTCGGACCTCTCATCCAGCACATCGCTACCCTGCGCCTAGCTATCAGCATTCTCATGTCTACTAGTCTGCGAACCGCCTTTGGCAATAGCTTGGAGTAGCCCAGTAGGGCAAGTAGAGGGTCAGGGGTAAGTTGCATATCAATTATTTCGCCTACCTCTTTAAACACCAACGCCCAGAATCCGGCGACTCCAATACAATTCCAAGCTAAGTGCAGGAAGTCCGCCAGGTGTGCTCCGCAGCGGTCGCACCCCGACGTGGCCCGCAGTCCATACCTGCATAGTCTTTCGGGCGTGTAATATACCCTGTTCAGGAATTTAAAATGTATTAGCCTGTGCCTCCCATTTAATGAAATCCGCTTCGTGTTTACACAGCAGTATCGCCAGGTTTCGTCATTGAGTTCCCTATCTAAATCTGTTTGCCACGCTAGTTTGGTTTTCCCTGCCTCCCGTCAGCCACCGAGGAATGACCATCTTGTCGCCGCTTTTCCTATTAGCTTTATCCGGTCTGCCCCGTATCCTGCTTGAGGGGCCCCCATTTTTCTTTATTCATCTTGCACACCGGCGGACAGCTGGCTTACAAGCTCGCGCCAGGGTTTTTCGCATTCTTGACAGACGAGCACCCTCTTATTCTCAGTGTTTTGCTGCCGTCTACAGAGAATTGGCCCCCAAGTAACTAGAAAACCATATCTGCCATCCTTGGGGTTTGCCAAATCTATGCTAATCGATGACCTGTTGTCCTGTCGTAATACTGATTCTGGATCTTGGTCTCTGCCGCCACTCCAGCCCAGGTTATACCCCACTGCAGTTTGTTCAGTGAACAACGCTGAGTTTTGCCGCTCGGCACTTCTGGCCTGTTTAACTAGTAGTCTCATTGATCTTGAGATTTTTCCCACCACCTCACCGTTTTGTTACCCACGCCCTGAGGAAGGTGTTTGGCCATATCCGGTCTTTACACCAAAACGCGCGTCGGCGTTTGTGATACTCTAACCCTTGTTAGAGATTTGCTTTACCCCCTTCCCCCCCCTTGAGATAACCACTGTATTTGCCAATATATTTCTTTTACAATTGTTTTAATGTATATATTTACGATATGTATTGAGCACATTGGTGTTTTCTAGATATCTTGATCTACATTTCCGAGGAAATTGGCGGGTTCTTTGTTGTTTAGTTTGCCTTGTCAAACTATTTAAGTCATTGTATGAGCGTTGTGAGTCTGAATGAAAGAGGTATGACAGCATGTTCGTTTGTGTGAATGCGATTGAATGAGTGGTGGGATTGTATTTATTTGCATTATATTTGTGTATTTTTCCATTTCATTGAATCAATAAATTTATTTTGAGATACATTTGTTCCCTCTATTCTTCAGCACTGTTCAGATTTTTATTACAAATGACGTGATGCATATTGTGAAATAAATAGGTAGGGACATTTTCTTGTTTTACTGCCTTGCCACGCTAGTCTTGCCTTGGTTTAAAAGTGTTCCTGATATCCCAGAGTGAATTTGTAAAGTTTTGACACTATGTGGGTAGGGGATTCAGTTTTTATCACATTTGAGAGTGCCGGAATGTCCGGCGGCTCCTCCAAATCGTCACCCAGAATATCTGCCAGGGCATGTCGCATTCTGTGGAATTGGAGCCTGTGCAGGAATGTAGTGCGTAGGCCTGGCACCTCAGTATCGTCCCATGTCCTGACCTTACCTTCCTTAAACATATACCCAATTGTCAATATCTCTAGAGCTCCAAGTGCTCTCGTCACTCCTCTATCTTTGCACGGAGGGAGCCAACAACACCACTCCAGAGGGGCAAGAGGGGAATAAAGTATCGCCCCAGCCTGCAGCTGGAGCAGGTGCTGCCATGCATGTCTAGTCGCATTAATTGAATCAAGAATTCCTGTCCGGCGATCCGTAGGAGTAAACAGTGCCGCGGGTAAGGGGAGTGGCGACGTCGCCACTCTCTCCATCTGAACATGGGGCGTGCCTGGTGGGCTGTGCATCCAATAATGTGCATGGGCTGCTTGTGCCACTCTATAATACAGCTACAGGTCTGGGGCCCCCAGTCCTCCAAAACGGTAGGGAAGAGTCAAAACGTCCCATTTAACCCTGGCCTGTTTTCCGGCCCAAGCTAGTTTAATTAGTAGTGACGTGAGAGATCGAAAGAAAGAACCTGGAAGAACCATAGGAATATTAGAGAATAGAAACAAAAAGTTTACCTCAAGAGCGAAAGCGAGCTTGTTCATGTGTGCTCGTGGTGTTAGTTGCCAAGCAATGTTTGTTGGGGACACGCAAATTAATGCGATAGCGAAGGCCTCCTTGATAAGGGCCAGCAACAGTGGTTCTGAGGTGCAGAACGCTTATGTCAGTCCTGCTCTAATCCGAGTGAACCACGAGCACATCTGAACAAGCTCGCTTTTCGCTCTTGAGATAACATATGGGGATCTAAGGACCATCTCTTCCCACCGATCACACACCATCCATTGCCCTGAAGAAGTTCATTTTCAAATGAACGAAACGCGTTGGCTGGAACTTTTTACTGTCGGATGACATTGAGAATAAAGGATTTATTGACATGATAAAGCAGCGTATCGTCTGCATACGCTGAAATGATCAGGTCGTACTTTGGGAATCGTATACCTCTGTGGCAATGGTATTCTCGTAGCGCGCAAGTCAGTGGTTCCGCCACCAGCGCGTATAGAATTGGGGATAGAGGGCACCCTTGACGCGTGCCCCTAGTAATTCTTATAGGATCAGTGACAAAATCACCTAGTTTGATTCTCGCAGTAGGAGTGTTATATAAGACGGCAACCATTTGTAGGAATATACCACCTAGCCCCATCCGTGTCAGCACTTGTCTCATAAAAGGCCATTCGACAGAGTCAAAAGCATTTTCCATATCTAAAAACACCGCTAGGGCTTGCACATCCGGACGGGTATGCTGCATTGCCCCAAACACCGTTCTCAGATTATAGGACAAGTTCCTGCCAGGAACAAAACCAGCTTGCTCCGGGGCTACAAGGATAGGGATCAAGGGCGCAAGCCGAGTCGCCAGAATCTTGGCGTAAATTTTAGTGTCTACATTTAGTAGCGACAATGGCCGGTAAGAGGAGCAGTCAGTAGGTGGTTTGTCTGGCTTCAAAATAGCAACAATAATCGCCTCTCTCATGGAGAGCGGCATAGTGCCGTCCACATACATCTCCTCAAACAGAGTGGCAAGGTGAGGGACCAATAGGTCTTAAAATTCTTTTTAGAAACTAACCGTTAGGCCATCTACACCAGGGGCGCTGCCAGATTTCATCCCCGCTAGCGCTGAAGAGATTTCCTCTAGTTCGAACGGTCTCATTAAGTTCTCCCGGTGTTCGTTGGTGAGCCAGGGCAGCTTTATATGTGTCAAGTACTCTAAAATCTCAGCCTCCCCACTCGCATGCCGTGTGCCATATAATTTCGCAAAATATTGTCGGAACCGATCCGCTATCTCAGTCTCTTCAGTTTTGGCCTCCCCCTCCGAATCTTTAATCTCGGAGACAATTGTGGCTTCTCTGCGTTTCTTCAGTAGCAAGGCTAGGACCGCACCCGGGCGCTCTCCCTCCCCATACACACGCGCTATAGCGTATTTGCCCAGATGTTTGATTTCCGCGTCCGCAGCGTCATGATACTCCTCTAACAATGTTTTAAATGTAGCCGTGTCAGTCTCGGTTGCGCCATTACCTATTAGGCGTTCTAGTGTTTTAAGCGACCCCTCCAAGTCAGACAGCCTCTTGCGGATTGCCCGAAGCACCCCAGAGTGTTTAGACATGGCTATTCCACGAATATAAACTTTAAATGTTTCCCATACAGTCGCAAAAGCATCTACCGATCCAACATTACAAGTGAAGAACGTATCTATTGCCTCAACTAGTTCGGATTTAAAAACCGTATCTAATAATGAGTATAGAGGGAAGCGCCATGTATATGGTGGGATGCGCTTCTGTGGAGTGTCCACCACCAGTAGTATAGGGGAGTGATCCGAGTAGGTCCATGGAAGTACCCTGCAATCCAGCACCAGGGGGTAAATATTCCGAGAGGCCAACCAAAAGTCAATCCTGGTGTGCAAATCATGGAACGCGGAGTAGTGTGTATACCCGCCTCCTTTCGGGTTTCGCTGCCGCCAAACATCGGTGAGTTCTAGTTGTGTCAATGCATCTGTAAAAGCACGGGAAGACGCAGTGACTCTGCGCTCTGGCCCGCAGGACCGATCAAGTCGCTGATTCAAGACGCAATTAAAATCGCCTCCCCACAGTTGGATACTTCCTTGATATCTTTGCATCTTGTCCGTTAGTGAAGTGTAACAGGTTGGGTTGTCATAGTTAGGGCCATAAATATTGACCAGTATTAGGTCTAAACCCTTCCCTGAGCATCTAGAAATGACATATCTGCCTTATCAGTGTCCAGCGGCTCGAGTTTAAGGGCAGATCTGGGATTTACCCAGGTAAGCAGTCCACGAGCGTGTGTGGTGAAACCTGATGCATGTGTGCGCCCACGCAAGCTTCTACTGCTAAGCATGTTGCTATTCAAGGGCAGATATGACTCCTGTAGGAGGGCAATGTCTATCTTATGTCTCAGCAAGTAGGCCATAACTTTCCTCAGTTTACAATAGTCATTGAGGCCCCGGACATTCCAGGTTAGGGCTCTGATCCTACCGTGAGCGTCTGTATCTGGTGTACTAGTGGTCATCAACATTGAGTATGTGGGTTCATGTATGAGCTAAGCTGCGAGGTCAAGCCGGATTTAAAGCAACTTTTGTCCTATCTAAGCATAACATCAAGAAAAGCTTCATAGCGCGTCAGTCTCAACATCCCCCCACGCTGCCCCCAACTGTGCCATGGCGAAATTTCCTCGCAAACCCCCGAAATAACATGACAAAATCACATCCAACAGTGGTGCTCTCGCACTAATTGAATATACCCAAAGTAGTGGTGCACCCACGTGGGCAGCACTGCCTACCTATACTATAGTGTAACTTACTAGGCTGGATACCCATTACCGTCTACCATTAAGCTTATATGTGCATTAGGAAACAATTCAGTTACTTAATGGCTGTCCCAGTGGTCCCTCCGACAAGGCCCGCCCCGCCAAGTACAAGTCTGATGCGCCATCAGTTTTCAAAACACTTTAGCAGTTAACAAAATCCACTTTATACATTATCTGAATCGTCGTTGTGTAGATCGCAACAGTGCAGTTCAAGAGTTATACTGTCCCAGTACTCCCTCCTCATTGCCCCTCATTATCTGGCCGTCTGTAGGCAGGTGCACTAGTCCTGATCGTCAAGACTGCCCCCAACGGCGCCCTCCGGACAGTTCTGCTCCGGGCTTCTCTGCCGCTCCTTCGCCCACTCCTTAAGTGCTTTCTGCAGAATTTTGGGGTCTCTGAAGATCTTAGATTTGCCCTGTCTGTTGACACGTAGCCTCGCCGGGTACAACATTGCATAGTCAATATGCTGGTCACGGGGTTGCCGCTTAAGTGGTGCAAACTGCCTTTGCGCCTCCTGTACACGCAGCGTAAAATCCGGATACAGTGAGATAGCGAACCCCTCATACTGCAATGTCTGCTTCTCGCGCGCCACTCTCAGCGCAGAGTCACAGTCCCTATAGTTTAGGAGCTTAGCAATTATGGGCCTTGGAGTAGCACCCGGAGCTGGTCTCGGACCCAGCGAACGATGGGCCCTCTCCACCACGAACATGTTTGAGAAGGGGCTTTCGCCCAACAAGGTGATCAACATCTTTTCCACGAACAATTCCATGTTACCGACCTGCGTGGACTCTGGCAAACCCGTAATTCGTATGTTGCATCTTCTAGAGCGGGCCTCGAGGTCCTCCGCCTTATCCTGCAGGGTCTGTAATGCTCTGTCCATCTGCTTCTGTGTAACGTTCATTTCTGTCTGCGCCTCCTCCACTTCAGTTACCCGGCGTTCGGTCATATCTTGTCTTTCTGCTTGCTTGTCCATTCGTTCCGTCATTCTATCCATTCTGTATACCAGAGAGTCCAGTTTTGGGTCTATGGCTGTTAGGCTGTCTTGTAGACTCTTCTGCATCGCAGTCAGCATACTTCGAATATCCCCCTCCGCTTGCTCTGGCGTTTCATCATTCGCACTGCGGACTCCCTCCGGGGTACTTTCCCTTGTCCTAGACTTCCGCTGTTCGAAAGATATCTTCGGCTGAGCTTTGTCGACTTTGCCCATTGTAGGCAAGTAGGATAATTTGCAGCTCTGCTCCAAACCCCCGCACCAAGGCTGACAGGCAGGCCACCAGCTCCTGCACGGGAGACTCTGAGCTTCTCAGATCATTCGCAGCCACTGCAAGGCAGACTATTGCGCAGTTTTATATCTGCCAAAGGCAAAGCAGCGCAGAACTAGGGCAAGTTAACTGTGGAGTGAGAGTGTGCGTGGCAGAGGGTCCGAAATGAGTGCACCACAGCAGACCACCGCAATCCTTCAAGCAATTGGTTTCCAGTCTCGATAGGGGAAGATGCTAACCTCAGGCTATGATACAGAAGCGAGTTCTCAGCCAAGAAGTGCGCAAGCCAGCGTAACATATGCAGCTCTCAGATGCCAAGGTCTCACTTTACTGGACAGGGGGAGGGTATGCTCTACAGACGTTCTCACAGGCCCTCTCTGCCGACTCAGCCCTTCCAGCAGGGCGCAAGCAACCTCAGAATACACCTCCAGTCAACCTGCGTAGTATGGGGGGAGCTCACAGCGCAATGCAGCCAGGTACAGTACCGCTCTCAGGAGACTCAGGGAAGCCCAGTCTCTGCGCCCGCTGCCGTCCGCTTGTCGATCAGGGAGGTTGCCAGGCCACACAAGTCTCCGTGGGGCACCGCAGGTGGATTCCGCTTCCTGCCTCTTTCAAGGGCTCCGCAGGCCGTACAGATTTCAGAGGCCAGCGGGCGCGGTCGCCGGTGCGCTCCTCCTCTAATGCGGTCCGCCTCCCTCGTTGTAAAGGGGCGAAGCGATGCGGGCCCCCGGTGCACTACTCGTCACAGGTGGCCGGCCTCTCCCGACGGTGAGGGCCAGAGCGATGCATGGACCCCGGTAGCACCTCAGTCCAGTCCAGCATGCCCGCAGCGCGTCTCAGCCAGGCCAGTGACGCAATTCCCAGTGTCCAAGTACAAGCCGCAGTTCTCGGGCTTCAGCGTATCGCAGCAGTCCAAAAAAAAAAAAACACCACTAGCGAGGGCTCGGTGTCCGATTCTCGCTGCGGCGCGGTAGCCCCTCCAGCAATCTTCCTAATGCAGGATTCCTGTTAAATTATTGAATGGCTCGACGGAGCACTCGTTTCAGGCGGCCATCTTTGGCTCAGGCAAGCTCCGCCCCCACCTGCCAAGCCAGGTCTTCCCTGGACTGGAAACAAGCATCCTAGGACCGGTTTCACCCCTCATCAGCCAGGCTAGCTTGAATCCAGTGGCAAAATGAGCAAGGGACCCACATCTGGGCATACCCTGCCAACTTAGGGCGAACAAAGCAAACGCAAGGAGATGATGGACAGAGTGCATATGGCTGGGTCTGAACTGGTGTGGCAAAGTAAGCTAAAGAACGATAATGATGAATTCAACCCGGAACTAATAGTGTCTGGGGGTGAGTGTCTGAAACGTTTCAGCGCTCCGTCCAACATCTCCTTGTGTTTGCAACATATGTACAGGTCCCTTAAGAAATCTGTTTACAATAGGAGATTTAAATAAAGTGGGTTGGTCTGACAGCCTCAAGAAGGCAGACAAGGCCGAAAGGTACCCTTTAGGAGTGCCCAGAGCCCTGCTGGGCAAGGGTCAATATAAAGAGAAGGACTTAAGAAGGACTTGAGAGAGGGAAGCAGAAAGAGGGTCAATAGACCTTTCTGTACAATATTTTACAAATTTCTGTCACCGGCAGGTGCACACTGTCTTGGTAGAGGGATGCCTGGCTACCAAAATCACATCACAGACTTCGGGAGGAAGATTGAATGCCGTCAACTGCCACAGCTCAATCTCCATGCAAGAAGACCCTCCACTGCTACTGCGACAGAAGGTCCTCCTGAAGAGGCAGCCTGATCGGAGGATCGATGCACAGTTGAAGAAGCTCGGGATACCAGACTCTCCGTGTCCAGTCAGGAGTCACAAGAATGACTTGGGCCCTGAAGCTCCTGATCTTTTTGAGCACTCTGGACAGGAGTGGTATTGGCCGAGAGGCATACAGGAGGCCTGAGCTTCACTGAAGACGAAAAGCGTTGCAGAGCAAGTGCCGCCTTGGAAACTCCAGCGCGCAAAACTGCTGACATTGTGCGTACTCGACGGAGGCAAACACATATAACTATGGCTCTCCCCGCTTCTGAAAGAGACCTTGCGCCACCTCTGGCTGGAGATGCCATTCGTGATCCGCTAGGCATCGACAGCTGAGTTCGTCCACCCTCGTATTCAGGGAACCTGCCAGGTGTTGAGCCACCAGGGATATGCCCTGCTGTTCCAGCCATGTCCAGAGACGCAGGGCCTCTTGACAAAGGGTCCAATACTGCCCAAGCCCTGTTTGTTGCAGTACCACACAGCGATGGTGTTGTCCGTGAACACCTGATGGAAGGACGGAAATCTTTCAATGCCAAGCGAATCGGTTGGAGCTCCAGCAAGTTGATGTGGAGTCCGGACTCTGCCGAAGACCAGAGTCCTCTGATCTCCACCTCTCTCAGATGGCCACCCCATCCCAGGAATGACGCATCTGTCACTACTATGTGATCTGGTTGGGGAAGGGAGAGGGGTCAGTCTCTGAACCAATCACTGTTAGTCAGCCACCACTGCAGATTCTGTGCAGTTTTCTCCGAGATCTGGAACATGTCGAAGAGATTCCCCTGATGCTGCACCCAATGGAACTTCAGGTCTCACTGCAAAACCCTCATATGCCATCTGGCATGTGTCACTAGAAGGGTGCAGGAGGCCATGAGGCACAGCAGCCTCAGAGTCAGTCTCACTGAAATCCAGGACAGAGGCTGAAACATCGGTATTATAGCCTGAATATCCTGGACTCGCTGCTCGGGAGGATAGGCCCGAAACTGCAATGTGTCCAGAACAGCTGTGATGAAAGGGAGGGTTTGAGAGGGAGTCAGGTGTGACTTCGGCATGTTGATACTGAACCCCTGGGGAAAGCAGGAGATTCACCATTATCTGGAGATTGGAGACGACAGCCTGGGCTGAGCTCGCCTTCAACAGTTAGCTGTCGAGATAGGGGAAGACAGGCCCCCTGTATCTGCGCAGATGAGGTGCGACCACTGCCATCACCTTGGCGAACACCCAAGGGTCGCTGGTAAGGCCAAAGGGGAGCACCGTGAACTGACAGTGCTCGTGCCCTAAAGTGAACCGCAGGCAACACCGATGAGCAGGCAGAACGGAAATGTCAAAATAGGCTTCTTCCAAGTCCAACGCTACCATCCAGTCTTCAGGGTCTAGGGATGCCGGAATCGGCGTCAAAAAGGTGCTGGTCTGGCTCCAGGTCGTCGGGGATAAGGATTAGACTGGTGCCAGGGGCCGGTGCCAGAGAAGGTCGCAGGGGCACGGCCAGCGCCGGTCCGGATCCACCACAGGATCCATGGGGGCCTTTTCTGAGCCTCCGGGGCCAAGAGACATGCCGGAAGGGTTAGGTCGTCCAAATGTGAGGCACATGGCATCATAGAAACCTTAAAGCTAGGCAGGTGTGGCTCCGGCTCCTGGAAATGCATTGAGGCGCAGAGCCGACCCGGGCACAGGTTCCACAGAACGAGGCATAGAGCGCCAAAGCTAAGGATGGGAAGAAGAGGAAGCACGCTTCGACTTCGTGTTTCTTAGGATTCTTACCTGACCGACTCGACTACTTCGAGCGGCGGGGATGAGGACCTAGGACCCCGAAAACGGCACCCGGAACGTCCTCTCGACTGAGAAAGGGAACGAGACCTCCGGAATGAGCGACGTGGAGTCGAACGCTGGGCTACAAGCAGCTTTAGGGGCAATGCCTTCAGAGTCAGCCATGGCCCGGCAATCGGAGCACGCCGAGGAGTCATGGTCACGCTCCAGGCACCAGAAACAAGTGTGGATCCATCACCGACATGGCGTGGTGGCTGGCGCCCTACGATTAGAATCCAGAAGTCTTCTTCGACATCGAGGGGAAAAACTACACACCAAAAAACGTTGAAGAAAACTTGCCAAAAAGTGACAGAGGGTAGCTCTCTTCACGGATCTGCGCTAGCTGGCACGGAAAGAAAAGTACTGACATCAGCACGCTGAGATGGTGCCTACATAGGTGACGCGGATGTCACTTTCAGCACGGATGACCCCGACGACATTACATGGAGCCAATCGATGCCACCTACTGCCACGCAAGGGTATCGCTCAAGCAAACGTTTTCGGATGCAGCCGGACGCCTGGGATATTCTAAGGTAAGGGATCTGCGGCTAGATGTCTCTATCGGATTAATGGGTTCAATGCAGTGTTCTGCTGAAGTGGAACAACATCTCAACAGTATGTTACATTAACCACCTGGGAGGAATGAAATCCAAAGATATTACAGAACTGGCCAAGAACTTCTGGCACTCCTGCCTAGACAACCAGATCTCGGTGACGGCAGAAAATATTCCAGCTGTCCCGAACAAGGTCACGGACTGACACTCCTGTTACTTTCAGGAGGCAAGCCTTTGGAAGCTGGACCTGAAAGTGTTCAGGGCGATAAGGAGATCGGGTCCTTTTCTAGTAGACCTCTTCGCCTCACAACTGGCTCACCAATTCCACAGGTATTTAAGCTGGAAGGCGGATCTGAGAGCATTGGCAACTGATGTCGTCTTACAGGACTGGAGCCAGGAGTCCGGATATGTGTTTCCACCTTTCTCAATTATAACAAGACTGTCTGCTCAGGTAAGAAGATAACCGGCACATCTTGTCCTTGTGACTAGATGTGGAGCTCTCAAGTTTGGGATCTGTTTCTGATGTAACTTTTCTGGGATTTCCCAATCTGTCTTCCCATGATTAGAGAACTACTGCTAGTTCTGGCAAGGAATCCTCACCAACTAATAGCGGAAAGCAGTCTTCACCTTCCGGAGTGAAGGATTAGAGCTGAACGGCTTATCAGTAAAGCATGTGCCGAGGGCAGTGAGCATGGACACAGTGGATGGATTGGCGTTTGGAAAGAGATGTGGATCCCTGTGGGTGTGGGGTTTAGACCTTGTGCTTATTCTGAATTGCTTACTGACTCTCGCATCAGATGGGACGGCTTACAAGTCAATAAATACATTTTGCTCTGCTATATCAGCAGACAACATTCCAAAGGACGGGTCTCGGGTGGGTGGACACCATATAGTCAGGAAATTATTGCGGAGAAAACACGTATCTCACTTCCCCCGAAACCCAGATATTGTTGCCCTTGGGATGTAAATAAGGTTTTGAACCATTTTCTCTCCTGGCAAACAGATATCTTTCCAGGAAAGAGCTCTGCGGTATGTTGGTCATGTTATTATGCCTTGTATTTTGCAGACATTTTTCGAATGTCAGCGCTCTGAAAATTACAGATAGAGGGCTTACTTACCACAGATGGGCTTACTTTCAATATTTCCAGAAGTCTAATTCTAGGGTTATATCCTATCTTGCTTTTAATCACATCCGAAAACTGGTGTGACAAGATGTATTTAGGTATACAAAAGCGTGACCGAGGAACTTCACCCTCCTGGTGAGAGACAATTACTGATCTCAATTCGCAAACCACCTATTCCTCCACTGTTGCAAAAAGGTTCTGCTGGGTCAAGCAAGGAGGAAGAATTGACACTAAATACTTTGTGCACACTAGGTTAGAGGGGCTACGGCATCTATGGCTTTCTCTTTGGGAGCCAGATTAGAAAATATACTGAATGCAGCTGAATGGTCATTGGACTTTAAGCAGATTTAATATAAACCAGCGATGGATATCGCCACATCAGTGGTTAGTAATCTTTGAACAAGTGTAATCCTTGCCTCAGGTCCTGACATAGAATATAAAATGTCTTAGTTATCCTGAAGGACAGGTTCAATTTTCATCATCCAGCTGCACAGGAAGTGACATCACATGATTTCCCATCCCGCATCTGCATTGGAAGTGACATTACTCCTCCCCCCTCCCAGGACCTTCTAAATTGTTGCCTCCTGTGTGGACATGCAGCAGACACACATAGTGGATGCGTCAAAGCCAAGCCAATCTGCGCCTAGACTACGCCCAGCATCACAAGCCCTGGTCCTCCCCCTCCCACCACTACAACGCTGCGACTCTTTATCCTCGACCCTGGCCACCGCTCCGCACGCTGCTTCCTCGCTACACCACACAACATCAAGGGAGCATTCTCTTGCACATTCTGCAAGTTTTCATGCACTTACCCACACCCAACACTCGTGGCACCCGAAATGACAGCAACTAACACCGCTCTCTCACACTCATACAATCCAGCAACCACACATGCAACACTCCACACTCGCATGCATGCTCAACACCCACTCACTGATCAAATAGGACACACAGATCTGGGACCTGCTCCACGACAATGCACCAGACCTACGGAAACCAGGCTGAACCCTGCATCGGCACCTGACATCACCCCTGGCTACAAGTTGCCAGGCAAGACAGAATTCACAAGCCGGAGGCGAAATCACAGTCATCCAAAAGCACACAATCAGGTGCTCCACATCCGTGGAAATGCTATCCTTCAACATGGAACACCTGTTGTTCAAGGTTCAGGTCACAGCAAACTTCACCCTAAGCGGTCTCTCATTTACAGTCCACCGGGGCCGTGCCCCAACTTCACTGACACCGTCATGGATTTCATTGCACCACTCATCCTTGATGCTAGCAATTACATTCTACTCTGGGACTGAACTTCCACCTGGACGCCCAAATCAAAAGCACTTATCGAAGACCTTGGAAGCCTGGGCCTCACCCAATGTGTGAAGGCAGCTACCCACGTCGCTGGACACCTCCTGGATCCTATTTTCACCACCTTCAATAACAGCTGAGTCGACAAGCCCACACCTGTAACCTCAACAGACCATGTCAAGTTCAGCATCCCAGTCCAAGTCCAATGCATATATCCCACCTCCAGACCAGTCCGCCGAAACTGGAACAGCATCACAGTCAAGAACTGGAACACGCTTTCAACACCCACCGACCCGAACACAACAGACTCCCCAAAGCCATCAAGAATTTCAACAGTTGGACATCCTCCTGCACAGACTCCCTGGACCCCTCAAATACAGCAATACAACAAGATCCAGACCCCAGGCTAGCTGTGAAGTGAAGTCTATTGCCTTCATGGGATCAGGCATTTGAAAAGAGGGAATTTTTCAAAATATCCACCTAGGGTCGAATAACTGGTGTGCAAAAGGGAGCGGACTTCCCCACAGTAATTCCTGTAAAGACCTATGAAACCCAAATCTGTAAAGGTTTACTGAAGATGTAACTTTGCTGGCATCTGCATCTATATTACAACGTGATAAAGGAGTAGCAAATCAGATACATATTCTTTTATTGGAAAACCTGTACAGAAACCTTTAAGCAGAGGGCTCCCTGAACAGATCCTTACAGTCAAACGTTTTGTTTAAGATGACCTAACTTTGGCACCCATTTCAGTGATACAGAATAATGATGCAGGTACTACCTGTTCTTGAAGCACAGAAGTTATCAATGTGTTTCAAGCAAATAACTCAGGGGCATATTCACAAGGAGCTATCGCCGAATTAACGGCACTTTATCGCAGCCAAAGTCGTGATAAATTTACCCCCTCATTCACAAGACGGTGTTAACAGCCCACAGCACCAGTTTACCCGCGATAGCAGCCGCAAAAAACATCGCCACAGAGGCCACCCGCAAATATCGCTAATGAGATGCAGAGTAGGCGTTCCCGTGCCAAAAGCCGAGACAACAGCACACCTCAACATTCACAACGACCAGCCACATCGGCGATAAAAACACAAAACAGGCGACAAGGCATGTTAGCACCAGGAAATTTACACCTGCTCTGACCTGGTGTAAAGTCGGACGGCAGCCAGCACCACAAAAGGGAGCACAGCCCAGGGCCACATCCGAAGGGCAACAGATGCCATGGAGCCACCCATCATGCGGCCCGGACACCCAAGAGGGCCACAACACCCACCTCCACCACCCCAGGACCCCAACCCACCCCCGGAACAACCCCCCCCGGACCACCACAGACGCAGCGCAGACAAAGACAGCGGAACCCCAGGAAACGTACCAGCCGCACAGACCCAACATCTGACAATGTCACCATCCACTACAGGCTGAAAGGGATCACCATCCTACGCATCCTGACCATCATCGCCTAACAGGCCTACGACACCAACACAGCGGACAACCAACATCCCACCCCACACAAAGCTGATGGCTTGGCTGCACCTGTTGGCCCCTGGTACCCCCCAAACAACACCCGCCAGAGTCGGAGGAGTCACACAGCCAGCCACATCCAAGTCCCCCACACCTGTCCTGGACATCACCATCACCCTGGTATCCCAGGCCCCATACGTACAACACAATGCGCAGGATCCGCTGGAGACCAAGCAAGGACCATACGCCATAGCAGGATGCACGCACGTGTTGGGGGCAATCCTCAGCACACATGTACTACCTGTGCCCCCTGGTGACAGCACACAATCACCTCAACAGGAAGCACACGTCTCACATCAATGTGCAGGCAACAACAGAACACAGTGGAACCCCCAATAATGTCGCCTTCAAATACACAGCCAGTGTGCATGATACCTTCATCCTCCGACAGCCCATCATCAACCAGCGCCCCCAGGATGGCAAAAAGGGAAATGCACACCCCCTTGGCAAGTCCGAAATGAACACCCCACACACCTCAACTCCACAACCATGCAACTCACAACTCTGGCAATGCACACGCCACAAAATCACAACCAACATGCACAACAACATGACCACCCACCAGACACGACAGAACAACTTACAATGGTAACCTGGGCAAGCCCTGAACATGAGCCATCAACGGCATGGCACCTCAGCCACATAATAGCCGAATGTGGGTAGAGGTGGCAACCAGGCATGTGTGAAGGATGCAGTAGAACCATGATCGGGAAAGCACACAATGCCAAGAGTGGCGGAGATGTGCTGGACAGACTGCAGTATGCAGAACACACCCATATCCATAGCGACATACACCTCTGGCGTATGGAGTGCAGTGGACAGTGGACGCAACCATGCCACCCCAGCCAGTGGGGGAAATCGCGGAAATGTTGCCTGTGACGCCACCCCCTAAGCGTCACCGGAGTGGGATGGCCTGGCGTAGGCCACGCCAGCTTAGGGGTGTGAGTAAAAAGCACGTAGGCCTGGGCGTGGTCCTCTCCCGGAAAGCCCCACGTCTCTGCCAGGGCGGCACCTCCCACCCCGCCACGCGGCCGACGCCGTCCTCGCAAGCGTAGTTGCCTGGGATGCTGTGCGCCTGCCGGACCCCGGCACGCTGGACCACGAACCCGTCAGGCCCGCCCCTGCGCAGCCAGGCCACACTGATCACCTGCCAACACCGGCGTGTGTCAAGGAGGGCCCACCAAGTGCCGGCGCAAGCTCCAAGCCAGAGTCCTGCGACCTTGGCAGCCACCTCAGACCAACACTGCCTCCACGACACAGGCCCGCTTTATTCCCTTTTCGTTGAGGTACTCCACTGCCGCCTTCGGCCTACTCTTCGGACCAGTAGGTCCCATATGTGAAACTGTCCTGAGTCATGAATGGCAGTGACCCCAAATCCCGGCCAGCGGCCACAGCACCAGCACCAGACCCCCCCGATCAGTGAGGCATAGTTCCATATGGGCATCTTGCGACACGTGGTGCCACTAACCCTGTTCAACGCCAGCCGGCTACACGTGGTGCCACTAACCCTGTTCAACGCCAGCCGGCTACAAGTGGTGCCACTGAACCTGAACAACGCAGGCCGGTGGGGCCATCCAACCTATGCCGGCGACACTAGGTGAATGGGCCGTGCTGACCGCTGCCTCAGGCCTACACCACGGTCAGGTAGGTCACACATTTGGAACGGAGTCTTGATTACACCATGGCAGTGAACATCATTTAAGGCAGAGCACAATTCACTATACTCCATTCGATGTGGTGCCAACAAGTCTGTGCATGGCATCACAACCACACGTGTCTGTGGGCCTACGCGGACCACTGCCCTGGGCCTACGCTGCGCACAAGTGGGATCACAGATTTGGAACTGAACATCGGTAATTCAAAAGGCAGAATACATATCATCGCACGCACGGAGAGGCGTAAGAGGATGATGCGTTGCAGTCCGTAGGGAACAGGATCATCGTCACGGAGGTGATTGAACACTACCGACAACTGCCACTGGGTCACTAACTCTGTGCCTCGCAAGCCAACGACACGTGGCTGTGGGCCACTGCTGACCGCTGCCTCCGGCCTACACTGCGGTCCAGTAGGACACAGAGTCTTGATTTGGCAATGTTGGAGTTCACATCTGTGTACCTGCATCATCGCAGACTGCATCCCCTCTCAGCAACTGTGCCACTAAGTGTGTTCCCCGACATTCATGGACACTCACTGGTCGTACATTGGTGGCGTTTGAGTCTATGGACTAGGGGCTAAAGTTCATCCTCATGTAGCTGATACCGAATTGTTGGTGAAAACGAGGGCTGCGCTTTCCTCTCCTCCATTTGCTGCTTCCAGATAACATCAGACCTTCCGCATCATGCCCTGGAGGACACCTTCCACTGTCCCCCGCAACACTCCGCAACATACACCTCGGACATTGATGGGGACCCGCTCAGGTCGCATGGCCCATCTGACTGCACCGCAAGTCACCGTCCCGTTGCTGGGTGCCTGTGCCGGCCGCAGTGCATCCGGGGCCACTAACTCTGTGCTGCTCAGGCCTGGGACCCCTTCTTCTGAGACATTGAATGGCCTCTGTAGCGATGGTCTTGGGTTCATCAACGCCAGGTGTCTGTGGCCCTGCGCTGTCCGCATCCTCCGGCCTCAACTGCGGGCCACCAGGGCCCACACATAGCATCAAGTCTTGACCGGCCCGGACGTCGCATCACCGCAGGAGGCACACGCCACCACCGCAAAGACCACCTCCAACCGCCATCTGCCAGAGTCGAAACGGTGGTCCTGACAGACCTACGGAGTTGCTCAGACCTGTCGTGGATGCCATCATCGGCCTGATACCCTGCTCAGCACTCCAGGTGCCAGTGACTCAGTGCACCGCAAGCCATTGTCCGTTACTGATTGAGTTTTGTGCTGTTGTGCAGCAATGTCACCTCATGCAGTGGGGAAGACCTGGGACTATGATGAGAAAGATGTGTCAAGAGTGCGGACGGGAGAAGGCACAGACAATTGGAGGGCAGGAGGCAACAGCCCCAAGGCAGGCATGCAGACTGGTGGTGGTAGTCAAGCTACACACCCGGATCTATTACTGGGTATTGCGCTGTGGACTGCGGACGCAACTGTCACCTCAGGCAGTGTGGGAGACCTGGGACGTTGATGAGGAAGTTGGTGCAGGTGTAACACACCCCACTGCATCTGCATCAGGACTATCCCAAAGGGACACAATCCTAGCAATTTCCTCACATGAGCGCGCTCTTCTCTAGTGCCCCTACCTCAGTGCACTGCAACTCACGGGACCTCCTGACTGAATATTGGGTGACCTCTGTCCTTACTCCGGATCCCTCCATGTTGCTCTGCAGTTGACTCTGTTATGCTGGTGTTTTCTGTTTCCATTACACTAGTGTCCACTGTTCAGGTTGTTGCCAGCACCAAGCACTCCGTGCGGGCTGGCTTATACTCACCCCACACACATCCAGCACAGGCGTCACTGTACATGTGGCCCTGCCAATAAAGGGGCCGGGCGCACGTGCCCGTAGCCAGTTCAACATGATATGTGCATGTGTCCCTGTGGTCTTGTATGCATGGGGGCCCTGGGCCCTACGACATTACATTGTGCTGTGTACAGCGGACGCAGACATGTCACCGCAGGCAGTGGGCTAGAACCTGGACAGGTAGCTTTGTCGTCACCCACTCAGTTCGTAAGGAGAGTGGACTGTGCCGTCGTACGCAGAGCCAACGTGGGTGTGTGACTGATATGTGCGTGCCCCTGGGTGTGGTTCTGTACTGGGTATGTGCATCTGCATGTGTCTCTATGGCAGTGTGGGTCTCCTTTGTGGGGTGTAGGTGGTCCCTGAAGGGTTTTGGACACCCACGTATGTGTTCTAGTTCGCGTTCCATGGGTTGGGCAACCCCCGCACCTGTTGGGCCACCTCCTTTTGGCGTTCTGACACCTGGCATTGGGGTGCCATGTGTGGGTCGGTGAAGTGTTGTAAGCCAGCCGTGATTGCTGGTGCTTCATGCTGTGTGGTCTGTTGCAGGGGCTGGGTTCTCCTCTGAGTAGCTTGTCTGCCCTGGTCCTGGTGGTGGCTTGTGTGGGATGTCCATGGGCTGTTGTAGGGCGTCGGTGTCGAAGGTGTGGTGTTCGTCTCGGGCATCACTGCTGGGTTGTCTGTTCTGACCTGCTGGAGGTGTTGTTTGTCCCTCTGCATTGCGAAGGGGAGGTGCATGTTGGCATTGTGTTGGCGCCTTGTTCTTGTCGACATGCAGACTGTGTGACAATGTACATTGTGACTGTTTGGGCGGTGGTGGCTATTTGAGTTGGGACAGTGTACATTTGGCCTACATGGCTGATGTGGGGTTGTAGCCGTAGATATGCATCTCACAGTTCCCTGCTCTGTCCAATGTGATTGTTCTGTTTCTGCGCCTGGGCGGACCCTGTTCTGTCCCCTGTTCTGCAGTGTGGGTGTTGCACTTTGTGCCACATTGTCATGGTATGTGCTGTGATTTCTGTGTGTGTGTGCTGCAGTATGCCACGGGGATGGGGGACATGTCCCTGGGTAATTGTGGGTGTGCAGTGTGCTACACCTCGTTGTGCATGTGTGCCATTGTGCCCATCACCCCTGTCCCCCCAGTCCCTGTTGGATCCTCACCCTGTTGTTGTTGTGTCGGGTCCTGTCTAGCTGTGTCCGTACTCCCACCTCCTTGCACCGTCTCCACACTGATGACTGTGGCCTGGGATTCCTCCAGCTCCTCCTGTGGCGCAGGACTGCCACCTCCTGTCGCAGTTGCTGCCTTCATGTTGGCAGCGGGTTTGTGCCTGGTTTAGGTTGTCACGTCCTGGCGGCGCCTCTTGGCCTCCTGGATTGGCCTCCTCGGCACTCAGACTGCATTCCAGGTGGTCTGCTTGTGGGTCAGTTGCTGGTGGTGTTCTGTCACCTCCGTGACGCTGGTCTTGTTTTCCTGCGGTCTGCACCCAGTCTTCCTCTCCCTTTTCTCCTTGGCCGTCCCAGACCCAGTTGTTCCTTGCTGGTGGTCTTTGGGGGTTGTGGGGTTCGCGTTGACCTCTGCGCTGGGTCAGGGTGCATCCATGTTGCTACGTGCTTTGGCTTGTTTCTGGTGTGTTGTTTCTGTGGTTTTTATGGTGCAATTTCCCCGCCAGACGCGTGGGATTTGCAGGCCTGTGGCTGCTTTTCGCTACTTTTTGTACCGCGATTGGCCTCATTGCATGATTTCTCGCGTTCCTGTTTCGCATTTTATCGGCGTGGCGTTGATTATCACGCTTACATTTGACGCGTTATCTGGTGACTATCGCATGCTACCACCTTGTTGTGAATTCCACGTTGACACGGGGTTATTTTCCCGCGTAGGCTGCGATATTGAAAGTTGCGTTACGCTACTCTTGCGGTAGTTATCACACGTTCTTGTGAATATACCCCTCAGAGTCTACAATGGGATAGGGTAGGGTGGGGACCATGCAGAGCATTGCAAACCCGGACTAGGAGCCCTTACGAGGGAGTAATTGTCTTGCCTGACTTCCAGTTACATTATTGGGCATCACAACTACTCGTGGTGAATGAGTGGGCTTTCTGTCCCCTACAAAAACTGTCATAAATGGCAGACAAACACGGGATATTTCCAATGAAGTATGTGCGTAGGCTGTATGGTAAGGCTAGAGCCACCAGATACCCATCCCAGACAGAATTAGTTTTTAAATTATGGGGAAAGGCCACCAAAAAACTGGTATGTAGGGGAAGAGTGATTCTAGAGACCTCCCTGTGGGACTCTGATAGATTGGCAGATCTGAACACTGGAGGGGAAGAAATATTGGGTGATGATGGGGATAACAAAGGTAGGCAATATTTGTGGCGAACAGGGACTCTTCTTTGAAGAACTGAAATAAAAATATGAGCTAGCAGATAATCAGTTTTTACACTATGCACAAATCAAACATGACTACGGATGAGGTAAACAAATCTCCACTGGAGTATTGATTATTGGCAACCCTCCTAAACAAGCATACAATTTCTCAAATTTACAGGATGCTATTGAATAATAGTGAGCCGTCCCCTGAAGTACTGCAGGGTAAATGGAAATGTAATCTGGAGATACTAGGAGATGAAGATTGGGGAAGGCAAGTCGTCACCCTAGGGAGGTAGCCATACGCGCAGGGTACAAATTAGTGCAAATAAAAATACTGCACCACGCATAGTACACCGGAACAAGGTTATTTCGAATGGGGAAGACCGCCAATGACAAATGTTTGCAGGGATGCGGTTGACAAGGGGCCTTGCTACATACCCTATGGGACTGACCCAATTTACAGCTGTATGGGACATATATTGGCTGCTGTATCTCAGACTTCATGGAACAGAACCTGGTAATAGACCCCAAATTAGCCAAACTGGGCCTATGGGGGAAATAATGTGGCCTACATACACCCTACCGTTTAGTAACGTGGCTCTCATGGTCCTCAGAATAGATGTAGCTGGCTATAGGGAAGTAACAAATCTCCCACCTAGGTGCTCTGGAAAGTTGTAATGGATTGGTGTATGCTGGCTGAATGCACTGCGTATAGGGTCCAAGGTTGCCTGCCAAAATTGTACAAGGAATGGGGCCATTGGAGGGAATTGAGAGATTTGGGGTGATATATGAGGAGGTGGCACAATCAGCTGGGCAAAGTTATTCTAATTATATGGAATTCAAGTGTGATGCTATGGTGTTGCTACGTTTCTGTTTATATTATTGTTTTTTTTATTTTTATAAATCCATTTTGAGCATTTGGTATGGTCTTTAGACAAACCAAGAAGATTAAGTCCCAAAATTGTGTTTCAAAGGGCACAGCTATTACAGTAGGAAAGTGCCCCTTTTGATGTTATTACCCCCCCAAATTTTGACTGGTATCTGGTGCAATTTTGACTGAAAGTGTGCTGGGTTCCTGCCAACCAGGTCCCCAGCACCAGTGTTCTTTCCCTAAACTGTACGATTGTTGCACAGTTGTCAAACCCTTTGGGACTCCTAATAAGTCCCTAGTAAATGGTATCCCTGGTACCTAGGGCATTGGACCTAAAGAGGGTCCCTGAGGGCTGCAGCACAAATGGTTCCACCCTAAGGGACTCGTAATCAATCTCATGCAAACTGCCATTGCAGCCTGTGTGTCCTGGTGCAGAAAAGACCAAAAAGTCGACATGGCACATATCCCTGTGTGCCATGCTGCCAGCACTACATTCAGTATAGGTAAATCGCCACTACTGCAGGACTTACAGCTCTAATGCAGGGTGCACTAAACCCATGTGAGGGCATATGTGGAGGCTGGATATGCCTCAGTGATATCCAAGTTCACCATTAGATATTACCACTGCACAAGGAAGCCATAATGAGTACATGGGCTGGACACTCATAATTACGAGTTCCCCAGCTAGATGGCTTCACTGTACCCCAAGGTGTTTGGTATCAAACACTTCATCTTTATAAACCCACACTAATGCAAGTGCTGAGCTTATTAATACATGCACACAGAAGGCACCTTAGAGGTGCCCCTTGAAAACCTACCGACTACTAGTGTGTTGACTAACTGGTCTCGACCAGCCAGCCACCATAGACAGGCTTCTGACCTCCTGAGTTGAGAGCCTTCGCTCTCGGAGGACAGAACAAAGCCTGCTCTGGGTGGGGGTGTTCACACCTTCTCCAAGCAGGATGGACATTCCAGGACGGGTAGCTTCAAATGCCCTGCCGCATTTGATATGCGACCCCGGGCCTCTCCAGATAGTGGAGGTGCCCACCCCCCGTCCTGCCCCCACTTTCTGGCAGCAAGACAGGCGGGAACATTAGTTAGATTAGGAGGTGTGACCACATTCAGCCACTACCACCACCCCTAGGGTGGACCAGCTGATGTGTACCCCATTTTTTTTTTTAGAATCCTCCATCTTGTGTTGGAGGGAATTAGCCTATTAGTGTCAAGGTTCTGCTCACTTCCCACAGGAAGTGGTCACGTAGAGGGTGTAGTCGCCCTACAGGTAGGAAGCCCATTGGCTACTACCCAGTACTCCCCCTAGCGCCCCAAAACTGAGTATTTAGGAAGCACATCTCGACCCTGAACTTCAGATTCGATGGACTTAAAGACTAAGAAGACAAAGAAGAGCTGCTGAACCCGCTAACTTAGTGCCTGCCGTGGAGTTTGGCACAAACCCCTGCATGCCATTTCACGACTCGACAATCGAGGTGAACTGTCTCGTTCTGCTGCTGTGTGGCCTCTAAGAACCGTAGATGAATACCAGCCTTTGCAAACAGCCCAAGAACTCCCTTGGAGTAGAGAAGCTACTCCCCTGCAGACCATAGGCACCGAAACCGCAGAGTCTTGTACACAGACTTGCAGCTCGCCTGGCCCGACTGGCAAAGCAACCGACCAGAAAGAGGTACTCGTGCTCTGGAAGATCAGATCTGTCTCTCCACTGAGTGTGGAGGCACCAGGACCGACCAGATGTGTGCAGTACCAATCCTCGGGGTACAACTAAGATCAACATCGAAGAGTCCAATCGGGACTCCAACTGTACCAGAGCCCAGCCGCCGCCGAGGGACATCAAGACTCGTGAGATCCACTTCAAGAGTGGCCCAGCAGTCCTGAATTTGCCCGTGCCAGCTGTTGGCCCCTGACCGTCAGGAGCACCTTTACGCACTTGAGCCGGCCAACCTACCTGCTCAGCGCCCAGCTCGCCTGGGTAATGACAAACCAAATGTGCTACTTGTCCCTATAGCCCTAGTGTCCCTAGCCCCCATTTGGGAGCTCTTGGAATTGCCCACAAGTCCCCTTGTGCAGCCTGTCTTTAGAGGGGCCCCGTAGCGCACCAGCTACCAACTCCACCAACTCCCTGCGGAATTCGGGACGCACCCGACGAACTGTTGGTAGAACATTGGACCTTGGCTACCTGCTACTCTAAACCCGGAAGGTAAACCCCTACAACTGTCTGTGCTGTGTGCTTTATCTACCGGCTTTTTCCTGCCATAGGATCGAATGGTGCGTAATTGAGCACAACTTTGAACTATTTGCTTATCTTTGAAAATTCATAAGAAATACAGTACTTACCTTTGAACGTAGTTCTTGGTTTGAAAATATATATAAAAAGAATGGTTATTGTTCTAAATTGGTCTCGGATTTATTATTTGAGTGTGTGTCTCATTTATTGCCTCAGAGTACAACAAATGCTAAACACTACCCTCTGATAAGCCTAACTGCTCGCCCACACTACCACAAAAGAGAGCATTAGTATTATCTACTTTAGCCTCTGTAAATCAACTGGAGACCCACTGGACTTTCTGCACAGTGTACTTCCTTTTAATGCACTATATAGAGAGCCAGCTTCCTACACAGTCATCATGCTGTGGACGGGTTGGTGAACAACAGTGGCAGCTCCTCCTCTAAGGCGGAGGAGCGTTGCCCCACTGCTCTCGGAGCAGTGTAAAAAAAAACAAAAACAAAAAAACATAATAATAGAAATTATCATCATTTTATTTTTAGTATCTTGCAGGCAGGTCAGGGCTCCTGTGACGTCGAGGGAGGAGGATTGGTTGCTGCACCTTAAGTGCACATGACGGTTTGTCCAGCCGTCTTGGGCCGGCCAAACATTCATGTGCGCTTTGCATGTTCTCCACCGGGCTGTAATGCACAGCCTGCATGAAGAACATGCACAGGCTGTCAGTCACTGTCTAAGCGCCAAACAACAGCACTCAGACCAATCACGAGGCTGCTGTTATGGTGACAGCAGCATTGGGATTGGCTTAGTGGAGCCTGGGTGCTGCCGGGATGCAGAGCAGCGAGGACGAAGAAGGGGCTGTGGGTGGTGACCGGGACGAGCAGGTAAGTCTTTTTTTTCTAACCACTGCCCATAACCATAACCCTCCCCCCCACCCCCCCACTAAACTTCTCAAATTACAACTCTTGAATCATGTCAGGTTTAGTCTTCCATAAATTTAAGGTCTCCTATATTTGGAGAGATGTAATGACCTGACCATTCCTGGAAGTCTAACTCAACCGTCATCCAATAATCTTAACAGAAGATGGATTATTACTCAATAGTAACAATACGCCAAAATTCATTAGGCCGAGTATTGCCTTAAAATATCTCATGAATAAGCAGTCAATGGTTGGGGTGCAGGAGAGCTTGTAAAAGAGCTAAAACTGCAATAGATAATATAGAGGTTCATTTGCTTAATACTTTATTACATACCAAATGTCTTCGTAGGACCAGTTTTCTGTCTTCATAATAAAAGTCGATCAATAGCGAAACCTGGTCCGACAACTCCTTTATTACCTTATCATCACGGTTTGCTGCTCTAATAGCAAGGCGTGGTAGAGCCACTTTCTTTCCAGGTCACTAGTAAGTACACTGTTTTAAATCTTTTTGATGTACAGTAGTTTCTGTCTGCAGCAGGGGGTGGATTATGCTATAGGCACTACTTTTCTATAACAGCAGTCATACTCCTTTGTTACATGCCTGTCAACATCCACTGTACTCCTGTCTTCCTAAAATGTCAAAACCACAGGGGCTTATTTTCCTGGTCTGGGTAAAGAGTAGGCTTCAAGAGCATTTTTTTTTCACATGGGACATTTTTGTTGAAAAGAGTCCTCTTTTCTTTCAGGATTGGCAAGGTGTTTGTGGTGACTGAGTCAAAATTTCTAGTAGGGTAGAAGGTCTCACAGTCTTGAGGGATGGCAACAACTCGCACAATTTTTTCATTTCTATAGTTCACAGTCAATGATTCCAGATGAAAAATCACAGAAATGAGGAATTTGAGGTAGAATTTCTTCCAATCGAACCATGGCAGAAAATAATCTTAAATGGTCACCAGGAGTAAGTGTAAATGTCTACTATTAGACAGAAGCTTGGATAGCCATCAACCATTATATGGCTGCATAACGTTTTCCTAGGATTACAATTTTGAGATCAGGAAATACTTAAAAAGAAAGAATAATCATTTCTGGCATATTTAAGGCTAGAGAAGAAAAGCTTGGCACTCTTAACCAGGATTACTACTACACATATTAGTCTGAAAAGCGGGATGAGGTGCTACTGAAAGAAAGGCAAGCATAATATTTCTAAATGATGGTGCAGCAGCCTAAATGATCTATGAAAGTTTTGAGACGAGGAAAGTGAAGGATGGAATCATGTCAAAGGTAGGACCAGATTTTGGACATTCCAACAGTTGCACTACCGGTGAACACACACTCACCTTCCCTAGACAGCCTCCCAGTAGATGTTTCATTTCAGTATTTTGAGCCAGGTCAAGAGGTGTCTGTTCTGTTAAACAGCCAATGAAAAAACAAAAATCATCAACTACTTCACTGAATGCAATTTAAATATAAAATGATATTATTTACATGAAACTAAATCCAGGACTGTAAATGGCTAGCAGTATCATTAAAACATACCAAGTGTTAAGCACCCAAAAAATCATTTTATCACCCATTGGTCAGCACTGTGGACCTGGTCCAGTCATGGAAAATGCTAGATCTAATTTACCCAGTAGGCAGCTCCTTTGTATTTACATTAAATCAGCTTCCTATAGCAAGTCCAGACCATATATGAACTTCTGCAAAAATGATTTCAACTATAGTAGGGGGCAGCCTTAGTCATCAAAAACCTCTGACAGGTCAAGGGTATCATACGATTTCCATTAACCACATTTGTAATTTCAAATAAGCATTGCAGGACGGCTGTAAGACAACAATCTAAAACACAAATAAATGCAGAGGTGATCCATTTAATCACCAACATTTGAATACTAATATGTTTAGCCTTCACAAATTCCCGTCAATGGACACATATGTGGTCAATCTACATCCTGGTACTTTTTTATTCTGTCTATTTGCATTTCTGACTTAAATAATACCATGCACTCACAAATACAATACTAGAATACAAAGGTCAAATATATGTCACCATAACACGGTAAAACTCTAGAAATTAATGGTTACTGCCCTGCAGATTCCATGTTAATGTGGCCCATACTTCCAAGGTCTATGTGATGAGATTTTATCTCACTATATTTAACTCCTTGTGCTCTGGTTCTGATTAAGTATTTTTGTTTCCAACTTTTGCACAAAAAAGCAACATGACAAACAATATATACAAATATATTGAAAGTCATTCTATTTATAATGACATCTGTTGAGAGAGAGAGAAAAAGCAAGAACGAGAGAGAAAGAAAGACCGAGAGAGGACACAGCAAATCCCCACACTCAAAGGTAAAAAGTGAGAGACAATTGTGCTTCTATTATTAAAGTTGACACCTCACTTCACAGGAAATCTGACTTTTTTATCCTCAATAATTTATGCAAGTCTTGACCAACCTGTGGCAACTTTGGAGCAAAGTGTGTAGAGGAGGATATCTTACAGCATTCCATATTTGATCAAACGGTTCAAACCTTATATTGGAGGCCATTAAAATCGTTTAATCACTCACCTAAAAAATAGATTTCCTTTGGATTTTTTGTGCATGCTTGACTTCAAAAACTTTTGAACAGATGGCAATCAAATGTTTATGGAAGAGAAACTTTTCAATCGTTTGGTGCCTTTTCCGAATTTGGTGAGTTTTTTAGTTACGATGCTAGGGTTTTAGAAAAACAAGTTTTGCTTTGTTACAAAACACATTTTATCTATAGAAGACAAGTATATTTGGAGGAGGAATTTCAGATAACAAAGGTTAAGTTTGCAATAAGAGTGGCCACGTTTGGCATCTTTCATTATGATTCATAACTGTAGATTCTTAGTCTGCGTTGTCACATAGGGCCATCTCTATAAATGTGTAGATTTTTGCCAGGCTGGCACAAAATGTGTGAACATGGCCAGCTTTTCTGTTCACGAAATATATCTAGCACACAGCACCAACCCAAACTATGCATCCCTTCTAAAGAACCCCGGAAACATTGGCCTCACCCAGCATGTTACCAAACCTACCCACACTGCTGGACAAGCTCAACACCGTCAAGACAGACGTAGTGATCACCTCACCATGGGGCTCCAACTGGTGGGTGGTCAAGGCTCAGACTCACACCCACAACATATGCCAGGAACCTCAGAATAATCATAAACAGCAAACTGGACATGACCGCACAAGTCAAAACCGTCACTGCATCCTGCTTCAATACCCTGAAGATGCTGAGGAAGATCTTCAAATGGCTCCCATGTAACACTAGAAAAACAGTCACTCACACTGTAGTCAGAAGCAAGCTGGACTATGGGAACATCCTCTATGCCAGGATCACCAAGAAGCTCACAAGAAGACTAAAAGCAATCTTGAACTCGGCAGCGAGTCCTACCCTTGCCTGAGGTGGCCCCCCGTACACCCTCCCTCACCCCTCCTAGGCCTCAGAAGTGGTTTCTGCAGCTGTTTTGCTACAAAACTGATGCATCGTCATCACTGTGCCAATCGGAACCAACGCAGGTCTTTCCATGCCGACGCAGTGCAGATCCGAAGACCTCCCTGCACGGCTCTATGACAATAAATCGCCAATACGAGATGCTGACTGTGAGAATCTACTCCAATGCAGTGCCAATCCGTGATCCCAACTGCGAGGCTCGACTTCGACACATCGACCTGACTGCGTGAAATGGAACCAACGCATCGTACTCTCGAAGACAATGCTTTGCTCCATCCAAGGTACTTTGTGAGCGGGACCTGTTTTGAGACCTGCAGCCAGCCTGACCTTCACCCCGGTTAGTCTGAACTTTGCATCTACTCCAACGTAGCGCGACCTCAAGTAACCTTTTACCGCCATTGACTTCTAAGCACTATTTTTGGTTTATTTTTTAAAAATTCATAACTCAGGTTCTACTTATTGGATGTTTGTAGTTTTGGTCTTGTTTTACTCTGATAAATATGCTCTATTGTTCTAAACATGTGTGAAGTCTTTTTGTGAGGTTTTCATTGTGTTACTGTGTGTGTGTTGCACAAATACTTTACACATGGTCTCTTCAGATAAGCCTGACTGCTGTGAGCCAAGCTACCAGAGGGTGAGCACAGGTAATCTTTTAGTGAACATCTAGCTTACCCTGACTAGGTTTGTGGTCCCTACTTGGAAAGAGTGCATACCTCTGCCAATTAGAGACCCAATTTCTAACACCTGGCATTTCAATTAGCCAACCTAGGCAGGGCCGAGCGCACACGCACCTGCTCAGCAGCGGGATACCCTTACAGGTGACAGTGCACTTTACAAATGCACATAACATACCAAACCATAACATAACCTTGGGCAGGAGGGTCTGGAGCATGGCACTCCACACCTGCTGAGTCACCACTGGTAATCTCCATCTTCAGATCTCCCTTCTGACATTGGTGTAACACTAACATTAGCTAACACTAGCTTTGATGCACAAGAGGAGATTGTGTTTTAATTTCCTTGTCCTTTGGGAGGCGCCTGGCTCCCAGCCCAACGGCTCTGCCAATATTGGACATATATTTTTATTTCATTAATGCTTTTCACATTCTCATTGTTATTTTAACTGTGATTAATTTACCAGTAGTTATTAGTCTGCAGGCGAGCCTGCAACTAATTTCAGGGGTTGCTGGACCCCGGTTTTTGCTTTAGTTTGCCCAACCGATTTTGCTCTCACCTGCTTGTTATTGCAGAAGCGTGGTCGAGCGCGCTAGCCACACCCCTGCCACGCCCCTCGACACAATGGGCTACATCAACACCACCAAAGCGCGTCCGTGCCTGGGCTGCGCCTGTCCCCCTGGTCCTCCCAAGGCAGAATTAATGACACAAAGATACTTGCACGATGACCTGCTTATCTTGCTGTATCAGCTGTGGTAAGCAACTAATTATACACAATACAGCAATAGCTACGCACACCTGCTCCTCCAACCCACATGCTAACCCCTCCCCCAAGAACACTTTGCTCTGCACACTGTTTAACACTAGATCCTTAATCAAGCATAGTTTGGAATTTCATCTATTTGTGGACACTCACAGGCCTGCCCTGGCGTTCATTACCGAACGTGGGCCGACCCTGCATGCATCCCAGATTTGTTAGCGGCATTACCCTCAGGTTATTTCATCTCCAGACACGATAGACTGCATAAGCGAGGGGGCGGCTTAGCAATTGTCCACAAGGCCAAACTAAAAATCAGCTGTAATCCGGCGCCTTGTGAAGCGCTTTATTTTAAAATTGCACTTACTAATACCCATACTTTCACTGGCATGCTCCTATATCGACCGCCTGGCCCCAGGCAAATCTTTTCACAGGAAATCATTAATCTCCTGGAAGGACATAGCCTATCCACCGATTTCACCATTCTAGGTGATTTTAATTTTCGCCTAGAAGCACTTCATGATTTGAATATATCAGCCCTCCTTCAGACCATGTCCAGTCTTGGCTTCCCCCAAATTGTAGATGGCCCCACACACCAGGCAGGGCACACCCTGGATGGAATCTTTACAAATAATACTTCTATAACCACAACCAACATTCTTCCTCTAGCGTGGTCTGACCACAGTGCTATTTTTTCCAATCTTACACACAACCCCCCTAATTACAGGCCAAAAACCAGATCGGGTACTATCACCTCTCGAGCCTGGCACAACATTCAGCCGGATCTTTTCTCTGAAAAACTAAAGATTTCTCCAACAACACCAATGCAGCGTCTTCTCACTACACTACCCGAGTTGATAACGTAGCCCATCTGCTGGCTCCACCCAAATGGAAGAAACCTAAATGGAACAATTTATCAGCCCCTGGTTCAGAGCGGAGTTAGGGGCACAAAAACAAAGCTGCCGTAGACAGGAGAAAATATGGAGGCGCAACTACGAGGCCAAAGAGGCTAATTATAAGCTCTGCCTAGCCACTTACAAATCTCTCATTATCAGTGAAAGACCTACTATTTCACCAGAAAGATAGATGAAGCAAAAAACTCCTCAAAAGAACTTTATCAATCCATGACCAAGCTAACCGCTGACTCCTCCAAAAAGATTAGCCCCAGCAGCCAATCCTTCTGCAACATTTTGGCCAATTTCTTGCTGCACACAAAGTAGAAGCAGTTTACAATTTATTCTCTTCCTCTATCCCTCACTCAGGCAACACTATTATACCCACCATCGCAAATGAAAACAGGCCAACATTTGGTGATTTTACACCGCCCACTCTAGAACAGGTCACCAACATACTGAAAGCCACATCTTCTAGATCCTCCCATAACCCTTGCCCACCAAAGGTGGCCAAACTAGTGGCGGAGACTATTGCCCCTCAGCTCACAGCTATTTTCCGGCTCATGATCTCGACTGGTAAGTTTCCTTCCATTTGGAAGAAAGCTTCCTTACTCCCATTATTAAAAAAAAGCAACATTAGATCCCAAAGATCCCTCCCATCAAAGATCATAGAAAGAATCATGAATATTCAGCTGGTGGACCACATGCAACCGAATATTCACCTAGCTACCACCCAGTTTGGTTTCTGCAGCGACCACAACACTGAAACAGCTCTGATCAAGGCTACCGAGGAGATCCGGCAGGCACTCGATCAGGGTAGAGGGGAACCCTCATCCTGCTTGATCTCTTTGCAACTTTTGATACGGTAAATAACAGATTGCTGCTAGAACGTCTGATGGAAATCAATGTCACTGGTTTGGCCAGGGATTTTCTAAAATCTTTCCTCTCTGATAGAGAGCAGTCGGTCCGGCTGGATTAATTTGCCTCTCATTCTTTCTCTTTCCCATGCGGGGTCCCACAGGGGTCCTCGCTCAGCCCAACTTTATTATTTACATCACACCTTTGGCAGGTGTAAGTAACAGTTTTGGCTTCTTCTTCACTTCCTACGCAGATGACACCCAAATCGTCACCTCACTGGCCAAGGATGATACAGGCATAAGTACCAGATTTCGCGAGTGCATGCAGGCAGTCAGCATGTGGATAAGCAGGAACTTCCTTAAACTGAACGCAGGAAAAACTGAAGTGACACTCTTTGGTGAACAAACTTCCTTTTCGACCCCGTCCTGCTGGCAGATATGGGCCCTCTTCCAACTCCGGTCACCAAGACCAGGAACTTGGGAGTTCTAATTGATAATAAATTAAGCTACACTAATCATGTCAGCGCCTTGTCCTCTTCCACTTTATTTACTCTGAAAATACTAAAAAAAAAAAAAAAAAAAAAAAAGACTCCTGTTTATTCCTGTTCACCTCCAGAAAACTCATTGCATCATTATTAATGACCAAATTAAATTACTGCAACGGTTTACTACTCACCGCACACTAGTACATCCTTAACAAACTACAAATACTGCTGAATACTGTGGCAAGACTTCTCTTAAAAATTCCCAAACATCATTCAGTAGCCACTGCTATGAAAAACCTACATTGGCTCATTATCAGACAGAGGATTACGTTCAAGGCATCGCCTACAAGGCATTCCATGGCTTAGACCCAGACTCTTCCCCCCCCCACAAACATTTAACTGGTACACCCCAAGCAGAACCTTATGCTCTGCCACAGCCAAACACATCATGGTCCCCAAATTCAAAAGCTCCACCTGCAGAGGCAGGAGTTTCTTTCTGGGAACAAAAGTACCTTGGAATCCCCTACCACTGCACCTAGTCTTATGATCTTCAGGAGGATCTTGAAGACCTGGCTTTTCAGTACCCGCTAACTCTTTGCTCCTCTTCCCTGATACGCTTCTCCAGTATCTAAGCCAGCACCAAGACACCCCAGGGTAATGGAGTGCTTTTAAGTATAGTAACATCATATAGTAACATAACATTCTGCATGCCTCTATCAACTAATGTAGGGGTTTGGCGCTCACTGAAATGAGCCATCATCAAGATTTGTAGTAAACTCGGTACTGATTCTGTGACTTTCCTGTCCCTCTTAGCACTATTAGTTAACCTAATATTTGACTTTCATCAAGTATTTTTAACTGTTGAACTTTTGAAATAGTGGACTTTGTGGTCGCCTCATCCACTATTTCATTTAAGGCTGATGTGTTAAAGAGCCCTTAGTATTTGAGTGTTAGGAGAGCAGATTTATTTCTATAAAGTCCTGTTTAACGATTATCTACGTTTTGCTTTAAAACAATTTACTGATCTGCAGGCATTTACTACATTTCATTTCCTCCAAACAAAGGATAGGTTTTTTCAACTTTACAACTGAGTGCATTCAATAACAATAACTTGCATTCTCTTTTCCTTAGTAAGTTTCTTCCAGGTTTAAATCTTTTTTATTAAATTTAACAACCAGCAAGTCAATGTGCCATGCAGGAAACATCAAATCGAGGGCTACGCAGAGCCTAGGCAGGTGACTAGACAAGCTGCAAATTGAGGATGTAAAAACAAAAGGAATAACAATAGAAATATCACCCTCCCACTGCCCCCCCCCCCCCCTGTCCACTGCAAGTTAGGAATCATGTCTGGGTACAGAGTGTTCACTGTTGTGTCGTGTCCTGTTAGGTGGTAGCGTCGGGTGTGGTGAGATGTAAGAGTCATAAGTACCTGGGGCATGTAAGTTCCCGGAATTCTTGGACCAGTATGGCCAAGAGTGGTTGCCAGAGCTCACCGAATGTCGAACCTTTCCCTGCCAGCATAAGAGATATCCTCTCCATCCCCAGTACGTGCCACAAACGCTGGAGCCAGACCGTGTGAGAGGGATTCCGAGGAGTCTTCCAGTGCAGCAAAATGTTTTGAGTGGCAGTCCCCAGCGCTATCGCTATCTGGCACCCTCTTCTGGACTTGAGAGGATATGTTAGGGGATTCAGCACTCCCAGGAGAATGTAGGCAGGGAATCTGGGGAGCTCCGTGTCAAGGTGTTTATCGATTTCGTCTAGAATCTGAGACCAGTACTGTTGTATATGCTCACATTCCCACAGGAGGTGAACCAACGTTCCGATTTTCCCGCATCCCCTCCAGCAATCTGAGCTTTGTGCGGGGTCGACTCAGTGAATGCGTTCTGGAGTGTAGTACCAGTAGGTGGCTAATTTAGTTAATGTGTCAGTCAGGCCCATGTTGCTTGCCGTGTGCCGTGCCCTATAGTATACACCCTCCCATTCTTTGCTACTAAGTTTGCGTCCTAGATCTCTCTCCCAGCGTGCGCGGCTTGCGTTATATGTGTGCGTGTATCGAGTGAGCAGCATCTTGTAGAGGTCCGAGATCAGTTTCTTATCAGAAGATCTTGTGATGAGCCAACGTTCATAAGGGGTGAGATATCTCTGCCAATGTGGCCTATTGTCGGGGTGTACTGCCCAGTGTCTAAGTTGCAAATAACGCAGCCTTTAGGACTCGGAAAGTCCATAGTCGGAGCTAAGCTGTGGGAAGGAGATCACAATCTGTACATCAAATAGGTGTCCCAAGGCTCGGCGTTCCGTAGCACGCCAGTGTGTGAAGGTGGTCTCACCTATCACAGGGCTGAATTCTGGGTTGTCGAAAAGTGGGGTGAGCGGAGAGGGGAAGGTAGTCAGCTCGTGTCGCCTGTTGGTCTGGTCCCATGTTGTTAAAATGGTGCGTGTAATGTGGGAGGCGTATAGGTTGTGGGGTCTGTGCGGCTTCTTTAGGAAGGGGATCTTCCTGAGTGATGTACCCGCTACTGCTCGGTCCTAAAATAGCCAATGCTTCTGACTCAGTGCGGTTCCATTCTACCAGATGCCGTAGCTGTGCAGCTTTGTAATAGAGTTGGATGTCAGGAATCCCCAATCCCCAATCCACCTTCACTGGGCGGGAGGGTGCTGACTAGTTTCTTCATTCGTGGTTTACGACCCTGCCATATGAAGAGTAAAAGCTCAGACTGTACTCGATTTAGTCAACCTGTTGGCGGCCGTAGAGGAAGCGTCTGAAAGAGGTATAACATTTTTGGTAAGACAGTCATTTTGACGGCCGCTATCCTCCCTAGCCAGGAAATAGGGTAATGCTTCCACCGCTGCAGGTCTGAGCGGATTTGAGTGTGCAATATGGCATAGTTGATTGACGCTGTGGTTTGCAGAGTGGGCGCCAGGTGGATTCCCAAGTACGGGACCGTGTCCCCAGACCACTGTATTGGGTGCTGACTTTGGAGGCATGTCTGCGCGCGTGGTGATGAGAGGTTGAGGGCGATTGATTTTTCAATATTGACCTTGAATCCGGAAGCCTTCGCGAAGGAGTCCAGCTCCATCAGAAAGGCTCCCAGAGCTACGGCTGGGTCAGCTAAAGTTACGAGTACATCGTCCGCATATAAACTTATGGTGTGGACATCACCCCCAAATCGGATGCCGGTGATGTGTGGGTGTTCTCTGACTCTCTGAGCCAGTGGTTCCATGTACAGTGCGAAGAGCAGGGGCGACAGAGGGCACCCGTCTTGTACCTCTGCTTATGGGGAATGGTGCAGAGGTATGTCCATTAATTCTCACGGACGCCGTAGGGGAGTGATAGCAGTTGAAAACTTGTGTCCTCATTTTATCTCCCAAGCCAACATGAACCAATGCCTGTTCCAGGTATGGCCAGTGGACCCTGTCAAAGACCTTTTCCGCGTCGATAGTAAGGAGCATGTAATCCCCGGGAATTCGTGATGTCTTCTCTATAAGATGTAAGACCCTCTTAGTGTTGTCGTTGGTCTGTCTATGAGGGATAAATCCTGGCATGTAAGGAGCTAATCTACGCGCCAAGATCCCACTGTATAGTTTCAGGTCTATGTTCAGGAGAGAAATGGGGTGATATGCCCCGCAGCTAGTTTTATCTTTCCCTGGCTTGGGAATAACCACGATTGCAGCCTCAAGCATGGATCTGGGGATCGCCCCTGGGGACGCAAAGGTATTATAGAGCCTGGTCAATAAATGAGCCAATGTGGAAAAGAATTGTTTATAAAAGGCCGAAGTGTAGCTGTCCGGGCCGGGGCATTTGGCTAATTTAAGTCGTGATATGGCCGCTATGACTTCTTCTACTCGTATGTCCCCCTCTAGTTGCTCCGCTTGTTCCGGGGTCAATGTAGGGAGGTGTACCTGTGTCAGGTAAGCGTTGATTTCTGCTTCCGCCAGCCTCTGCCCAGTATAAAGTTGGGCATAAAAGTCCCGAAATGTCTTAGCTATAGCCGCATCTTCTGTGACTAATCTCCCCGTCTGGTCTCGGATCTCCTGGACCCCCTGTAACTGTCTAGTCTCACGCAGTTTGTGAGCTAACAAGCACCCACATCTGTCACCCCCAATATAAAACGAATGGCGCAGGTGCAGCGCTGCATATTCTGCTCTATCCTGATCTATGGCCGCTAATTGTGCCCGGGTTGCTGTCAGTTGGCGCCAGATTCTAGGTACCCCTGTTCGCTAGTGCATTTGTTCGAATTCCCTTACTTTCTGTGTGAGGTCGTCTCTCTTGCGCCTGCGCTCAGCATTGTCCGCCGTCGAGATGGCAATTCGTTTGCCTCTGATCACAGCCTTGAGTGCTTCCCATCGTGTGGACATGAGTGTGTCGCAATTGTCATTGTGTGATAAGTAATCGTCAATCGCGCGCTGTACCTGTTCAACCACGTCTGCGCGCTGCAATAGGGTGTCCCGAAGGCGCCATTGTCGTGTAGGCAGTTGGGTAGGCGGTAGGGTTAGAGTGGCCACTACGGGAGCATGGTCTGACAATGATGCCACTAGGATTTCGACAGCTGACGTGATGTTGCGGAGAGCTGGGGTGAGGAGTTGGCCTAACGGCTAGGGCGGGCGACCTCGAAGCTGGGGGAACTGGGTTCGAGTCTCGGCAACGACGCTGAACATCCTGTGATTCTGGGCAAATCACTTAATCTCCCCGTGCCTAATAAAAATGAATATGTCCTCATGTAACGCAACTGGTGCTATGTAAAGCGCTCTGATACCCGATACCTTCGGGTCAAGTTCGTGCTATATAAAACTCTGATAAACATTTTTTTTAAAAGCTGCAGAGCCTATCAGGTAATCGAGTCTCGCGTAGGTTTTATGGGCACTAGAGTAGTAGGAGTATTCCCGAAAATGAGGGTGGTGACACCTCCAGAGGTCCACCAGGCCTAGTTCCTCCAATCTATTCAACCCTACAGAGTAAAGTGCGCCAACCTGGCCAAAGCGCTGTGCCGACCTGTAAAGAGCATTATCAAAGACTAAATTAAGATTGCCCCCAGGAGAATCTTACACTCAACTGTGGCAGTGGCCTCGGTTAAAGCCTCATGTAGAAATCGTTCTTGACCCTCATTTGGTGCATACAGAGACCCAATGACCAACATATGACCCCCAATCGAGAACTGATGAGATAGCAATCTGCCCCCGATTTCTGCCACCTTCTGTACTTCCTTCCCCTTAAAGGCCCGGGAAACTAAGATCGCGACCCCTGATGTCTTAGAAGGACTAGACAAGAAGAATTGTATGGGAAACATGCGAGACCTGAGTCGGTGACAGTCTTTCGAAAGCAGTTGTGTCTCCTGTAGTAGGCATATGTCCACTCTGGTACTCTCCAGGTACGAGAGGATCGCCCTGCGCTTGACAGGATTATGGAGACCTCTCACATTAAGCGTGAGAATCTTGAGGTTGAGGGGCATCTAGAGTTCTAGGAGCATAGAGTGCGCAGAGGAACCCAGGGCCGGGTCTGTGCGTGCTGTCTAATGTGCAGGTGCAAAGTGGGCCCAATATAGTATCACCAAGCCCATGTGTGCCGGGGAGCAGTGAACGGGGGGCCCAAATCACAAAAAACCCTTCATAAACTGACATAACAAACTCAGGGAAAAAGATTAAGAGTTCAGAACACAGTTCGTCATCCAGAGACGATCGGTAGGAAGTCTTTGCAGGGACCATAGTGTGGTCAAGTTTGTCCCTCCGCCCCCCCCCCCGCTGCCCACCTCAATGTAAGAGGAAGAAAAGACAGATAGCCCATACTATGCTCACGGGATTTGTGTCTTTGCCAGCGCCTCTGGAAGGGCTTCTAGTACCGCCTGCTGCCCCTTTGTGAACTCTGCTGGGTCGGGTCGTTTTGGTCGACGTCTGCGCCCCTGCTGCCGCCATCGCGGTTGCGTGTCCCCAGCCCTGGGGGAGGGCCTGTGGCCTCCGTCGTCCTCTTCGGGGATGACAACACCTAGCAGCCGGCTTGCTTCGGGGAGGGAGCGCAGTTGGTGAAGTTTGCCATCCAAACGGAAGATGAGCCGGGACGGATGGCCCCAGGAGTATGAGATGTCACGCTGATGGAGGTGCGTAGTGATAGGTCGAAAGACCTTGCGTTTCTGCAGGGTAAGCGCAGCAAGGTCCTGATACAAGATTGGGGTCTGGTCTTTGAAGGTGATAGGGTGCATGGATCTGGCCTTGCGGAGGATCTCCTCCTTCGTGCGGAAGTCTTGAACACAGACCACAATGTCCGCCGGCGGGGCTTTTTCGGAGCGAGGAGGGCCCACTCTGTGTGCTCTATCTATTTTGAGGTCTGTGTTGGGTGGATTGTCAAGGATGTGATTGAAGAGTTCTCCCACGTAGTTGAAGATGTCCCCGGCCTCTTCATTAGTTTGCACCCCTCTGATTCTAATGTTGTGTCTGCAGGAACGGTTTTCTAGGTCTTCGAGGTGCGTTTGTAAGTCCACCTGTTGATCATGGATGGGGATGACCTCCTGCTGTAAGGTTGTCATTTCAGTGTCCCTATTATCGCCCTTGTCTTCCAGTGCGGCCACGCGCTCACCAATTTCATCCATATCTCTTCGGATATCTTTGGTTTCGGATGTAAGATCTCGCTTAACTGTTTGCAGATCTTCGTGAAGAGCTGTGAACAGTGTTTCAAGGAAAGCTCGTGTCACAGGTTCCTACCGGTCGCCGTCTGCCTGCGAATTGGTGGGTTCACCAGGGAGTGGGTGATCCATTGTAGCTCCACACTGGGGACGTGCAAATAGATCCTTCAATGTCTTATCCTTCTTTCCCCGGGTAGAAGTCATAGTTTTGTTTCGGGTAGTGCGGAGTGGGCGCAGCAGAGTCGGGGCCGAGCGGGACCCAGAAGTTTAACACTCCAACAGAGCTAGGGGTGCTGGGCCACTCCGAGGGTGGCCTGCAAGGGAGTCCGGATTGTGGCAATCAGGTCCCTCTGCTTACGAGTCCGGGCCGCAGTACTCAGCCCTCCGGAGAGGCTTAGAGTCCCAGCTCTGTCCGTGGTGTTCTCTGTGCGTAGTGGGCAGAGTTTGAATGGGCGCCTTTCCCGCCTGGCTCGAGAGCGATCACCGGGCGTTCTCTACTGCGTGCGTATGGGCCCCCGGTACTTCCGGTGATTCCGCGGCTGGGCGATGTCGGGTCGGTCTTCTGAGCGGGCCCCTTCCAGCTGCTGTCATGCGCAATCCAAGTATACCCCCCTTCTGGGTACTATTGTGCCACTCCCCACCTATTCAAGCAAGCCTGGCTGATGACGGCTGGAATGCCAGAAACCGGTCCTAGGATGCTTGTTTCCGGTCCAGGGAAGACATGGCTTGGCAGTTCGGGCTGGACTGTTCCCATGAGGCACAGGGTCAGACTGATTTGCATATGGCCATGTCTGAACTGGGGTGGTGGAGTGAGCTAAAGAATGATGATGGATTAAACCCAGATCAGTTGACTGGGGGTGAGTGTTTGATTGGCTCAAACGTTCCGTCCATCATCCCCTTTTGTATCGCTTTGTTCGCCTCTAAGTTGGCGGGGTATGCCCAGACGTGGGTCCCTTGCTCACTTTGCCACTGGATTCAAGCAAGCCTGGCTGATGATGGCTGGAATGCCAGAAACCGGTCCTAGGATGCTTGTTTCCGGTCCAGGGAAGACATGGCTTGGCAGTTCGGGCTGGACTGTTCCCATGAGGCACAGGGTCAGACTGATTTGCATATGGCCATGTCTGAACTGGGGTGGTGGAGTGAGCTAAAGAATGATGATGGATTAAACCCAGATCAGTTGACTGGGGGTGAGTGTTTGATTGGCTCAAACGTTCCGTCCATCATCCCCTTTTGTATCGCTTTGTTCGCCCTAAGTTGGCGGGGGTATGCCCAGACGTGGGTCCCTTGCTCACTTTGCCACTGGATTCAAGCAAGCCTGGCTGATGACGGCTGGAATGCCAGAAACCGGTCCTAGGATGCTTGTTTCCGGTCCAGGGAAGACATGGCTTGGCAGTTCGGGCTGGACTGTTCCCATGAGGCACAGGGTCAGACTGATTTGCATATGGCCATGTCTGAACTGGGGTGGTGGAGTGAGCTAAAGAATGATGATGGATTAAACCCAGATCAGTTGACTGGGGGGTGAGTGTTTGATTGGCTCAAACGTTCCGTCCATCATCCCCTTTTGTATCACTCCCCACCTATGGCCTGAGGAATGCATTCTCCTGCAACGGCCTGGGAAATACCGCAGCTTGGCTCCTGTCGTGATCGCACTTCCAGCGCCTTGTGTCTCCGTATCCTGCGGCAAGGCCCGACCCCAGGTAGTAGTTGCGGGTAGCTGGTGAAGGGGGCGGCGGAGTTTCTCCGGGGTGTCAGGCCAGAGCCAGGGATTGAGCGGGGAGCCGTACGGCACGCCCACTAGCCGCACCCGGGCCTAGCCGGGCCGCTTCCACAGGGCGCCGGGCCCCACTCTCAGCAACCACCTCTAATGGCAGCCGCGCTCACGATCTCCTGGGGTCTTCTGCTCACCGCCCGCAGTTGATCTCTCCCCTGGGGATGCCAGGCGGTTCCGGGGTGCGGGCTAGTGACCAGGGTACAATCCAATGGATGCCACCGGGGCGCAGTGCTGCGGGCCGTGCGCTAGCTCCTAACGGTGCGTGGCCATGTGCTGAGGTACACTCAGGCTTCGTCCTGATCTCCGCGCCTGTGTGCCCCGGTTCTTTCAGGCCTTCAGCTTTCCCATCTTCAGGCCTCCCCCTCTCGTGTTAACAGGGCCTATGCCGGATCCCCAGCATAAGGGCCATGCATGCCCGGATTTCCAGAAGGGCCCGCGGCTAGGCCTAACCTGTCTTCCCGCCTCCCAGTTGCAGTGCTCCCAGTGTGGTCGGGCCTTGATGGGTCGCTCCCTCGCCCCTTCGTCGATGTATCGCCAGCCTATCGGCGCAGTAGCCACCTGGAGCCGCTCCGTCTGCCGCTCACCCTTACGCCGATGCTTTCACGGCGCCGCTGATCGTAAGGGAGAGGAGAGCTTCCAGGCCCATGTCTCTGACCAGGCCTCGCCGCTCCGAGGCCGCGCCTCTCCGCTCCCCGGTTGCGCCATCTGCATGTGTCTCCGCCCGGGAGACACCCGGCTCATCAGCGGGAACCACCACCTGCTGCCTGCAACTCTCTGCCCTTTCGGAAGCTCCCGGGCCCGCTCCGACGTCTGCTCCGATCTCCAGTGCTGGGGCTGCCGCCAGGGGATCGGCGGCACAGCCTCGCAGCACCCGGCCCGTCACCGGTGCTCACGGCGTCGACAACCGCCGTCTCCGAACTACCCGGGCTCTCCAGGGGTTGCGCTGTGCTGGTGTACTTTCCCCGGCGTTTCTGGGGCTATGGGCAGCTGATAGCCAGTGCTGTGTACGGCGGTCGGCGGGAGAGGTAGCGAGAAACGTCCTATTTCGTGGCCATCTTGGCCACGCCCCTTCCTATTTCTTTTAGAGAGAAAAGGCTCCAATAGGTTATCCTGCTCTTCTTGGTTAGACGATTTAGTTGCAAGATGTTCAGCTCAGCTTTCACAATGGGAACTATGCATGGAATAATTTCAACCTGTCCCTCCTGGTGAGCTGGTGGCAGTTCACTGGTTTAGTATCCCAGGAGCCCTGAGTGACCAGCCAGCCCTCTCTCCGTCATCACCTCAGCCCTCAGATAATCAGTATATCATATATGTTGACTGGGGAAAATCACACTGGTGTTCATTATTAGAAGAGAGATTCTCAAACTATGACTATAGTTAGCTTAATTTTTCATGTTAAATAAAGACTAACTGTTGAAATATCCCTGTTTATTAAGGCACGCTTATTATCAATAGAAGTGTCATAAAATGCTCACATACAGTGAGGTCAATAAAATAAAGAAAAGAAAATATCACTCACCTGCCGGCCACCACCTCTCCTCCGTCCTCTTCGGTCAACTGGAAGCACAGACTCCCAGACTCTTCTAGCCAATCATGACACTGCTGTCACCAGCATGACAGTAGTGTCATGATTGGTCTGAGCGGCCTGGATTGGCACTCAGACAGGGAGTGGAAGCCCGTGAGTGTTCTCCACCCAGGTTGTGCAATACAGCCGGGTGGAGAACATGCTAAGTGGGCATTACTGTTTGGCCAGCCCAAGACACCTGGCAAAACCGTCATGTGCACTTAAGTGCACCACCCACTCCTCCCGCTACTGGCAACCGCCAAGCCTCGCCACAAAACTGGCTTCAGCACAGCAAAATAAAATTATAATACCATCATGTTATCATTTTATTTTTCCTTTTTGCACTGCTGAAAAGTGATGCTCCTCCGCCTTAGAGGACGAGACACCGATGAGTAAAGCTGCAATTCCACTGATTCACTGAAATTCATACTGATCATACTGAAAATTGTACATTGACTGTAGTACATTAAAACCACCTCTGCACTCAGACTGTACAATTCACCTTGCCTAAGCCCTTGGAACTTCCTTCCTCGAGAGTTCTAAATGCGACATGCAGCAAGTTAATAGATAAATATACTGCTAAGCATTGGACAAACGCACATTACATATATATTGCTTCAGTTTAGTGGTGATAATTGGTCACACTGTGATTTATTACTTTATTCCTCATAACTTATTACTCACGATTTTTGTTCTTTATCTTAGTATCAGAACCGCTCCTCAGTAGTTTTATGGCAGATTGCTTCAGACCACGGTAAGCTGCACAATGTAAAGGAGTATTTCCCATCTGGTCTACACAGTTGACATCTGGAGGCTTTGGCCCATTTAGCTATACAAATATACAAAGGATTCATTTTTATTCTATAAATATGCTTTGGATATTTCCACTTGTAGTCGCCATATGAAAGTTTCTAACAAACAGCATTAAGTCAATAAATGGTAAGCAACCTATGTGAATTACAATTACATGGCTACATCAACACAATTCCTCTAGGGAGATTTCCTGATTTTCCCTGTGTAGGAGAAGGGTTGGGGCAGTTCTGATGGTTACAGGGATGTTGTTCCAGATCCGGGCTATATAGATAGAGAAGGACTGTTTCATATTTTTTTCTGTTATTCCTTTACCAACCTGTATATGTCCAAGCTGCAAGTGTGTTCGAATCTGCCAGAGATGGACCCTAGCAGACAGGGGTTCTGTTCACTGTGGCACTGCATATAAAGCAACAGGTCTTGAGGACGATGCAAGCTTGCAAGGGAGCCAGTGGAGTCCATCAGACTGTAATGTAATCAAGACTCAAGTCCTGCTGTGTGGCATGACACTGCACGGATAATGCATTTCAGGTGGGCCGACGTGGTGTCTTGGAGGCCTTGGAGCAGGCCATTGCCTTCATCCAGATGTGAAAGCAGTATTAAGGTCTCTTCTAGAAAAAAACTCCACTTTATGTCATGAACTCTCTACTGACTGGCCTACATCTGGCCTTTCTTTTCTTGGCAACTTCTTTATAAGATTTTGGCCATTTAGCCGAAAGGTGCCTCTTTTCTCAGTCTTAATAATCTCTCTACATGGAATCAAAAGGTGGGGCTTCTTGACTGAATACGCGTTTCCGTACATCAGTATGCAGATAACACCCACCCCATTATCAGGTGTTCTGACTCCACTGACCTAGAGAACAATACGGATAGAGTGGAAATCCACAAGCTCCATAAAGCACAACCTCTCAAAATAGGAGTTTGATTAGTGCACTCCCATCTTGCTGCCAGCATTATGATTGGAAATAAATCCCAAACAATAATATCAAAATTGGAGCCTTTCCACGCTTTCTACTGCCAAATACTTGTGATTCCAACCCCATTTTTAGAATCTTCTATCATTGCAATATTCTAGCTTCATGAAGAAACTGTAACCATTTAACTCCACTTCATTTCCGAACAGAAGTATAATGATTTATCGCCTGCAGCAATTTCAAAAATACTCCCCCAACCTACCTTGCCACTTATCACCTCTCATATCGTAATTGCTGTCTTGTCTTTGAAACCTGCATCAAATTAACATTTTAAAACATTGTTTTCAATACCATGAGCCTAAACAAACCGCCACGCCTCACTTCTTCACTCTCTCTTGACGGAGGATCAAAGGTTACCCATATAAAGAGGTTTCTTCTACTGGGAACTCTCCTCATTGTAAGTGAGACCTTGAGCCTTCTCTACCAAGGCACACCAAATGTATGGAGATTCAGGCTTACCCTAGCCAACCACCTAAAGAATGTCAAGAGCGTACTGAAGCTAGAGATAGCTCATGTGAAACTTTGATGCATGGGGCACCGAGGCGTAAGAGAAGCTGACAATGGAGGAGATCTAAAAACCTACAGAAGGCAGATAAGGCTTTATTTAGCTTGTGAAACAAAGTTAGGTGCTGTGGTAGCCCTTAGTTGATTTACACATTACTAATAGGGATCTAAGAGTTTTAGCAAAGAGATATGTAGCCATATGGGATAGTCAGAAGAGACGCAGTCTAAAGCAACTAAAACAAGGCAGACAGAATTACCCCAACAAAGTGTTCTTAAAATCAGTCACCACTGCAGCTATCAGGGCTCCCATATTGGTGAGAGGCCAAAAGAAATGGGTCATTTATTCAGACCTCATGAATCTGAAGGAGGCACTGATGAGAGGGAAGGGAAGCCAAAAACACCCCAAATGAAGTAGAAAGTAAGACTCAGTTTTGCGGAACAAAGGTCCTAATATATTGTGGCCCAGTCTCCTCATTTCTTTTTATGATTGATCTGATGGTACAGGCAGGGTTGGACTGGGATAAAAATTAGGCAAGGCACCAAAATAAAAGTGGGCCCTATTAGTGAATTAGGTAGTTAAAATAGTGTCCCATGTTAGCAAATTAGGGCAGTTTTGAACTTGTAAAAACACGCTGTATAAGGGTTTTGCAAGGTATGGAAAAGTACAAGGATTTAAGCTTGCTGCAGTCAATGTTTGATTTAACTTCTGGAAAAGGTAAAAACTGGCCCAGCAGACCATAAAACAGGCCCACAAACAGCCAAAAAACGACCCACAAACTGACTGTCAGACCAGTCCATCAGGCACCGTCTGATTGCAGAGTCCGACCCTGGGTACATGCACAAACCCTCGCATGCAGGGGTTCATTGATCTGGTGCTGTAACACCTTCAATACATTCTGACTGCACGGCTGCAGTTTTCTGAGTCAAATACAGAACCAGGCCTTGCCTGGAGTGCAGGTGAACAAGGTAAGATATGTATTTGAAAGACCTGGCCAGGAGCAGGTCAAAATTCACATCAAAGGTGTCTAAAACAAGGGTTCTCCAAATTCTTGAAAAGACCAGATAAGCCATGTCCTGTGATGGTGCTGATGGACAATTGAGAATGTGTTTCCCACACAGATAGACACGAGACAGAGGTGTAGTTCCTGTTCGGTCTACTCTTGGAAGGCATGACTGTATGGACAAAAGCACGTGCATTGGTTCGACAGCTATGCCATTGTGCTACTACGTATGACTTTCTGTTCCTGCCTCCCTCTTTTTACCCTCAGCAGACTAAACATCTGCGATCCCACTGGAAGTGCTCCATCTGGTTTGGGTTGCTCACCAGTAAAATACCTAACTTTGCTGGCTTGCACCTGAAGTACAACCCAATGCACAGCGGAAGAGGATCACTTCACCCACCTCTCAAGGATGCTATGAGTAAGACAGATAACCTGGAGCAACGGAGATGCAGTCTCTCTGGATAAAATCCATTCCATCTCATAATTGGGGTCATTCACTTCCACAGGGATGTGTTGTTTGTTTGTTTGGACTTATGTGCGTGTGATTGGAGACAGTGTCTCCTATGGATAGTGTCCTCTGCAAGACAATGATGTGCGCAGCATCAGGGCTGTGCCTCAGAGACCCCATGGAAGACTTATATCTGTCGGCGAAATGTATTTAGCCCAGAGTACTGCATGGACATAAAAGACAGACAAAAACAGTTTTGCTGCTTGGCATCTCAGCCTGTAGATCTGCTCCGATATATATACTGTACTACAGTTTGGAATGCCTGATTGTGTTAGAGCCAATTCACAACCTGCGCCCTCCCGAGTTGTGCACTACTAAGGACATCCTGAACCCCACTCATTGGGTCTGCACTGCGTCCTTGGAATCTGCACTTATTTATCAGTTGGTGGCTGTCCTTCCTCTCCTTAGTGACATTCCTTGCACAAATCCTGTAAAGAAGCCTGCTGCATTGGTTGTCTTGAGTAAAAGGGAACACTAACTTGATTTGCACTGGCTTCCCATCAGTGCCCCCTGTAGCAGAATATAAAATAAAGACATCCTTGAGCAGAGGGCTTGCACTCCTCTAGATCTTTGTAAACTCTTTGCTGCACCAGAACAAAGAATGACCAGGAACAGGACTAGAAAATGTTTCTGTAGAAGTGGAACCAAACAACGGACCCTGCTGCTGTAGTCTGTCCTAGAAAAAGGAGGCGTAGCTCCGAACACATGGAGAGATACCTGAACCCTACATAGAGGTCATCTTGAGGGAAGAACTTGCCCAAAAGAATTGCAACAAAGCTTGTCGGAAGAAGACTTTAAAAAGTTATTGTCTTTGTAATTGGGCCCACATTTTCTTGGAACCCTCTTGTAGGCTGGGACAATAAATTATTACCTCCGTTGGGCAGATATAAACTGGATATAATATCTATGGGAAATAGCAGAGGGGGAAATCAACTGGAAATATGTTGATGATTCTTTTGATCCCAGGTGCCCTAGACACCATTGATGTCCTAAAAGTACTCAAACATTCTTCCAGTGAATAGGATTGTTTGCTTGTAGTTTCCATACATTGCAATGGTTGGTTCTATGGAAATCCTACCTCATTCACTTTCACATACAAATGCAATCTCATGCTTGCCAAATATGTGGGACATGTAAATAATATTTCTCATGGCACACCGTAAGTCAATTAAACATACGATTTAAAGCCAGACCAATTTTAGACAACTGATCTCGAGCATAACGATCCTGCAGCTGTAATTAGTTTTTCCTGCTATTATTTTCTAATAAGCCTGCTGAACTAAATGCAAGTTCGAACGAGATATCAGGAATATTGCTTGTACTGGGACCACTCTCAGGTCCACATTTGTGGCAGTCTGGGAATGTCTTGGCATTAATTATGGTAAAGCGTCAGTGGAAGTGTTACTCTATCCATGAAGTCCTGGGAAGAGCGCATGTCTGATGGAAGCATGAAGCAGGCATCTCAGAGATCCATGGCGTTTGGAAACTACTGTGACGGAGGCCGCAGATGCAGCTGATTCAGCCCTCATACATTCTTCTTACTGGGTCATTAGTGGACTGCTGCTCGCAGGCGGTACAGTCCTTGTGGAAAGCATATCTTCAGGGGCCAAGACCTGCTCGGAGAGCTGCAGGAGAAGATTGTGAGCCAGGGCACAGTGGAAGAGGATTGAAATATTCCTTTGGTCTATGGGAAAAGTTAGTGGTTGAAGAGCTGATATCCAGATCTTATGGATTATCCATCACATTCTGCCTTCTGCTTCCTTGATGGCCTCCAGTATCAGTTTGTATACATGACCTAAGACGTTCAGCAAACACAGAAAAACCACCAACATCCTCAAGCAGGCAAACAAACAATAATCAAGGCCAAAGCCATTAGATCTGTAAATAGAGATCAACCTGCTGACTGTTGGAACTGTAGTAGGGAAAAGCGGGAGTGGCAGCAGGATCAATGAGGTCCCACAGAGGAAAGAGGGAGCGTGGGAGAATGCACTGAGAAGCAGACAGTGGCAAAGAAACAGTGTGCGCCTATCGAGCGATAAAAGTGAAATGATACAGAAACATGCAGCACACTTCACTTGATTACAGCCCTCAAGAACTATACACATGCATAACTTCAAATGTAATTTTTAGCATAAACAAATTCTCCAGTTACGGTAAAACAACAATAGGTGTGCTAAGATCCGTAGTGCTCATTAAACAATTAACATTTACTTCAACACAACAACATTTAAAATATTATGATCAGAGTATCTTCATTGATAAGGTGTAAATATGTAATATTGGTTGGAACAGCGGTAAGATCGTCCATTAACAAACGCACCTCCTGTCAGGACTGTGATACCGAATAATATTCCTTCCCTGTGTATAATTTACCTGGTGTGGTTAATGCATCGTCTCCCATTAGCCTTCATTTTTCCCAAAACGTTGTTACAAGAGGTTCGGAACTGATGAAAATACTGTATAAACTTAAGGATGGTTCTAATGGAATGCCTCAGTGCTTTTTTAGGTCTAGCTTGAAGCGCAGCTGTCTGCTGACCTATTGTTACCAATACTGTTTCTTCACTGCAGCATGCTTCACAAAAATATTTTGGAAGGTGTGAGAAGTTGGCCTGGTATATGCTGTCCACTAATTAAAGTGGGCACCTTGCACCAGTCCAAATGACCCTTATGATGTAGGAGGTCAAAGATGACCTTTAGAAAGCTATCCTAGTGGTAGCTGTGGAGAGCAGCCTTCAGGCTTAATCTTGAAGGAATGTAAAGCCGCTTGTTTTACCAGAATATCACCTCCTGAATGACTAAATGAAGGAGAGCCACACAGTAGTTATATAAAAATATGTATTTATTAATATAACACTCTACTATCCTCTACACGGGGATAGAACACAAAGCACACAATACGAGATTAATAGAACAGTTGTAAGTAGCACAATACACAGTGGGCTCCACGGGGAGACCAAACCATATACTAAAATAGTGGTATACCAGTCACGACTGAGATCAAGACAAGGTCTGGAGCACGTAGAAGCGCTGGGACCCCAAGGAACCACCCAAGGTGAGTAGACAGGGACCCCACGGAGGCCGGGTGCAGTGTGGGAACACGACCGCGGGCTCCGTACAACTCTATGGGGAAGTCGCGGTTACACTTTTAAAGTTGAAGGACCCTTCTAGGATGACTTCGAGCAAACCTGTTGGAACTTAAGAATTGAAGAGCCCAGCAGATATGCACTGAAATGATACTTTCATTGAAGAATAATGTAGTGTCTACCACACTCTGGAATTGCTGTATTGTTATACCGACAAAATACCAATAAACAAAGTTTAAAAAAAAAAAGAATTGAAGAGCCACCCCACCCGTGGATACCGTAGTACCCGAGTTACCTATCCCAGAGGAGCCGGGTGCATAGGTCTGAAGTGGCGTCGGAAATTGCCGTCGTTCTCAATGGAGAGCTGCAAAGAAGTACTGCTGCCGTGAAGGTGAAAAGGGTCCGGTGGAATCCAAGCCTGGATTCGGGGAAGATGGAACCTGAAAGCAGAGGGGACAGAGTCTGGGTCACTTCAGAGTGACCAGGGGCTCAGTAGACGAATGCCCACCGATGTCTGGTGCTTCAGGTGCGAAGAAGGGATGCTTGACTCTGCAGCCACGAGGACCAGGAGGCTTCGAGGACGACCAGGAGCCGGAGGTGAGCTGTCCCACGAAGGATGTCGAGTGCTGAGGGGCCAGTGTCCGGCTGGAGCACCAACAAGCCTTGGCAAAAGCAACCCACGCAGGAAGGTCAAGCAGGTTACGGTGTGGACCAGCAAGGTCCAGGGGACTCACCAAGCAATGAGGAGTCAGGGCACGTCTGGAGCAACCAGGAAAGCCCAACAGAAATTAAGATGACCCTCAGGAGGACCCACAGGCCGAATGACCAGGAGTCACGAGGGGACCTCGAGCAAGATTACAAAGTTCCAGCCCACGGAGCACTCGGTGCGAGGAGGCCGGAGTTCTTTGGTGCAAATACTGCTCAGGGTCAGGACTACACGGAGTCCCATGCACAAGCTCGAGAATTGCCAACAAGCATATGCACTTGCAAAAGGACGCGGTGCACAGGGGTTCGGGTCACGCAGTCCCCACGAGGGATACTGGCCTCAAACTTGGTGAGTGGGCAGATCTACCGCAGAGACCTTCGGAAACCCACCTCCTGTGTTGCTGAAATCTTCGGAGTCCGCAGGAGCTCAGGAGCAGCAGACCGGTCAGTTGCGCTTAGGTGCCTGCGAAGCAGGGGAGTGTCTCCCTCACTTCAAGGGAGATTCTTCAGTTGTCTTTGGTGCACCACAGGTCCTGCTCGGAGCCTGTATGGAGCACGGGCACGAACCGAGCTTCGGACGGAAAGGGGGACAAAGTCGAGCCCAGTCGAGGTCCAGTGAAGTCCAGAGTGTCCAGACGGTCGAAGGTCAGTGGTTTCTTCTTGTAGAATCTGGTCCACGTAAAATCCAAAGTCTTACAGCCAGGTAAGCCCTTTTGTACTCACGGGAGAGGGTTGGACAGATTCAGGGGACCCTCCTAAGGGAGGGTCAGGACAGAGGGGTAGTTACACCCATGTCCTTTGTCCAGTTTCGTGCCAGAGCAGGAGCCAATGGCTCCCAGAACTGGTTTGAACTGGACTATGCACAGGGACACCAAATGTGCCCCAGATGCAGACTTTCAGGCACTCTCAGAGTGCACCCACCCAGCCCCAATACACTAAACCCTGTCTGGGAGGTGGTCACACCTCCCTGTGACAGGATGCCTATTGTGCTGCCTTCCTCTGCTCGAGCTTGGCTCAGCAGCAGGAGGGCAGAAATGTGTCTCTGGTCGGTAGCATCCATTTTGTGCTGTCCGGGTAGAGAAGGCTGGCACCGGTTAGACCAGTGACCCCGCGAAGGTCGGTTCTGAAGGGTGGAATCATACCTCCCACACCAGTTACTGGTGTGGAGGTATGATTCCAAGGTGTTTGATACCAAACACGATATGTTTCTATGCAGACGTTTGAGATAGCATTTACCGCGAGGTTATAATGCACCTCTACCTATATGTCCGGCTGAGTCACAGACAACCCGGGAGAATGGTCTCCGAAGGCTGCAGAGGGGCTCTGCTCATGCAGGGGCACCCTCTCACTAAAAACCCAGCACCCTGCCTTCAGGATTGATAAGGCCTGCTATAGGGGTGACTTATAAGTTTTAAGTGTAGTGACCTATAGATATAGTGAACCTATATCTAAAGTAAGTGGTGCAAGCACCATCTTGCACAGGCTGCTGCAGCAGACCTGGAGTTCCATTTTGCATGGCCTCTCATGGGTGGCATAATACATGCTTCAGCCCATGGGAGGTCTCTGGGGTACCTATGCCCTGGGTACATGGGTACCATATACAAGGGACTAATAAGGGTACCCCAGTATCCAATCTGGAGTGTACCAAAGTACATGTATGTCAATTTAAGGGAGAAAGCAGATAGACTGGGGTCCTGATTAGCAGGATCCCAGTCAGTCCAGTCAAAAACCAGCAAAACACCAGGCAAAAAGTGGGGGTAACCATGTAGTCAGATCCTACCTTCCTACAGAAGGGACTCAAAATGCAAGCCAGACTTATTAACTGTGTAACTTAACACTTGCTGACTATATGTCAAGGGCCCTCCCGGCCTTAATGTTAGTAGGCTTTCCAAGTTAAGGATCAAAATGAGAAGAGCATAAAGAATTTTCCACAGATGCTATGAAGTTCAAACTATAGATAATACGGATAATGACCACTGTATAAATACAGATGCAGAGGAGAAATACATTAACATTAAGAAATATTCCAATTACCAATTCTGAAAGTCTTTCAATTTCTCCCTCTCTTGCAGCTCTTAAGAGCATTTCTTCAAGCTTTCTCTCCCTTGTTCGTTCTGCAGCTGTTAAAGAAATGAAAAGGTGCAGTTAGGACTCCTGACCCACATACATCTTGAGTTTGTAAAATCTTGAGATAACGGACACAACGTTTATCAAAAGGTCAGGTGGTCTTGGTGCCGAGTCTGGTGGCTCAGTGGACTAATGTGCCCACTGCAGGGACCTGTGTTCGACCTCATGGTCACAGGTTCAAATCCCAGCGGGTCCACTCAGCCTTTCATCTATCTGAGGCCGATAAAATGAGCACCATTGAGTCGGGTAACAAACATCTGTTATTTAGCGCCAAGATGCCTACGGGTGACGTGCGCTTTACAAATATATGCTATGTTATTGCAGATACTGCTAAACGATTAACTGTTTCATTGACTAATTCTGTCCCTGGCAGTGTTAAAATGTATTTCTCCCTCTTCAGGTGTGTGACAAAATGGAATTATCTCTAATATGCTGTGGGCTGGTACAAAAGGCACAATCCAGAAGAGCCCCAGGGGCAGGATCCGCTGTGAACGTCCCGAGGAGCAACAGAAGCAAAACGGAAGCCGTTGTGCAGGGTTTTGTGACAAAAGTGTACCAGTAGGCAGTATATAATCTACTCCGAGCAGGATACAAATTTACTCTGAGCCGGTACAGTAGAGGAGAGCTTAGGGAGGCTGCGAGGTCAGGAAGAGGTAGGGTAGCCAAGAGCATTCACTGAAGCAGGCCGTTGCATGCAGCTTCCGCTTAGGCACTTAGAGGATCTAGTGTTTGCAACAAGTCTAACAGCCCCTTCTACAGTAGCTCTCAGTGCTTCTCGAAACTAGTGGCCACAGTGCCCTGATGCAGATGGGGCGGTGTGAGATCAGAGCAGAGCACATACTGTCATGATTGGAAGTCTTAAACACTTACTGGCATCCAGTAAAATAACTAACAGAAGTGTGCTATATCTGGGACTAAGCTCCTGAAGAGCCCAGAACCGAGGCATTATCAGCAAAAATAGTCTTTAACAACATCATGCAATCTCACAACACAAAACACTTGAATCCCTGGGCTAGGGGCCTGTTTCAAACAATCTTACAATAAGCTGAGGAGCTGGTGGGAAGAAGGCTTTAAGTTTAAGGGATCACAAGAGTGTGCATTATAGTGCTTTTAGGATTACAGGGGACCACAAACATTAGTACGTTTGAGAAAAACATTTATGCCTAAGAAAATTATTTATTTGCATTTTAAAATAGTGCAAACCAGCTCCAAGAGTTGTGTCACTAAATTAAAAAAGAGTGAATTGTAGGATGTTTATACGAATTTACAAAATATACAATAGTGAAAAGCACAACCTAGAATAAAGACAACCACAGGATAAAAGAAACAGGATACATACAACAGAGTAGACTTGAACTCTTCTTTCAAAACCTCATAGGATTGATTTATCCTGATTGGAGAGCTTGGAGCATTCTTGGTGCATTCCCCGAGAAGGACTGCATTGAAGTTCATGGTTTTCTCAAGGCTGAAGAGGAGCTTAAGAGGGCTAGAGGGAGGACCGTCTATAATCAATTTCATAGACATATTTCAGTGCATATAGTTAAGTGCTTTATGAGTAATACAGACCAATTTGAATATATGGTTTCAATTGGAAACAATTTAAGGATGATCAGGACTGATGTGTAGTGCTCAAACGTTTGATTCCTGGAACCAACCTAACTACGGAATGTATGGCCGTCTTAAGAGGAGCAAGGAGAATCTTGGGTATACCCAGAGTAAACAGTTCCCATGATCTAGCCTTGATAAGACAAGGTACCCGTACCACTGTTTTAAGGTAACCTTCGAAAACAGGGTTTTGCCCGTGAGTGAAGTCCAAATATGTTGCACACTATTACTTATGGAGTTGATGTGTGCATGTACGTTCAGATCTTCATCAAGTATAAAGGCTGATGGGGGGCGTGGCCGAGCCGGCGACCAAGATGGCTGCCTGACCCGAAAGCTCCGGAGCCATCGCGACTTAAAATACACCCACCGGCGCATATGTGCTGTACGGCGGCTATCAGTGGCATGCTGGAGGCGCTTATGATGTGAGGAGTCCCTGGCCCCAACAACGTCTGAAGGTGCCCGGGTTGCGGAGATCCGGGCGCTGCGTTGCCGAGCCTGACGCGGACCTTGGAGGCCCGAGTCGACAGGGGACTCGGGTGAGCCTGAGGGCGGGGCTCGGTGCGCACGAACGCACTGGATAGCCTCGGGCGCCTAGCAGCTCTCTCGACTGCAGCGCTGGCTGCAAAGTGAACCCGGCTACCCCACCTCGGCTATCGGCGCCTTCGCCCTGAGAGCGGCGGGAGGCGCGATCCAGCAGAATGACGACTGGGGCGACACCTTACTGCTCGACGTGATGGCGGTAAGAGCTGAAGCGCGGAGGGCGTGTAATAGCACAGAGAACTGAAGCATGAACTGCTCTGCAGAGCCCGGCTATTTCGTGCATAATGCTGCCTCTGAACCACGCACAAGGAGAGTGCTGAGGTCTATGTAAAACACCCCAGACACCGGAATCCCCTTTCAGCATACTTGCGCACACATGCTGAACTTTAACACGCCTGGTTGCCTCACTGGATGAATGCTGGTTGATCAGATGCCGGGCCAGGAATTTCATTACAATAAGGCATTTAACCTACTCAATTGCCCCGCACGCCATCTTCGGTACCTTGAATACCATTCTCATAGAACTCATTTGGGGTATGGGCCGTCGGAGAGTGAGTCTCCAGAAATTGCAATTAGAATCCCATAAGGGAGGGCTGGGAATTCCCGATTTTAGGGCATACTATTATGCCTGCCAATTACAATGGCTGTCCTACTGGACAGCGGGCCGGAACTTACAAGAAATTGGATATACGCCCAGGAATATTGATCGAGGTACACTCCACTCCTTAATTCTACCAAAAGCCAAAATTCCGGCGGAGGGGCCCACACTGCTCAAGACTGCATTGCAATGTTGGAAGAAAGCTCTGCTGTACACTTCCGGAGCAACCCCATACGCATCCAACGTCCCTTTGCTGGGCATTCCAGTCCCCGGGGGTGGACTCACGATGGCCAGGCTGCGGGCTTGGACTGATGCGGGCGTTGAGACAGTCGGGTCTTTCTTTGGAGATGGTGTCCTCCTTGATCACGACACATTTATACAGACCACTGGCGCACCGGAACGCCTATACTTAGTGCATGCAGCAGTATCACACTATATTAAAGAAACCTGGGCGCCACGACGCACGGAACCCCCACAACATAAACTGGTTCATTTATTATATTACATGGGAGAAGGAGGCCACTTGGTTAAATGGCTGTATACAGGTATTAGGGCGCAAGCCTCGATTGAACTCACTACACTTAGAGCGAAGTGGGCAGAAGATACAACCACAGAACTCACCGATAAAGCCTGGGAGAGCATGCTCGAACATCCTAAGAGGGTATCCCGTAACGCTAAACTTAAATTTATTCAAACAATGGTTTTACACAGATCTTACCTAACCCCCAAGAGGATACACCGAATGTTCCCAGAGGCCCAACACTGCTGCCCTAGATGCCGGGGTGATGAGGCGGACTTCACTCATATGCTATGGGCGTGTCCACGTCTTCATGTTTACTGGAGCAGAATCCGGCATTCTTTGGGAGAGGTCACACACCTCACAGTTCAGGACAATATCCTGGAATGTCTCATGGGGCTCCGCAAGCGCACCACGGCGCTCAAGGTGCAGTTGCGGTTCTTAGACCTGGCCCTCATACTGGCCGTGAGAGCCATCACCATGAGATGGAAATCCCCTAGATGTCCCTCGTTGATTCAATGGCAGGAAGACGTGATGCAATGGGGCAGTGCCGAAAGCGCTGCACTAAGAAGAGAAGAGGCGAGGGGGGCACGGAAACATCCCATCTCTATGAACTGGGACGTTATGATGGAAAACTTTAAACAGTGAGATCTTATGCCTGCACAAGATACCCCCACCCAATAATACACTTACACTTTACAAGCAAAGCGCGTCATGAATAGTCACTGGTCCGAGTGAGGATACAACCGAACACGGATAGCACAGGGTCAGTATTACTATATTGTTTGTACTGATAGGCCGTTAATCATACGAATACCAGCAGACCAGGAGGGAGGGTGGTGGGTAGGGGGAAGGTATTAAAAGTTAAGTTTTGTATTGTTTTAACATATTCAATGCAGCTATTTGGAAGCAATGATGTACCTCATGTATGCATAATCCTCGGAGGACTGTAGTAATGGAGATTTAGCACGAAACAATTAGACCCGAAACAGTATAACATGTATATAGATATATCGTGTATAAATTGAGGATTCAACAAAAGTTTAAAATGCCATAAGTACTAATTATGCTGTATTGTACTGTCGATGAGGTAATCAATAAAGTATGTTTAAAAAAACAAAAAAAACAAAAAAAAAAACTACTCAATTGCGACCTCTGCGTACAATCTACACCCAATTGCGACGCTGCAAGAACCTGGTCTCATAGAATGCTTTCTGGCACAGACTGCCATCCACGACACACATAGAAGACCCCGTAGCAGGCGACGCTTTCCCGGTGCCTCTCTCTTATCAGGATTTCATGATGGGCCGCACAGATCCCAAGCGGCAGCAATTAACCTTCGAGGGGGGGCAAGAACCCCAGGCGAGAGGAAACCGGTGGCGCCGCCGAACACGAACAGGGGCAGCTTGAGGGTGCGGCAGCCATTATGGCTGAACTCAGGGCGGGGTTTCAATCTATTGACGCCCGGACACTCTCACCGGTCGCCTTGATGATATCAATGGTCGCTTGGATGCCCAGGATGCCCGGATTGGAAAAACAGAGCAGCGAATATCTGAACTGGAGGACACTCGTCCCTCAATCCAGAAGAGGTTGGACAGGACAGAAGGCCTCCTCAAACAACTCGCAATGAAGGCAGAAGACTTAGAAGCGCGTTCACGCAGAAATAACCTGCGCGTAGCTGGTACTGAGGAATCGACCAACACAGGCCCCACGTCCAGTTTTATTGAATCCATACTGGTCGACCGGTTCGGGAGGGACTCCTCTGCCACATTCGCAGTTGAGCGGGCGCATCGGACACTGGGTCCCCCGCCGCCACCTGGGGCGACCCCTAGAATAATCATCGCTAAACTCCTCAATTACAATGACCGAGATACTGCGCTCCGTCTATCCAGAGAGCGCGGTTCGCTTACTTATCAGGGCTCCACTATCTCACTGTATCCTGACTTTACGCCCTTAGTATAAGAAGCTCGCCGCAAATACACCGACGTGAAACGGCTGTTTCAGAAGGCAAACATTAGATATGCAATGCTGTACCCAGCCAGACTCCGTGTGCAGATTGGGACCAAATCGCAAATATTTGACACGCCGGACGCAGCGGCCAAGTTTTGGAAACACCATCAGCAGACGGCGCAGCGACAAGAAAAAGATGGACGACTCAACACTGACGATTGATGGCCTTAGATATTCGTTGATGTGACATATCCCTGGACCTTTGCTTACGCTATCAACCTGATGGCGCAGTGACCGCCTTAACTGCACTCATGTCTGCAAGATTGTATGGGATAAGACGATTCTTGCCATATCACCTCTTTACGCTCCAGATGCAGTGACCATATTTTGGGAACATCAGCGGCAGCCGGTGCAGCGACTAGAAACTGTCAGATGGCTAGATCCTGATGGGTGGCGATCTTTGTACTCCGGCGGGGTGCCACGTCTTTGGAGCAAGGCCAACATTGATAAACTGATGGTGCATTGATCATTTTAAGAGTGTTGGGATAGTCAACTGTTTTATATGTTGTAAACCTGGGATCGCCATGTCACCTCTTTATTTCAGCAACACAATCCTAGACTCGAGCCACGTTGCCGGACTGGGTGGGCATATATACTACACTGCATATCCGAAAACGAGATGGCTCCGTTAGAGCGTTACCACTCCCCTCAGGATGACTTCCTGTTCTTTTCCCTTTCCTTCTCTCCCCCCCCCCGCTTTCTCCCCCTTCCCCATGTTCTTCGTTACCTATTTGGGATTCACCGGGTGCCGCATATCTGAGTATCCGATGGGGGTGGGGTTAAAATGGGGTTTTCGTTTTAGCTTGTTAGTTTTTAGTTGTTTAGTTTGTCTGGAGCACAACACGATACACAGCATGACTAGTAGCAGTCTAATTCTACCAGTTCCCTCCAACAGATCACCGTTGGTTAAATGATTGCAAGGTAAATGACCACCACTGGATTGCACCTTAAATGTTTATCTTGGAATGTAAGAGGGCTCTCGTGCCCAAAAAAAGAGTAGACAGGTATTGGCCTATTTAGCTAGGTACTCCATTCAGATCGCCTTCCTCCAGGAGAGACACTACGCGCCACACACTACACATGGTTTCGCAGCGACATGGGGGCGGAATCGGTTCTTTTCTTGTTATAGTACATATTCACGGGGGTATGCATTTTAGTACACCGCTCTCTTCCATTCCAGACCATATCGGTGGTAACGGATCCAGAAGGCAGATTCCTATTGGTACAGGGCTCCCTTGTGGGAATGCCAGTGTTGCTAGCTAACATATACGCTCAAAATACTGACATCTGATTTTTTCTCCACAATAGCTATGCACATTGACCGACTAAACTCGGATACTATATTAATGGGCGGGGATTCAAAGAAAAGAACAGGTAGTAGTGTTCCCTATGAGGGAAATAACTGCACATCCAATAAGTACACGTATTTCAAAGCATCAGTAATTTGCGTGAGATATTTTGTAAGTGTTGCTAAATTGGCAACCAGGTGCTAAATCAGCTTCAAACACCTACTACCTAGAGGTGTCAACTGCACATTAAGAATTAACATGCATATAACTAAACACAACAAAAGAAGCTACTAACAGCACACCTTTTTAATATGAATATATTAATTATCCAGAAATAGTACTGGTCCTAAGTTAAATCAATTAATAACAAAGTTAATCATGCACAATGAGGACGATAAGGAAAGATCCAATATAATCAAATTAATCCAGTAAGATCATCCGTGGAGATTTCTTTTATCCTTTATTAATGTCCAAAGATTAAAAATTCCCAGCCCCCGATTAGCCGACACGTGTTTCGTCTGTACTCAGACTTTTTCAAGGCAAAAAAAGGGAATCTTGACAATCTGTAGTCCGAGAGCGAGTCCGTCCCTGCAACGCATCAACTGTGAAAATTCGGTATCCAAGTGAGGATATCACGATATATAACGGTCAAAACACAAGTAAGTATCTTTGCCACACCGGACATCCGACAATTTAATGGGATCCCAGAGAAACGGAGCTGTAAAGAGCACTAGTGTTACCCGTAAAGTGAGCTCCAATTGCTTAAGTGAATCCGGCGATATCCATATAGTATTGGTGCACACTGCACGAGTGGCAAACGATAGAAAAATGTAACAGCATCCCGCGACCACTTACACGTGTGCGTCCGGACGGATTACTCGCTCTTGGAGGGGTTACTTACCAGGGTTGTGCCCCATGGTATCCAGGGGAGATTGATGTACCTTGGATTGCTGTTACATTTTTCTATTGTTTGCCACTCATGCAGTGTGGACCAATACTATATGGATATCGCCGTATTCACTTAAGCAATTGGAGCTCAGTTTACGGGTAACACTAGTGCTCTTTACAGCTCCGTTTCTCTGGGATCCCATTAAATTGTCGGATGTCAGGTGTGGCAAAGAGACTTACTTGTGTGTTTTGACCATTATATATCGGGATATCCTCACTTGGATACCGAATTTTCACAGTTGATGCGTTGCAGGGACGGACTCGCTCTCGGACTACAGATTGTCAAGATTCCCTTTTTTTGCCTTGAAAAAGTCTGAGTACAGACAAACACATGACGGCTAATCGTGTGCTGGGAATTTTTAATCTTTGGACATTAATAAAGGATAAAAGAAATCTCCACGGATGATCTTACTGGATTAATTTGATTATATTGGATCTTTCCTTATCGTCCTCATTGTGCATGATTAACTTTGTTATTAATTGATTTAACTTAGGACCAGTACTATTTCTGGATAATTAATATATTCATATTAAAAAGGTGTGCTGTTAGTAGCTTCTTTTGTTGTGTTTAATGGGCGGGGATTTCAACCTCACATTAGATCCTACCACTGATACTGGGCCTGGGCGTGTTACAAAACCGGAAGCGACAAAAGACCTTCTTACTCTACTGCAGGCAGCACTACTGGCTGACCCCTGGTGTATCAACTATCCTGGATCTCGAAACTACTCCTTTTATTCTGCCCCGCATGGTACTTGGCCCTGAATCGACCATTGGTACCTCACACCGCAGCTACTTCTCAAAGTACAGAAAGTTGAATATTTGCCCCGCACCCGCTCGGATCATTCCCCGGTGATATTGGAGGTCATTTTCCCTTCGATCCCCAGGCAGCGCCCCTTATGGAGGTTTCCCACAAATGCGCTACTAGATTCAGTATTTCGCAGTGAAGTAGGGGACGCAATTACAGAATTCTTTGAATTGAATGCTGGCACTGTAGACTCCCAGCTTGTGCTCTGGGACGCCTTTAAGGCTTTTATCCGGGGTGTCTGCATCTGGAAGCACGCTGGTGTGTTGAGCTCTATACGTAGAGAGCTGAAAAAAATAGAACAGAAACTAAGGGACATTGAGATTGCCATGCAAGGCACCCCGTCCTTAGCAACGCTTCGGGACCGTTCCAACCTAATGACTGAATTCACTGACGCCGCTGCCCGGGAGGTCAAGTACATTGGAAAGTACGCTAGGGCCCGGACGTACGGGTAAGGGGAGAGACCCGGCAGGACACTTGCTCATCTCCTTCGCCCGCAGTCCCCATCGACATTTGTGACCCAATTAGACACTGACGCAGGTGACTCACTAATGAAGGGAGCTGACATTAGTACAGCTTTTCTTGAGTATTATACCAATTTATATCAGACGAAATGCCCACCCACTGGGCAGGCCCTTAATGAATATTTACAGGAGATTGCTATGGTCTGGCTTGAAGAGGGACAGCGTGATTTCCTGGCCTCCCCAATCGATGAAGATGAGATCAAACAGGCAATAAAAGACCTTGCCAGCAGCCGTGCCCCAGGGTCTGACGGACTTTCATAAAGCTTATCAACACAAACTCGCTCCCCGCCTCCTGGAGGTGTATGATGAGGCGCTGCAGAGCGGATCACTCTCACCAACAATGCACAAAGCTATTGTCACACTATTACTTAAACCTGACAAATCTCCCCTCAAATGTCAGTCCTACAGGCCATTATCACTATTTAACCACGACTATAAAATCCCCGCAAAAATACTTGCCACTCGGCTGGCGTTACTAGTCGACACCACCTTATGCCCATACCAGGCCCGTTTTATCCCAGGACGGTCTACAACATTGAATCTACGCGCCGTCTTCTCGGTGATAAATCAAATGGAACCCACCTTGCCGGCTGCAGCAGTGATGCTGGACGCCGAGAAGGCTTTTGACTCTTTGGAGTGGTCTTTTCTGTATGCTGTAATGCAAAAATTGGGTATCCCCATTGGTTTTTTAAATCTTGTTCGACTACTATACTCTAATCCGGTGGCGCGACTGAAAATAAATGGTCTGATTACGCCCCAGTTTGCTCTAACATGAGGCACCAGGCAGGGGTGTCCACTTTACCCCTGCTATTTATTATAGCTATGGACCCACTTGCCAGGCACATTCAGGAACGGCATTTGCACCGTGGATTGCAGTTGCATACAGGCCCACTTATCGCATAATTTTACGCAGATGATGTGATGCTGTTTGTGCGCAACCCTATTGATAACCTTCCTCCTCTCCTTAGAGAGGTGGTCCGCTTTGGGGTACACTCGGGCTTGGTCATAAACTGGACCAAGTCTGAAATATTTCCATTGACCTTGGCCACTAAGCCTAGAAACCTTGAGTTCCCCCTGCGGTGGTGCACTAATCCTCCTAAGTACCTGGGCATCTATTTACATTGTGACGCCCCTGAGGTCATCCATTTAAATTATGGACCCGCTATCGACCGCCTCGAGACACAAATCAATAAATGGACGAAACTTCTTCTTTCCATTGCTGGCAGGGTTGCTATTATAAAAATGGTGGTGCTACCACGATTTCTATATCTTTTTTTTTTAAATATCCCCATCCCACTCACGGTGAATTTTTTTTAGCACACTCCGATCACTCCTGATACATCTTATTTGGGCGGGTAAACAACCGCGAGTAAACTGGGCCACATTAACTATTCCATTTGAAAGGGGGGGCTTCGGGGTCCCTGACTTCTACCTCTACTACCTGGTGGCCCAAGTTCACTTTACGTATTACTGGTACCACCCAGAAGCCCCACTGCAATATCTGAAGGCTGACAGATCGCAGATTTATCCCCAGCCCTTATCGACAGTCCTGCCTCAAGGCCTTCCGAGATGCCCTACAGAAATCCAAACAGTATCCACGACCTGCTGTCAGGTTGTCAGTAGCGCAAGAAGGAATTCAAAAGGTAAACGCCACTGACCTCTGCGTAGCGGCCAGCAGGAACGATGGATGGTAGAGTGGCCTCCCTCCTTCCCTGAGCACTATCCCCCACAATGCGACACTTATGCACTATGGAAAAGAGCACCCCGGGGAAAAGGGAAGAGGATAAAACAACAAAGAATCACTGTGGGGAATAACGTCTGCTTCCTAGGTCTTAGAACACCCTCTCTCTGTTGGTAGCACTGTATAAACACAAAGAGAGAGAGATATGAGAAAGCGCACAGGGAAACAAACATACAAAACAAACTAAGGTTTTAGCACTATGTCACACACTCACATGGAGCCCAAAACAGCAATCCTCCAGAAGCAGACGAGGCAAATCGCCCTCCTATGTCCCCACAGTATTGTTCCAGTGAAATAGGCGTGCACCAATAGTGCATAGGCAACGTAAGTCCTCTTATGAATTTAGAGCCATTCACCGCTGTTAATTTCACAGCGGAAAAGACCTGATCACCAGAGTGCCCTGGTCACTGTAATGTTTTATGCAAAAAGGAAACGGTTTCCTGTGTCCCCAATGGCAGGATATGCGGAAACACGGTTAAATGAAACCAGAAGCTTAGTAACTGAAAGAAAGTAAGTAGTTGGAGAGGGGAGCGCACCAGCGCGTCTCCCTCTCAGTTTCCGATACCTGAAAAGCCCCGGAGAATTCAGCCTCGTCAGCTAGAGTCTGGAAATGAGCACACGAGTGCTCCAACGGTCTTTAGAATTCCTCGGCAGCTAGGAGTCTGGAAATGAGCACACGAGTGCTCCGACGGTCTTTAGAATTCCTCGGCAGCTAGGAGTCTGGAAATGAGCACACGAGTGCTCCGACGGTTTTCAGAAATCCTCGGGGATAATGCAACGCCTGGTAACGCTGCTCGGACGGTCCTCCAGCGGGGAATACCTTCCGCTTCAAAGGAGCTTGTCAGATTGTCAAGCACCTACCTCCTATAGAGGCGGTGCTTATATACAAAGGGGGCGATTCTTGGCCATGACGGTTCCGATTTTCTTTACCGTGCCCCATTGCCCTCTGGGACATGTAGTGTATTGGGCTCCTGTGACAGGCAAACCGGCGCCCACGCATACAGGGAAGAATTGTATGGCGCGTGTGTACCCTATCCGTCCTTCCCCTATGTTTACGGAGGGTAATCGCGACACCTGCTGGGCATGGACCAAGTTGTGGAGATATCTGCAATACAAGTCCCTTTACTCACCGCACTTACCGTTGGCAGATAACCCGTGGATCCCCCCTACCTTGGAAAGGCTCACTAAAAAAACACTACTTAAACATAGACTCCTCAAAGTAGGCGACTTGTTCCATGACTCTAGACCTTGTTCGACTGCCGACCTACCTACTCGCGGAGCCGCCACACACATGGATAATTTTTTGCTTCATAGACTCCGTGGCTCTTTATTGAAAATTTTGCCAGAAACCACAACTGAACCGGATGACTTTCACCCACTCACACTTGTCATAAATTCGCCTGATAATACTCATCTAGTGTCACGTCTTTATCACCGGTCGCTCTCCCTTCCTCCTCCTGTGGGTACTAAAGCCCGCTTAGCCTGGGAGCAGGATTTTAATATCACTATTACAGATGACATATGGCGTTACTGTTGTACACAGACGTGTTACGTCTCCAATAACTACAGACACAAATTATTACACTTCAAATATATTCATAGAGTGTACGTAACCCCAAAACGGTTATTCAAAATTAATCCAACTGTATCAAACACGTGTATGAGATGTGGCACTCCAGAAGCAGATTTTTCACACCTCGCATGGCACTGTTCACCTGTCTACGCATACTGGGAAGATATCTTTCGACAGCTGTCCATCATGGTGGAGCAAACTATACAACCCAGACCGATGATGGCCCTTTTGGGGTATGTCAAGCCACTCAAGAGAAGTATTAGAAGATTCTCTACAATAGCTTTATTGATAGCTACACAACAGGTCTCATTACATTGGGTTAGGGCACAGGTACCATCGGTGCGGGCATGGCTTCGAGACCTCAATTACTGTGATACTATGAGTGACACATATGCCACACTACTGCCTATCACTTCCAGCGCCTGCGATATTTGGCAACCACTTAAGGCTTATTTACAGACACACTCCCTAGACAATGACTGAGATGGGTGAACACACGCATAGGCAGTACAAGATCGTCGATGTCCCCGTGGAATAGGCGCAAGATGAATGACCCACGTTACGAGAGATGTCCAAATATGTGTTAAGGTAAAGATATTACGACTGACTACCGGGATATTGCTGTACTGTAATTAATGCTAGATCTTCTTTTTGTTAATTGCTACTTTGTTTTTTGGTTTTTGTATTCATTGGAAGAGAATGTTCACTATCTGACATAATGATACAGCAGGTCCGGCATTTATGGACTGCTTGCTTCTGAATATATGCTTGGTTGTACTGTCTCTTAAAAAATGCAATAAAAAGAATTAAAAAAAAAAAAAAAAAAGTATAAAGGCTGATGAATTAGCACATTCAGTAATGGCTGATTTATAATCCATCATGTTGATAGAATTAAACAAGCATTGCATTAGAATGAAAAACTACGTTTGGGTGTGCAGAATTAACAAACTGCGTTTTGTGTGGCTTTTACTTGAGATAATTCACCATCTATTACTAAATGTCTTAAAGAAAGCCCAGCTTTGCAAGGAATGTCCTCCAGGGAGGAAACTATCAAGTACAGTGGGGTATCATCAGTCTAAAGATGGTATGAAAAGTTTACGAGTCTAAATACAAAAAAAAGTGCAAAATATTTTCACACGAGATGCCAGACTCTGCTGTTGTGAATATATACCCAAAGTCTAACCTCAGTTACTCAAATGGGCAGCTTGATGGGATTTCAAGCTGAATGTAGAGCCATCTGCCCTCTGCCTTTTACAGAATCTTTTTCAGTTTTCTGCAGTCCTTGATGTCGCAATAGATTGAGCATTTAAATATAGGGCCTTATTCATCAAGGTAATTTCAGTTGTAGACACAAGTTTATGGATGAAATTACCCTTTTTAAGTCTTTCAAGAAGCCACTAAGGGATTCCTGGTGGGTGTAAATGCATGTATTGGTGTGAAGTTTCCTTCCACAAGTGTGGAGAAATCCACAGTAGTAGATCCCGCTCAAGGGTGGGAAGTGGCTGTTCCAAGGCATGGTGTGCCGTGGAAGTTTGGGAACACCCACAAATATGTCCATTTGTTTGAGTTTCCAAAGTCCTCTTTGGCTCCTTTCAACCCTGGAGGTTAGCAGAGATTTGTTCCAGCCAAGGGCTGGAGTATCTCCCCTTCAAAATGTAAAGGGGAATGGATAGCCCCCCAATTTGCTGGGGTGCAGGGTAAGGACTTTCTCCACGGTGGGAGAAATGTTTTCCCCATGGAGAAACAAAAATATGCATTTGCACCGGAGGCTCCATTATCAGAAGTACACTGGAAACCTGCATCTGCACAACCTTTCTGTGGAGGTTTATGAATATCAAAACCAGCAAGGGTGAGCTCCGGTGGAGATGCAAATCTACCCCATTAGGATTATGAGTTTGTTTTTTCACCAATAGACGCGTAGGTTAGTGCTGTTTTTGATTAGTTGTTAGAGTCTGTCTGAAGCAGAGTTGTGCATTGGAGGCACTGACATAAACCTTAAAAAACTTAACCTAACTTTTAATCACAATATACCGCAAATTGACTCAAAATGGTTACACAAGGTAAAAGTCTCTTTGAAATTATTAAAAATCATGAGGCATCAAAAGCCTCTTTCTATGGGTGAAGAAATTGTAAATATTTACTTTTTACTTGGATTTGTGCAGATTTGGAACGTTTACCGAACCTTATGTTTGTTTGCTATATTTACATGCATCTTTACATGATTTAGTGTACTATTTACATATTTCTTTATTCTAAAAAAAAGTGTACTTTAAAGAGGTAAACGTGCTTCTAAGTAGTTCTACATGTTTATGTAATCCAATTGCTTTGTTGCTCTATGACCTACAAAACATTTCCTTATCTAAAAAATATTTATATTATTGTTAATTAATTAATCAGAATAAAAGAAGAAATCCATAAAAAATATTTTAGTGTCTAAGAAGCGTATCAAGGCGTTTTAGGCAAAAATTCAAAGGTAGAGTAGGTGATGGACTAGAAGACTGAGGTAACCCTTGCTGAAGATAAGGATTAGACAGAGTGAACTTTTTTTTTCTTTACAGTGTGAGAACAGAGACACTTAAGGACTACACCATTCAGTCTGATTCGGTCCTTAAGGATTTTTAGGAGAGTGAAAACTTCACTGGTTCAGACGCCACTGAGAATTGATAGATAATCAGAAAGGAGGAGAGACAGTTGTTGTGTGTACAGGAATTTCTCAATTATTTGAAGTAAAGCAGATGCAATGCCGTATCGTGACCTAAAACCACATTGAGAGCAGTCTCAATGTTTTTCCAGCTAAACCATTCCACACCCTCAAGGACTTTAGCAAGGAGTGGATCCATGAAATGAGTGGAAGATCCAAGTCTAAATACAGTATTAGTCAGCTGAGTTTGAGTAGTCTCTCTGAAGGTCATCAATACATCAGTGAATTTCTGAATTGGCATGCACTTTGCTGGATCACAGATTGCAGAAGCGAAAGAATTTTCAACCTACTGCATTTTCACATCACGTTTTGATTTGGTTTTGCTGACACATCAAGAGTATTCATTATCTACTTAAAGATTTTTTCAAAACGTTTTTTGCGGGGGCTTTTGTTTTGCTAGGTTTAGGCTATATTTGAATGTCTTGACTGGCTCAAAGATGTGTGTGTTTTTTTAAGTCCAAGTAGAGGAGCTGTGGCACATTGCTTAGTGTTTTTGTGGGCCCCAGGGGAGGGACTTTGGCACCTTAGGACTCACTCTATTCATTCAGCTTTTTTGAATACCACATGATAGATCTGTTACTATGTCTTATTAGCTCTAAGGGCCATCTCATTCAAGGCAGATGTTCATAACTCCCCATGCATGGTGCTGATCACACAATGTAGTTGGTAGCTATGTCATCCATATGATTAGCAACAGGTCTGTGCATAAAGAACATGCTGTTGCACCTTTCTCTTGCATTGTGTGTGATGGTCGGAGAAGCTGTGCTTTCTTTGAAGACATCCATTGCTCCTGCATGGCGGTGTTCAGGGTTTTCAATAGCTTTACGACCACCTGCTGCCTTCTAAGTTTTATTCTCCACTGGGAAGCGGTGGCACAGGAATTAGACAGGGTCTTCATAGACTGACCTAAAAGGGCAAAGTTTTCTCACAGGAAAATTAAATTCCATGTGAACTCTCATGAAAATAGAGAGTGGGGTCTTGTGGGAGAATGACTGAAGCAGGAGGAAAAAAAACTGTCCATTCGTGGTGATCAGGGTTTCTGTTGTGACTTGACTTGGTCTGCTCAGCTTCTGTGATGAGAAGGCCAGACACCGTACTGGCAGATGGGAGTTGTCATGTTCTGCTATGGCTGCAGGCATTGCTTGCTCCTACCTGCTGTTTCTTTCTGCTGGGCACCAGAGTAAAGTTTCATATGCCTCTTGCTGTCAGACCCATTCCCTCTCAGTGTAGTGATCACGTTCTATCTGGGACCAATCACAGCCTACTTGGTTTTGACACAGGAATAAAAATATGTTTAGCAACAGCATGAAAGATTTACTAAACGCACTGGACTCTCATGGATAAATGAACACTTACACTAAAAAAAGACAAAAAATGTAGGCAATTAGAAGAGGCAGAGGCCACAGGTGCCAAACTCGCCTACAATATTTTTGACAACGTATTAAACCTAAAATATCTTACTACAAGACATATCTCGCAGAGAAACTCAAGAAGAAACACCTTCGGACAAAATGAGCATAGAATTCACAACATGAAAACACTAACAGTGGACAGCGTAGATGACCATACTGAAATAAAGTTCTCGCTAAAGCAATGAAAAATGGCAGAGCCTACGGACCACAAAGCTAGAAGATAGCCAAAAATGATCTTGCTGCAAAAATAATAAGATTATAGAGGTCCAAATTACCATACTACGTAAGGTCTTCTTAGACATCCTGCCAGTTCCCTTGAAAGAGTACCTCAAAGAGACTGCATATATCCTGCATATCAGCAAAAGCATAAGTTGGCTTCAGATATGATCACCTGGGTGAACAGTTTTAGGATAAAAAAAACAAAAAAACAATCACGCAGAATATTTATAAGCTACCCTAGGAAAAAGAAAGCACATGTGGGGCATGAAATCTCATTTACAAGAGGATTCTATCGTAGAGACTTACCCTATACTTTATTCCTCACAGTTAATTAAGAGAAAGCGTACCATCATGTGCTGAAGCTCCAACAATACAGGGCACAGAAAATACAGATTAGAGAGATGCAGAACATGATAAACCTGTGTAACCCTACAGATCCATCTGGTCCCAACTCTGTGGTAGGTGACAATATGATCAAATGCAGGCTCAGCCAAGGAGGATGCCAAAAACTGTATACCAAGAACAAACATTAACTGAGTATGTGAAAACAAGGTCTAACTTACCAGTGGTTATATACCGACAAGTATAATTGTTCGTAGAAAGAATGCAGGTTATTTAGTAAATAGGCAGATTTTCAAGTGCTGCAAGTTTTTTCTTGTCAAATGATTTTTAAATACATATTACTGGTTTCTGCGATTCAGATTTTATAGCATCATAAGAACTGACTGGCAACAAAAGTGGACCAAATGTTGGGGGTCTCTGCTTTTCTGGCTGAACAGCTGGACAAGTTCTTTGTGTCGGCACTGGGCGAGGGTAATGAAGAGTAATCCTATTTTCTAGATTGCCAAGCCTACAGTTTAGGAATAGAATACTCTACAGAGGGATGTGGTGATAAGGCTTCTTCCAATAATATTTTTTTTTAAGTGGGTAGAGACAGTTTAGACATGGGAGAAAAACAGAAAATGGAATGATGTTAAATATACCTCATTGAAGGGTTGACAAAACTGTGTTCTTATATGTCAACATAGCTGTGACAGAACAAATCAAATCAATTATTTTATGTGTAACAGTTGATGGGGAAGAAGAGACATTTGAGTAAAGAAAATAGATGCTAGAGAGAAGGCTAGTAAATGTGGCTTAATGATTTCCCTGAGTGAAGAATGTTAGCTAGGTGGTGGGGAGCACGAGGAGGTCATAAAAGAAAATATTACTATGCGTTTATTTGTTATGGTCATGATAGATGTACAGCAATGAAACTAACTAAAAACTAGTAACAAAAAAACATCAATATGGACGATAATCGAATTAAAACTGTCTTGCTTAATGTAAATGGGCTGGCAAATAAGTGAAAGAATAAGTAAATTTTTGCCTATATACAAAAGTCTAAGTCCCAAGTAAAAATGTTTCAGTAAACACATTTTATAAAAGAAAGGGTTAGAGTTAGCAGTATACATAGATTCAAGAGGCCTTTCTTTCTTGCCGGCTCTGTTTCAAGACCCTAAATGGCAACAAGTAAATAGAAATGAGAGGGACCCGGTGGTTAGACGACTAGTGCTTTCAGCCCTCATGAATAATAGTCCTCCAACATTGGTGTCCTTCTATGGGTCTGAAAGCGAGCCTGCTGCTGTTTCAGATCACACAATTGCGACCACTAAATTCAGTATCGGTAATGCATCTCACAAATCTGGCTGGTGCACTGGAGGCCTTACAATATTTGGTCTGAACAAGATAGCAGCTTTAAGTAATATTACAAAATCCCATAAAGGCCCTTTTTTAAAATAAAAGTTGGATCAGCCAATTAAGGTATTTTCTACAAATGTAAAAAGAGCACTCTACTTGGAATATGTCTCTCTTATAATTCACGTGAAAGCTGGACAATGGAACTCCGAAAATTGTTGGATTTCACTATAAACAAAACAAAATTCGACCGATTAACTCACAGAGGCTTTCATTCATTAGAGCAATCCAGGACAATGTAAGGTTCAAAGCCTTTCTCTACCGCAGCAAGTCCGGAACACTTGAGTTATAATCCCAAAGTTTCTGGCCGAGTCCTGGATATTCGGGGTGGATGGGTCGGAGGCTTCATGTTCTCTTTGTCTCCTCCCTGTTAGCAACAACATGTAGCATATGAGGGCCCTGCAATGTAACCTGAAATACCACTGGGCCCAGCATCAAGGCTGCCTCTCTAACTTCATCCCAGTCTTGTGGGGACGGCCCAAGATCTGCAATGGTGGATGATCAACCCCAATTTGTTCTGCGGCAGACCACTCTCCCCTTCCCATGCTCACAGCACTGACTGATGTATCATTACTGGACTGGAGTGTCATCTAGGAGAGGTGGATATCAGGGCTCTGCTCTCTAGCAGAGCTCCACAACAACCTATTGGAGACTAAGAGTATTTATTTGGCCCTGAAGGCTTTCCTTCGGTCCATCAAGGGGAGGCTGGTGCAGGTTCCCACAGACTAAACCATCAACATATGATACGGCAATAAGCAGGACGGTGTAGGGTTCTTGGTCCTCTGCCAGGTGTCTGGAGCACCGGGGCATCCTTCTTGTTGGCAACCACCTAGCAGGGCACCTGAATGCCAGTGTGGATGAACCGAGCAGACAGTCTGGCCGATCACGAGTGGAGTTTACATCCAGAGGTGGCCAGGACATCTTCCACCAGTGGGCGGGAACTCTGGCTAGATCTTTCCGCATTCCACCGGAAACAGAACAAGAGACTCATTTATGCCTTCAATAGATTCCCTCTCCTGCTGCAGCAGATCAAGACCGACAGGGCCCAAGTCAACCTTGTGGCCCCAGATTAATCCAGTAGTGTGTAGTACCCAGAGCGCCTGTGCATGAGAATTGTCTCCTATTAGGCTACCATTTCAGGAGGACCACCTGTCTCAGCAACAGAAAAGGCTTCTCCAACCGAATCTACACAATGGCACATCCATTTATGGAGATCTCGTGGCTGCAATTGACTGCATTTGATTTGCTACCTGAAGTGGTGGATGTCATCCTCGCCACTAGGCATCCCTCCATAAAATCCATTTACGCAGGGACAAATTTGTAACCTGGTGCCCAACACTGACCCTTTACCAGAAGCTGCTGCAAGTCTTTTTGTTTGTTTTGTCTTTAGCTAAGCAAGATTTTGCAGGGGGGACATTAAAAGGTTATCCGTCAGCCCTGTCTGCATTTGCCGGACCAGTCATCCTTTAAATCACTAGCTATGATATAAAAATACAAATATATGGTCGGCGCCAGTAAGTAGTTATAGTTAGGGCCTAGTTTCCATAGAAAAGCGTTATTTGTTTTGGAATAATTTTGGTGCCGTTTGACGAATCTTCATGAAATGTTCTAAACTAGTACACCAATCACTTCATTCTGGAAAGTTTCAGGGTGATTCGTCAAACGGCAGCCGAGAAAAGCAGGTGGTCCTAAAACGCGTTTTCCCCATACAATTTCCCATAGGGATTTTAGACACGACTACAGCAAGAACAGCTGAACGGAATTACACTAAATTTGGCAGACAGCTAGCTCTTGGTCCAGAAAAATCTCTTTTTGAAATTTGGGGTAAATCCGTTAAGTTGTTTTGGAGTTATTTAAGAAAGAAAAAAAAGAATTAAAAAATGTAGGTTATTAAAGATTTATATACATCTACTGATGCGAAGAAATTCTAAATTGTGCTATATATACAGGACCTATTCAACGCTCATTAAAAATAAGATGAAATGAAATAACATGACAGGGTTGGTGTCAAGATACTGAGTCAAGCCCAAGTGGGCCTAAATCAAGGGGAACAGCATTTCTTTCAGCTGCCCCCTTATATAGTTTTTTTTAATTAATTTCCACAACACCGCCCAAGATCACTCCAATTATTGATGATACAAAAGGCTCAAGCGTAAATATATATCTCTATTACCACCTAAAAGATATATCAAAAACATGCATGCCATGTCGGTTTCATGTTATTATTAAGTGGCAATTTGGATCTCTATGGGAATTAATGTAACCGAAAATAGAACAAAACTAAACAAATACGAAACATTCAGCCCTGGTGGGCATTGTTTTGCTTTCAACCAGTTACTTGAGCCTCTATAATGTATTATCATGCAAGTGAACATAATATTCTACCATATTAACATATTGCAATATTTGTAATCAAATTCACCAACTCAAAATTACTTTCAATACATTCTAAAAACCAATTCATCTTCCACTTATTGCTGAATGTCCTGTGGCCCATGAACACTGAAGAGAGCCAACTCAAGTAAAAAAAAAAATTTTTAAAAAGCAACGTGCATGCCCTACACCCATGCTAACTAAATTTATTAAAATACTTATCTTGCCTCCATGTTCTCTGAGAGAGACTTCGCTATGAACGTGTTCACAGATCTTGCTCCATGTGTAGACCACTTGGTATTAAGTTCTAAGATGAACCGGCATTCGATCCGCCTCAATGATTTCACCCCAACACATGTTGATAGGAATTGCATCTATGACCGAATAGATAAGGCCACTGGTATCACTTTGGTGTTGTTCCTCAAAGTGTCTAGCTAAAAGGTAGGCTTTATCCATGTGTTTAATGGCTCGTGAGTGCTGCAAAATTCTTTTATGTACTGGGAGTGTCATGCTGCCTAAATATGTTAATTTGTAGGGGCACTGTGGAATGCAGACTGCGTGGTCTGTTTTGTAATGCTAATTACCATATATGCGTTTACTCTTTTTGCAAATGGGGACTTGTATTTTTTGGTATTAATACCATGCTGGCAAGTTTTACATCTGCTGCATTTCCTTAATCCCAAGGTGCGGCCCACCCAAGTGGACTTGTCTCAGGACTACTTTCGACTAGATCTTACCTCTTTGCTTTGGTTTTCTAAAGGTCACAGCAGGTCTACAGGGGGGAACCTTTCGCAGTATCGGGTCTTTTTTATGAGATGCCAATGTTTCTGTATACTGGATCTCATAGTACCCTCGTTTGTTATAAGTTAAAAGCCTGAAGTGTGGATCTATTTTGGCTTCTTTGGTAGTTTGATTTTTGGTGGTCTTTCTCAAAGAGCAACTGCTCCCTTGGTTTAGACTTGGAATTTCTCTTTGCTTCCTCCATACACATCATGGAGTAGCCCCTAGCTTGAAATCTCCTTGACAGGTTCTTTAGTGCTATATCTTCATCGCTGGCCTCACTACAAATGTGTCTCACACATAGACTTTTCCCATAGAGGATACTATTGACCAAATTACAGGGAAGGAAACTGGATGCATGAACGACAGTGTTCCCAAAGATGGGTTTCCTAAAACGTTGTGTCCAATCTTTTATTTTTCACATACACTGTGAGATCTAGGAAATTAACCTCTGTAATGCCAATAGTGCTTGTGAAGTATAAATTATGCTAGTTTATCTCAATCTTACTCAAGAATACTTTGGCGCTTTCCTCCATGCCCTTCCACACAAGAAAGAAGTCATCAATGTACCTGCTCCAATGTATTATATGCTCTGACCAGGCCTGGGGATGTTTGGTCTGGATCACCTGCTCCTCCCACAAGCCCATAAGCAAATTAGCATAGCTGGGGTCAAAGCAGGTGCCATAGCCGTACTGTGGATCTGGTGGAACAACTCTGTTCTAGAGAAAGAAACTGCACTCCAAGCATCTCTGGATCATTTTGACTACCATTTCTGTGCGTTTCCATAGTTTCAAGGGTCTAGCACCTAGGAAATGTTGCACTGCCTTAGGCCCTTCTATAAGCTGCAAGCTGATGTATAGCATTGCTACATCAATGGTTATTAAAATGTAGTCATCCTTCCAGGGTAAATCATAAATTTTTCTAAGAAAATAACCAGTGTACAGAATGTAAGATGGCAGGGAGTTCATATTTGTGTAGAAAAAGTCTACATATTTTTAAATGTTCTCGAAAGCACTTCCCACGAAAAAACTGGCCGTCCTGGGGGATTATCACTGTCTTTATGTACTTTGGGGATTAAATACAGTACAGGTGTTTTAGGATAGTCCACCCTGAGGAATTGATATTCATTATGACTTACAAGTCCTTGGTCGCGCCAGTCCATCAGTTTGTGGTTATACTCTGCCTGCGCCCGTTTCATGCATGACATGGGGGACTCTGGGATAACATTTTTCATTATTCAATTGCTTGTATGCCTCTGTGATCTAATTTTCTCTCGACCAAAGAACTAGGTTTCCTCCCTTGTCAGAATTTCTGATTATGCATTCTGGTTTGATTTCAGTTTCTCAATTAAGGTAAAGTACTTCTTTCGGCAGTTCTGTTGGGTTGCCTCTTGATTATGTTGATGTACAGCTGTTTCAACTCTTGGATTACCAAATCGCTACAGATGTCTAAGGCGTCTTTGGTCACCGTTGGTATAAATTTTAACTTCAATCTGAATTCAGTCGGTGCATCACCATAGATGTCAATACCTTGATCAATATTGATCATGTTTACCATAATTACTTCATTAAGACCTATGTTCTCGTTCTCTAGTTCTTGAAGAGTTACCATCAGATTCATATCGGCCACTTGCAACGAGTGCTGGGTGCTTTCCAATAATTGAGCTGCATTCGTCCTCTTCGGTTGGACTATAAAAAACTTTTTAAGCTTCATTGATCTAACGAATTTGAAGAGGTCTATCCTGGTTTGGGTATGTTGCATATTCTGTACAGGGCAGTATGACAGTCCTAATTTAAGGTTTGTTTCTTCTTCTAATGTTAACTGAATACCAGTTAAATTGATGATTGTATGATTACTGTCATTTAATATTGCTGGTGTTATTTCTTGCCTCATCTCGTCGATTTCCCCTGCCTTGATTTGTTTTTTCTGGCGCTGCGCTTTAAGAACTAGAGAACGAGAACATCGTGTTTATTTAATTACCTGTATATGTGAACGTCAATATGTGCGTTCGACTAAAAGAGCTCTGAAAGAAAGATGGAAGGAACATCTGGGGACTATTAAACATGTAGACTCAAGATCTCCTATAGCTGCTCATTTTGCAAATACACATGAGTGATGTCATCAGTGGTGTAATGTGCGAGGTCATAAGCAGTGCATTGCGGGGGCATAAGTTATAGTTAGCTCAGGTGACTATAACAGCTAAATTTCACTGGTTTTGTATGGGTGAAATCTGAGCCTAACTATAACGTCCATGTAACCTTTGGGTTTTTCTGTGAATTTCTATGGTGTTTTAACTAGTATTCGTGTTTGCAGAGTGGTGGTGAAAGGGGGTGGTACCTACAACCAGCTCTCAGGAATCCTCCTGTAATGGACTTACTGGAGGTAACAGGAGGGCTTCTTGGCCCCCAAGGTCCCTCAGCAGCCAAGGGGACTTCATCCCCCAACCAGCAGTGTGCCAGGAGGCGAGTTTGAAGAGTGGTGGAGAAAGGGGGCGTACCCTCCAAAGTTCTCTCAGCAATCCCACTGTGTGGGACTTACTGGAGGTAACAGGAGGGGTAGTTGCACCCAAGAACCCTCTGGAGGAAGGGGACTTCATCCCCCCCCCCCTCCTGTAAAAGACGTGCGGAAGCCCGTGTGTCTGTCTTTTTTTTTTTTTTTTAAATCTTGCAGCGGGTCCAGCTGTGAATTTGCAGCAAACTTGAATTAAAAAATTTTTTTTAACCCCCGGCAGAGTTTCTGTTGGACCCCCCCCACACCATATCTGGGGGGGGGAGGGGGGGTCAGGATACTCCTACCATGCCCCCTTTTCTTTATTTTTTTGTGGGACTCAGCTTCAAGCCAAGTCCCACGATGGCTGCCAACACTTCCTGGTTGAAGTGTTGGCAGCCAATCAAATTTGTGTAGGATCCTCGAGTTCACTGCAAGGAGTCGCGTCCCCAGATATCTATATTTTTTCAACTTAACAATCTCTGAAACTACTGAACGGATTTACACCAAATCACAACAAGCATTGGCAATGCATCGGTTTCGCCGATGTAATAAATAAAGAGCTGTTTTCATCAATCATCGTTGGCACAAGGAAAGAGCTCCCTGACCGATAACACAGGAGTGAAGAGGATTTGGCGCAGTGGCAAGAGCTGCTGACTTGCGAGCTGGGGTTGCCGGCTCGAGCCCCGGCAGCACCGCACAACATCCTGTGATTCTATGCAAATCATTTAATCTGTCCGGTGATAAATTGTCACATAAATATGCTGCTAGCGTAAAAGGCAATACTTTATGAAAATATAGTTTCACCAAAGCGGATGTTAACAGTATTTCGGCGGCGGGAAACTGATAGGAGAAGCAGACAAGGAACAAGCATTGGTAAGTGGAGGAAAATATGCTACAGCCAATAGAAATGGAGGAAAGGTAAGTGGCACGCACAGGAACCAATGGAAAGCCAGGAAAGAGAGGAGGCGGGATATAAGCCCCTTTTAAGTTTACATTGAAAACAATAGATTTCTCAAGCACAGCGCAAGTGCTGTGCAGGCGAAACCTAAAAAGCACGCTTTCTGGATCAACATCTAGCTTTCTGACAAATTTGGTGTCATTCCGTTCAGTGGTTTGGGCTGTAGTAGTGTTCAAAAAATGAAAAATTCCCATAGACATAACATGGGGAAAACACGATTTGGAGCCCCCCTTTGACGGAATCAGCCCGAAACTTTTAACACAGCAGCTGAACCAAAAAGGGGAAGTGTTTTGAAAATTTCATGAAGATTGCTCAAGCGGCGCCAAAGTTATTGGCAAAACAAAAAAAACGCTTTTCCTATGGAAACTTTAATCCCAACTATAACTCGCCAGTAGAATAAATGTATATATATATATTAGTTTGAGCTCCTTCCACAAATAATACATGGATTTCTGTGAGAACATGCAAATCACAAGTTACTGAGGCGATGTCTGGAGTGTAGCAAACCACCATATTAATTTCAGGTAACTCTTAGCCCAATAAGAAGGGTAAGCGTCTAGTACTTCTGTGGATAATGAAGGTTAACATTTCTCAGACATAATTCAGAAAGGAACTATAAAGTATGGTCAGGACATGGGAGAACATGAACCTATGCTTGGCGCTATCATACGCTCTCATTTTCTTTAAATAAACAAAGACATGCCAATTAGTATAAGTATGACATATCTGACCAGGCGCACATACATCCAGAAAATGTCATGCTGCATGCCTAGTGCTGATCAGTAAGTACATATAGAACTTGAGTTTTGTATTGCCTGCTGCCATTTATGTCTGGAAAAGTAAAGTATACACAAATTAAAATCTTTTCAAGCTCCTTAATTAAATAATACCTTCAAGCATGCTGCTGATTTCCGGATCCTTTGAGACATTTTTTGCAGTCTGTCCATCCCCATTAATGATGGCTGTATCAGCATCAAACTGCAAAAGCAACAATACCAGCTCCTACAAAAAAAAAAATGAAACAAAAAGGACAATACATCTATTGTACTTTCAGCAGTATAGTTGTTAATGAGGCTACACAAATATGAACTCCCTGCCAAAACAGGCAAAATGTTCAGTTTATCATAAAGTTCAATCTTTAACAAACATCAGTCTGATTAAATCTTTAGCATTCACCATTAATGAATAAGCAACATACCCAAACACCTCCTGATCCTACGAAGAAAACCTAATATTTAGGATTATTACACTGAGGAAATACTTTAAAAACATCACATTAACTCTGCATTCAACAATGAATTATGAACAGCTTAAAGATCAGTCTGCATAGTTGTTTGACAGGGAATCGACAAAGTATATTCAGCCTCTATCACAAAGGAAACCAGTACTTCACCCATGAACCCCCTACTTTTAAAAATTTTTTTTTTTTTTAAAGAGAAATGTACAATAACAAGGGAGGAAATGATTGGCAGCATCCACAGCCAGTATGAATTTCCACTTATTCACTGCTAAAAGATCGGGGCTAGCATTTCCAAAACCCCAGCTGCCAGTGCAGCCATTCTTGCCAAGCTGATCTCAGACCACCTAGAGTCTTACAAAGCCCGGGGGCTCTAATGGCTACCATCATGAGGAAAGGGCATTCATCCCCATTATAAGGATGAGGAGTTTTCTGTACTATCCATAGAGGAATACTAGGAGGATCAATTTGGCGACCCAAACCCTAGTACGGAAGACTGCTCCCTGTCCTTTACCCAAGGGAAAGCACGGTAATTCAAGGGGTGACTCTTTTTACAAGGTAAGATGTGGTCATCATTCCATCCTAAGGGCAGAGAGACTTGGTGAACACTTCTCCAGCTACACCCACCTATGGAGCAAGCGATATAGCTGCAGATGGGGACAAAGGCAATGGGCCTTTCCTCTATATTCAACAAAGCTCAGACAAATGATATGTGATCACCAGCATTCTGGAAAGGATAAAATACATTTGCCAAGCTTGCTCTAGCCCAGGGCATCACCAGGTAACCCTTTATTTCAAGGCATTTCGCTTATATGTTCATTGTTGATTAGCAAAGACTTCCTGGAGGGGAAAGAGCATTACAGGTGGGTGATATTTGAGGAGTGTTTCAGACTTGAAATTTAGAAAAAAGCCAACGAAAAGGCTGGACTCCACATATGATATTTCCATCAGGCCCATGGTGGAAAGAAAGGCATTGGCAACCTTGTCAGAAAAGGGGTGGCAAAAGCAAGCAGTAAAACCTGCCGACACCAAGATCAGCAGACAGAGCAGATATTATCAAATTCATTAATTCATTATGGAGTCTGGATGCTCTAGTGAGAACATGATCCCTCTTTTCCCTTCATTTTGATCATCTTTGAAACCACTTTGTGTATGAATGTGGACTCTCAAGCTTCGCACAAGGTCCCCATTGCCCCTCCGTGATTTGGGCGGCTGTGGTAAAAAGGCACTTTCAGGGGTTACTCTGCATAAAAAGCAAGAATCAAAGTAAATGCAAAGGGCTCAACGAGAGGGTTACATTTATTGAGCCAAGATCTCCAATATATTGCAGACATTGAGACCTTGACCAGGGATACCTGATGGAGCAGGGTTTTGAGAAAATAAAACCTGCTCGGATGAACTCCTTGGTAACATTTACTAACAGTGTGCGGTGAAACTAACATGCGAAAACACGGGGAAATGCTTATGTGCATGCGTGCACTAATACGTGGACTAATGCATGAAAGACTAGGCCGCATTCGCAATCTGCTTAAAAATGAAAATAATAATGCTGCTTTCTGCACGGAAAGGCTTTGTTAGACAAATAACGTGGGATAGTGCAAATGGTGGGCGGTAAAACAGTGAGTATTATATTTCATGAAATTAATAATGTTGTGTTTTATTCATCGTAGTGATGCTTGCATGGGCCTACAACGTTGCTTGACGAGTTGGGGGTTAAAAAGAAAGCTAATAAATAAACTGAAAATCGAGCTCTGAGAGAGAATGGAGAAGGCAATGGTTGATGACCTTCGAGAATTTATTGTGTGTCTGCCAAGTAACGGAAGGATGGCCGTGGGACCAAGTGGAAAGGTACAAACTTCTTCCGCGGAAGCTGTAGAGGCGGACAATGAAAATGTAGAGATTTGTAACATGTTACTAGTTGGAGGAAGTGTGTATTCATGAAACATGGATTACGTATTGTTGGGAATGTAAAACAAAGAATGCTGTGAAAACATGGACGTGACTATGGTGGTGTGATAGACACCCCCTAAACTGACCAATGAGAGACCAAGTTTCTGAAAATGTTGCTACAATGGTGGGTTGGACATGAAGGTTTTTAGAGTATAACTGGGGTGTCTGGGGGTGTTAAGCGCGCGCCTTTGAAGAAACTAGAGAGGAGAGATCGTCGCTGTCCGTCGGTTTGCTGTATGCAGATAGAGGTCTACCTGTTTCTTGTTCCTGGCCTACTCTTTGTGCCCTGAACTTTCTCCGGGAACCCCCATCTATTCTCATGGCCAGGGGGGAGATTTTTCCACTACTAAGGTTAGTATAGCTAAAAACTGTATTTGCATAATTTGTAAATGTATATTTGTCTCTGAAACTTTTGTCTCTTCATCTATCCACTCCTTCATTGCATTCTGTTCATTGTGATTTGAGTTTGACACCTTTTGCTTTGATAAAATGTTCTCCCTCTGTGATTTATGCATTGTTTGCCTTGTAAAACTGTACAGTATGAGCATTTACCTTCACATTATTTGCGATAAATATTATTAACCTTATGGGGCGTGGCCTAGCGAGCTAAGATGGCGGTCGCACCTTGAGTGTGCTCCCGGACCCCTCCGCTATCCGGCCGTAATCTGCCCGTCCTATAACCCATCTAATGCTGAAACCCGGCGATATCCACCGCCGAGGCATGCCCTGACGAGACTCCTGGCTGGGTGGACCTGAGACACCAGGAGCACACCACAATCCGACCTGTCCGGCCGGTGCTCACTTCCAACATGGCAGCTATTTGATACCTGCGGCCTTGAGCGGCGCTGTCCAGGCCTCTGTCGAGCTGTTGGCCTGGGGGAGCCATAGAGACCGAGAGACCTTGTGGGGACGAGAGCGGTCCCAGCACCGCCGGCCTCCTCCCTCCCTGGCAAAGCTGAACTCTCCGCCGAATCCAGCCCGCCGTGATCGTGATTAACGCCGCTGGCGCGAAAATTGCTCCCGGCCCCCTGCCTCGGCGGGGACACCCGCATCTGTGTCTGGCTTCCCCGTGGCGCTGCTGCGGTTTCGGCCGTGCCATCGGGCGGCAGGACTCTGAGGTAGTGGACTGGGGGCCGGTGGCGTGTGGGACCTGGGCACGGAGCACCGGCCTGCGGGGTGACCTGAAACCCTCCCCCTCCTCCTCCCGTACCTGCTGAGGTTGGCCCCGAGAGAGGCGCTGTCCCTGCCGCCCTCCGGTGCGGCGATCCTGCGGCTGCATTCGGCTCCAGGCGACATTGAGGTGGTGGCGGCCGTTGCATCGTGCGGCGAGAAGCGGGAGCTGGCTGCGGGAGATCCCTTGGCTGCAGCGTACCCCTCTGGAGGTGGAGACCCAGTGATCAGCTGACTACAGAGCGGTGAGTCCGGGCGCCGGGGAGGGCTAGAAGCTGAGGACCGAGACCACGTGCGCCCGGCCTGCGCCCGGCCTGCTTGGGTGAATTGGGTGCTGCTCTGTGTGGTCCGGCCCGCTGTCTTGGCCTGCTGCGTCTCCCTGCCCCGCCTGCAGTGCGTCGGGCCTCCGTGGCCCCGGCGCCCACCCCGCGATCAAGCTCCAGCGGCTCCCTGCTCCTGAGGACTGTTTCTCTCCTCCTCCTTCCTCCTTGCCTGGAGGGGCCGCTGCTGCCACCGGGGCCGCCCCATTGGTGAGTAGAGGTGTCTGGGTCCCCCTGTGAGGGTAACGACAGCAGCCACACTCCGGCCCTCTGCAGCGCTGCCGTGAAATCGGCCGCCATACCGGGCGGTGGGGGGCGACGGACCTGTTGTGGTGGCAAATCCTGGAGATGACGCTGCTGCACTGAGAGGTGGGATCCGGCGTTTGGCAGCCTCCAGACCGGGACCTGCTAGGGGAGCCTCCTGTGCGCCTGATACGCTGTGCAGCCTGGGCCCTGTGCGGTGCTGGACCGGCGGGCCTGCTACTCCCCTTACCCCGCTGCGGCGGGCCCTGTCTTCTGGGCTCTGGACTCCTCCCTGCCAGCTTGCGATCTGTTGCGGTGGGCCTACTGGATCGGAGCCTCCCCGTGACATACATCCTACATATCAGTGCTCCGTCCTGGGGAACCGGTGGCACAGAGAAGGTTGGTCTCCCCTTGATCGGCATTACCGCACTTACTGACACTGTGGCCCCTCTGCTGGAGAGGCCTCGCTGGCAGATCGGGGAGGGACACCGTTGTGCTACCCCCCGCCACGGTCGTGGCCCGGGAGGGTCCAGGTGGCGGCAACTACCGTGGGGCGTGACGACTGGCACAACATTCCTCCGACTCTGAATTGACCTGCAGGAGCCGGGTGCGGTCTGGGGTCTCCCGCTCCGGAGGATTTAGTACCTGCCTTGGGGCCTCGCCGGGGGTGGCTGCACCGCCTCGCGGGTCGACTGGTGTTGGGACCCACGGCTCTGGGTCCTGCCTGTGCCTCTTGCCCCGGGTCGGGGGCCACGAAGACGCTCTACGGCACTCTCTGAACTCGGACCCGCGGAGTGCCGATCATGGGTCGCGACAAAGTGGCCAAGACCCCGGCCACCCAGACTAAAATGGACCGTTTTACCACCACAGACGCCGGGGCGGTTGGAGGACCCATCGACAAAGACGCCCCACCGGCCGCTGACCTGACTACCATACTCCAGGCCATACATGCCTCACAGTCCTCTGTGGAGGGGAAAATTGCAGAGGTCCGAGTAGACATTACCCTCATCCGGCAAGACATGCGAAATGCGGTGACCCGAATCACGGAGACGGAGTCCCGCATCTCCATGGTGGAGGATGACGTCCACCAACTCAAGGAACAGGTCAGCCGTCTCCAATCTCACACCCAGGAGCTTCATCGGCGAGCGGAAGACGCTGAAAACAGAGCCCGCCGTAACAACCTCCGCCTAGTGGGATTCCCGGAGGGAGCGGAGCAGGGTCGCCCAGCGGACTTCGTGGAAAAATGGCTTCGCTCCTGGGTCACCAAAGGCTCGTTATCCCCATGGTTCGCGATCGAACGAGCGCACCGCTCCCTTGCTCCCAGGCCGCCGCCGGGGCAGCCCCCAGACCTATCATCATGCGAATCCTTAATTTTAAAGACCGTGATTCCATCTTGGCTGAGGCCCGCAAACAGCAGGGTCTTCGATACGACAACCACACGATTATGGTCTTCCCCGATTACACCCGAGAGGTCCAGAGTCAACGCCGATCGTTTGGGGAAGTTAAGCAAAAGTTGCGTGCCCTTAACGTCCAGTACAGGCTCCTTTTCCCAGCATGTCTGCGAGTGGTTTTCTCCAACAAGACCCTCTTCTTTGACACCCCGGAGGAGGCATGGACCTGGGCCACGGAGGAACACTCCCTGAGAGCCGCCGACCATCCATCCGCGCCGGGTGGGCTGACCCGGGGATCCGGCAATCGAGAGGCTCCTGGCCCCCGGCCCCAGCGCACTCGCAGACGCAGAGGTCAGAGAAGGGCCCGCTCTGATTCCCCACCGGGCCCCTCCCGACAACCAACTCCGCTACCTGGAGGGCCTTCCGGTCTGAGGCGGTCAGGATCCTCGGGACACTTGGACCCTGGAGGCTCCTCGCCCCGACCTTCATCGCTGGACCTTCCGGACACTGAACTGTCACGTAGCCCACTGCTCCTCAGAGACCCCACATGAGCGCGTCTCTGCCCGCCGGGCCTGGCTCCGCGGCCGGAGACGGCAGCTCGACTAGTCAATGCTACAACCTCAGACGGACTTAAATACGCACATCCTGCAATGAGGAGGGGTCCTCCATGTTTCCCAGTCCCGAACGTTTTAGTTTGGTCTTTGTTGTTTTCCAATGTTAGGGCGACAGATGCTTCCGTTCCTGAAGTATAGGATGGGGGTTGGGTTCGGGTGGGGGGACAGTTGTCCCGGGTTCTATGTTGTTTTTGTCTTTTGTTTTTCTCATACCAGCACTTCTGCCTCATCCTGTCACAGATATACAATGACAGACCTTCTCCCTCAGTGTCCTACACTTCACGCGCGTCCACTGCTACGCTCCCTGTTCATATGGGGCACTCCATCACTAAACCTGCCTCTCAGGTCTAACAGCACTTCACGTTGTGTCATGGAACGTAAACGGTCTCCTTGTCAAAGTTAAACGCACAGCGGCCCTGCGCTATGCACAGCGCCATAGGGTAGACATATTGCTGCTTCAGGAGACCCACCTAGTGGGCCACCGCTGCCCCTTCCTTGCGCGTTATGGCTATAGCGGGGTTTGGCACGCAGGTTTTACCCGGGGATCCCGAGGGGTGGCAGTCCTGCTGCGCCGCGCTCTGCCCTTTGTTGAGCGTAAAGCAATCCACGATCCGGGCGGTTGCTTTCTCATTCTGGAAGGGAGCATTGGGACCCAGGCCCTGAATTTGATAACGGTGTATGCTCCCCCTCTCTGCTGTCCTCCACGCTCCGGCGCCTCACTCCACTTATAGCCGCCCTGCCTCCGGGGACCACTGTGGTGGGGGAGACTTTAACGCAGTCATGGCCCCAGCTTTTGACTCCGATGCGACCCCTTCTATCTCTCGGGTTTCCCAATCCACAATCTTCTCGAACTGGGCTGCGAATCTGGGACTTAGTGATGCATGGCGCCTCTGGCATCCGAACACTGCTATGTTCACTCACACTTCGGCCGCCCACCACACACAAGCCAGACTAGACTGTTTCTCCCGGCCCTAGAATGTCGATCGATCCAAGCCATCACTATCCTTCCCAGAGGCCTTTCGGACCATTCCCCAGTATCTATGCAGCTGGGTAGCCTCCCGGCCTCTTCACGACCGATTTAGCGGCTCAATGCCTGGTTTCTCCAGGATGAAGACTTCAAGAAACATGTAGGGCTTGAGCTCCATCATTACTTCGCGGATAATCAAGGATCGGTTTCGTCCCCTGGTACCTTGTGGGAAGCCGCCAAGGCAACCATTCGCGGTTTCGCCAAAGGCCAACTCAAAATCCAACGCACGAAGCAGGAGGCCCGGCTCTCACTCCTAGAGGCCCAAGCAATCAGGCTGGAAGCCTGTCCACCCGAGGAACATACGGAGGCGCGGGACCGGAGACTTACCTTCCTCAGAGACTAGCTTAGACAGGCCTCCATGGAGTCCGCTAAGCTGCTATGGAGGTCCTCCGTGGCGAGAGTGTATGGATGGGGGGATAAAAACGGGAAACTTCTTCATCGTCTGGCCACCTATCCAATGGCTAACCGTATTATTCCCGAAGTGGTGGACCCCAAGGGGCAGACACACCAAAATCCCACGGCGGTGGCCCAGTGCTTCGCCTCTTATTATGCCTCTTTATACTCTGCTCGGCCCCCAGATCTCGCCCTATCGGAACTTCTCCAGAATGAAGGATTCTCACTCCCGCGGCTCACTGACGCGGAAGCGGGTGATCTAGATCTCCCGATCACTCCAGAAGAACTTAGCGACGCTATCTCCCGTATGGCAGCGGGCAAGACACCGGGTCCAGATGGCCTCCCGCAAGAATTTTACGCGTCCTACCGGGCCACGCTGATCCCCCATCTGCTGGAGGTATACCGTGAGGCAGCGGACCGTGGTTTCTTCCGTCCTGAGACGGATCTTGCCACCATTGTGGTGATCCCTAAGTCCCAACCCCCCTCGGTCCACTGCTCGGACTACCGCCCCATTTCCCTTATTAACTCAGAACTCAAGATCTTTGCCTCAGTTTTGGCGCAACGTCTACGCCCTCATTTGGCCAAATTGGTCCATCTGGACCAGTGCGGTTTTATGCCCGTCCGTGGCACCAGGCACTGCCTGAGGAGGCTCTACCTGGCTCTGGTGCACAGTCAACAACTGACTCCTTATCTCTCCTTGCTTCTCGTGGATTTTGAGAAAGCGTTTGATTCGGTGGATTGGCGGTACCTGGATGCAGTGTTGTCAGAGACGGGATTTGGAACTCCCTTTCGCAACCTGATTAAGACCCTCTACTACAAGCCGCAGTCCCAGGTGATGGTCAATGGAGGTCTATCCAGCCCCTTCCCCATTGGGAGGGGCACGAGGCAGGGTTGCCCCCTTTCGCCCCTCCTGTTCGCGTTAGCGATGGAGCCATTTGCCTCGCTCGTCCGCGCCGACTCGATACTTACAGGATGGCAGTGGCCCGGTTTGGAGGAGGACAAGATCGCCCTCTACGCCGACGACGTCCTGCTTTTCCTGTCGGATCCAGCCCGCTCGGGGCCTCGATGTCTCCGGGCCCTGCGTCTCTTCGAACGTGTCTCAGGTCTCAGATTGAACGCGGCCAAGTCGGTCCTGGTCCCCCTTCATTTGTCGAGAGAATGCTTCGACTGGCAGTCCTCGATCCCACTCCGGCGCCAGTCATTTAAGTACCTGGGGATCTGGGTGACGCTCCTTCCTGATCTCGCCTGGGCTCTCAATGTCACTCCACTGGTGAAACGGGTACGCGCGGATCTCCTTCGCTGGCAAACATTGCCGTTGAACCTCATGGGCAGGATCGCCCTTTTTAAAATGATGGTCCTACCACGATTCCTCTACATGCTCCAAAATACACCCCTCACCTTCTCGCGGTCCTGGTTCAGAGAGATGGACAGTTTGGCCACTAAATTCCTCTGGGGAGGGCGGCGGCCGAGACTGGCTCTAGGTCATTGTAGAATTCCACCCTTTGATGGGGGCTGGGAATGACAGACTTGCACCTATATTACCTGGCGACGAGGCTTCTCACTGTGCACGATTGGTTCAATGGTGGATGGGCGGATCCGGCCTACCGATTGGAATTACATGCTTTGGGTTTTTCCGATATCCAGGGGATGCTGTACGGAACCACTATCCCCCACACTATTCCAGGGATCACCGGTGGGGTGTTCTTGGCCTGGCGAGCGGCCCTGCGCCATACCCGCTGGTCGGGCAGACTAACCCAATGTACCCCTCTGTGGAGTGGAACATGGCTCAAAGATGTTGCTTCTCTCACCGGATTCAGAGTCTGGGATCTCATCGGCATTTCTCAGCTGGGAGATGTCTGGCACGGAAGCCACATTCGCGAATTCTCAGACATGCAGACCCGGTTCTCCCTCCACGCCTCCCAGTTCTATCGCTATCTTCAACTGCGCCACGCACTTCATGTCCACATTTCGGAGGGGACCTCCCTGCCTGCATACAGCCCACCGGAGGCACAGGTCATGACTGGCAACCTGGGAAAGGGGGGAATTTCTCGTATCTACCGATCCCTCACGAACAATACCCCCAACTCCCTCTCCTCTCTCCGGGATAAGTGGGAGGGCTGGATAGGCTCCCTAGAAGATGCTGATTGGAGAGACGCGCTGATGGCCCCTAAAACTGTTACTGCTTCAGCGCGACTCCGCTTAGTTCAAATATACTATCTGCACGCGGCCTACATCACACCACTGCGCATGCATCGCTCTGGGCTCCGGCCTGGGGCGTCTTGCCCCCGTTGCCAACGTTCCCAAGCAGATTTCTATCACATGGTATGGCTCTGTCCCGCAGTTACACGATACTGGGAATCAGTGACAGCTGAACTTACGGAGGTCTTGGGTTGGGAGGTCCCACTGAATCCACTCAACATCCTTTTAGGGGTTACTGATGGATTAAATGGGAACAGGGCCGAGAAGCTCTGCCTCACCACGGCACTGATGGTTGCTAAACGAGATATCGCAGCCCTTTGGCTGGACCCACTGACCCCCACTGTGGCACGGTGGCGACGGGGGTGGACTGGTGTGCGGCGCAGGAGCGGCCAATGTATGTCACTCGCGGCTGCCCCAGAAAGTTTCGAAGGGTGTGGGGTAAATGGATCGGGTGGGTGGAAAATTGAACTTCCTGAGGCTGCTCCTTGAACAGGGTTGTGGACAATCTTGCCTGCTATTTTTTGCTGGACCCATGCGTGTGAGATTATCATTCTGACTTCTATCACTGTTGGATACTGATCATTGGGCGGAAAGCTGGATTGTTACTTGTTGCAAATGTGTTAACTTAAAATCAATAAAAATTGGTTATCAAAAAAAAAAAAAAAACCTTATACCGAGTTTGTGATTTATTTAGTATAGATTGATAGTTTCTAATTATTACCATCAATTTGGGTTTAAATCATTTGGGTGTAGAATAGCGCTGGCCGTTATTTTACTTGGAGTGAAAGAATGTTTCTTTTTGAAGTGGAGACTATCCTTTATTTAGTGGAACAGACAAAGTAGTATTGTTTTTCTAACACGTTTTGTTAAGAAAAGTATAGAAAAGCATTGATGTATTATTTCGTAAAGGGAGGGTCAGTACAAGGAGTAATACTGACGTCACAAAAAGCTGCGCTGGTATAGGTCAGACAGCTGGCGTTTGAAGTGCTATGATTGGTTGATTACTGTGAGCCGCGCTGGTATTGGTCAAGGTACTGATTACGTAGGAGTGTCCTGATTGGTTGGTTAGTGTGAGTTGCGCTGGTATTGGACAGTTCTTAGCAAATAGAATTAACAGAAATACGAAGAGTTTGCTCATTGAATTGTATTTTAGCGAGAAGGGTTGGGAAAAATGAAGCTGATTAATAAGATAGAGTTTCTTTAAAAAGGACAAACCAATAGTTACCAGAGCGGGAATTCCTATTCCACCTCCAAGAACAGCTGCTTCTTTTATGATGTTGGAACGTGGTTACCATACGTGTACTTGGTTAGAAAATTGGGTAAAATACACTGAAGATGATGGTGTTTTAGCTTTTCCGAAGCATGGTACATTTAATGTAAGGATTCTACAGAATTTGAGATGAAGAATGAACTCTTTAGAACCAAATCCCAGACCTACACAGTATAAGTGCTTGAGGAATGGGAACAAAAAGCGTATGATCGAGAGAAGTATAGGGGGTGGAAGGAGATATAGGAGTATAATGTCTAGGTATTCTTTTGAAAAACGGGATGACAAAATGAAAAGATGGATGAGAGCTGTGATAGCGGATGGTTTGTACCCAGTTTTAGTTGCTGAAGAAGCAACTGGAGGCAAATGTAAAGAGAAGAAGAAAAATGTAGAGACATCAAGGATAGATTTTGACCCAATTGATTCTGATGATGAGTTGTTAGATGACAATTTGACTAAAAGACCTCCACCTTATCAAGAGAACTCAAGTGAAACAGGGCCACATGCACCATTAATGGGAACCCCACTAATTCCACAGGTTTCACAAGTCCCAGTAGTTACTGGAGTAGTACAAGAGAGTGAAATACACATGCTGAATAGGACAAGAGAGGAGTTGACTCAGAAAATTAATCAGTTGAATCTGAATGCGGAAGCATTAACAGTGCCAGCAACAACTGGACCTATAGTTACGTTGTACGGAGAAAAACAGAATATATCAAGAGCACATGCCTTGACAGTCCCAATGAATAGAGACAGGAATAAAGTGGTAACGATAGTTGATCAGGCTGAACAAACTGAAACAAGTACTTCATTAATTGATCTGCCAGTTTCTGAGATGTTAACTGAAACCCCTAAGAGAAGTGCGCAAATGGATCCGAGGAGAATAGTGCAGAATGTCACTCCGGTATCAGGGAGTTCAATGGGACCTTCACCAGATGAATTAGATGACTGGATAAGGGGAATGGAAAAGCGAAAACCTCAACCACAGAGTATAGATGTGAGCAAACAGAGTGGATTTGGAAGAAATGATTATTGGTACAATAAGCCCAGACAGACTGAGTAATTATCGAGATGAGGAGTTATTTTTGCACAGGAATAACATTACTTGGAAAGTGAGAAATCTTCATGAAAAGTTAACAGAGGCTGCTTGTGAATACGGAGTGGACATAGAGAAGTAATGAGTGTTACAGAAAACATATAGACTGGATTTTACTGAAAAGGATTTAGAGAGCTTGAATGAGTCTGGCAAAAGATTGCAAATAAAAGAATTAATGAGTATCTTGAAGAAATGGGGAGATGTAGAACGGTGGAAAGGTAGATGGGCGAAAAAGAAAGAAGAAATGATTGCCAATAAAAATGCGTCTTTATTTCCACTAAGAGAGTCAGAACAGGCTGAAAGGGTGTGTCCAATGAGATGAGTTCCGGGTGGTGGATATATTTACGTTCCTTGGACAAGACAGGATATATTATCTTTTACTAATGATTTCCCTAGGTTGAGGGAAAAGCCAGTTGAATGGTACAAACAAGTAGAGAGGTTTGTGAAGGTTTCAAAGGTCTTGTTGAAGGATTTGGATGGTTTGAGATTGTCGTTCCAGCAGATTTATGGACAGAGTGTAAGTTTGCTGTTGATTGGCCTAAAGAAGAATATCCTAGAGATGCGAAAACAGGTGCACCTTCAGATGAGGTGATGAAGAAATATCATCAGGTATTTACTTACCTGAAGGGAAAAATTTCTCCGAAAGAAACAGATTGGGTTAAAATTGACAGAACATCCCAAGAACCAAAGGAGTCGCTACATGCTTATTATGAAAGGTTGTTACAGGTGTTCAAACAGTACAGTGGGTTTGAGAACATTGGAGATAAAGATATGGGGCATTTTGTGTATCGTTTTGTATTTGGATTAAAACCAGAAATTAGTAATATGATTCAGCAACATTTGATTTGTTGGCAGAGTAAAACGGTTGATGAGATACTGAGGTATGCAAAGTATTGTAGTGATGATATTGAAATCGAGGCATAAGAAGCTAAAAGAGAAAATGATGTGGGCACAAGTGAAAGTGGCAGAACAGCAAGATGGAAACAGTGGTTCTCGAACAGATTTTCAGATGAAAGGTCAGAATCAGAATGGTCAAATAATGAGTGGTGGTAGAGGTAGTGGTAAAATGAATAAAGATTAAATGAAAAGGAAATATCCTTGTCATGCGTGCGGAAAATTTGGGCATTGGAAGAACGAGTGTAGATCTGTTCAGAAAAATAATGGGATAAATCAAAATTTCAATTCACAGATGCAGAATGAGGTGGTTGTGAATCAACAACAGCAACAGCAGCAGCAGATAGTTACTCCACAGTTACAGGTACCACAAGCTCCTAGGCCAAATAATGTGAATGCTCAAGTGCAGAGCTACAGTGCGAACACTGGGTTTCACGCAGGTGAACAAATTGGTAAGAATCAAAATGTGCAAATGGTTTCGCAATACTTGTTGCAGTGCAATGAGAGTGATTCAGACTCATCTCAATGGCGGTGCCTGAGGGGGGAGGAAGAGTGCGTGCTTGGCGCAACTCTAGAGGTAGATCAGTCAGGTCCGTTTGTTGATGGAAAAGTGGAAGGTAATGATATTACATTCTTAGTGTGCTTTGAAAGACAAGGGGGCCCAATTACTATTGGTCAGGGACCTTGGGTAGTTTACTAGTTTCAAACACAGTGGTCCCTTAACAGAAGATTAAACAAACAATGAATATAGACTCAATCAGTACTATATTTGAAGCTGTCCAGACGGACAGATACTTTAATATTCAATTAGTTTCCAAAAAATGAACGAAATACATTTGAAGTGGGACACAAGTCTGCATCCATCTCAGAAAAATAGGACGAACAACGTGTAACAGAAAAGGCTCAGGCAGAGTAAGTTGTTTGTATGTAGCACATACTGATGTTACAAACAAAATATAGTACTGATTGAGTCTATATTCATTGTTTGTTTAATCTTCTGTTTAGGAACCACTGTGTTTGAAACTATTACATTCTTAGTGGACACTGGTGCTACCCGTTCTACTGTGAGAGCAGCAGAAATTCCAAACCTACCCCTCTCAGGAGAAACTATCCAAGTCGTAGGAGTCTCCAATAAGCATATCAAAACCCCGATAACAAAGCCAATAGAAGTTCATATTGGAAGATTCAGAGACATGCATCGGTTCGTGGTATGCGATACGAGTCCGGTAAATCTTTTAGGGAGAGATTTACTGTGCAAGATTAATTGCACTATTTATTGTACACCAGATGGTATTGCTTTACAAACACCAGATGAGGATGTTGCGTTTAAAATGTTAGCGAAGCAAGGGACAGAAGTGGATTAATTGTTTACACTTCTTACTAAGGAAGATTTGCCTGCAGAGCTGAGAAATACAGTAAGGTCTGATGTATGGGACTTCTCAGGAAAAGAGATTGGTCTGATAAAAGGTGTGGATCCTATTCAGGTTGCGGTGAAACAGAGTGCAACATTTCCAAACACACCTCAATACAAAATGAGTCCCGAGATAACAGCAGGAGTTATTCCTGTGATTGACCAAATGATTGAGCAAGGTATTTTAAGAGAAATACTAAGCAGTCCTTGTAATTCGCCTATTATGAGAATTAAAAAGCCAAGCGGAAAATATAGGATAGTACAAGATTTACGGAAAATAAATAAGATTGTAGTACCCTGTTGTCCAATAGTGCCAAATCCAGCAGTGATTCTATATCAAATTCCCTGTGATGCAGAATGGTATACAGTAATTGATCTGTGTCAAGCATTTTTTTCGATTCCTTTACATCTGGATAGCCAGTATTTGTTTGCGTTCCGGTTCGGAGACTGTGTTTTGGGATGGTGCCGAGCTCCCCAAGGGTACACAGAGAGTCCAACGATTATTAATCAAATTTTGAAAAAATGTCTGGAGACTTTGATTATGTCAGAAAAAAATCGTTTTTGGTTCAGTATATTGATGACCTACTGGTGGTATCAAAAACACAAGAGGCATGTGTGACATACAATTGCCTTACTGAATCATCTGGCAGAAGGTGGACACAAAGTGTCACCAGCAAAATTACAGTTTTGTAAACAGGAGGTCCAATATTTGGGACACAAAATAGAGAAAGGAGTCAGGAAAGTGACACCAGAACGGATCAGTGTGATTCAACAAATGAGCCCTCCTAAAACTTAGAAGGAAGTGCGAATGTTTTTGGGAATGGTTGGATACTGCAGACAGTGGATCAGTTGCTTTTCACTGATTGCAAAGCCTCTACAGAGGTTGACACACAAAGATGTGACTGATCCGATTGAATTGGATGATGAAAGCATGAAAGCTTTTATTGAGTTACGAGACAGTCTTTGTCGAGCACCTGCATTGGGAATGCCAAATTATACAAAGGATTTTGCGTTGTACTGTTGTGAGAGAGATGGGTGTGCACTTTCAGTTTTAACTCAGAGACATGGAATGCCACGACGTCCAGTGGCATATTTTTCTGCTACTTTGGATTCAGTGGCTGCAGTGTTACCAGGTTGTTTGAAAGCAGTAGCTGCTACTTGTGTGAGCTTGGAACAAAGTGAAGAGATTGTGATGGGACATCCAGTTAAAGTATATGTGCCACACTCAGTTGAGATTCTTTTGACAAGAACATATACACAGCACATGACCTATAGTCGGCTGACTAGATATGAAAGAGTAATATTAGGTGCTAAAAATGTGACTGGTGAGATGTACGACAATAAACCTGGCAACATTGTTGCCTAGTCCATTTTGTGAGGAAGTGAAAGATGAAGCGGATCAGGATTGTTTGATGTGACAGATTTGTGCACGAAACCAAGGCCAGACATTAAGGATACTCCGCTAGAGGAATCAGATAGTGTGATGTTTGTTGATGGATCTGGTCTGAGAAATGAAAAAGGCGTATTGAGTTCTGCCTATGCAGTATGTACAGTGGCTGCGGTTCTGGAAGCATCTTGTCTAAAAGGGGTAAATTCTGCACAAATTGCTGAGCTCATAGCTCTGATTAGAGCATGCAAAATTGGCAAAATTTGAAAGTAACCATATTTACTGACAGTCAATATGGTTTTGAGGTGGTTCACGATTTCGGACAGTTATGGATGCAAAGGGGATTTCTGACTTCTTCAGGTTCTCCGATCAGAAATAGTAAAAATGTGAAAGATTTATTGGATGCTTTGCAATTGCCCAAGAAAATTGCGGTGGTCAAATGTTCTGCACATAAGTCAGGAAATGATTATGTGACGAGCGGCAACAGATACGCTGATCAAGTAGCGCGTTTCTGTGCTCAAAATTCAATTGCGATAAACAGAGGGGTGGAGAAGAAAAATACTAATTGCCACCTGATGTTTTCCTCCTGGGAAACTTGGGATGAGATTAGACAGTTACAAGAAGAGGCAAGTGATGAGGAAAAGGAAATTTGGAAAAAATCAGGCTGCAAGAAGAGAGCAGAAGATGAAGTTTGAGTGTATATAGATGAAAGACCAGTTATGCCAGATTCTTTACTATCCCAAATGGCAAGGGTATACCATGGAATTGCACATGTTGGAAGAGATGCAATGATTAGGCTCTTCAAGCAGTCATGGTATAACCCAAAATTCAGGGTCATTGCAGAGAGTCTATGCCAAAGGTGTGTTATATGTCAGCAGCAAAATCCAAGCAGAAAGACAGTTGTGAGTTGGGGGCAAATTGGAAAGGCAGCAGGACCATTTACGAGGCTTCAGCTCGATTTCATTGAGCTTCCCCCATGTAACGGACTAAAATATGTGTTAGTTGTTGGTTTGTTTTCTCGTTGGGTAGAAGCTTATCCAACAAGAAGGAATGATAGCTTGACTGTTGCGAAGTTGCTTCTAAGAGAACTAATTTCAAGGTTCGGTTTTCCAGTCACTTTAGAGACCGATAGGGGATCTCATTTCAATAATGAGATAAATCGGATGATCTGTGCAGCACTACAGATTGAGCAGAAGCTGCATTGTGCCTATCGACCAGAAGCATCTGGAGTGGTCGAGCAAATCAATGGCACTATAAAATCTAGACTGGGAAAAGTATGTGCATCCACAACACTGAAGTGGCCTGACGCTTTACCCCTGGTATTGATGAGTCTTAGACGTATTCCAGATAAAAAGACTGGATTGAATCCTCATGAAGTGCTAATGGGAAGAGCAATGAGACAAGCGATTGTACCAGCAAACAAACTGATGAATATTTCTGATGATATAGTGCTTGGTTATTGCAACGGATTGGCTGATCTGGTGCGTTGTGTGTCTCATCAGGTTGGAGAAATTGCAACCACAACACAGCCGGATCAAGCACATGATCTGAGTCCAGGAGAGTGGGTTCTTGTCAAGAAACACGTGAGGAAGTCGTGTTTAGAACCCAGGTGGCATGGACCGTATCAGATTATTTTGGTGACAACAACAGCAGTGAAGTGTGGTGGCTTGCCAAACTGGATCCACGCAAGTCATACCAGAAGAGTCCCAAGTCCACTTGAAAAAGAAGGTGAGCAGCAACTGGTGAATAAAGATAAGAAACCAGAAACCGGAGGTTGTGAAGCTAAAGAATCTAGAGTGACAGATTCTGACAAGCTTGATGACGATGAACAACCAAGCACAAGTCAAGTAGAGTGGGCATCAGCTACTGGGTCTCGTAAGACTGCTGTTGAGCAAGTAGAAAAGGAAGCTACAGAAAATCAAGAGCAAGTTCAACAAAGAAAGTGACTAAATAAAAGAACCTGTGAACCAGAAAGAAAAGGTGAAGAAGTGGTTCAAGCTAAGAGAACGAAAAAGGGTGACAATTGGCCAAGTGGAGTAAAAAGACAAATACACTCTTGAAAAGAGAAAACCAGAACAAATAAATGAAGCATCAAGTCAAACTGAACAAGAAGAATCAGAAGAAGAATCAGTACGAAGAACGAAGAGATTAAGAGTCCCAAGCAAGAAATACACAGCTCCTGAATGGACATATGTAATATTGGAAGAAATTGAGAGCACAGATCAAATAGAAAGAGAAGTTGGTACTGGTACTGAGCAAATTGATGAAAGCAAATTGAGACCGCCTTAAAAGAGAACAATGAAAAATTAAGGTGCAACAAAACTCAGTGAATATATTTGGGAAGTTCCAGATGATTTGAAGAAGACAAAAAAAAAAAAAAAAAAAAAAGGAGGGGGTAAAGAAGAAGCTTTCTTCTTGAAGTGTAGGATACACTATTTTTCGGTGGTTTTTGGACATGTTTGTCAACATTTTTGAGAGTTGTTAGGATTTTCTTAGATTTTTATTTTTATAGTATACAAAATGGCAGAAGATATAGTGACTGGACATCAAGAACCTAGTTTTAAACGTAGATGTATTAAAGCTTGCTTATGTAGTGTCTTGCTATTAATGTTAATATGGTTAATATTAACGGTCTTTGTACCTGTTCTAATGGTAACTAATAACAAGAATAATACTAATAATGTGATAAGTGAAAGAATGGACCCTGTTACTAAAGAAACTCCTAAAACTAACAATGATCAGGCTGATGATAGCATTTATCATCATGATAAATCAATTAGTGATTTCTCGTTAAATGTCTTTACAAAATTGCTTTACGAATATGCTGACGCAAAGGATGTGAGAGATTGCCATGTGTGCATGCAATTACCTTCGTCTGTCTCAGAGGGGGCGACTTATCACCTTCCTTTAACATATGGCGTATCATGTAGTGTACTAACTAGTCTCTTCTACGTGACGGGGAAGTTACAGTATTATTATTCAAATATGGATTTAGTGTTTTCAGAAATTCCTATTAGAAAGGATACGAATAAGGTGTATAGTAATAGAAATGCGGGATACATGGGAGAATTTTTCCATATTACACAGACAATAGATATAGTATATGCTCATAGAAATAATCTAACATGTAGTTTGCGGGCTGAAGAAAAAGAATTCATTAACATAGTTGAAGATAGAAGACAGGATTTTCAAAGAAAAGCTGCTGAACAGAAGTCACATGTACCACCGTGGGCTTTTAGAGAGGGAAATTATAAGAAAGGTGAGACTTACGCTGCAATGTCTCTGGATTGGTATCATAAAGGGAAACTTTGCCTACTTAGACTAAAAACTGACTATAATAATTATTTCATTGGTACTAGTGAATGTGAACACACTTTTCTGATAACTGGTGGATGGGGATTGAATAGTGGAACTGATCCTGTATTTCCAGGAGTATATTATGCGTATGGTAAGAATGCTTACTATAGGTTGCCAGCACACTGGTATGGTAGTTGTTACTTTGGGATTGTATTTCCCAAAGTATATCACGTAGATAGAAATAATAAAATCAATGAAATAAAGCATGGACTAGCACGCAAAAAGAGAGCACGCTTTTCAGAAATAATTGGTGATATTTTTGATGCACTGATACCCTCATTTGGAGTCGTTCTAAATTCACATAAAATTCGGAAATTGTCCACAGTGGTTGATCGTTTATCAACCGACACTGCTGGTGGGTTTTTGATGATTGATACTGAAATGGTTGCAATTAGATCAATGGTTTTGCAAAATCGACTTGCCCTGGATATTTTATTGGCAAAAGAGGGCGGAGTTTGTGGCATGTTGAAAATACAACACTGCTGTACTTATATCCCTGATAAAAGTCAAAGTCTTGAGGGATATATAAAGAATATTCCGAAATTACATGAAGATTTGACTCAACTGGAGGTTGACGGTGTTTGGGAGAAACTTGGTAAGAGTTTTTCCTCTATAGGTAGATGGTTTTCCACATTTGGGAGTAGTTTATTTGGAAAAATATTAATACCAATTATTTCAATAGCTGTAGTGATTTTGTTTATAATAATAACATATAAATGTCATATGTGTAATTGTGGAAAGAAGGAGATGGCAGAAGCAGACAAACGTAAAGCTAGGAAAAGAAAAAGAGAAGAAATAGAACTAGATGATATGAGAGCAAATTACTATGAAATGATGAAAGATTTAGACGAGAAAATGGCAAAACAGGAAAGAAGTACAGTCCTTTAGATGAAAATAAAGGTGGTAATTAGTATGATGGTAATTTTTGTGATGGCTCAAAAATGCCATCAAAGGGGGGATTTGATGGAGCAGTGTTTTGAGAAAATAAAACCTGCTCGGATTAACTCCTCTGTAACATTTACTAACAGTGTGCGGTGAAACTAACATGCGAAAACACGGGGAAATGCTTATGCGCATGCGTGCACTAATACGTGGACTAATGCATGAAAGACTAGGCCGCATTCGCGTTCTGCTTAAAAATGAAAATAATAATGCTGCTTTCTGCACGTTAATGCTTTGTTAGACAAATAACGTGGGATAGTGCAAATGGTGGGCGGTAAAACAGTGAGAATTATATTTCATGAAATTAATAATGTCTGTGTTTTATTCATCGTAGTGATGCTTGCATGGGCCTACAACGTTGCATGACGAGTTTGGGGTTAAAAAGAAAGCTAATAAATAAACCGAAAATCGAGCTCTGAGAGAGAATGGAGAAGGCAAAGGTTGATGACCTTCGAGAATTTATTGTGTGTCTGCCAAGTAACGGAAGGATGGCCGTGGGACCAAGTGGAAAGGTACAAACTTCTTCCGTGGAAGCTGTAGAGGCGGACAATGAAAATGTAGAGATTTGTAACATGTTACTAGTTGGAGGAAGTGTGTATTCATGAAACATGGATTACGTATTGTTGGGAATGTAAAACAAAGAATGCTGTGAAAACATGGACGTGACTATGGTGGTGTGATAGACACCCCCTAAACTGACCAATGAGAGACCAAGATTCTGAAAATGTTGCTACAATGGTGGGTTGGACATGAAGGTTTTTAGAGTATAACTGGGGTGTCTGGGGGGTGTTAAGCGCGCGCCTTTGAAGAAACTAGAGAGGGGAGATCGTCGCTGTCCGTTGGTTTGCTGTATGCAGATAGAGGTCTACCTGTTTCCTGTTCTACTCTTTGTTCCCTGAACTTTCTCGGGGAACCCCCATCTATTCTCATGGCCAGGGGGTGGATTTTCCCACTACTGAGGTTAGTATAGCTAAAAACTGTATTTGCATAATTATTTGTAAATGTATATTTTTCTCTGAAACTTTTGTCTCTTCATCTATCCACTCCTTCATTGCATTCTGTTCATTGTGATTTGAGTTGGACACCTTTTGCTTTGATAAATGTTCGCTCTGTGATTTATGCATTGTTTGCCTTGTGAAACTGTACATGATGAGCATTTACCTTCACATTATTTGCGATAAATATTATTAACCTTATACCGAGTTTGTGATTTATTTAGTATAGATTGATCGTTTGTTTCTAATTATTACCATCAACTTCTCAACTAATGGTCCATCGACCAGAGGAAAAAGAGTTGATTACAGGTTCAATTATGTATCCTGTGTGTTAGGACAAGCCTGTAGTTTATGAACAACTGATTTAACGTAAACTTGAAACAGTGCAACAGGGATTTATGTGTTGGGTGTATGAGTATGGGCCAGTGATTGTGTTTTATCGGTTATCGATCCCTGAGAGGCACTGGATCATACCTTGAAACGCTCTTTAGAGGAATAGGTAGCAACACATTTCCCTGATGTCATAGGACCAAATTGGAACCTAGGTATCAAAAGGAGTTCTTCCAAAAACGAGACAGCAAAAAATGAAACTGTACCAAAACTAACTATAACTAAGCCGGCCCTGAGAGTGGCTGACCTCAACATCTTTAAAATCACTTAGACAAGATGCCATTTTTCAAGCCTCCAATGAATCAATTGAGCACAATCTGAACAGTCCACATATATGATGCGCTTGGGCCCAATATGCATGTCAAGACATGTTTGGTTCCCCAACAGCAAACACTGACCTGAGACTCTCAGGAAAAGGCAGTAAAAGAGAAGCAAAAAAAAGGATTCAATTCATCCGATTTAAATTCTCTTTACACACCGAATACACAGTTTTCCAATGGATTTGTAAGCAAGACCTAAATAGGCTGTCATTCAGCAAGCCACAAGCGCGACCTAAAAGAAATCAAAGACTTGGGGAGGGAGCTCATTTAAAAAATTTGTGCAGATCCTTGAAGCCAGACAGAGAGAGTACAAAGTGTGCAGAAAAATCATTAACACAAGTTCATGATGCTCATAGTAGGGACAAAAATGGGTCAAAAGAGAGGAAGTACCAGAAGTCATGTATAGTGAATCAAACTTGATAGTGGTTTGCATACAATTACCGATTAGTCCGGGAAGCATAAACTTGGATTCGGAGAGTGAGCGTAATCCTGATCATTACTTAGTATTAAAAGAGCCTCACCTGACTTTACCATCAACTCAAAGCTTTACTGACATTCCTACTCTGACAACCTCTTTACAATCCGAGCTCAAAGATGATCAATTTTCATCAGTTGCTAATCTGAGGGGACAGGATGCCGGTTTCCAATGTTAAATTTAATTTTGAAAGCAGTCGAAGATATCAGAATGGCATAGGCAGAGTCTATTCCCTTGTTAAATAAAGCAAACAGACCGGAAGATTGCTCAGTGTGAGAACAGATTAACAATGTTAGGATAATGGCTACAGGATAACACCACTACTGAGGATGACTTAACAATAACCACAGCCCCATCATGTGTCACTTTGAAAGTCAAGGCATTCTTCCCAACCACAAATTAATGGACTAATTTTTCTGATTACAGAAAAATATTACAGCAAGCCATCCAGAAGAGGGCTTTCAAAGTAGAGAATGAATATACGTTTCAAGTTTTTTTCTTGCCCTTCCAGAATTATGCAGATTCTGGCCCCTGCTTTAACTGAGATACTCACCTTGTTGCTCAATACGTCCCTGCAGTCAGGAATAGTACATGTCCAAGAAAGTTGCAGTTGTTTCTCTAGTGAAAAAGCAAATTGATGATCCCGATATATTGAAAGACTATAGGCCTAGATCTCTACTGCACCAATATTTTGGAATCCCATGTAGCACAGGAATTGTGCACCCGTTTGCAGATCTCAAATTTCTTGTATTCTATTTCTTGCATTCTTAACACGCAGGTGTCTGCCCTAAACACAACATGCAGACGGTGTTAATTTCAGTGATTGATGACCTAAGGAAGGACTTGGACACAGGACAAGTTATGGCTCTAATCTTGCTTGATCTGTCCTTGGCCTTTCACACGGTTGCTCATGAGATACTACTCCGCCATATCAGGCCCCAGGCATTACTGATATAACATGAATGGCTAAGCTCCTTCATCAGTAACAGAACTCAAGCAGTGATTGGGCACCATTCATAGCTCCATAGGTCAAAGTTGACTGTGGAGTTGCTCAAGGCTCAGTTCTCTCTCATTTGTTCAACATCTAAATACAGCCACTGATAACAGAACTAGCCAGAAGAGGATGCAGCATTTTTAATTAAGTGGATGAATTCCAGATCTTAATATGCTTAGAGAGTGAGGAGACGTCTCAAGTTTCACTTCCAAGATTCTATGCGTGTCATCTGCGAGTAGATGAAGAAAAACTTGCAGAGAAGACAGAAATTGTAGTCTTCAACATTCAGCCAGGAGTCTGGTCAGAGCTTTACTGGTCAGGTTAAATGGGCCGCCTCCTACACCTAATGTGGTGCCAAAATGTTTGGGCAAAATAATTATTCAAACTATCCCGAGACGACAAATTAACAATGTGGTCTCAAAAGGGGTATTTACCCTTAGAACAGTAAGAAAACTTACTCTATACCTCTTGTAATACAATGAGCAATATGGTGACCAGTAACTCCATTTTGTGTGCACAACTCCATTTTTTTGCTTTCTTGCAGCTACAGGATGAGAATGTTTTCATTCTTCACAGCACAGAGTAAAACAACTTCTGAAACGTATAGTGTGGGATGTGCAGTTGACATCGTTCACAAGCTTGAGAGTGGACTGTACTGTCCTACCTAGGAGCAAACACTGGAGCCTGGCCAGCTCCTGTGGGTGACCTTGACACAGACTGGTGCGGCCAGCCTTGATTTTGCAACCAAGCAAAGGGGGAGAGGATTCTAAAAATCTCTCCTCGAGTTGAGTAAAGGTATTAAAGAATGGGACTCTTGGCTCTCAGACAGGAACTCGCCTGTGGAACAGACACGTTGCCCAGGGACTTTTTGTGATCCCGATCGAGACTTTTGCCTGACCGTAAGGGCTCCCTTGTCGTGCTGGCCAGAATGTTGAAGGACACCTCATCGGTGATGTATACTAAGTTTTAATTTCTTGCTTTGTGTATATATATATATTTGCTATGCTTGGTTATTTTTATTTCACATCTGGGACAGTGCAATAATAAATATACTTTGTCTTCTTCTTAAAAGTGCTGCATTAATAAAGGCATTTGCTTCATTTTGACCGTGCATTGATAATTTCATTTGCCTCATTTTGAAAGTGCATTGATAAATTAATTTGCCTCACTTTCAGAGTGCTGAGTTTCTTTTTCTAAGTGTGTCCTATTGTTTCAAGTCTGAAGCAACACACCTCTTCACAGAAGCCATGAAAATAATGACAGCAATGATTGAAGAGACAATTGACTATGCTAACAGCATTTATCTGGGATTATCAGACTGTGAACTACAAGGTCTCCAGATACTTCAGAACAGTGGCTGAGATGGTACTCAGGGCCCTTCCCACATCACACACTCTCTTGCTGCTAAAATAGTTGCATTGGCTACCAAAAATATAGTGTATTCAATATAAAATTTGCTGTTCAGTCTTTAAGGCTATTCGTAGCTTAACCCTGGACTTTCTCATTAAGTGTGTGTTAAGATTCATCCCAACCAGGGCTCTGCGCTCATCAGGGGCCAATCTACTAGTGATATCTAGGTTCCAAAAAAACTAGAATAGGAGGCTGCAGGTTTTCAGTTTTGGCTCCAAAGACATGGAATTACCTCCTGACCTCTATTCAAACAATCACATCATTAGAACCTTTCAGACGGGCATTAAAAACCTGGCTATTTGAGAAAGCCTTTGGCTCCGAAATATAGCAACTGACCGACCATGCATAATGTCTCTTTCTGAGGGCTAGCGCCATGATAGTTTTGGGGGAACATGCACTTTATACGTCAACATAACCATACAGAAAGCTCTTAGATGGCCTCCTAACCGTGCTTTTTCACAAAGTTTGGAACAGATTGGCCAAACGGTGCGCAAGGTATTAAGGAAATACAAATCTGATCTCCTGTAGAGTCAGTAATTAACCGTAATGTGCCTCTGTAACACATATACAACTATAACAGTAATAAATAAAATAGGTAATACTTGGAGAGGGAGGTAAGGAATGAGTTCTAAATTCCAAGAACAAGGTTTACAAACTGTATTTTTGACCAGGCAACTTGACTTCAAGGTCAAGATCAGTGGTCCTCATGCTTAGGAACTGTATACCAAAAATTAAATGTGTTAGTGACAGTGCTCAAGACATCCCATCAACTACAAGATGTAAAATCTTTAAACCCTTTTTCTGAAGAGTTTTAATGAAACTGAATGCAATTTTTTCTTCATCTGCCTCTTTCAGGTTTGGCGCCCCTTGTCTCCTTGAGAGAAAGCTCTGCTTCACCCACCAAACACTTAAATAAATAGTTTAAAAGTGGCAGACAAGTCTGGTAGCAGACTATCTTAATGCTCTACATTGCAGATAATGGAAGTAAATACACAAATCATGAATCATAACTGATTTGGTTTATCTCAAGCAATTCAAAAATAAAATTATGTTTAAACTAGTTTTAATTCAAAAACTATTTTTACTGCCTGCCTCGAAAACACTACTTAATGAATTTTGATCCATGTCCTCTTACAAATGAAGTTCCTGTTTGCTTAGCTACTATGCTATGATTAACATGTATTAGCTGTGCCTACTCTTGAATTTACACGTTGTTAGACCTGGCATCTTTTGGCGTGGTTTCCCGAGTTTTTGCTTTCTGACCTCCTATTTGTGACTTCGTTTTTGCTGGCTTTAGGACTGAGCACTTTACCGCTGCTGACCAGTGCTAAAGTGCTTGTGCTCTTATCTAAATTGTGCTAATTAGTTTATTAATAATTGGTATATTTGATACACTTATAAGTCCCTAGTAAAGTGGCATACCATATACCTAGGTTCTGTAAACCAAACGCTTCTAGTGGGGCACTGATTGTGTCACCCACAGAAGTAGCCTTTCAAACTTGACTCAGGCCTGCCGCTGATGGGCCTGTGGGCGCAGCTTACTTCCACCTCGACTTGGCATTTCCAACTACTTGCCAAGCCGTAAATCCCCTTTTATTACATATCAGTCACCACTAAGGTAGGCCCTAGGTAGCCCTAAGGGCAGGGTGATGTGTACGTAAAAGGTAGGACATGTACCTTTTTGTTTAACATGTCCTGGTGTCACGTGGCTGAGTTAGTCCGTAAAGAAACACTGCCATTGTACATGCATACATTTCTTAAGATGCCTTCTTTCCTACACGATGACTTTTTTTTTGTTTATATTTCTTTATTGGGTTTTTTAACGTTTTAGATATTGTTTGACAATGCTTATACAGATTACAGCCATGTATATATATGAGTAGACTTACATCAACGTAGATCTTCATTAAGGGGAGTGTATGTGGTCTGCATTGCCTGCACATCCTATAGTATATGTGTCTGAGCATGAGGATCTAAAAAGGAAACTGGGGGGGGGATATATGAACTGGGATGTTGACGTGTCGTACCGCAACGCACATATGTCGGCCCTCTCTTCCAAACTAGTACCTCTCGTCTACCCCTGTGGTGTGATTTGCTATCACATGTATTTCTTGTCTACCTGTTTAGGTTGCTTTGCTCTAGCCGCTATGTATCGAGTTTAAGTAACATATCTCGGGCCTGAAAGTGAGGGAGACGCAGCGCCGGTAAGGTGGCGTAGACCTCTGTCCCGCAAGACCATCGTTAACAGTCAATGCATGTTGTGTGAGCCCCCTGGGTTGTCTGCCTGAAAGCGTCCTGTGGGAGATTCGGGTGCTTCCGGGTCATTCTGCTCTAAATTTCGGATATCCAGCAAAATCGCATCCCATGCCCCCGCCAGCGGGAGGGTTCGCAGGCCCATTGTATCCTCTTGCCGCAATGCCACACTCTCAGCCTGCGCCCAGCATGTCAGCGACTGTCGCCAGGCTTTAATGTGTGGTGGGTTTGGCGACTTCCAGCGCCTAGTGATTAAGCGTTTAGCCACAATAAGATCGAGGTCTATGAACCGGAATGTGACCTTGTGTTTTTTGGTCCTATGGAAGAGGCCTAGTATGCAAACCTCCCAAGAGCACTCAATCATGCAACCGGTGCATGTGGTCAAATGCGCCATAACTGCTCTCCAAAAAGAGGCGAGAGCTGTGCATGCCCACAGCATATGTAATAGGTTTGCATCTAGTGTATCGCATCTTGGGCATTTAGCCTCTACACGATATCGATTAATCTGTCTGTCTCGTGTCATGTACGCTCTCTCGGACTATATAATACTGTATTAAGCGAAATCGAGCATTTCTGGGGATATGTGTGGGTCCCTCTAATATGGCCGACCACTCCCGATCAGTGCATTGTCTCTGTAAGCCTGTATCCCAGTGCTGTCTGAGGGATGCCAGTGGCCATGCCGAGTGTGCGCGTAGGGAGTCAGCGAACCATTTTGTAAGGTGTCTGCCTGTGCCCAATTCATGCATATACTGAATAGTGAGATGGGTCCCAGGCTCCTGGGCTATGTCACCCCATAGAGATCGCAGCGCCGGTGTCAGTGTGGCGTATAGGAGAAATTGGCCTTGCGGCAAAACACTATCCGCGGTCAGCGTGTGGAACGGCATTAATTGGTGGTCCTGGTAAAGGTCGCCCAGAGTCAGCAGACCCGCCGCTTCCCAGGGGATTAGCTCCGCTGACGTGATTACGAGGCGGTGAGTTGGTGTACACAATATGGGCAGAAAAGGGGCCTAAGGTACAACCTCCTTTGTGAGTCTTGGAGTCCGTCGGAAACATCTATGGGTGAACAACGCCAGTAGTTGCGTCGGGGCTGCACACCTTCTACTGGAGTGAAACAGGGCTATGATCTGGGGCTGCGTGTATCCAGGCTGCAGCGTGGCAGTATCCACTAACTGCCGGTCACCAATCCAGCGAGCCACCCACTGCAGCTGCAATGCCAGATAATAGTGCTCTATGTTGGGGACCGCCATTCCCCCGAGATCGACAGGCAAATAAAGTTTCGCTAGTGCTACCATGTTGCGCGTTCCATGCCATATAAATTGTCTGAGGTCTTGTTCTAGCGTACAGAAAAAGAAGGGCTTGACGTAGATTGGTAAATTTGTAAATTGCTAAAGCAGCCGGGGGAGCACCACCATTTTCAGCAGAGCTACACGGCCCATGGTGGCTAGAGGAAGAGTGCGCCAGAAGGACATCTGTGGCCTCACCGCTGTCGCAGCCCTAAGGAGGTTACCCTCCAGTAGATCCTCCTGGCGGCGGAAGACCCGGATTCCCGGGTATCGAAAAGCAGAGTTTTGCCACGGCACCGGCATACCCCCCAGCACCAGCCTCGGGTCCGGGGATGTTTCAATGAAGGAATATAGACACGACTTTCTCCAGTTCACGCGAAGCCCTGATAAGGCGAACTCTGACAGCGCCCGTTCAATCGCTAAATATGGGCCACGCACGTCACGGAGATAAATTAGGAGATCGTCGGAATAGAACAAAAGCGCGTGGGTATCGTCACCCAGCGGGATACCCCACTCCGCACCGGTCTTGCGAAGAGACATTGCCAGTGGCTCTATGGCGAGCGCAAATAGCAGCGGGAAAGCGGACATTAATGCCTGGTGCCACGCTCAAAGGAGATCGCTCGCGATACGTACGGACCCGCTTTTATTTTGGCTCTGGGTTGCGTATATAGCAGTTGTACTAGCCCTAGGAAATGTTCCCCCAATCCATACCTGCCAAGGGCTGCAAATAAAAAGTCCCATTTGAGGGTGTCGAACGACTTCTCAAGATCGAGAACCAGACAGCCCGAATGTGTCCACCTCTCTCCAGAGTAATGCGCCACCCTGAAGAAGCGGCGTATGTTCAATGACGTGCAGCGAGCAGGCACGAACCCGTTTTGATCTGCGTGCACCAATCGTGGCACCAGGGGAGCTTCCTACACAATGACTTTTGACACACATTTGCTTGCGTGACAGTGCAGGATTAGTTTCTCTGAAACCACATTGCTTACATTTCCACTTCGCAGGCACACTATCACGACACCTTGAATATTAGTACAAGGCCTAAACATACATAGTGCAAATGTTGTTGTTTGTTATTTGTCCGTAAGGCAACATAGCTATCACATGAGGATAAACAATGACAGCCTGGCTGAGGCCTTGGCATGGATGCTGTTATTATATATACATACGCATTTCCGTGTTCAAATCGGAGGAGCACTCTGCTGTCACTGCGAGGTCGTTGTTTGTCGGAGTCTCAGACCAGCTGATTCCTGTTTTCCCTCTGCAAGGAGGGATGTCCAGCTTGTGACCAAGACGGGGACCTGAACACATTCACCCACAGGTAATGGGGAGGTCGATCATCCAGTAAGAGATTTTGGCAGATCACCCACCCTAGGCAACCAGGTTAGGGAGCACATAGGAGGAGTATACTATACACAGTACTTATAAGCTAGGATATATACTCTGCTTTAGCACAATGGTGGAATAGTTTATCCTTTTCACTGTTTTCATATTGCTAATCATTCATCTGCTTCTATTAACCACTGCAGCGCATATTTTACACAAGAATCACAATGGTTCAATAAATACTGAAACGCCCCTTTGTGTATTTCTTCTGTATCTCTCTGGGTATGCACGAGTGACTGAGCGAAAAGGTTCTAAATTGGTTACCATGTTTCCTTAGAGAATCAGGGTTGTCATGTTCTGAGGTTGCCCAATCCATTTGTTACCTTCTAAGGTTTTGGGGTACTTATGGTGGCACTGTAAGGTAGCACGACTAAAGGGCAACATATCTTGAGGGTGTGCACTGAATCAGTACGGCACTATTCCAACGTTTATGTTATCCAACAAATGCACAGTTTCTACAGAGGAAGTAGAAGCCATACGATACTGGTAGTGACAACGACCCAAGTTTGTTTTCACTACTGTGAGGCCTGCTCCTCTCATTGCTTAACATTGGGAATTCCTTAAATATCCTTTTTAAGTATAATTCCTGATTGCAGAGGAGTAGCTGCTTTATGTTTTATATCAGTGGACTAGTAATTACAAATCCTCTTCAGTGGTAAAGTTGGATCTGGTATTACTAATCTAGAAATGCCACTTTTAGAAAGCGGACATTTCTCTGCTCTTAGGTCTCTTGTGTGCCTTACAGCCTATCACCAATACACGTCTGGAGTGGGGTGACAACTACACTTTGTACATTCCCTCTAGATAGCCACAAGTACAGGACACTCAGCTGCATTCATTTACATACTGATGGATCTTCCTGGGCAAGAAGGATTGGAGGAGCTGACACATATACCTGAATAGACATTGGCCTGGCCTCACACAAAACACTGATTTACCCCCCACAGATAGTCTGGCAGACAGAGCTGGGCTAAAAACAGACTTGCGCACCACAAAGACTTTGCTTTGTAGTCACCTCCACTTCAAGGACACATTTGGGTATAAGTATTGGGTCTATGACAACCTCTCACTAGTTCACTTTGGGGACCTAAGGAGACTCTGCCAAGAAGAGGAGCTGTGCTATAGGAGGGACTGTCACTTTGCTAACTGCTTTGCTGTGTTGACTTGCTGCCTGCTGGGCTACAGAGGGGCAGCCACTTTGCTACCTGCTGTGCTGTGTTGACCTGCTGCCTCTGACCTGGGCGGTGAGAATGACTGGACCAGTTCTCTAAAACCTAAGTAACTAATGGAATATTGGCTTGCCCGTGGTTCAGGAAGATTTAATTTGCACAAAATACCACTGCTATGCTCTGCTATTCCAGAGTCTGACTCTGCCAGACCTACCCTCAACCGGTCTTGGGCATTCCCAGAGTGTCGGCAGCCACTTTTGGGCATCCACAAGCATCAGCGTGGTGCACTGTTAAAGAACTGATGTGTCTGCCTGCTCGAGCGCAGATCATTGTGTTTGTAGACTTCACTGAAGCCGCAGTGCCCAAAGGCAGTCCAAGAAAAACCTGGCGCACTCTGTAAGCATCAATGAAAGACAGGCGTCTGCCCTCCATGACTCCAATCACAGCATCATATCTAGCAAGGGGAGACTCCAGCAATGCAGGTTCCGATCCCGAGGCCAATGGCACCGCTGCAATCCCCGGAGAAAGGTATTGTGCACTCCGGGGTTTACAAGGTACCTACCGCTCACCAATGTTCTTGCGGGCGGCCCCGAACGGAGCAAGTAGATCAGTCTCCTGCAAACCTGACATTGCATTTTACCTGTAATAACTTTGGAAGCATTGCTTTGCACTGACCCGGGGAGAAAGTCTGTTCTCAATCCACAGTGTGGATTGCGGTCATTTCCCCAGTGTAACCATAAAGAACTTACTGAAAGGGCAAAGGCTCTTTCAGCATTGTACATTCTTGAAGTATTCGTAACTTGAGATGCTTTAATTGGATTCTTTGTTGTTATCTTGTTTTAAAGAGTAAAAGAGATACTATTTTCATACCTCATCGTGGAGTCTTTTTTGTGGTGTTCTCACTGTGTTACTGTATCAAAGTATGCACAACTGCTGTACACATTGCCTCTTATGTTAAGCCTGACTTCTCTGTGCCACGCTACCAGAGGGTGAGCACCGGCTGATTTAAGCGTGTGACTGACTTACCGCGACTAGAACTGCGGTCCCTACTTGGACAGGGTGCATATCTCTGCCAACTAGAGACCCGATTTTTAACACATGTTTTCGGCAAAATAGACCATATTCACTTCAATGATCCAGCTCATTCATAAAGAAAAAGAAGACTTTTAAACATTAGCTGAAGAATAATGCTTGCTTTCACCTTTCGGCTGGTGAAGGCCGCACGATGCAGTGGAGTATCTCCCATATCATTTATTACGTTTACTTCAACACCGGCCTGCCAAGACAAAAGAGGCACAACAACATAAGTTTAACTACTGATAGCATTCATATCAATTAATAGAGCACATTTTCTTGCAGTAACCAGAGTTCGACTGTTGTGAACCTACTATCTCCATTTCAACTGTGTAATTTGGTTAGATCTAAAAATTATGGATCTGGAGCACCAGGGGCATTGTGTCACAAATTTCTGCAGTCCTCACCTTCAGATTTTAGAAACACTGCTAGTAAAGTAAGTGTACAATTGAGATATTTACAATTCACCATACTAATTATTTTAATCATCTCAAACTCATAAGAACAGTTGGATACTGTTAGACAAACAACTGCCGTTGGCCCTGGGGAGGGAGAGGGAGCCCATATTGATCAATCACATACATAACTAGACCTACCCAATCTAATTAAACCTAACTATCAAACCACAACAGTGAATAAAGATATTGATTATGAAAACCATCTGATAAGGTGGGCAAATATTCACTCTTCACATTGGTTTGAGTGTTGACTAACAAAAGGTTCCCCCTTTGCATAAGTATACTCCCTCTACTAATCAACCTTAATTTAAAAAAAAAAAAAAAATGGAGGATTGTAAAGTGCAGCATCCCAGGAAGTTAGACTTCCTGAAATACAGGACAAAAAGTAAACTCTATTTAAACGTAACAAAGACTTTATGACAGTAGAGTTGTTTCATACGCTAGCCTATTCAAATTAATTGGTCTCCTGTTGTGCTTCAGAGGCAAGAACCCAACAATTTTGTGTTTCCACATACAAGTTTAACCATTTACCGAAGAGATGAATTCCTTGGTTTTGTCAGGCTTATTTGCTCTGGGTTGGTAGAGGAGAATTTAAATATAATTCTTCTGCAAGAATTTTAAGAAGCAGTCATTCTTTAACAGCCAAGCTGCTCTAGTTCATAGTTCTGTATGAAGGAATTACCTTCCCGTTTAGGAAATTGCAATGTTTGCAAATTGTAAAAACTGGAGGGCAGTCACATTGTTTACTGCACAGTATACTGTCTGCCAACAAGATCTTTTCAGCAATAAATGTTAGGCACATGAAATATGGGAAGGTTATTTGGCCCATAATGTTAAATTGCCCTACTGTTAGTACTTGGTGAAGATTTAATGAAGGTGATAGAGGTTTTAATTTGTGAAACATAGAACATTCACTTAGAGGATTTACTTCTTTCACATCTGTATACCCTTCCGTACATGCCTGCAATGACCATAAGCTGCTATCCCAGAGCAGGTGACAGGAGAGCTATACATGCACAAGGCTACACTAGACACAGGGATATATCTGTTCAAGAATATCGAGATAGAGTCAAACATATGGGGGATATACTTGCATATAGCGAGCTACACTGACAATGGGGGTTTTGTTGTATTGCAGCTGCATTTATATAGAGCATCATACTGGACATGAAGCTGAAGTACTTTTGCAGACAGGTAGAACAATAGTCTGTACGTTGTGCTCTGATGGACAGATGTGGATTTGTAGTGCTGCCAATCTTTTTTTTTTTTTTATCTTTGGAGAAGGAAGAAGAAAGGCAATCACTACCAGATTATTACCCTTGCTAAGAAGGGCTGAGGTCCTGAAGCCATATGGCTGTAGACTGGTAGTTTTTACATTCTCCATAGTTCAGTATCGCAATTTTAGATGAGCTCAGGTTCAGGTTATTCCTCAAGATTCTTTGGTTGATAGCTCAAAGGCAGCTGCCTTGTCCGGAGATGTGTAGGGCAAATGGATTTTCCAGCTTTAGGGTGATATTGTTGACATTGGTGTTGCTGTAGCAGATTCAGGTGAAGTATTTGATGAAGTCCATAAAATGACAGAGGAAGGCATTGAAGAAAAGTGGGTAGTTGACTGAGCCCTGAAAGATGCAAAATTCAGCTGACAAAACGTGGTGTGATGCACACTCTATCGGGAAAGAAGAAGATGATCCGGTTTAAGTTGTCTCCTTGGATGGCACATTGCTCTAGCCTCTGCAGGAAGGATTGATGATGGACTGTATCAAAGACAACACATGTGTCCAGAAGCGAGAGTGCAGCAACTCAGTTTCTGTTCAGTTTTCTTGTTGAGGAGGGTTCCTACTGGGGTGGTGGCAATTCTAGAGAGTAACATGCTCTTCAGGCTTGAGCAAGAGAGGTAGCTGACCTACTTGCCTGGAACAGCTCCCTATACTGGGAGAAAGAGCTGTTTGAAGGGGTTGTATGATGGAAACACACATGCCATTACCACACGTGCCTTTACAACGAAAATATAAGTATTTCATAGGTAAGTGTAAAGCTATATATATATATATATATATATATATATATATATATATATATATATATATATCCGCTCCGTTACACCTTACAGGAGCACTCCCGGACGGGTGCTGTGATCACGGAGGTGTGTCCGCGGAAATATTAACGCTCCTTTTTCTTTCTGTCAAGAAAGAGCACTCACGGGGGTGAATTGCCATCCGTTTATTTTGGAGCAAACGGACGCGTTTCGGCTTGTGCCTTCTTCCAATGTTTAACAAGCACGCCAGAAAATGGTGTTTATATCAAAAGGCACATGGACGGAATGCAGAACAAATCAAAACATTCACCCCCAGCCAAGAGATCTGGGTTAAATCCATCATTCTTTTGCTCACCATGCCACCCCAGTTTAGACCTGGCCATATGCAAATCAGTCTCGACCCTGTGCCTCATGGGTACAGTCCAGCCCGAACTGCTAAGCCAGGTCCTCCCTGGACCGGAAACAAGCATCCTAGGACCGGTTTCGGGGTTTCACCCCTCTTCAGCCACGATAGCTTGAATCCAGTGGCACAGTGAGTCCGGGACCCACGTCTGGGCATACCCGGCGCACTTAGGGCGAGGAAGCAAAAGACACACAATTGATGGATGGAATGCATGTTGTTTTTGCATTTGTCACCCCGAGTGGGGCGGGTATGCCCAGACGTGGGTCCCGTGCTCTTCATGCCACTGGAGTCAAGCTATCCTGGCTGATGAGGGCTGAAAGCCCGAAACCGGTCCTAGGATGCTGGTTTCCAGTCCAGGGAGGACCTGGTCTGGCAGTTCGGCTGGACTGTTCCCATTGGGCGCAGGGTCAAGACTGATTTGCATATGGCTGGGTCCAAACTGGAATGGCATGGTGAGCAAAAAAACGATGGATTTAGGCCCAGATCTCTGTACTGGGGTGAATGTGCGACATTGTTCTGCATTCTATCCATCAATTGTTGTTTTTGCGTTTATATCAAAATACAGAGTTTGTCACATGATGTTGCTCGACATGAACGGACTGAATAATACTTTGTATATGCAGTCGCCATATTGCTGCGGTGTCATATTCACGTAGTTTCTTATATTAATTCATTACACCGTATGACTTGCGCAATTATCTCACTATTCAATTTTTGCCGTATATCGGCGTGTAATTGACCAAAATGCCATGATCATTTTACAAAATAAATGGTCTGTGGGAATGTTGAGATTTAACACATGATAAACCAAATGGTCATAAACACCAACAATAGACTGTTCATTTATGACCGCCATTTTAACGCGGTATCCTATTTACATAATATCATGTTCTCATCGTATATCTGCTGCATTCTGCCATGTAACGGCATATCCTCCACATTATTATCCCAACAGATTATGATAATTTCTGGGCATACTAAGGTTACCAAATGGTGACTGCCTGACTAAATTACATTCCAATATTCTCTGTCAAAATAAAATTGCATATATCCCGCCGTGTATCGGCCTTTTAATCCTGTGCCCCCAACGCATTGACCATAACTCATTTCTTAACTTTTTCTTGATGAAACACCTTTTACATATACTGATCAATAGTATTCTCAAATGAATTCATTCTCATTTTCTAAATGGCTGATTCTACAACCCTTCATTTGCTTAGCCTGCATTTACTTCTTTAGTCTCCCAGATGTATTGTCAGTTCTTCACCACTATTCATCCCTTTAGATGTTTTTGTTTGTAAATCAATTATAGATCTTGATTCTAGCCTTCGGAGTCTAGTGATCCTGTCACCCCCTCTCACATTGGGCAACACATGGTCTATGCCAAAGTAACGGAATCGATCCCTATTACTTTGATGTTTAAATCGGCAAAATGCCTGGCCACTGGATGCGTGGCATCCTTCTTGGCTATAGCCCGCATGTGTTCAAGAATTCGAATTGTAGTAGGGTGAATCGTGCTCCCTATATACCTCAGTCCACATGGACATATTAGGCAATACACTGCATAAGCAGTGTTGCACGTAAGAAACCGGTTTATTACCTTATGTTCCTTCAAACCTGGTATACTGTATGTAAGTGTTCTTTTGCTGGCTATGCACGCCTTACATTTACCGCACGGGAAAAACCCCCTCATCTCTTTCAAAGTTCCCATGCTGTTAGACTTCTTCTCCAGGTGACTATGTACTAAACGGTCCCTTAATGACCTTGCTCTTTTGAAGGTTATCTGGGGAGTAGCGGGTATGTCTGGGCCTATGACCCCATCAGTCTTAAGGATGTGCCAATTTTTCCTTAGTATTGTCCTAAGTTGATTCGCGTCTTCCGAAAACGTCATTATCATTCTAAACTGTGCTATGTTTTCTTCCTTGCTCTTATTTTCTTTCCCATCCAACAGCCGTTGTCTAGGAATATTTTCCACCCTACTCAGTGTTGTTTTTAGTAGGCCTTCCTCATAGCCTCGCATTTTGAATGCATTTGGTAACCTTAGTATGCCCAGAAATGATAATCTGTTGGGATAATAATGTGGAGGATATGCCGATACACGGCAGAATGCAGCAGATGTACGATGAGAACATGATATTATGTAAATAGGATACCGCGTTAAAATGAACAGTCTATTGTTGGTGTTTATGATCATTTGGTTTATCATGTGTTAAATCTCAACATTCCCACAGACCATTTATTTTGTAAAATGATCATGGCATTTTGGTCAATTACACTCAGATATACGGCAAAAATTGAATAGTGAGATAATTGTGCAAGTCATACGGTGTAATGAATTTAAATAAGAAACTACGTGAATAGGACACCGCGGCAATATGGCGACTGCATATACAAAGTATTAATCAGTCCGTTGTTCATGTCGAGCAACATCATGTGACAAACTCTGTATTTTGATATAAACACCATTTTCTGGCGCGCTTGTTAAACATTGGAAGAAGGCACAAGCCGAAACGCATCTGTTTGCTCCAAAATAAATGGATGGCAATTCTCCCCGCAAGTGCTCTTTCTTGACAGAAAACGTAAAGAAAAAGGAGCGTTAATATATATATATATATATATATATATATATATTCACTGAAAAAACCAGAGGTTTTAGGGACAGTTATAGTTAGTTGGACATTGCACTCGTACAAAACCCGTGAAATTCCCCCGTTATAGTTAGTTCAGCTAACTATAACTCGCGCCCCGCAATGCACTGCTGATGACGTCACATATTACATCACTCATGACATGGTCAGTGACATCACTGATGACATCACTGATGACATCTCAAATGACATCACTGATGACATCATCCAGTGACTGTGTGTTCTGTAAAGTTTAAATATGTTTAATATATATAGGGAAAGGCGTATTGAAGAATGAGTGGGTGTATAAGTGTCTGAATGGATGATTTAGTACGTGCGTGACTGACTCTACAAGTGAGTGATTAAACGTATCTTACTGAATGCATGGGTTAGTGACTAAACTGTGTGAATGTCTGTATCCGTCTGTTGGTGTGTAAGTGGATGCATGGATTTGCGAATAGCTACATGAGTGTCTATATGGGTTATTTATTGGTTCTATGAGTATCTGTATGGGTGCCTGAGTGTTTGTGTGGATGGGGTGTGTGCGACTGTGCATAGATGTGTGAGTGGGTGATTCACTGGGTGGATGGTTTCAAGAGTGCATCTGTGATAGACTGTATGGGTGGGTAAGTGTGTGTAAGAGTGTGTTAGTGAGTGAATGTATGTCCCAGTGGTACATGTGTGAGTAACTAAATATGTGAAAGGCAGTATATATGTGTATTGGCGTATATAAATAGCTATAAGCGAGAGTGAGTGATTGTGATAGTGGCTGTATGGATGAGTGTGTGCTTGTATCAGTGATTGTATAAGAGCGTAACAATGTGCTAGTATTTGTATGATTAAGTGAGCTGGTGTGTGTATAACTGTATAGGTGAGTAAATGGCAGTGTGTTTAATTATTTGCATGACTGACTAGGTGTGTGAGTACCTCTATGGATGAGTGGCGGTGTTTGAGTGTCTATATAGGAGTAAGAGTGCATATGATAGTCCTGTACTGAGTGACCGTAAGTATGAGTGACTGTACGGGTGAGTGAGTGGATGTGTGTGTGTAGACCTAAGAATCAGTGAGTGGGTATGTAGTTATTGGTGTTGGAGTGTCTATGGTTTTGCGAATGGCACTCTGTAATTTAAATTGGGTGTATCAAAGGTTATATTAGGGTGTGAGGAGCTGCATCAGATTATCACGTGGATGATGTCATCAGTGATGTCATTTGAGATGTCATCAGTGATGTCATCAGTGATGTCACTGACCATGTCATGAGTGATGTAATATGTGACGTCATCAGCAGTGCATTGCGGGGCGCGAGTTATAGTTAGCTGAACTAACTATAACGGGGGAATTTCACGGGTTTTGTACGAGTGCAATGTCCAACTAACTATAACTGTCCCTAAAACCTCTGGTTTTTTCAGTGAATTTCAAAGGTTTTTTAAATGCTAATTTCTAACTATAACGTGTCTGAAACCTATGGTTTTTTCAGTGAATTTCAAAGGTTTTTAAAATGCTAATTTGTAACTATAACGTGCCTGAAACCTACGGTTTTTTCAGTGAATTTCAAAGGTTTTTTAAATGACAATTTTTAAATGTATTAATTTTTATATTAATTTTTTTCATACTGATTTACTACATTTTTAGAAACAATTTCTTTTACATATTTTATTTTTTAAATTACATTGTAATTACATTATACATTACATTACAAAAAATACTTTCTCAGAATGAATTACTTTAGTTTAATACTTTGCACATAGGCAATAGACTTTTAAGTACAGTAGTTACAGTTGTTGCAATGGGCAACACATTTTCAAACACAATGCAACATTCTGCTCAATGTGAATTTCTAGTTAAATGCAATTAGTTACTTTATGGATTACTTTTCTAACCACAGGACTGGATCCTAGATTCAGTCCTGGTACATCTCCTGTAAACAGTTGAGTAAAAGCGTTTTGGTTACAGTCGTGATTTTTAAGGAATATTATTGTATTTTAAAAGTTGACACTTAGAAACTTTTTCTCATAGAATCACCAATGTTATCCTATGGAAGGAAATTCACTTAGCAGGTAAAAACTGTTATCGTTACTTTTTCTTACTCAGTGTTGGATCCTGGATCCAGCACTGGTGCATCTCCTGTAAACAGTTGAAAGAATGCGTTTAAGTCATACAGGCGATTTTTAAGGAATATTTGTAGTTTGTGAAAATCGACACTTTGAAACTTTTCTGCTGAAAACCAGACAATGGATTCCTATGGAAGAAAATATAAGTTACTGGTAAGTACGGTTAAAATTACTTTTCAGGACCAGTACTGGGCTGAAAGATACAGCACTGAGGTCTCTCCTTATAACAGGTGAGTAAATCGGAATTCGTATTTCGGCTGATTTTAGAGGAATATTTGTATGTTTCAAAAATCAACACTTAGAAACTTTTTCAGCAAAAGCAGGCAATGATATCCTATGGAAGGAAATTCAAGTTACTGGTAAGTACGGTTAAAATTACTTTTGAGGATCAGTACTGGGCTGAAAGATGCAGCACTGAGGTCTCTCCTGATAACAGATGAGTAAATCGGAATTCGTATTTCGGCTGATTTTAGATGAATATTTTAAAGTTCCAAAACTCCACACTTAGAAGAATTTCCAAGTGAAACCAGTCAATGTTAGCCTATGAAGGAAATTCAAGTTACCGGTAAGTACGGTTAAAATTACTTTTGAGGATCAGTACTGGGCTGAAAGATGCAGCACTGAGGTCTCTCCTGATAACAGGTGAGTAAATCGGAATTCGTATTTCGGCTGATTTTAGAAGAATATTTTAAAGTTCCAAAACTCCACACTTAGAAGAATTTCCAAGTGAAACCAGTCAATGTTAGCCTATGAAGGAAATTCAAGTTACCGGTAAGTACGGTTAAAATTACTTTTGAGGATCAGTACTGGGCTGAAAGATGCAGCACTGAGGTCTCTCCTGATAACAGGTGAGTAAATCGGAATTCGTATTTCGGCTGATTTTAGAGGAATATTTTAAAGTTCCAAAACTCCACACTTAGAAGAATTTCCAAGTGAAACCAGTCAATGTTAGCCTATGAAGGAAATTCAAGTTACCGGTAAGTACGGTTAAAATTACTTTTCAGGATCAGTACTGGGCTGAAAGATGCAGCACTGAGGTCTCTCCTGATAACAGGTGAGTAAATCGGAATTCGGATTTCGGCTGATTTTAGAGGAATATTTGCACAATGGTGAAGGGAGGGGCGGGGCCTGAGGTGACATCTGTGCAAACGCGCCCCGTGGTGCGTTTTAAGTTGGGGGATTAAGTCCCCTTGAATCATGAGGGTCCCTACGGGCCAACTAGCCCACCAGGAACCTCCAGTATGCGCCAGGGGCTGCGTTGCAGAGACATGTACAGAGGCCACACCCTTTTACACCTCTCTGCAACGCAGCTCTGTGGCGCTTTCTGGACGTACCTGTTGGGCTAGTTGGCCCCCAGGGACCCTCAGGATTGAAGAGGATTTAATTCCCCATCTTAAAACGCGCCACGGGGCCTGTTTGCACACATGTCACCTGAAGCCCCGCCCCTCCCTTCACCACTGTGCAAACGCGCCCCGTGGCGCGTTTTAAGTCGGGGGATTAACTCCCTTGAATCCTGAGGGTCCCTGGGGTGCAACTAGCCCACCATATACCTCCAAAAGCGCCATAGAGCTGCGTTGCAGAGAGGTGTAAAAGGGGCGTGGCCTCTGTACACCTCTCTGCAAGGCAGCTCCCTGGCGCATACTGGAGGTTCCTGGTGGGCTAGTTGGCCCCCAGGGACCCCCAGTATTCAAGGGGAATTGTTCCTCCTCTGCAAACGCGCCAGGGGGCGCATTTGCAGAGTGGTGAAGGAAGGGGGCGGGGCCTGCGGGCCCGATCGTTTTTTTTTTTTTGGGGGGGAGGGGGCCGCGTGGCCCCCCTCCCGGGCCACTACTTGCCCCGGGGACCCCATCCCCGGGGCTGGCCCTCTCGTTGGGGACTGTGGGGGTCCCCAATCCCCCCACAGTCCCGCCGGCTCCCCGTGTCCTACGGGAGCCGGCATTGCTGTACACATGGGGAGCAGCTAACATGCTGCTCCCCATGTGGAAAGCAGTCGGCTTTGGATATTGGAAGAGAGAGCAGGTTTCCTGCTCTCTCTTCCAATATCCAAAGCAGTTTGCAATGACAGGACGGGAGCCGCGAGGCTCCCGTCCTGTCATTGCAAACAGCAGTGTCCTGGGGGTAGGCACCCCGGGACACTGCAGGAGCCGGCCCTGGGGGTGGTGGTCCCCAGGGCCATCAAGGGCTCCAGGAGGGGGCCGCGCGGCCCCCTCCCATTCAGTGCACAGCCCCGGGGAGGTGGTGGTCCCCGGGCTCTGGGGGTCCAAAACGGACCCTAATTTTTTCTTAGTGCCCCGGGAGGTGGTGGTCCTCGGGCGTGTGGGGCTGGAGCCCCCCACACAGGTTTTTAATTAAAAAAAGAAGCCCCGGGAGGTGGTGGTCCTCGGGGCTGCGGGAGGGCTCAGAGCCCTCCCGCACCATTCTACATAAAGCCCCGGGGGTGGTGGTCCCCGGGGCTTGGGGGCCCTTAGAGGCCCCCACACATAAAATTAACCCCCCAGCATGCCCCCGGACTTGGCCCACCCGGGGCCAATTAACATCAAGCGCGGAGACCGCGCTTCGATTTTTTTTTTCGGCAGGGTTCGCGCTCCCTGAGCGCATCCTGCCGATTTAAAAAAAAAAAAAATTTTTTGCCCAGGGGATCCTTGTGGGACCCCCTGAGCAGACCTAGGGGGTCAGGGTGTTTCTACCCTGCCCCCTTTGTGCGCTTTGCGCACTTGTTTCTGTCCCTCGGTTCTACCGAGGATAAAATGGCTGCCAACACTTCCTGATTTGGAGTGTTGACAGCCAATTAACATAAAGCTCGTGCTCGGGAGTGATCCGCGGCCCTAGATATATCTATCTTTTTACTTTTCATTTTCTCAGCAACTACTGAACGGATTTACACCATTTAACAAAAGGGTTCTTTCTGAACCAAGAACTACCTCTTTGCCAAATTTGGTGTAATTCCGTTCAGCAGTTCGGGCTGTAGCCGTGTCTAAAGTTTCCTATGGAAAATTGCATGGGGAAAACGCGTTTTGGGACCCCCCTTTTTCTCGGCCCCGCTTGACGAATCCCCCGAGACTTTCAGGGTAGGAGCGGACCGGAGCGCGCCACAAAGTTTGAAAATTTTGCGAAGATACGTCAACCGGCAAGAGAGTTATTTCAAATAGAATGTCGCGGATTTCCTATGGATAATAGGTTGTAACTATAACTATCTACTGGCGACCGCCAGTAGATAATATATATATATATATATATATATACACACACACACAAATATATATACATATACACACATTATATAAATATATGCACATTATATATTATATATAGCCTTGTCGACCTCAACCCCTAAACTCAATCACCCCTAAACCCTAAATATACCCTTACTACCCAATACCCCATATCCGGCCTATACCATAAAAACACCTTTGCCACCCAAATACCCTTACTCATCCTAAACCCTGAAAATACCCTTACCACCGAAATACCGCACCCCCCCTAAACCCTATAAATACCCCTACCAACTCTAAACCCTAAAACACCCTGGCCACCCAAATACCCTTACCAACCCTATACTTTAAACATACCCTTGCCACCCAAATACCTTTACATACCATAAACCCTAAAAATACCTTTGCCACCCAAATACCTTTACCCAGCCTAAAAATACCCTTGCCACCAAACATCTTTACCCACACCTAAACCCTTAAAATACCCCTGCCACCCAAATACCTTTGCCCATCCTAAACCCTAAAAATACCCTAGCCACCCAATACCCTCACCCACACAAACTCTAAAAAGGCCCTTACCCTAATATATATATATATATATATATATATATATATATATATATATATATATATATATATATATATATATATATATATATATATATATTATCTACTGGCGGTCGCCAGTAGATAGTTATAGTTACAACCTATTATCCATAGGAAATCCGCGACATTCTATTTGCAATAACGTTGGCGTCGGTTGACGAATCTTCGCGAAAGCTTCCAACTTGTTGGGGCGCTCCGGTCCGCTCCTACCCTGAAAGTCTCGGGGTGATACGTCAAGCGGGGCCGAGAAAAAGGGGGTCCCAAAACGCGTTTTCCCCATTCATTTTTCCATAGGAACCTTTAGTCGCAGCTACAGCCCGAACTGCTGAACGGAATTACCCCAAATTTGGCAAAGAGGTAGCCCTTGGTTCAGACTGGTGAGTTTTGCTAAAATGGTGTAAATCCGTTCAGTAGTTCCTGAGAAATTCACAATTAAAATCACATATATATCTATGGGCGCGTCGGATCCGCGTGCACCTCCCGATCACGAGCTGCATGTTAATTGGCTGTCAACACTCCAAATCAAGAAGTGTTGGCAGCCATTTTGTCCTCGGTAGAACCGAGGACAGAAACAAGTGCGCAAAGCGCAAAAGGGGGCAGGGTAGAAACACCCTGACCCCCTAGGTCTGCTCAGGGGTCCCACAAGGACCCCTGGGCAGAAAAGCATTTTTTTTTTTTTTTTTTTTTTTAATCGGCGGGATTCGCTTAGGGTGCACGGATCCCGCCGAGAAAAAAAAAAGAAACAAGTGCGCAAAGCGCACAAAGGGGGCAGGGTAGAAACACCCTAACCCCTAGGCCTGCTCAGGGGTCCCACAAGGACCCCTGGGCAAAAAAGCATTTTTTTTTTTTTTTTAAATCGGCAGGATGCGCTCAGGGTGCGCGAATCCTGCCGAAAAAAATCGAAGCGCGGTCTCCGCGCTTCGATGTTAATTGGCCACGGGTGGGCCAAGTCCCGGGGGCATGCTGGGGGGTTAATTTTATGTGTGGGGGCCTCTAAGGGCCTCCAAGCCCCGGGGACCACCACCCCCGGGGCTTTATGCATAATGGTGCGGGAGGGCTCTGAGCCCTCCCGCAGCCCCGGGGACCACCACCTCCCCGGGGCTTCTTTTTTAAATGAAAAACCTGTGTGGGGGCTCCAGCCCCCACACGCCCAGGGACCGCCACCTCCCCGGGGCACTAAACATTTAAATATGGGGGTCCGTTACGGACCCCCAGAGCCCCGGGGACCACCACCTCCCCGGGGCTGTGCACACGATGGGAGGGGGGCCGCGCGGCCCCCTCCTGGAGCCCTTGATGGCCCTGGGGACCGCCACCCCCAGGGCCGGCTCCTGCAGTGTCCCGGGGTGCCTACCCCCGGGACACTGCTGTTTGCAATGACAGGACGGGAGCCTCGCGGCTCCCGTCCTGTCATTGCAAACTTGCTTTGGATATTGGAAGAGAGAGCAGGAAACCTGCTCTCTCTTCCAATATCCAAAGCCGATTGCTTTTCCACATGGGGAGCAGCATGTCAGCTGCTCCCCATGTGGAACAGCAATGCCGGCTCCCAAGGGACGTGGGGAGCCGGCGGGACTGTGGGGGCTTGGGGACCCCCACAGTCCCCAACGAGAGGCCAGGCCCCGGGGGATGGGGTCCCAGGGGCAAGTAGTGGCCCGGGAGGGGGCCACGCGGCCCCCTCCCCAAAGTTTTGAAAAATAATTAAAAAAAAAAAAAGGGTATGGCCGGCCCTGGGGATGGGGTCCTCGGGCCTTAAAATGGCCAGAGGAGGGGGCCACGCAGCCCCCTCAAAATATTAAAAATAAAAATAGAGGCCATGCCCCGGGAGATGGGGTCCCCGGGGCCAATACAGGCCCGGGGAAGGGGGGCCATGCGGCCCCCTTCCTGTTTTTTTTTATTTTGAAATTTAAAAAAGGGGTAAGGCCCTGGGGGATGGGGTCCCCAGGGCCCAAAAACAGAAAAAAAGGAAGGGGCCACACAGCCCCCCTTCAGGGGACCAAAAACAAAAAAAAAACGATCGGGCCCACAGGCCCCGCCCCTTCCTTCACCACTCTGCAAACGCGCCCCTGGCGCGTTTGCAGAGGGGAACAATTCCCCTTGAATACTGGGGGTCCCTGGGGGCCAACTAGCCCACCAGGAACCTCCAGTATGCGCCAGGGGCTGCCTTGCAGAGAGGTGTACAGAGGCCACGCACCTTTTAAACCTCTCTGCAACGCAGCTCTGTGGCGCTTTTTGGAGGTATATGGTGGGCTAGTTGGACTCCGGGGACCCTCAGGATTCAAGGGGACTTAATCCCCCAACTTAAAACGCGCCACGGGCGCGTTTGCACAGTGGTGAAGGGAGGGAGCGGGGCTTCAGGTGACATGTGTGCAAACAGGCCCCGTGGCGCGTTTTAAGATGGGGAATTAAATCCTCTTCAATCCTGAGGGTCCCTGGGGCCAACTAGCCCAACAGGTACATCCAGAAAGCGCCACAGAGCTGCGTTGCAGAGAGGTGTAAAAAGGGTGTGGCCTCTCTACACGTCTCTGCAACGCAGCCCCTGGCGCATATTGGAGGTTCCTGGTGGGCTAGTTGGCCCCTAGGGACCCTCAGGATTCAAGGGGACTTAATCCCTCCAACTTAAAACGCGCCACGGGGCGCGTTTGCACAGATGTAACCTCAGGCCCCGCCCCTCCCTTCACCATTGTGCAAATATTCCTCTAAAATCAGCCGAAATACGAATTCCGATTTACTCACCTGTTATCAGGAGAGACCTCAGTGCTGTATCTTTCAGCCCAGTACTGGTCGTGAAAAGTAATTCTAACCATACTTACCAGTAACTTGAATTTCCTTCCATAGGCTAACATTGACTGGTTTCACTTGGAAATTCTTCTAAGTGTGGAGTTTTGGAACTTTAAAATATTCCTCTAAAATCAGCCGAAATACGAATTCCGATTTACTCACCTGTTATCAGGAGAGACCTCAGTGCTGCATCTTTCAGCCCAGTACTGGTCCTGAAAAGTAATTTTAGCCGTACTTACCGGTAACTTGAATTTCCTTCATAGGCTAACATTGACTGGTTTCACTTGGAAATTCTTCTAAGTGTGGAGTTTTGGAACTTTAAAATATTCATCTAAAATCAGCCGAAATACGAATTCCGATTTACTCACCTGTTATAAGGAGAGACCTCAGTGCTGTATCTTTCAGCCCAGTACTGGTCCTGAAAAGTAATTTTAACCGTACTTACCAGTAACTTGAATTTCCTTCCATAGGCTAACATTGACTGGTTTCACTTGGAAATTCTTCTAAGTGTGGAGTTTTGGAACTTTAAAATATTCCTCTAAAATCAGCCGAAATACGAATTCCGATTTACTCACCTGTTATCAGGAGAGACCTCAGTGCTGCATCTTTCAGCCCAGTACTGGTCCTGAAAAGTAATTTTAACCGTACTTACCAGTAACTTGAATTTCCTTCCATAGGCTAACATTGACTGGTTTCACTTGGAAATTCTTCTAAGTGTGGAGTTTTGGAACTTTAAAATATTCCTCTAAAATCAGCCGAAATACGAATTCCGATTTACTCACCTGTTATCAGGAGAGACCTCAGTGCTGCATCTTTCAGCCCAGTACTGATCCTGAAAAGTAATTTTAACCGTACTTACCGGTAACTTGAATTTCCTTCATAGGCTAACATTGACTGGTTTCACTTGGAAATTCTTCTAAGTGTGGAGTTTTGGAACTTTAAAATATTCCTCTAAAATCAGCCGAAATACGAATTCCGATTTACTCACCTGTTATCAGGAGAGACCTCAGTGCTGCATCTTTCAGCCCAGTACTGATCCTCAAAAGTAATTTTAACCGTACTTACCAGTAACTTGAATTTCCTTCCATAGGATATCATTGCCTGCTTTTTGCTGAAAAAGTTTCTAAGTGTTGATTTTTGAAACATACAAATATTCCTCTAAAATCAGCCGAAATCCAAATTCTGATTTACTCGCCTGTTATCAGGAGAGACCTCAGTGCTGCATCTTTCAGCCCAGTACTGATCCTCAAAAGTAATTTTAACCGTACTTACCGGTAACTTGAATTTCCTTCATAGGCTAAGATTGACTGGTTTTCAGCAAAAAGTTTCAAAGTGTTGATTTTCACAAACTACAAATATTCCTTAAAAATCGCCTGTATGACTTAAACGCATTCTTTCAACTGTTTACAGGAGATGCACCAGTGCTGGATCCAGGATCCAACACTGAGTAAGAAAAAGTAACGATAACAGTTTTTACCTGCTAAGTGAATTTCCTTCCATAGGATAACATTGGTGATTCTATGGAGAAAAGTTTCTAAGTGTCAACTTTTAAAATACAATAATATTCCTTAAAAATCACGACTGTAACCAAAACGCTTTTACTCAACTGTTTACAGGAGATGTACCAGGACTGAATCTAGGATCCAGTCCTGTGGTTACAAAAGTAATCCATAAAGTAACTAATTGCATTTAACTAGAAATTCACATTGAGCTGAATGTTGCATTGTGTTTGAAAATGTGTTGCCCATTGCAACAACTGTAACTACTGTACTTAAAAGTCTATTGCCTATCTGCAAAGTATTTAAACTAAAGTAATTCATTCTGAGAAAGTATTTTTTGTAATGTAATGTATAATGTAATTACAATGTAATTTAAAAAATAAAATATGTAAAAAAAAATTGTTTCTAAAAATGTAGTAAATCAGTATGAAAAAAATTAATATAACAATTAATACATTTAAAAATTGTCATTTACAAAACCTTTGAAATTCACTGAAAAAACCGTAGGTTTCAGGCACGTTATAGTTAGAAATTAGCATTTAAAAAACCTTTGAAATTCACTGAAAAAACCATAGGTTTCAGACACGTTATAGTTAGAAATTAGCATTTAAAAAACCTTTGAAATTCACTGAAAAAACCATAGGTTTCAGACACGTTATAGTTACAAATTAGCATTTAAAAAACCTTTGAAATTCACTGAAAAAACCATAGGTTTTAGGGACAGTTTTAGTTACTTGGACATTGCACTCGTACAAAACCCGTGAAATTCCCCCGTTATAGTTAGTTCAGCTAACTATAACTCGCGCCCGCAATGCACTGCTGATGACGTCACATATTACATCACTCATGACATGGTCAGTGACATCACTGATGACATCACTGATGACATCTCAAATGACATCACTGATGACATCATCCACGTGATAATCTGATGCACCTCCTCACACCCTAATATAACCTTTGATACACCCACTCTAAATTACAGACTGCCATTCGCAAAACCATAGACACTCCAACACCAATAACTACATACCCACTCACTGATTCTTAGGTCTACACACACACATCCACTCACTCACCCGTACAGTCACTCATACTTACGGTCACTCAGTACAGGACTATCATATGCACTCTTACTCCTACATAGACACTCAAACAACGCCACTCATCCATAGAGATACTCACACACCTAGTCAGTCATGCAAAATAATTAAACACACTGCCATTTACTCACCTATACAGTTATACACACACCAGCTCACTTACTCATACAAATAGTAGCACATTGTTACGCTCTTATACAATCATAGATACAAGCACACACTCATCCATACAGCCACTATCACATTCACTCACTCTTGCTTATAGCTATTTATATACTCCAACACACATATATACTGCCTTTCACATATGTAGTTACTCACACATGTACCACTGGGACATACATTCACTCACTAACACACTCTTACACACACTTACCCACCCATACAGTCTATCACAGATGCACTCTTGAAACCATCCACCCAGTGAATCACCCACTCACACATCTATGCACAGAGTTGCACACACCCCTCCCACACAAACACTCAGGCACCCATACAGATACTCAGACAAGCATTCAATAACTCATATAGACACTCATTTAGCTATTCACAAACACATGCAGCCACTTACACAGCAACAGACAGACGGATACAGACATTCACCCAGTTTAGTCACTAACCCATGCATTCAGTAAGATACGTTAAATCACTCACTTATAGAGTCAGTCACGCACCTACTAAATCATCCATACAGACACTTACACACCCACTCATTCTTCAATACGTCTTTTCCTATATATATTAAAAATATTTAAACTTTACAGAAACACACAGTCACTGGATGATGTCATCAGTGATGTCATTTGAGATGTCATCAGTGATGTCATCAGTGATGTCACTGACCATGTCATGAGTGATGTAATATGTGACGTCATCAGCAGTGCATTGCGGGCGCGAGTTATAGTTAGCTGAACTAACTATAACGGGGGAATTTCACGGGTTTTGTACGAGTGCAATGTCCAAGTAACTAAAACTGTCCCTAAAACCTATGGTTTTTTCAGTGAATTTCAAAGGTTTTTTAAATGCTAATTTGTAACTATAACGTGTCTGAAACCTATGGTTTTTTCAGTGAATATATATATATATCCAACCAAAAAATGCGCCAAAACTCAGTTCCTGGACAAAAGTGCTTTATTTCAATTGGCGCAGGTAGTCACGTGACAGAGGCACCTGACGCGTTTCGGCATTTGCCTTCATCCAAGGTGTGTCCTCCTTAAGTGCAGTGTCCCAGTATGTATAAAATCACACACCACTCGTTGGCCACACTCAAACTCCCAAGATGCAATTCGTGAGCCAGCATACTCACAGTGTGTAATCTTCGTGATGTTTAGCATATGCTGTTTCAAAGTCTCGATATAATCAGGTAAGTATCGCACAACTGTGGGGGAAGTGCACCAGTCTTCCCATCACGAAGATTACACACTGTGAGTAGGCTGGCTCACGAATTGCATCTTGGGAGTTTGAGTGTGGCCAATGAAGTGGTGTGTGATTTTATACATACTGGGACACTGCACTTAAGGAGGACACACCTTGGATGAAGGCAAAAGCCGAAACGCGTCAGGTGCCTCTGTCACGTGACTACCTGCGCCAATTGAAATAAAGCACTTTTGTCCAGGAACTGAGTTTTAGCGCATTTCTTGGTTGGATGTAGTTTGCGGGAATTGCTGTCTCCCGTATTTGCCATGACCGCCCTGCAGGGTTGGGGGTCCCTGTCGACAGCATCTGTTTGGATCATATATATATATATATATATATATATATATATATATATATATATATTTATTCTTCAAAGCAAAGCGGTCAAAGGGTATGCAGCGTAATCTATATGCCGTGCTGGTGAAGAGAAGGAACGATGCTCTCGATGGATCCAAAGCCAAAAAGACACTGTACTCCAGGAACTCTGATTCATAAGTTTTATTTCATAAATGGCATGGCAAACACCGTTTGACTACAAAGAGTCTCTCATGGTAGGGGAGTCCTTCTTTACTTTCACTTATATACATACTACCCATAGTACTTATAATGAGGCATTCTGGGTATCCAACCTAAAAATTACATTGTTTCAGCAGAGCTATTGTATCATATATAGTAGCTGGAATATTTTTATTTACCATTCACCATCTTTTCAGATGTTTTTACTCGAATTTTGGCATTAATGTATTGGCTGAGTGCCATATTATCACAAGGCAGATTATAAAGTTTTACACAGTATTCAGATATCATTAATATCAACCTCATGAACTGCAAGGTGACATATCGGATATGTTGTAGGGCTAAGAGTCAAATTCATGATTTACAAAGCTCTTAATCCCTGTGCATGAATGATTTCATAAATCCCTGAAATGCCAATTTTAATGAATTTTACTGTACTTCTTACAAATATACATACATTTCTTCGTCCGCATTTAGCCCAAAAAAATACTTGGTATGTAGCCTCATTATAAACTTGGATTCCAAGCGGTGTAGTGCTTGCGTCCTATCCCCTCCTCTCTCATTTTTGGGGATATTGGCAACACGATAACACCTCATTGTCCAGAATGACATCAGCTATGCAACAGCAAAACATTATAGCCAAAATCATTTTGGTTATAATGTTTTGCTGTTGCGTAGCTGATGTCATTATTCTTGACTGCTCCTATATGTTCCAGTATTCTCTTTTTGAGAGAGCATATGGTGCCCCCTACATATTTTAAGCTGCAGTCACATTCGATGACCGACTACAAGCTGAGATTCACATTAATTTGTTGGTTGATGGTAAACATTTTATTCCTGAAAGCACAAAATGTTTTGGTATTCTTCCCAATTTTGCAGGACTTACACTTGCTGCATTTGACAAATCCTGTCCTTTCTGTTTCCAACCAGGATGATTCTCTATTATCACTAAAATGGCTCCTGACCAATCTGTCTTTAAGTGACAGTACTTCTCTATATGTTATTTGGGGTCTCAAACCAATTTTACTAGTTAAATCAGAGTCACTACCAATCAGATTCCAATGTTTATTGAATATTTTGATGAAGTCTTTGCTTTTCATACTGTAGGTTAGTATTATTTGATCATGTCATTCTTTTCAGTGCGGTCGACATTATTATTGTGAGCCAGAGTTTCTGTGCGTGTTTTCAGCTTGGCTCTTTCTGCACCATGTTTGATGTATGACCCAGAATATCCTCTATTATGCAGTGGCGGCTCCCCCATTGGGGCGTGGGGGCGTTGCCCCACTGCTTTCGCGCAGTGCGAGAAGGCAGAAACGTAAATGGTAATAACTACCATTTTATGTTTCTGCCTTCTGGCACAGCGAGAAAGCAGAAGTGCCTGGTTGGGGGTGGGCGGTCCTGCTCGAGGGCGGGGGGAGTGGCATGCCCACTGTTGTGCGTACTGACTGTTTGGTCGGCCCTGGGGCCAACCAAACAGTCCGTATGCACAACAGTGGGCAAGCCACTCCCCCCCCGCCCTCGAGCAGGACCGCCCACTCTCCCTTTTTCTCTATGTAGGCTGAGGTTTGCACAGAATGTTTTCCCTCAACGTCCTGTGACAACACATACAGCGATGGCACTTGGTAAAGATCATTTAATATTATGTCCGCTCTCTGATTTTTCTAAATCGTACTATATGCCAGGACTATGCGGTAGAAACGTGTGGGTAAATTACCCTGGTTTGAAGTGGCATCTGTCTCCAACAAGAAGAATGTGCAACATGGCCCCTTTTCCTGGAACTCACAGGCCAGCAGGAGGGGTGCATTTATGTGAGATATGAATACGTGATGTTGCATTAGTCCCGCGTGAATTGCAGAGGCGTGTCAAAGGTCCAATCCTCCAGGGGCCCCACCCCACGCTTTATGGGGCCCATTAGTCCTTGGGCTAATGAATATCTGTGCGATATGGGCAACTCTGGGGCCTTCGTAATAGTCTGCAGGGGTGCCCCATCATTTTGCCTAACGCCAATGGCGAGCTGGTGATATTCAAACAAATTTCCATTATCAACATAAACCTTTTAAAAAAAAGAAAGTATTTGGATAACACAAAGTTATGAAAAACTGTGGTTTGTGTGCAGAGCTCTACCATTTAGAGGTAATATATTAACTACGTGAATTTGTGACAGTGCAGTGGAACAGTCTGTTCCCCGGAGGCAGCAGCAAAGGGGTTGTGTAATTATTGAACCAAAACTCAGTGTTTATATCTTTTCATATGAAATCAGTTAAACTTTCCAGTTTACCTTAAATGGTAAAGTGCATCCCGTATGACTGGGGAATGAGAGCAAAGAGCGAGAAACAGGATGGGTTTTGCACACCCGTCTAATAGAACAAATATAAAGCGTCTTCAGAAGAAAGCTCCTCCACCCGCTTCTCCTCTCCCCAAATTCACCACTCCGCTTTCTTTAAGCTGTGCTCTTTAAAATAAAATGATTTTATTTCAAAGTTTGGATGGTTGCTGCGATTTCAAAGGGACAGGGAGCCTGCTTGGGAACCCTGGAAAGGTCAAAGGTTACAGGAAACGATTGTGAGCGTAGAGCTATTTAAAAACCGTTGCTGAAGGCCTGGTGGAATAATGGAACGAAAATAATACTTGCAATGCTTCATTTTAATCCTAAACTTGACTCTGCTCTTTGGACTGCTGTGTGCACGCGTCTGGTCTTTCTCTTTCTGTGGACACTTCAACAACAGAAAATAATATCACTCGGTATGTGGATCGGATTCGGTATATTTCAGTTCCCTTCCTCTGGGCGCTTGATATGTGGACTACTGAGTACATGGGCCTGTGTTGCTGATCGGACAGACGCCAGACACCTATTTGGCTGCAGCCGTTATTGTGCACTTGCTGATGCTGGGCTTATTCCTAATGTTTACTGAAGAGGTAGGTTCGTATGTACGTTCTGGGACTGCTTGTTGATCAGGGTCAAGGGTCACTGATGTCACTGTATGATTTGTTGTATTTTTGCTGAGTTTGGAGTTGTCCTGTGGGAAAGAAGCAGACATAACATCCTAGAGAGATCACACCGGGGATATCACACATAACAGAGCCACTTGGTGACCCATGTGCACAAAGAGAGAAAAAATAATGCCACCCGTGCGCATAGAGCAAGCAAAAACACACGCACGCATGCACGCACTCCCCCCCACCCCCCCTTACAGAGTAACAGACCACACACATGCGGGCATAGGAGCAAAGGGAGGCAAGGCTAGACCATCAAGTTATTGGACAAATGGATGCCATAAAGATGGTTGGGTGCATCACTAGTTCTGGTTTGCAGTCTTCTGTCTACGGGGCATTCAACCCCTCTGAGGAAGAAATGAATAGGCCTCGGTAGAATTTTTCATTCCGCCGGCGAAATTCGAGGAATTTTGTAATTCTGCATTACTACTGCAATGCACTGTTAATCTGCCTTGTGGAGAACTGAAAATTCTCTTTGCACAGCGTTGCAGAGAACCTCCTACTTGCAGCTAAATACATCTTAAATGACTGCGAATGCCTCCTCCTCAAACGCATCCATCTGCATGCGATAGCAGATAACTTTGTCAGATCGCAAGTATTTCAAAGGAAAAAAGTCCCCACATGTGTGTCACGACGGTGATGATAATTAGAGCAACTATGATGAAAGAACTGGTAGCGCACCTCTCACTACCTTGACTGTGCACAGACAGGCCTCAACAGAAAGATTATTGTTTACCCTTCATTTTCAAAACTCAAATTAGGAACGCACAGTCCTATCTGACATCTTTAAGTATGTAGATGTGTCTCCAAACTGCAGCAACGAGAGAGAGGGTGGGAGGGGGTTAAAGAGAGAGCGAGTGGAAAATAGAGGAGGGAGATAGAGGGAGGATGAAATAGGGGAGAAGAGGGGGAGAGAGAAGGAGAGGTGTGAGCAAGACTGCGAGGTGAGGCTGAGAGAAAGATGTTCGAGCTAGAGGCAGAAGGGATTGCAAGAGAGGGAGAGAGAAGAGGCTGACAGAGTACGAGAACGATAAAGCTAGAAAGTGGGGTGCAGAAAACTAGGGGCGGGTGTGAGAAAATGGAAGGAAGAAGGCGAGAGTGGGAGAGGGGGAACAATAGAAAACGAGCAAGCGAGGGAGAATGCAGGAGAGAAACAGGGCGAGAACGAGGGAGGAGTTTTAACTGCAGCGTTCTGGGGTAGTAGTAGTGTCCGCCATTGTTGTGATGTAGTGCGTGGGATTGGTCTGTGTGTAGCGTGTGGTAGTAGCGGAAGGCCTTATTCTTAATGTAGGGTGAGTGTGGTCTGTCCGTGTTTTGGTGCAGGGCGTCAGTAGTAATGACGAATATGAGGCAGGAGTCCGAATAGTGGGATTGCACTCTCAAATTTACTTGAAAATGCACCATTTGCCCACTCTTTATTCAAAATTTTCTCGGGGGGGAAAACCCCCCCCGAATCCCCCGTAGGTGGTTCAGGCTCGCTGCAGTGAAGTACGACTATTGTTTTACGCCTCACCACTTTCAAAAGTCACCAGCCGCCACTGCTATTATGAAATCTTTGTTTGACCTTTTCAAACTGTTGTTCCATGGTTGAGTCACCCGAACAGTTTCTTCTTGTCCTCAAAAACTCTCCGGACAGGATGCTTTTCATTAGAGTCTTGTGATGAAAGCCTGTTCTGTGCAGTGTACTGCTTGTAGCTGTAGGTTTTTTATAGACTGTCGTTTCTATGCGATTGGTTTGAATGCAAACTTTGACATCAAGAAAATCAATTTCAGTGGCGCTGATGTTATATGTGAATTTGAGACCACATTCATTAATCTGTTGGAAGCAGGTGAGAAACTCATCTTTGGTTCCATTCCAAATTAGGTATAAGTCATCTACACTTCTCAGCCATACTACAATCTTGTCAAGATATGGATCATATTTTTCGCTCCAATCAATTTCTCTTTCCCACCAGCCCATTTTCAAGTTAGCGTACCTTCGCGAAAATGAAATTTCCAGAGCAGTGCTGCATATTTGGTTAAATAACTGATGATTGAAAGATATATATTGTTTGTGAGACAGATTGCCATCATCTCGAGAAGCATTCTGGAATGTTGTGTTTCTTTGATGTTTCTTTGTCTCAGAAATGATTCTGCAGCTCATTTTGAATTGATGTGTATAATGAGACTACATCAATGGTGATCAGAAAGTAGTCCTATTGCCATTCAGTATCAGCTATGATTCTTAAAAATCACCGGTATTCCTTGATATACAAGTTGAGTGTGGTCACCATTGGGGCTATGAAGCTATCCATACACATGGAGATGTTTTCGTAAACTGAACACTAACCAGAAATGACGGGTCTCCCAGGTGTGTTTATCAGTGTTTTGTGAATTTTAGGTAGAAAGTAGATGGTTGGGATTATAGGGCTGTCATTTTGTAAAAACTGGTATTTGTCATCATTAAGTAAACATTCATTATGCCATTTCTTCAATTTAATGTCAGCTTTATTTCATTGATGGGATTTACTTCCAATTATTTTTTAGAACTCTTGACATCTGATAACAGATGATAGGCTTCATTCGCCTAGTCTTGTTGGTCCATAATGATTATGTTTCCGCCTTTATCCGCTGGCTTTATCATTACGGAATTGTTATTGGCAAGATGTTCCAGAGCCTTTCATTCTTGTACGGTTAAATTTTCTTTTTTATTGGTTTCTCTATTGTTCTTTAGTTTGCCCAGGCCCATTAGCACTATTTCATAGAAGGTATCAATTTGATTGCCTGGTGTAAGGACGGGGCAGCATTTTGATTTTGGTTTGAATTCACTGAATTTATGTTCATTAGTATCAATGCAAAGAAGCTCCAAGGTTTCCGACTCAGTATAAGTTGAGTCCTTAAGTTGTACATGAGATCAAATAGTTTTTATATCTGGTGTCAGATCTATTGTAAGGTGCATGTCCCATTGTGTATTTTCAGCTGTCTCCTTATTGTATTTCTATTTGGAGAAATGTTTAGCCAATTTGATCTTACTTACACATTTGTATCTATCTATTTTGGTCTCAATTAGATCAAAGTGCTGTTCTGGACAGAATGATAATCAATCAAAAATATCTTTATTTGGTGCATTTCTGAAGCATAAAAGATTAAGTATAAAATCAGTACAAAACATACAGAATACGTACAACCATAGCTGCTCAGCTCCAAGTTGACAGGCACGTATGCTATAATCACAATTGAAGTGCCCATGCGCTTCAAATTAGCTAAACTTATTGCTCACTGTGAAGCATCATTCCTTCACAGCGCCCTTACCAGCCTTCAATTCTTGGCACTTCCGTACCTCTCCTTAACTTGCAGGACAACTGCGACCAGGCTTTGAATGTCTCTAAAAATATTCCTCCCCAAGCCCCTCGACACTGCACCCAAGAGATATGGCCCCAACTCAGAGCATCAGTTATCCTAAAAATCTCACTAATAATGCAAAAAGTAATTTCAAACACAGTCTACTTAAACAACATCCGGAAAAACTATTTGCTGATACCTACCACAGCGTGAGCAACAAGAAAACCAACTTCGTTTTCTACTCCAAACGCCCTGCAAAGTGGAAAAACATCTTCCTTCTTCACCTACAAGTTACTAACTCAATCAAAATCCCTTATGGAACTAAACTCTCCACTTCCCCCTCCCTAACCTTCAGAGGGGAAATCTCTATTTCTATTTTCAGGACAATGAACATACTTATACGAGCTACAGACCATCACCTCACCATCTTTGACCGACACTTCTTGTCACTTCTCACTTCATTAACACAACATGGCCATGTGCCCCAAACTCGCCTCTCCCCTTTACCCTCTACCGTCAACGCAGAACCGTCCCGCCTTCCATCCCCCACTGATTCGCAAAGCACCTCTGCTGCACCCTCCGACACTCTAAGCAACCTTGCTGCGCCCCTTGACACACGCCTCCGACAAGTATTCACTAGAATGACTTCAATTGTGCCCACTCTAACCAGCAAACACGTTAAAAAAAACTCAATGATGCACACCCCGAGCCCGATGGCGCCAGCCCCAACTCAAGACCGTCAGCCACTGAACCCTCTACGGACTCAACCCTCTCTCCCGATGTAGACCCTACTCACTTCACACAAACAGTCCACTTTTCTAGTCTCAATGACCCTGGCCCCCCCTTAGCATAGTTCACTCACCTTCCTCAAACATGAGACCTGCCGCTTATCACCCCACTTTCAGAGTTGGAAGCCTCACTGACGCACTTACCCAGCTTCCGACCCGAACAGAACAAAAACTGGATTTTGTAGCTAATGACATCTCGCATCTAAAAAAAGGACTTTTTGAGCCAGGCAAGTTTTCCCACTCTCACACCCCAGGTATTTATAAGTTGTCTCCCCCTACTGGTTCTCCAACTGTCAGCCAACACACCCACTGGCGCTCTTTTCCCTTGAGTCGTTTGTTCTACAGACCCCACCAAGCTCTAAGTCCTATATCCACTCTGGAAGCTGATGCTATCAGCGAATCGTACATCACAATGAACCAGAGAAAGGTCCACAATCCTCCTTCCACAATCCCAGTAATCATGGGCACAAATAGAATCCCTCGAATGATCCCCTTGGCCAGACCTCCTGCTCAATACACCACTATTCAGACACTACATACCACAAAAAATAGTCCTAGCCCTCTAACATGCATGCTCCTCAACTGTAGACCAACAGTTAAACACGCCACAGATATAGCAGAAGCTATACTTGGTGAAGAAATAGATATCGCATTCCTCACCGAAATCTGGCTTAGTGATCACTCGACCCCCATACTAGACCTGCTCACACCACCTGGCTACACCATCACTAGACATGACAGACCAAGGAGAACAGGTGGCGGACTAGCAATCATCCACAAAGTAGGAATCTATCTTTCCATCTTAAAGACCTCAGAATACTCTACTTTTGAATACCTCGGTGTAGATCTTACAGCCAAAGGCTCTTCTCCAATCAAACTTCACACCATCTACCACCCAACTGGTGATCGCACCCTCTTCTCAGAAGAAATAACTAACCTAGTAACACAGTTCTCCCCAACTGATTCGAATGACGTGTTCTTGGGCGACTTCACTATTCACTGGAACAACTCAGATGACACCACAATCTGTAACCTTACAAACCACCTTGAAATAAACGACCTAAAACAACTCTGCAACGAACCAACCCATATTAAAGGCTCCACTCTAGATGCGATTATCACCAAAAATGAGCTGGTCTCACTTCGATCCATTTCAACCATTGACTAGTCAGACCACTATCTCATACTGTTAAATATCGAAACCCACCTCAGATCCCACCCAGCCGCAACATACAAACCTATGCACTGGGCTAAGAACATCAAACAAATCTCATTAACGGAATTGGAATCCAGGATCCATACCAAACTACAACATCAACCTCTCACTTACACCGTTGATGACCTCACCGCCCACTATAATACAGCGAAGACTGATGTTCTTGACCAAGTGGCACTGCTCAAACTAAAACAATCGAGAACAATCCAATCTAAATCCTGATTCAACTTCGATCTTAACAACGAGAGGAGACAACTCAGAAAGGATATAGAGACAGAACCCCTCTACGGTGCACCCCTCACTCCTAAGAACTGCTTGGCTTTCCTTTACGAAGCACATCTTTAGAGAAAAAGCCACTTTCTTTTGCAACCAACTGGACTGTGCTAAGAACAGGCCCATGGAACTCTTCAATCTCATTAAACAAACTACCCTCACCTCCCCATAAGAAAAAACAGCCACCAGTGAACGCTGTGAAGAAACTGTCAGCTTCTTCACTGATAAAATCACAAAAATTGAGCAATCCCTCGTCCAAGTCACAAATCTGACATCCCTACCAAACCTCCCATCTGACTCACTTCCCTTCAATGGAGCCCCCACCGCAGATTTAACTAATGACCGAATGGCCCCCAAAAAAACCTAATGTCAACTATGATCTCACTCAACTGAAAAAAGACACTAATTGGTCTGACTTCAAACCCATGACAGAAAATAAAATCTTCAATATAATTGCGAACTTGAAGCCCACTTCCCACACTACTGATCCCCTCCAATCCACAATAGTACAAAACATCAACCATATCATTGCCCCATTCTGGACAAAAATCATCAACACATCTCTCTCCTCAGGTTGTGTACACGACTCCCTCTAACAAGGTCAAATCACATATCACATACTCAAAAAAACGGGGGCTGACCCTAATGACCTCAATAACCTTAGATCGATCACCAATCTCCCGTTCCTAGCCAAAACAATAAAGAAGTGCATCCTACAACAACTTAACCAATATATAAACAAATTGAACCACCTCCATGACACCTTTCAATCAAGATTCAGGAAAAGCTGTAGCACAGAAACTGCTATGCTCAATATCTCGAATGACATCCACAGATACTTAGATGTAGGTGACATATGTCTACTTATCCTACTTAACTTATCTGCGGCTTTTGATACCTTAATCACCCAGCATTACTCGAGACATTCAAGAACCGCACTGGTATCAATGGCACAGTCTTAAAATGGTTCACATCTTTCCTGCAAAACCGCTCACAACAAATTAAAATCAACAACTGTCTCTCGAAAACCTACACTAGTTACTCACGGTGTACCCCAAGGATCAATTCTCTCCGCATCCCATTTCAATCTCTTCATGGAACCCCTTACTGTTATCCTGGACCAAGCAGGGGTCAAATATCATCTATATGCTGATGACACTCAACTCTACTACAAAATCAAATCACCCAGTGACCTCCTACATCTGAAAGCCACACTAATCAAGATACAAACTTCCCAAGAGCGAGTCATTGCAGAAGAGAGTTGAGCCCTGGCGCGTCGCCAGACAGAAAATGCGAATGTATGATTAAAGCAGACGTGGTAAAGTTCATTAGTTGGAATGTTAGGGGTTTAGGCACCTGCACTAAACGACGCAGGGTCCTTTCATTTCTTAAGCGCCATGGCATAAAGATTGCTTGCCTGCAGGAGACACATTTGGATGATGGTGGGGCAGAGCGCGGAGCCAAAAATTGGAGGGGGCAGGTGTTTCACTCGTCGTATTCTACCTATGCCAGGGGGGTGTTGATTTGGGTGGCACCTGCCGAAGCAGATGTAGAGGGTCGTTATGTGCTATTGCGGGGCAAGTTGGATGGTAAAGACATCAGGATATTAAACACCTATGCCCCTAATATCGATGACCCAAATTTCTTTGTGGCCTTACAGGATTTGATTACTGTGGACTTGGACACTCCTCTATTATGGTTGAGCGACTTTAATTGTGTTGTGGATCCAGAATTGGATAGATGCTCCCCTCGAAGGGGTACCAAGCCGCGTATGACTAAGCAGTTGCAAACATTAATGAGCAACTTAGGCATCCGGGATGTTTGGAGGGAGCACCACCCGACCCAGAAAGTGTTTACCTGTTTTACAGCCACTCAGAAGATGCACAGTCGCCTAGATAGGGTACTAGCGACAGAGCATCCAGCGTTTATGGCAGCAGAGGTTATACACCTGGCGCGTTTTTTGTCTGATCAAGCATCGGTGTGTTGCGCGGTGCGGTGGGCGACAAGAGAGCAGGGCTCTCATAGATGGCAGCTCCCCGCTGACATTCTGGAGGATCCGATTGGTAAGGAGGCAATATCGAGCGCGTTAACGGAGTATCTATCCCTTAATTGGGCCACTGCTAGTACTAGAGCTCACGAGTGGGATGCGATGAAAGCTGTGGTTAGAGGGGCGGCGATGGGGCCGACATATGGCGTCCAGAGGCAATTGCTTTCTCAACTGCAGGACAGGGAGAAAATGTTGGCAGAACTTCAGTCAGGGTCACAAGGGCAAGGTGACTCCCAGGAACGGGAGCGTGCATTACGGGAACAGGTTGCAGACACTTGGGCTAGACTGGATAAATATACCCTTACGAAATATCGCCAGCGGCTACATGCGGAGGGTGATAAATCTGGACGGTTATTGGCCTGGATATTGCGAAGGGAACAGTCCCCCCCCATGGTTACCAGTCTTCGAGCACAGTCGGGCGAGCTGGTTTATTCTCGGGCAGCTATGCTAGAGGTATTCCGGCAACACCTGCAGACTGTGTATAGGGCAGACCCTCTGGTGGGTGCAGATCATTATGTCCCCTTTTTAGAGGGTCTACAGTTGAGGCAGATATCTGATGATGTCAAGGCGGAACTGGATGCGCAGCTTACTGAGGAGGAGCTCAGGGAGGCGATAGCCGACATACCTAGGGCCAAAGCTCCGGGAGGAGATGGGTTGCCCATTGAGAATTATCAAGCATATTCAGACATGAGATTAGGTACAGTACTGGAGATTTCAGGCTTGTCTAAATGCCGGAGTGGCGGCAGAGGAAGTTCATATTCTGAATATGCTAGATGTTTTCATGTTAAAATGAATAAATACATTTATAAAAAAAAAAAAAAAAAATCAAGCATATTCAGCAATACTGACCCGGCCGCTATTGCAAACTTTTAATGAGTCCTTTGAGAGTGGAATATTGCCCCCTACGATGCATGAGGGTGAAATTTGTCTGATTCCAAAGCTGGGTGGCGATGTACAGGACCCGGCGGCATACCGATCCCCGACGATGATCAATTTGGATGTAAAAATTTTAAGTAAAGTGCTGGCCAAGCGGTTGAGTCCACATATGTCCCATTTAGTTAACGAGGACCAGTGTGGTTTCATCCCGGGCCGTAGTACGTCAATGAATAAAAGGAGGCTGGCGCATGTCTTGCATGAGACGCAGGGAGCCCCTGGGGAGATGGCGTTGGTGTCCATCGACCTTGAAAAGGCGTTCGACACGGTGGATTGGGGGTACTTACTCGAAATACTTGGAAAGTTTGGTATTGGACCGCGTTTTCGCAGATGGGTTAAAATACTATATGCAAACCCGGCTGTATGTGTGTGAATGGGTCAAACCAGATCGGCTTAGTGGTTGTTGGGGCGGGGCACGCGACAGGGGTGCCCACTGTCGCCCCTGCTGTTTGCTCTGGCCATTGAGCCTATGGCAACATGGGCAAGACGGGAACTAGGCTGCTGGGGCATACAAATTGGGCAGAGTACGCATCTTATCTCACTATATGCGGACGATGCATTGTTTTATGTTACATCCCCGTGTGAAGCAATACCACACCTGCTGAGGCTGATGGATAGGTTCGCGACTTACTCAGAACTGCGCATAAATAGACGTAAATCCTTGGCGTTCCCACTAGCAGGACTGCGAGATAGGGAAGCGGAGGACCTGCCTAGTCTGGGATTGAGATGGGAGACGGATCACTTTAGATATTTAGGGGTGCAGGTGGCTCATGGGGAAGCTAGGCTGCTCCAGCTGAACATGAGCAGGGTGGTGGAGTCGCTGAGGCACTCTGTAGAGTTCTGGAATACGCTACCGCTGTCCTTAATGGGAAGAATGGCGGTGGCAAAGATGGTGATGCTGCCGAGATGTCTATATGCTATGCAGAACGCACTGTGCCCAATTCTTGTGAAAGTGTTTTGACAACTGAATTCGCTTCTGGTCACCCTGCTTTGGGCAGGGAAGCGTTGTAGAGTTGTACTGCAGGTGCTCCAGAAACGGTATGAGGAGGGTGGTCTTGGAGTACCCAGATTTGATCTTTATTATTATGCAGCGCACCTTCAGTATGCAGTGCAGTGGTTGGATGAGGGTGACCATTGGGAAAAGCGTTTGTTAGCTGGGCGAGTGCAGTCAGAGGATCTCCCTACGTTCTTGATGGAGGGTGTGGGGGTGAGCGCGGAGGTGCCATATATTGTTAGACAAACGGCCTATATATGGCAGAAAATCGTGGAATGGGTGCTGGGGCGGGCTCCCTTTCACCCGGAATTATCAGTTTGGCAGTTGGTCCCAGTGCGCAGGATGGCGGAAAACATGTCTTTCCAGGCATGGTCCGAGGGCGGCTGCAGGGTGTTGGCTGATATATATATAAATGATACCTACCTTACATTTGAGCAGGCATGTGAAGGGTTCGGTTTGGGACAAGGGCAATATCTACAATATGCTGGTCTAATGGAAGTGGCCAAGATGACATGGCCCACATATCCGGGTATGCCCCGGACCACTGAGACCTTGGACATTTTGTTAACGTGTGGAGGAGGGTGTAGTTTGGTGTCTTTGTTGTATAAGGCTATGAGGGCGGACTCGGGGTCTTTGGCGCTTAGGGCATGGGATGTTTGGATTGAAGATATACAGGCACCGTTACTGGAGAGGGAGTGGGTTAGAGTATGTACACTAACACGCAAGGTGTCCTGCAATGCCCGGTTGAAGTTGCTGCACTATAACTTCCTGCAACGGGTGTATATGACCCCGGTGAGGCTCCATCGTATTGATGCCTCCCGTTCTCATGAATGTCCTAGATGTCATGGAGCCCATGCTGGGTTCATGCATTTGGCGTGGGAATGCCCGGAAGTGCATCAGTATTGGCTTGAGGTAGTGGCGCGGCTCCGTGGAAGGGTGGGAATAGCGTTGGAGGCTAAGCCTGAGCAGTGCCTTCTAGGGCTGGTGCCACACCGCAAGAAGAGGAAAATGGCCAACAAATTATTGCAGCTGGCGCTGGTATTAGCTAAACGGAGGGTTGCCGTTTGCTGGATGGGTGAGCGGGCTCCCTCTTTAGCAAATTGGATGAGAGATGTGGGGGAGTGGTCCCTGGCAGTGGAACTGCACATGAAAGCCTGCCGCAGGGACGAAAGGTTGGATGAGGACATAGCAACTTGGAGAGAATTATGCAGAGAATTATTGAACTTAACAAGGACAGAAAGGGATCAGACTGATGAGACTGATGGTGACGATAGTATGTAAACGTAGGTGCGCGTGTCTCCCTAACTGTATATGATGCTGTGTCTACTACTAAGCCATGAAAAATGTAAAGTGTATTCACCTGTGCTATGTGTCCGGGGCTCTAATATGTGCAAGGTAAAAAAGTCAATGGAATTGTCTCGAAGGATTCTGTATATGACATCTCAGTTTGTGGTGAAAAGTTACAAATAAAGTTTAAAAATTAAAAAATCAAGATACAAACTTGGCTTAACACCAACCACTTAAAGTTGAACACCAACAAAACTGAACTACTACTTTTCTCCCCTAAAATTAATCCTCTACCAATCCAAGACTGGCTCAAGAACTTGGATGCCCTAAATTGTTCTCTCACACTGTCCAACTCCGTAAAGTCCTTAAGCATCACCCTGGACAAAAACAGGTCAATGAAAGACCACATCAAAAGCTCAGCCAAAGGAGCGCTTTACACACTAAAACACCTTAAGAAAATCAAACTATTTATTCCCCCTGATGATTTTAAGATGAGAGTGCAATCTCTAGTCATCTCAAAACTGGATTATGGGAATGCCATCTTCACAGGAACTCTAAAAATTCACCTTGCTCCCTAAGAACAGTTCTCAACACAGCGGCCCAAGCTCCTAACAGGTTTTAAATGGTTTGAGCACATCATACCGGCCCTCAAAATCCTCAATTGGCTTCCCATCGCAAGGAAGATGTATTTACAAGACTGCTTGCATCACCCACCAAGCCCTTCACATACATAACCCCAACTATCTAGATAACAGACTTTCGAAAGCAGGAAGAGCAAGAACTCCGAGAAGCTCCAACTCACTTCTTCTCATACCTCCCAAACTGAAAAAGAAATCCTCCCAGTCACGCTCATTTTCTAGAAATGCACCTAGGACATGGAACTCATTCCCTAGAGATCTCCTCTACAACCCCTCCTTTTCCTTCTTCAAGCGGGACCTTAAATTCCTTCTCCTCAGCAAATACTTTAACACGCACGCAAACTGAGCTGTGTTCCTAAAACTCACACCCAATCTGACTTGATCCCTTGTCACGGTTGATTGATTGTTTCAGCTGTCTACTATGTCATATACTCCATTAACTCATGCTGTTCTAATGACCACAAATTTTAATTACCTTAACTGCCTAATGATGCTCTTTGTCTGTATATATGCATGTACTTTAATCAAATGGTCTTGCATTATATGTAAAGCACTCGGATACCTTCAGGTCTAGCTAGAGCTATATAAAACCTATAAATAAATAAAATAAGCCACAATAATACATCTATAGGTATATATAGAGTCACAATATTACTTACAACTTGCCAAATAAAAGACGCAACCGAACAGTATATCAAAGGGCTATGTAGTTGTCGGAAAAATAATAAGGCTGGCCTACATTAGGAAAATTTTAAAAAATTAATTGACAATAAAAACTTTCTTCTGGGTATTTGATAAAAGGAACAAAATAAAGTCGACTGAACAGAACTACCATCTCAGAGACAAACAAAAAGATCTGAGAGGCAACAAGAACAATATAAGAACTAGTCAAGGCACAATTGCCAAACATGCACAAATGAGACGAGAGGTTATCTTTGTAGATTTGATCTTTTATTTCATGTCGTTTGTTGAATTTTTCAATACAGCCAACGCGTTTCGCCCATATCCGGGCTTCTTCAGGGCTGTAATATATACAAACATAGCTTACATTACATTACACAAAAAGAAGTGCAAATGCCTAGTTATTGAAACAAAGTTGAAAAAGTAAAATACAAACACGGGCAGACAACTAAAGAGAAAACAAACATAAGAAAACACTAAAAAAAAGTCACGTACTCTAAAAAAAAGTCATGTACAATTTCCAAATACCCATCATAAAGTGTTAAGCTAAATAGCAAAAATGTCCAACAGATAATAAATCGAAAATGTTTCAAACAAATAGCTCCTCAAAAGAAGATCGATCCAAAGATAGTAACGGGCCTCTTTTTGCATACTCTGATTGCTGCTTACTCTTTAGGCACCGATAATATATGGATAACCTTTCCCTCTTGCCCTCTTTTCTTTCCCTTAGAGCTTTTTTTTTTTTTTTTTATTGGCTAAAACACATCTGAATTTGAACACTCACACAGAGGAGTTTTTACTTCTTGGATGGTAAGTGAAATATTATTCTCCATTTGGTATAGGAAGGAAAGGGGTATATAAGCATTTTCTAATTGTTTGTTTCATTAATAATGTGTTTAGAATGGTAATAATCCAGTTTCTCTAAATGCTCTGACAAGAAAGTTGGACTTTGTAATTTTCTATGGGTACATTACATCTTTGGATCGATCTTCTTTTGAGGAGCTATTTGTTTGAAACATTTTCGATTTGTTTATTATCTGTTGGACATTTTTGCTATTTAGCTTAACACTTTATGATGGGTATTTGGAAATTGTACCTGACTTTTTTTAGTGTTTTCTTATGTTTGTTTTCTCTTTAGTTGTCTGCCCGTGTTTGTATTTTTACTTTTTCCAACTTTGTTTCAATAACTAGGCATTTGCACTCCTTTTTGTGTAATGTAATGTAAGCTACGTTTGTATATATTACAGCCCTGAAGAAGCCCGGATATGGGCGAAACGCGTTGGCTGTATTGAAAAATTCAACAAACGACATGAAATAAAAGATCAAATTTACAAAGATAACCTCTCGTCTCATTTGTGCATGTTTGGCAATTGTGCCTTGACTAGTTCTTATATTGTTCTTGTTGCCTTTCAGATCTTTTTGTTTGATGCCTAATTATTTGTGTTTTTAATTGGCGGTGAACCATAATTTGAGGTGGGCAACTGTGAACTCTTTGAGTCCCTAAAATACTTTAAGCTACACGTGATTGTGCGACATTTGAATTCCCTAGCCACCACTGTTTGTTTGACTACCATCACAGAGGCATGAGGTCAGGTCCTGTAGGGTACCGCATTTAACTCGAAACCAAACACGCATGGGTAAAAGATTAAATCGAAACCTTGTGAGAACAAATCGCTGCTGTCTATTAAGGACATAGGAGAGATACTGTTGAAGGCCTTCCTGTGTAATGACTAAGTTATAAGAGCACACTGTGGATTTTTGGATATCAGTGCAAGCTCTACACTACATGGCCTTATCGTAAAATAGTTGCTTTATGCTCCCTTTATCAATGAAATGACAAGACTATGGAGTGTCAAATGACCCCAGGTGACCAATCGACTCAAAGGATGCTTTTACATAAGCAAGCCATGGAATGTCAAGGGTAGACTGGGAGCGAAGACAATCCTTTATGATTAACCTATGAGGAGCAGTCTCCTCCCTTACCCAAATAGAATACCACAATAAGAGGGGAAATAATTAACTTCTATCCTCCAAGTAAGGAATACCCAATTCAGCATGACAGATGGCATTAGCGCAGCTATGTGGGACCGCCAGTAAATTATTCCGAAAGTAATTTTCTACTTGCTGTAGGGTGTTTACATTAATCAGGCCCCAAATACTCGCTCCATATGTTGTGACTGCTACACATATACTGGCATAGATTTCAAAGGTCTCTTTCAATGGCTTTGAACCCAACTTTCTGCAAAAACCTTGCAAGCCATTAATAGATTTCTCAAAGAGGGCTGCCCTGTTTGTTAGCAGAGGTGTCCACTTGTATTTATCATCGAATAGAATCCTAAATAAGAAAGGGATGTGGTTGCCAGAACCTTAGTTTTGTTAATAAAATGAGAGGGCTTTTAGGCTGGTCTTGCCCCACAGATCATTGTAAACGTTTTACTCACACTTACCTTCAGGACACAGAATGATAGTCCTGCGGCTTGAAGCAACTTCATCTCATCTTGTGTCAGTTCATGGTCAGATAAGTTCACTACTAAATTTTCATCTTTGTCGGTGACTATACTTGATTTCTTTGTCGGCTGCGGAGGGGATATATCTTTTTCCTTCAACCTCTTCTGATTTTCTGGTGTTTTTTGATTTGTTTGTTTGTTGGCCTCTGCTAAGACCACGTCCTCTGCCTTTTCCTTTCAATGTTCTTTGATCGATGAACACGAGTTGCATTTCCTCTAAATAAGCAGTTTTAACGCTTTCCTCTGATGTACTTTAACTTCATTAATGATCAGTGTCGGAGTCACTTATTTCCTTTTTCTGTGGTGAAAGCCTCACCTTTTCACCTGATAAATATTGTTTTTTTAAATGGTCAAATCGTTTTGCAAAAGTACCATTACTGTAATCTTTTTAATCTCTGATTAATTTTCTGTTTACGCACCTTTATTTCAGCCTGTTTATCCAACTTCTTTTCCCTATTTTTTCTCAAATTATCAATTTCTTCTTTTTGTGCAACTGTTTGAATTTTGTTTTTCAATTTTGTTTATTGATTTTAATAGATCAACATCTATCTTTACATATTTTATGAGAATGAGAATCATATTCTTTGAACATTACATGTTGCTCTCCCCCCATTCCACAAGCATTTCTGGCTTGGTGTCAGGAAGGTTTGGCAATGTAAAGATACGCAGACGCCCTGGGACTCTTCCTACTTGAATGTATTTTTCAATTGCTATAATTACGCTTTGAGAAGAAAAAATATATATATAGGACACTGACGAAGGCTTTTGCTGAAACGCGTCTGTTTGGAATTTATGCGCACAATAAATCCTAACGTGGATTAAAACCAACGTGAGTGCTGGTCCGTACTTTTCGAAGTGGAGCGGGAGATGTAGCGGCGTGCCACCGCAGGGACCGAGCACCCGTGTAAGAGTGCAGATACATTGGCAGCAACGTGGCGCGAGGATATATATATTTGCACTTACCTGCAAAATACTTACATTTTCGTTGTAAAGGAATGAGTGGTAATGGGTGGGTGGTAAAGGTATTGCATGGTAAGACTGCGTTGTAAAGGTTGTTTCCCGTTGGGAGGAGACAAAGGTCTGCTTGCCTGAGGAAGAAGTCATGTTACTCTTGGTCTCCTGGAGTTACTGTTCCAGAATATGAGCTTTTCTTTTGAACACGGTCAGAAAATGCTTGGGAATGAGGAATTTTTGTGATGGTGTATTCTGGAATGTACTGCATTCTGTCTTCAAGTAGAAGAAAGTTTGTATGTTCACCGCCTGTTCAGGGAAGATTGCCCTAAACTCTAAACATGATTTAAATTTGATTTTCCAAACACTTCGTCAAGGATTGCTTAAGGTATTAATCATTCAGGCAACGCCCATTACCCAACACATCACGTGTCTGTCTGATGTCTGTACCTATGGGCTACACACTGAAGTGTATTTCACTTGTACAACATTATTCCCCCGAAGAAGGAACTCTCTCAGATCAAGAATGCACTGGAGTTACAAAAGTTGCACAAAACAGCAGATGCCTAATACATAAGAGTAATGACAAACATGGTCAATAAAACTAAGCTTTTCAAAAAATGAAGAAACCAACAGCTGTCTGAATGATTGATAACTTGAAAAACATTGACCAAGAATGCAATACTCATCTAGCATATCCTAGGCCAGTGGATACTTTTGGGTAGCACACCATAGTTTAGACTTTACGGATTAAGGTTGATTCAACTTGGAGTGTGATTTACAGGGATACTCAATCCTCCTTACAACTGGTATTCTGGATTATGATATTCTCTTAGAGTCCTGTGTGCTTTCTTTTGGGGGTATTTGACATTGGAGGTCCGTTAGTATTAGTGGAATATTTTGCCCTTCTTGGTGGTTAACGTGTAGATCCTAGTGAGGTGCTGGAGGGACATTTTGTCACTGGTTGTTAAATTTCTTCCACTGGCATTGTGGTCTATTCATTTCTGACTGCAGTTTCTTTATACAGCTTTATTTACCTATGGTATCTTTGGTCAATTGAAATAGTGTTTATCTTCTACTGTAAAAGAGTGACCTTGATGTTCATGCTATCAAACACACTAATGTGCAGCTTGGAAATGCAATAAACTGTCCCAACCCCATTCTAGACAGATGAGAGTAACAATACCAAGTTCACCATTTTCAACTTGTTCAAAGTTAAATTGATCCAGGCAGCACCAGCTGCTAAAAATCTGACTTGCTACTGCCTACTGATGTGATAATTTCACTCTAATCAGGTCAGAGACCTATGATTCAAGGGCATTCAACATCTTAAGAGTGTATAGGTTAGTTTCTCTGAACAAAACTGCTTTAAGTCTTCAACAGTAGGTAGGTAATGTCTCTGCCTCAGACATTTGATTGTGAAATTTATTTGATTTGATTGTGAAATTTATATAGCGCACGAATGCCCAAGGGCGTCATGACAAGGCACAACAGTTCTTTTTACCAGTCAGCTGTGATAAAAGTTCAAAGTTATCAATAAATCTGGGATTTCATTTATCATCCAAGTGTCCATATTAAATAGCAACGAACTTCTATCTAGTTTGTACAAATTGGACGATCATGCTCAGTCAGAAATAACTACCATAATTAAGTATGAAAATAAAGCACATGTGGAGTAAAACCAGTCCTTTACATGCTCTGACTCCCAAGATAGGACTTTCTTGAACATTCTTGGTTGTGCCCAAACCTTTCAGTCATCGAGGTATGCAAATACGTGCATCTCTAGGCACACGGATCTGTTTTGCTCTAAACAGAAGAGCAACTAAATTCAAGCAAACTTTATTGCTTTTTTAACCCCAACCCCTTCATTGTTCTTTCTAAACCAACAGCTAGGGCTGTTAATTAGTGATTTAAACTCAGGATAAGGGTTGGAATACTACCTTGACCATGCCACTAATGCTTGCATACCCCTTTCTCTGTATTACTCGACACCTTAATATGGATAGTACATGCCCCCCACCCCCATTTTATTTAATCTGTGTTTTGGACTGCTTTGTTAGCAACCTGAAATTTGATTATTATTTTTTTTTGTTAGCTTGGACAACATTTTATGATTATTTCACTTCTCTAAAGCTTAGTTTACATTTCAAGACATAGAAATCTAGAAGATGTAATGCTTGTTTAGACTTACTGCTTGGGTTTTTGTACCACCGCAAAGGAAAGATCAAATAGTTGTTTTAGGTTTCAAATTGGAAGCATACATCAAAATGTTAGGTTTGAATGATGGCTGGACAAAACACAAAGTCCACACCTTCTCTTTTATTAAGTAAAATTCGCAACGCAGACAAAAGGGCTGAATTTATGTCAGACATGTTTCTTCATAATAAAAGGATTTATTTTGGTGTATATTTAGATTTAAGGCACAGAAAACTACTTGAAATGCATAAAATGTCAACTTTGATTTGTATTAATTCTCAAGAATTTCATTAACCTTTATTTAGTACATTTAAAGACGTACGTTAACATTTAATTGTATAGGTATTTGGTAAGGCATTTTATTTGTGGAAGGTTTAAGGAACTTTTAATATCAAGTATGTATTGTAATGCTGATGTGACGCTATGTTCGGAGCTTTGCGTGCAGTTATATTTTAGGTCTTTAGATTATAACCTGCAACCATACATTTCTTCTATGGTGAAAGGGGCAAAGCTACATTGTTGCAGAATAACAGTCATTGGAGCATTTCGTTTGGTGCTAGGAATGCATTATTTATATATAGCTAAGGGAAGTGGGCCTTAAATGCATCCACGTAGATTAAAGTTGTAGAGAACACATAATTTCAATATTCTCCATGATTTTACACAAAGGTTTCAGTGGGTATACTTCCGCCAGGAATAACTTGCATTGCTATTATTAATCATTATTTTAAGTACACAACTTATACACACCTGCAGCAGATCTTCCACCACAGATCGGTGTCCAAAGTAACAGGCAAGGTGTAGAGGGGTCCAACCCAAATTAGACTTGCTTCTACCTGCAAACACAAAGGACTTCCTGTAGCCAAATTTCTGGAAATAATCACTTGTTAAATAGCAAACAGGTCCCTTGCCATTAGTAATTTCAAATGGTAGCTCTGTAACCGTTACAGAAACGAGGTTAACCATCAGTTTACAAAATAAACAAGCTAATTGATTGGTTCCAGATGTACTCCTAGCCAAATACTTAACACGTTCTTGAAACTTGCCATTCTTCTGTTGCTAGAGCACAAATTAATTTGTAAGGTGTAAAATTTAAAGTGACCTGCGCCCAGGATCCTGCATGTTAATCTTATGCGGCCAGCTGCCCCTCCTGAGCACCAGCAGCTATACCTCACTATCAGACTAATTTGTAATGAACGCCCACGAAAGATGGTTGAGAAAAATATTTGTGTGTTTTTGCTGGAAGTGGTAACCAGGAGTACCACAGGAACCACCATGTTGACTATAAGCTACTGCTACATTTGACCAACACATATTGCCCATTAGTAGGGTTAAAAATCAAACTATCAAAAAAAAAATGAGACGGGATAACATTATACAATTGCACTAATTCAAGGGGGCGTGGTCTGCCGGCATGTCCACGATATATAACAAGCTACAAATGGTTCTGTCGGGTAAATCAATTGCTTTTAAATTCATGAAATCTTAATCATGCCATCTGTTTTTTGTAAATTATGCTTTGGAACACACACGACAATTTTTAACTTTTTCTGTATAAAGCATATAGTCATATATGGCTGTCAGAGTTCAGCGATCATCAAATGGCAAGGGTGACAGAATGGGGTGAATAAAGTGACAAGGTGACATATTGACCGAGTGTCGTGAAAAATAACAAGTATATATACAATGTACAAGGGTTAATATTTGAGCTGTCCAATTCATTTATAAATAACATGTCTAAGGTTCAAATAGGTAGGCTTATTGAATCTTAGGAACCGAAGACCTAATGGAAATTAATCAATGAATGCGTTGACGTTTCGACCCAGGCGGGTGCGCAACTGGGTAAGCGTCAAGGTGGGTCTTCTTCAGGACATGCGGACAGGAAGGGAGACAGCCCGAAGGAAAAAGGGTTCATGTATAAGTTAAGTGTGTTCCAAATGAGGTACTGAAATGAGTTAGGTACCGACAAGCGGTTGGATTTACTCACCACTTTAAAACGATATTAAACAATCCCAGAGTGGGAAAGATGTTTGAGGGATTCCAGACTGTGGAAAAAGAGATGGGAATAACTTGTATGGCCATCAAGAAGGTAGTTTGTACCAACAAAATCTGGCAAGGTATGGGCGCGTACTCACCATGGAGTGTAGTTCAGGGTGCCTTTGGTAATGAATGGGATCGCTCACGGCACGGAAATGGTAGTACAAGGACTTGTCACATTCAGTTGTAGGAGAGACTACCTCGACGGATGATGTCTAAAAAAGGTAGGTGGGGGAAATTGGATCAAGATGGAGTGCACGGTTGCGTGCACCACTTATGCTGAGTAATCAAAATCAATGCTGAGTGATAAGAGTCCACACATACCTCAGAGGGTTGGTTCCGAAAGCAGAGACCTCGGACATCAAATTTAGAAGGGGGCTGCAGGGGAAAAACGTTCAGGTCAAGCACGGTCAAGGAAAAATAATTTAGACCATTATGTTTGGAAACTTAGACATTGGGCCGGTGTGAAGCATACCTTTACATTAAATGATGCCCAGTCTTGAGCAGACAACAATTTGTAGTCTTCGTCAAATTTCTGCCAAGATCAAGTTAAAATCGAAATTAGTATGTGCCATTCTGGTCATAACGGAAAAGGTAACTAACTCAGGGGGACGGACGGGCCTACCTTTCAGTTAGGATGCGCAGCGATTATGCGTGTTGCTTCTTTTCTTTCAGTGGTCTCATGAGGCAGAGAGCGAGGATATTTAAAGGGCTTGACGTTAGGGGCGCCGATGGAACGTGGAATTCTCGGCGTGCACGGACTGGGGCAGCAGCTAAATGAGGTTGCCTGACCCAGAGGTCATTTTTTCAATGATAATGACGCGGTTTACGTGGAGGCGTGAAATCTCTCGGTAAACTAAGCACGGGATTGCAACTGTATGTAGTTGCAATGACCCAGAGGTCAATGTTTTAATGAGCGTGTTCAGTGAGGCAAATAAACAAAGCAGCTGGAAATACTTTAAAAGAGAACGTAAATTCTTTAAAAGAGAGCAACAAATCAAAGTTGGAAAAAAAGTTTAAAAAGCATGGAATTTAATGCTGGAAGTTAAATAACAAAACCTGGATTCTCGTGCTTTGTGGCAAGGTCAAGCAACTGTCAAGGATAATACTTGTCGTGCTGGTGAATATCGAGAAAGTGAGTTGACATCTCAAAAACCGGGTGATTAAATAAATAAGTATCTGACTGAATAACCCGTTGCTGCAACAAAACGATGGTGACATTCCACAACGATGTTATACATCAGCAATGATTGGTTGAGAAACCCATTAGGTCAATTATGCAGACATAGTGATGTAGAAATTCCCCATATAGTTATACATTTGCAGTGATTTGTTATATTCATATTGACAAGTACAGGCATGATATCTAAAACACAAGCAATCACTATTACACAGTGTCATTATGAATTAGGCCAAGTGGTATAACCATTAGAGATGTACGATGGCTCTCAATACAAGGTCTTTGGACATTAGTCTATCAGGTTATCCGGAAGCATAACCATTCACTTGGGCTTATCAAGGCAAAAACCTCTAGTAAGTTGTACCTTTAAGGTGAGGGAAGAGGTTTTACACAACAATCGCAAGCAAAACTGCAATGGAGGGAATGCGTAAGAAGGGAGATCTTATCTGTGTTGTAACTGGCCCAATTGCCTATATGTTTCCTCCATCTCATTCAGACCCCTTGCCACTGTGTCCAGAGTGTGTATCCATTTGCACTCTTTAAAATCAAGGGACGATGCGATGTTACCCCCTCTAGGGTGGGGACAAATTCTTTCCAATGTCCACCATTTCAAACTATCTGGTAGATGTCCCTGACTGATAAAGTGCTTCACTAAGGGGGCTCCCTGTACCTTACATCTAATTCTACTGCAAAGCTGCAGGATTCTTGTCTTCACTTTCTGGGTAGTGTGTCCAACATACACTTTGTCACATGGGCATTTGATAGCATATATGACATTGGTACTGTTGCAATTTGTATGTTGTGATAGCGTGTATGTCCTGTATTGATGTGTGAATGTTACACCCTCAATCATCAAGGTGCAGGCTTTACAATGGCCACATTTATAATGTCCTACAAGGGGTGGCAGGATCAATTGCATCCGGATATCAGCCGTCCGCGGAGTATCAAGATAAGCACTAAAGACAAAGTCTTTAATGTTTTTGCCTCTTTTAAAGGCAAAGATCGGATCTTCTGTTGTTCCAATTTCAGTAGCCACCAAGTTCCAATACTTCTTCAAGACCTCTTTATTTCATGACTTCTCGGATTGAAGGTTTGTGACGCAGACAAGCTTCTCCATGTGTGTTTCTTTAGGTTTGACCTCTAGAAGGGTGTCACGAGGGCAATGTCCGAGTAAGCTCCCTGCGACAGCAGAACTTCTTGTCAAAATCCTTCTATAATCCTGACCATAATCCAAGGAAAACCCCCAAATAATACTACCAACTCGAGGAGTCCAAACGGAGGCGATAACCCCTGATCCGAGGGGCGCATGGGCGAGAGGGTCGGCCGGAGCGACAGGCCCGTCAGCGCCAGGCCGCGTTCGAGAAGGAAATATATATGAAATAAATATGAAATATAGTCTATTGTTCCTTGCAAAACTAAGAGTGGAGACAGCTGGACGAACCTTAGTCTTTCAGTCAGCCGCAGAAGCAAGCGACTGGTTGGACTCCAGCGGGATACCAGGTGCCTGCCTGGTCCCCTCAACAGGATCATCCAGAGTATCAACAACAGTAGATAAAACTTGAGAACAACGAAGGGGACCAAGACAGAAGTCACAATCTCGAAGACGAAGTCCGGCCAGGATCCAGGTTTGCCCAGATGGAACACTGCGGCCTCGGACACCAAAACAGTTCAGGAATCAGAAACCCGCAACCCAAGACACAGGACATGACCACAGTGACCTGGAGGAGCCAGTTCAATAAATGGTATGATGGGACCCATGCGAAGGGCATACAGTTGTATGGCCAAAGGATACATTAAGGAGGAAAAGAGAGAGGACAACAATATGCAGTAGAGTGTACATGGTACACAAGTAAATCCAGCAAAGACATACGTTAAAAGAATGAATGTTATGGGCAGAGCAAACCCCCCACACCCCCCATCAGAGGTCCGCTACCCGGGAGAGAGCTGAAGGGCCCACCTCACTTTTTCTGTGGTGGTGGGGCCAATAGCACAGCAGCCAACCAATAGATTCACAGTCAAACTTTTGAGAGGAGGACACCTAGTGTCTAACTTCCATACACGATAAGTTAAGGTTTATAGTTTGGGGGGAGGGTGGTTTTGGGCGCACTGGAGGACGGATATCCTGCAATATACGTGGGGAGTAAGACTTACAAGAATGCCCGGTGGGGAGGAGGGGGGAATTTGGGGGTTTTGCAGTTTTGTTAATGGGGAAATTTATGCAACAATCAAGCTTTAAGTGTCTGGAGTCCTTTTCTGTGAGGGTATTTGGGAGTTTGTGGAGGAGAGGGACTGTAGAAAGGAATGCACAACAAAAAAAGGCTAAGAGGAATTGTACACAAGCATGGGAGCACAAGAATTGAAAATTATGACATGGAACGTATGAGGTATGACCAATTATCAGAAGAGACTGAGGGTCCTAGAATATCTGAAACGTTATAAAGTGGCGATCGCATGCTTACAGGAAACGCATCTATGGGGTGAAGCAATACCATGTGTCAGGCAGCGATGGAGGGGCCAGATATATGCCACATCCTACTCCGGGTTTGCAAGGGGGACACTTATCTGGGTAGCACCCGGGGTACTATTCCAGCACCTACATCATGTAACAGACCCAGAGGGAATATACGTGGTTATACATGGAAAGTGGGAGGGGAAAGAGATGTGTTTGATTAATGTGTACGCCCCCAATTCGGACAGTCCTGAATTTTTCACAACAGTGATGGAGGTAGCAACCCCGTTTCTAGGAACAGAAGTGATACTATTAGGGGATTTTAACTGTGTCCTGGACGCACGCCTTGATAGAGACCCACCCAAAGATAATACTAAGCCTCGTACCAAGAGAGTATTATTAGACCTACTTAATGGGATGAAACTCACAGATGTGTGGAGAATGCGTAATCCCCGTAACCGGGTGTTCTCCTGTCATACCCCTGCAACAAATACATTTAGTCGCTTGGATTATTGCTGCATTTCAATGGGTTTATCCCCAGGAGTGGGTGGGATTTCATACTTACCCTGATATTTATCGGACCATTCTCCCCCCCCCCCCCGATGAGCTTAACGGAGGGATCGGGACGTACGGTGATACCACTCTGGCGCCTTAGGGCGGAAGCACTGCAAGACCCCCTGTTTGCGGCAGCCATGGCAGAGGCCCTCACTCATTATTTTACAGAAAATTGGGGAACGGCGTCAAATTGGGCTTTGGAATGGGAGGCAATGAAGGTTGTGGTTAGGGAGGTAGCTATTAAGATGTCATATGGGGTTAGGCAGCAATTAGAACGAGACATTCAAATACAGGAACAGAAATGGAGTACTCTGGAAGCGTCCCTTCATACAGTTCCACAATCCTTAGAGGAGTGGCAGGCGACACACAAAGCACTCTTGACTTCCTTGGGTAGGCTTGAGAAAACAAATACATAACATATCGGCAATGCCTCCATATGGAAGGTGATAAGTCCGGGGCCCTATTAGCACGATTGTTTAAGGCAGAATCCACATCCCTCCCAATAGTACAAATGCAAGACAGGAATAGGAAGTTAGTCTACACCCAAGGGGCAATTATAGACTAATTGGCCCAACATCTAGCGAATGCATATCAAACTAAATCCAACGCAAACCCAGTAACGTTACAAACCTATCTGGAACACACTGAAATACCTCAGTTGGACCCTGAGGAAGCAGAAGCCCTAGAAGCTCCTAGAACTAGAGAAGAACTACTAGCCGCTAACAGACGTCTTAAAAACGGCAAGTAGCCAGGCAGTGATGGCCTCCCAGCCGAATTTTACCAAAGATTTGCGCCACTTTTGGCTGATAAATTGTTAGAAGTATATAATGAGACAAGAGAGGAAAATACAATGCCCACATCCATGCAAGAAGCGTTAATCTCCATGATTTTAAAACCACATAAAAACCCAGTATTGCCCGGATCCTACAGGCCGATTTCACTCCTGAATCTAGATAACAAATTACTGAGTGGGATTTTAGCAAATAGGTTGTTACCGCACATGCCAAGCTTGATCCATACCGATCAAGCAGGATTTATACCCAGGAGGAACACTACTCATAACCTGAGACAGTTGGCACACGTTTGGCATACTCCGATATTAATGACAGAAGATTGCGCTCTGCTAACAATAGACAGAGCAAGCTTTCGATTCGGTGGAGTGAGAATACATCTGGGCGGTTCTCTGTAGGATGGGGATGAGTTTGAGATTCCTCCAATGGGTACAGCTGTTATATGCGCCTCGGGGCAGCGGTATCTGATAAATTCTGCTTGGCCAGGGGAACGAGGCAGGGATGCCACTTATCGCCACTGCTGTTTGCGGTGGCGATGGAGCCCTTAGCGATTACGCTAGGGGAGAGTATGGAGGGCTGGGGAATCCTTTTGGGAGGTACAATACAGGTCATCTCCCTATATGCGGATGATATGTTGTTCTACCCAAGACGTCCACCCCTTTCAGTACCTGTACTCTTAAAGGAGCTGGGAAAAATTTGGAGTGCTCTCTGGGCTCCGTATAAATCCTTGGAAGTCAAATATAATCCCAATTTGGAGATTGACACAGATACCATCAGGAGCCTATCCAGAGGTGGGTTTATCATGGAAAATGGAAGGTATAAGATATCTAGGTGTCCAACTGTGGCATTCACCCTCACGATTCCTGGAGCACAACATAGAGAGCATAATTAAAGGTATTCGTGCCTCCGTGGGATTCTGGAAATCCCTGCCCCTTTCCTTGATGGGAAAGGTGGAAATTATAAAAATGATAATACTACCCCGATGTCAATATACCCTACAACATACCTTCTATGAAATCCCTCAGTCATTTTTTAAGTCGTTAGATAGTATACTAGTGGAATTGCTGTGGGGCAACAAATTTAAACGGATAAAACTAGTAACTCTCCAACGAAGATGGACAGATGGAGGACTGGTGCTCCCCTGTATGAACCATTACTATTTTGCGGCTCAACTGCAACACGCAGTCCACTGGCTGGAGGAAGATAGTAATTGGGAAAAAAAGACTACTGGCAGGCACCTATGGGGGGACTCCCCTTCCTGAGTTACTCATGATGGGAGCTGCGATTCCAGAAGATTATCCATAGATAATTAGGCATATGGCGAGAGTGTGGGAGACCACAGTTAGGAGAGTAGTCAGAAGGGCACCCTATGCCCCCATGCCATTATGGGTGGTAAGATCCTTTAAAAAAAATTGCGGACTCTATGTCAATCCAACGATGGAAAAGAGGAGAATGCCAATCTATGGGGGATATATATAGTAACGGTAGGTTCCTGACAAGAGAAGGTTATTTTTGCAAGTAAAGGGGGTACCCCTGACTAATTTCCTAAATCAGGGTATAAATCACAATTGAGAAAAAACATTTCGGAAATACAAATACAATAAAATGGACCTATGGATATATGAAACAAATGTAATCCACCAGGTAAGTATCAAAAATATATTTTTTTTATGTATATAACAATGTATTGTTCTTATATGTGGTTTTTTTAAGGAAAAGTTATTTTTACACATGAATAAAGAGAAGACAATATAAAGCAGATAACACAATGTAATTCATGAAACTTGGACAAATATCAAGTATAGTGCGGGTCTATTGCCCCTACTTAACCTTCTCAGGCCTACTCACTCATTCATTCCTAGTGTGACTATTTCTATACATTTAATTTAGATGACATAAAAATGGGAAATACGAGTGGTGTATAGTTTCAAGTGGGGCCTCAACTACATACAGAGATCACCGCAGTTTGATATACAAGTACATTGTTGTGAATAAAAACTTTTTAATTGCCATGGCTGACGAAATTCATGTCCGACGCACGATTCGGCGTTATGCCTTCATCAGGTAGCCATGATAAGGAACCACCGTCTCCCCCCCCCCCCCCCCCAAGTACTGCAGTACTTAAGATGCTATCTGTGGCGGGGGGCGACGATTAATTTCCCATATATATAGAGCTCTTTAAGAGGACGTACCAACCACTGTCCTTCCGGAACAGACTAAGGGGGAGGAGGAATCAGAGGAACCCATAACAGAACGGGAATGGGCAAGGGTACATGAGGGGGTGCGGGGAGTAGGTTCCAATGCACAATTTAAATTAATTCAATATAACATAGTCCAAGTCTATTTAACCCCGTATAGATTAAGTAAAATTTACCCAGAACGTTCAGATACCTGCCCTAGATGTGCTGAGGCAGCAGCACCCTTCGTACATATGATCTGGGCATGCCGGAGCTTGGACACCCAATAGGAGGGAATTTTGGAAAAAATACACAAAGCTACGGGATGGACCATCCCCAAGACAATACGCTCGGTTCTGCTGGACCTAATACCCAGAACAAAAGAGAAAAAACTAAGCAGGAAATTTGTACTTCTGGGGTTGATTCTTGCAAAAAGAAGAGTGGCACTTTTATGGCTTAGCCCGACCCCTCCGCTGTTATTTAATTGGTTAAGAGATCTCAATGAATGGGCGACGGCTGAATTGACCCGTATGAAAAACATTAGAAGGGATGAAAAACTCGAAGATGATGCTCAGGCGTGGTCCGTGATGATTGCAGACCTGAGAAACCCACGTAGTGGGGAGGTGGAAGGAGGAGACAATACACAACAAACCCTGGGTGCCGAAGAAATGGGTGCCGGAGGGGATTAAGATAGATGTAATGTAGGGCATTCTACTGAAGATCATAGAGCTTAGAAGGAGAATGGACTAAAGACACAAAAGGGATGGGTGGGGGAGACAGGAGTTACGTTCTGGTTTGAAAGGCATAGCGGATATTATAAATGTGTTATAATGTGACTTGGATCCAGATGAGATTGGAATAATGCTATTTGTATATATAATATGTAAAACAGCATATTGGACTAATATCTAAATATGCTAATAAAGATTGTTTAAACAGTAAAAAAAGAAAAACATTAGACAATTGCACGTACAAGTCCAGTACATTTTTCAGAATATAAGGGTTGAACTGAAAATCAGCATTCAAGCGCTTTGAACTTTGACACTTCACTCCTGTAACAGCGTCTTCATGGATGGTAAAAGGTGTAAAATTAACTGACAGTAGGTGCCTTTCTTTTGTGGTTGTCACAGACTATTAGGATAGATCTCATGCGTCCTTTTCTCACTCATGTCTATCAGTCATCATTTTAACCCACATAAAATTTCACCAGCATGAGAGTCACTTATAACACCACTAAACTTACACAAAAAGCCTTCAAATTGCTGGATGACTGAAAAATATGGTTTTCACTTACAACTTATTGTCTCTGCAACAATTATGTCAGCCAGAAGAGAGTGAGTTTAAGGTTCGTTGGTGTAAAGCACATTAGGACAATTTTCATCGGGGTAAAGTGGGGCTTGAAATGTACTCCTTTATAGGAAAGGTTTCATCAGACTTTTATATCAATAATAGTTTGTCTGGACTTTTGTAGTGCACCTTCAACTAATGCTCAGTAACCCATCTTGTTAGGACGTAGAATAGGGCTTCCAAATCTGTGCAGGTCTACCATTGTTCTAGAGAATTGTTCAAGTGGTTCTTAGTGATCCGAGTAGCACATACGAAACAGCTCATGACCACAAAAATACTGTATAAAAGCAAAGAAATCATGTGCAGACAAATGTTGGCCAAATACTCAAAGCAGAGCCCCAAATCCTGGCTATGCTCTTCTTTGAAGCCCCGAGCATTCTAAATTAGAAGCCCCAGACGAAAGTGGAACGACAAAGGAAAAAATCCAGGCTCCATACCAGTCACTATTTATGTTTAAGATCGCGTCTACTACATTTTATGGGCAATACAGCTGGGAGTTTTTTGAGTCAAGCAAAGCCTGAACCCAACAATGATTAATCAATGGCTGTGCAATGGAGAAGAAAGGTTTGAATATGAAGTTGCCCCCACAGCCTCCCATTCTGTACAAAAAAAACGATTTCTGGTGCCCACTGTGTAGACCTTTCAAGAGTTAAAAGGGGGACCATGTTTCACCAGTCATCTGTGCCTACTGGTTAATTTTGGAGGGTTTTACTGAGGCAGCTGGCATCAGCGCTTACTGTATAGACATGGATGGCATCTTAGACTATGGCTTCGCCAATGGAAAACCCAATGGTTGCTCCAACTTGGACCAGGTGAACCACTGGAGTGGCAGGGCAGGAGAACCACCAGTTTAAGGCTTCCTTCCATTCCACCAAATCCTAAATAAGGCCCTTAAGTGTACTTGCTGGAATCTGCCATGTGCCTGGTCTTTTTTTTTTTAAAACAAATTTTTATTGTCAAGTGGCACATATATTGCGGGGCCCTGTACCCCAGGGGCAACCGCAGAATCAAAAGCAATTATCATTGACTTTGACATTTTACAAAATAATATCAAGAAGAAATTAAGGGCAATACAAACAAAATCCAACTCCCCTCCCCTCCCAACCCTCCCCCCGATCGCGCAACACACCAACTCCAGCCGGAGCCGTTCCAATGTTAAAATAAGAAATACCCACCAGGGTTCCATCGTCCATCCCTCTCTCTGAAACCTCCCCAATGAACCCCATCCTACATACGCGGGTCCCTCTCCGACGGGACCGGATCCAGGAGCAATCCCCTATAATCCGCCCACCTTTTCCATATTTTAAAGTGTTTGAGAGGGCATCCCCTGGCAACGAAAATGGGTTGCTCTAGGCCCATGCAGAAATCCAGGCCATTCTTCCAGGCAGTTAGTGCTGGGGGCCCCGGTGCCTTCCACGCCCTTGCTATGTCTCTTTTGGCTAATGTAAGACCTAACAGCAACAGATGGCGTTTGTAGATATTGCCGCCTATCTCCTCCATAACATGTAAAAGTGCTAGTTTCGGCGAGCGGGGAAGATCCCAGCCCAGCACCTCTGATAGGCAACTGAAGACCCCCCTCCAGAAACGATCTAAGGAGAAACACTGCCAAACCGTGTGTATTAACGTACCCTCTTCTCGCTCACATCGTAGACACACCGGGGAGGCAATCAACCCCGCCCTCCACAGACGCATACGGGTATAATAAATCCTATGCAGGTACTTAAATTGAACCAGGCGCAGCGCTATGGCCGCTCCTCGCGGGGCAGCCAGAGCCTCCACCCAATCCTCTTCCTCTAAGGGGCCTAGATCTCCCTCCCAATCCTCCCGGAGTTTTTGAAGCCTGGAAGAGCAGTGACTAACCAGGGTTTGATATATTCTCGAGATCTTACGATCCGGTAGTTCGCCCATAAAAACTTTGGCTTCCAGAGGACTAAACTCAGCCAAAGACTCCAGTCCCGCCAGACTAGGCAGCAGAGCATGACGAAATTGCAGGTACTTGTAGAACTGGGACTTCGGCATATGAAATTCCGCCTGAAGGTCCTGGAAGGACTTCAACACGAGGCCCCTCATGACGTCACCCAGGACCGATATCCCTATGTGATCCCAGCCCCGAAATCCCGGCAGGGCCGCCAGTTGTGGCAACCGCCCATTATCCCATAGGGAGTCTCCCGCGTTAGCGTGTTCCACCACCCCATCCTACGCAGCGCCTGCCGCCAGATCTGGAACACAACCCTCGTTGCGGAAGGCAAAGATCTCCGTAGAGGTGCCGAATATAATACCCGGTGTAGCGAGTGGTCTCCCAAGAGCCGCCTCTCTACTGCATATGCCGGGTCCTCCCGATCGCCATACCACCATTCATTCAATACGAGCAAATGAGATGCTTGATAGTATGACAGGATGTCCGGTGAAGCCAATCCCCCACAGTAAGTAGATAACAAGCACGTCCGTAAGGCCACGCGTACCCTACCCCCATCCCACAAGAATTGCCCAAGGGCCGCATTTACCTGCCTAAACCAGCGAGGAGAAATCGGATAGGGGTGATTTTGCAGCTGATATAACAGGCGAGGGAGCGCGATCATCTTAAATATAGCTGATCTACCATATATAGTCAGCGGCATGCGGGACCAGATCTTAATATCTTCACGTACTCGATCCCACACTGGTACTAAGTTGCGCTCCCAAGCGACTGCCGGCACCTGTGTTATAAATACTCCCAAATATTTCAGTCCTCCTGCTGCCAGCTGAATCGATGATGCCCAAGCGCCTAAATCTACCCGGCCTCCAAGCATCCACAGCGTGGACTTGCGGGGATTCATATAAAGTCCAGACGTCTCCCCGAAAATTTGCATTATTCGCAGGAGTCGTGGCCCTGTTCTATTCACATTTGTGAGGAAGAAGAGGACATCATCCGCATACAATACAATCCTGTCCGACAACCCTGTGTCCCATTCAAATCCCTGTATCTGTGCGTCCATTCGCACCCACGCCGCTAGAGGCTCCATCGCAAGGGCAAATAGATATGGGGATAAGGGGCATCCCTGTCTCACCCCCCGCCCAATAGAGAACACGGATGAAGCCATGCCAGCCACCCGCACCAATGCCGTAAGATCTGTATATAAGAGAGACAAGTAGGAAATAAACCGCGGCCCGAGATTCAACCGTTGTAATAAGGCAAAGAGGTACACCCAACTAAGAGAATCAAATGCCCTGTCCATGTCCGCTAGCAACAACGCTGCCGGCGCTCCCAGGTGCTGGATGGCCGCCACCGCAACATGTGCCCTCCTAATGTTATGTCTAGTCGCCCGCTGGGGCATGAAACCCGCCTGGTCGGGATGCACCAAAGCGGCCACATGGGGCAGTAAGCGATTGGCCAGGGCCTTTGCCAGAATTTTGGCCTCCACGTTCAAGAGGGAGATGGGCCTGTAGGACGCATGTTGATCCGGCGGTCGGCCGGGCTTGTGGAAGACCACCACCTCCGCATGCCTCCAATCCGGGGGAGAGAGCCACGATCTCGCGCCTCCTCCACCACTGCACGGTAGTGAGGCCCCACCTGTGGGAAGTATCGCTTAAAAATTCACTGGGGAACCCGTTGGGTCCCGGAGCCTTCCCGGAGTTAAGCTCCCCCAATGCAACTCCCAGCTCCTCGTCTGTCAGTGGGAGCTCCAGATCCTCTCTTACTGCATCTGGTAGGGCCCTGGGCGGAAGGTCGGACAAAAACCTATCAATCGTGGCTGCAGGCAGACACTCATTAGCGGCATAGAGTTCCGCATAATATGTAGCGAAGCTCTCCGCCAGGGCTCTTGGATCTGTGAGTGGCACACCCTCTGGGCCCAGTATGCCCGGTAGACTCTGGGCATGATACACCCCCTGGCAGAGTCGATGAAGCATCTTGCTGGATTTGTCCCCCCATTGATACACTCTGCTGCGCGTCGCCAGCCAGGCCTGTCGGGCCTCGTCTAGCAGTAGCGAGGCATAATTTTGTTGGGCAAACAGCAATTGGCGTCTGGCCTGGCCGCCGCCTGCCTCTCGCCCCCGACGCTCAAGATCTTCGATACCCGCCTCAGCCTGGATAAGTGCCTCCCTACGTGTTCTGCGAGCCGCTGCACACCAGGCGATATCTGTACCCCTCAATACCGGCTTCATCACCTCCCACACAGAATCGGCCCCGATCACAGACCCCACATTCACTCTCAAATACTCATCAATAGCATCGCTCATCCGTTCCCTATAATCGTCGTTCTGCAAGTGCCACACCGACAGGCGCCACCTAAACGGTTGCCTCCTCCGCCCCATCTGTATGGTGAGGGCCACCGGGGAATGGTCAGAAAGACCTCGCGGGAGAATCTCTGCCCCCATCACCCTACCCACTATCACTCGGGGAACAAATATGTAGTCGAGTCTAGAGAAGGAGTCGTGGACCGCCGAGAGATAAGTAAACTCTCGGTCATCCCGATGCAAGTGACGCCAGGCATCCACCCAGTCCAGACCCGTCGCCAGCGAGTGCAGTCGTGTGGTGCCGCCTCCCTCAGAAACACCCCTCTCTCTCCAGCGGTCCATGCCCACATTCATGACATCATTCCAATCTCCACCAATAACAGCCCCTCCATCTGGCATGTCCACCCATATAGCCATAAGCCGCTCCACCAGGCTCCATTGTAGCGGAGGAGGAGCGTATACACTGCCCAGGATCAGGAAGTCCTCCCCCACCTTGCCTTGTAAGAATATATAGCGCCCCTGGGAATCGGTCCAAAGCCTACTATGCACATAAGGAACCCTACGATGAACTAGAATAGCTACTCCCCTGGACCCCCTCACAAAACCAGAGTGGAACACCTGTTGATATCCATATCGTTGAAGGCAAGGGGCTTTTGTCCCCAGGAGATGTGTCTCCTGTAGTAGGAGGATATCTGCCCCCGCCCGCTTGGCCTGCTGCAATATGGCCCCACGTTTAATTTTATCGAGAGCTCCCCTCACGTTCCAGCTGAGAATATGGAGAGAGCCCAGGGATATTTTCTCCCTATGGGGTATATCTGCCATGTAGTATTGTAACTGCGTGGGCGAGGATGTGGAATCCTACCCGGCGTGCAAATATGAGCCGACTATCTGAGCGGTGAAGTGCGATCAACAAACCAAACAACCCTTTTCCCAACAAACCCCCCACCCCATACCTCAACCACAATGAAGTATCTGTCGCGGCGGGTACGTCCCGCGCCCGCCAACGGGAGGGCCCGGTCCGTCCCGACCAATGGATCCCCAACTCACAGCCCATCTTTTGCTAACACTCCCTCAAGACGCACGGATCCACTAACGGACCCGGCCCACATTTAAGCCTCTCCGATCCAGCAGGTACAAACTGTTCTGCTTCTGCTCCTCGCTGATGCATCTTTCAGGGCTGCACTGTCTGCCGGCCTGAAACCGAGCCAGCCCGGGATGCCGCACCACAGGACAGGGAGCGGCGCCTGGAGCGCGACCTTCTGGCCCCCTTCGACTTCACCGAGGGCCCCCGAGCAGCCTCCGACGAGGAGGAATCAGACCCTCGTCCCGGTGGCGTATGAGCCCGCACTCGCACCGTTTCATCAGTCCATTTAAACACCTCTTCCGGTGAGTCGAAAAAATGGGTGCGGGAGCGATAGACCACCCGCAGACGAGCCGGATATAGTAGGGCATACGGGAGTTTGAGTTCCCTCAAGCGGGCCTTTGCAGCTAGGAACGACTGCCGCTGTTGCTGGACCAGCCTCGTGTAGTCAGGAAAAATTAGGATACGAGCGTTATCGCACTGGAGGGGTTCTTTGAGACGTGCCTGCTTCAGAATAACATCCCTGTCATGATAGTTTAATAGCTTTGCAATGACAGGTCTCGGGCGAGCCCCAGGCGGAGGCCTCTGAACGAGCGCTCGATGAGCACGCTCAATCACAAAGCAGCGGGACATCGAATCTGGTGGAAGCCAACTTTCGAGCCACCGCGTAAGGAACTGCTCCATGGCGCCCCCTCGCATCCTTCCGGAAACCCAACGAAGCGGAGATTATTGCGTCTTGCCCTCCCCTCCGCATCCTCCACCCGCAGTGCGAGACCCCGCTGGGTGGTCTCCAGTGCAGCCACCCGCGCCTTCAGCGTGGTAACATCATCCTCCACTCCAGAGATACGGGTCTCGGCCTCTGTAATTCGGGACACGGCGTTCCGCAGATCCTGCCGCAATAGCATGACGTCCGAGCCCACCGCCCCTATCTTGGCGTCTAACATGTCTCTGGACTGTGTAATGGCCGCAAGGAGCGCTGCATTGTCCGGCACACCCCCAGAAGGTCCTCCAGCGGCCCCGGGCCCGTGAACTTATCAATAGGGCCCTGCTTAGGCGGCCCTCCGCCGCCCTTATCTCGTGTCATGACGGACTCTGAGGAGTTCTTAGCCCCGTCCAGGCAGTTGCAACGTGATCAATAGAGCGCCACCTGTCGCCAGAAATATGTGATCCACCGCCCAGGGCCACCGCCCGGGATCCCGAAGAAGATCAAACCAACCGGCCCCTCACAACTGGTCCTCCGAGATGGGGGATTCCATCCACAGCAATAGGCAGCAGGTGTCGGCGAGGGTCTTCCCCCACAACCCCTGGGGCTCACGCACCTCCCACCAGTGCTGATGGGCCCCCCCGCGGTCCGACCTGACCTCCGAACCCCTCACCATATGGCGGAGGGGGGGAGAGAATGAGAGGGGGGGGGGGACGCCAAAGACACCCCAGCGTCGAGCTCTGCCGGCAAGTCGCGTGTTAATGACCAGCAGTGGACCCCCACAACGGCATCCGTAGGTAATGGTCGCACTTCCAGAGCGAGAGTGCCCCCCCGGGGCCAGCGCACCAATCTCAGTCAGGCACCAGGGCAAGATGGACCAAGCACCAACTCACTCCCCTCCAGTATCGATGATGTAGGAGAGAGGGGGGGGGAAGAGCCGCAACCCCCCCCGTCCCCCCCGAGTGTGCAGGGCCGCCGGTGCAAAGTGCCTCCCTCGCTGCCGCCACTCACCTCCTCGCGGCCCGAAAGGACCGCCGGCACCCCCCAGATGGATACGCCAGGGGGGGAGGAGGATCAAGGGCCCCAGAGCACCGCTCGCCGTCTGCCCCCGGACTCAGGGGGATGGAAGAAACAAAAAGGGGGGGGGACAGAGAATCAGCGGGCCCCCGCCCCTACCGCCTCAGCCAGACAGCAGCCACCAGCGCGCCGATGGCGTCGGACCACCCTCCTCCGTCCTCGCCGCCGCGGCCCGAATCGGCCGCCGAGCCTCAGCTTTGCGCCCTCAGGATCTGCCCCTGGCAGGATTGGCCGGCCCCGGATAGAGACCCCCGCCCAGGAGTGCACACTGGCGCCAATGTCGGCTCCGTCCCGGGACAACACCGCCAAGGCCGCTCCGCCCCACGCCGGCCCGAGATCCAGGCAACGCCCCGGCCCCGCTCCAGGCCGCGCACCTCGCAGGCCCCGCCGGACCTCCACCGAGGAATCGCCGCCTCCGGGGGCATCCACCGCACCAGCTTTCGCCCAGGCAGGGACCGTCGCAGCAATTCAGCAGCGAGGCATAGCGGAGTCACGGGAGAGTATCGGAGAGGTAGGATATTGTAGGATGTCTAAGTGGGCTGGACGGAGCGCTCTTAACCCATGTCCGCCATGTCGGCTTGCCAAGCCACGCCCGTGCCTGGTCTTCTTCATTGCATGGTTGCACTCAACTGTCTCCAGCCTCCCACAACATCACGCTATAAAATCAAAGGACTGTTATCAAATAGCTTATGTTATGTCAATTTGTATAGCATACTAATCACCTGTGAGGGTATCCAGGAGCTTGGGCAGGTATGTGGTCCCCAAGGTACTTATATGAAGAGCCAGGTCTTCAGCTTCTTGCGAAACACATCAAGTGAGAAGAGTCTGATGTATTGAGGGACGTCATTCCATGGCTTGGGTGCAATATAGGCGAATTCTTGTTTTGTTTTGCTTTTACAGATGCGGGAAGTGTGTGCGAGTGACAGTGAGGCAGAACATAAGTTTCGGTGGGTTGGTTAAAGTGTATGCAGCTGTTCAGGTATTCTGGTCCCGTCTTGTGTAGGGCTCTATATGTGTGTTTGAGAAGTCTGAATTGGCTGCTTTTGTGAATAGGGAGCCAGTTAAGCTTGCTGAGGTGCAGTGTGATGTGGGTGCAGCATGGGAGGTCAAGTATGAGTCTTGCGGCGCGTTCTAGATGGTCTGGAGTTGTTTGGAGATTCCGGCATAGAGTGTGTTGCCATACTCTAGCCTGCTGGTGATGAGTGCTTGCGTAACGGTCCGCCTGGTGTTCTGAGACAACCATTTGAAGATCTTGCGCACCATGCATAGGATGTGGAAGTCGCAGGTGCTCAGTGCGTTGACTTAAGCCGTCATGTTGAGCTTGTCTTCTAGATTGATTCCTCGATTTATTGCATGGTCTGTCGCTGTTGGTCCTAGCTCCTACGGCCACCAGGTGACGATCGAAGACCAGTACTTCCATCTTGTTGAAGTTGAGCTTCAGGCAGTTGGTACGCATCCAGTCTGCTACCATGGTCATGCATTTGGTGAAGTTGGTTCTGGTGGTGGTTGTCTTGTCCGTCAGGGTGAGGATGAGTTAGGTGTCGTCAGCGTAGGATATTATGTGATCAGATGATGTGGGCGAGTGGCATCAAGTATATGTTGGAAATGGTGGGACTGAGGGACGATAACTGTGGGTCGCCGCATATCCGTTTCTTGGTCTCTGATGGGAAGGGTGGCAGCCTCACTCTTTGGGTTCTTCCCGTGTGAAGGAACAGATCCATTTGAGCAGATCCTTGTATGCCAATCTCATGGAGTCTTCTGATGAGGGTGTTGTGAGAGATAGTGCTGATGCCCACAGAGAGGTCGAACAGGATGAGGGCCTGTAGGAAGCTGGCTGACTATACCAAAGTAAGGTATAGTGTGTATCCAGTGGATCCCCAAAGGTAGGCAGAGGTAAAAGTAGATAGTACCTTACTCTCTATTTGTGGTAGTGTGGGCGAGCAGCAAGGCCTTATCAGAGGCTAGTGCTAAGCATTTATTGTACACATTCAGGCAAGAAATGATGTCACACACTCAAAGATTGAACTTAGACCAATTTGTTTGTATAAAAATATTATTTAGTTATATTTTATTTTCTAGAACCAAGCCAGGCCTAGTACAGGTAAGTAGAATACTACTTTGCAAGAATAATGCAGTTGAACACAGTTGGAATGCAGTAGAATGCAATGGTTCGGTTTCAGAATAATTACTTTGTACACGTAAATAGTCGGAATTACTTTTCAGTTACTTTTCTTACACAGCCAGGTATCTCTAGATACTAGGCTGGTACATTTCCTAGGAGAAAGAAAAATTAGGTAATGCGTTTTGCAATATCAATAAGGTTTGCAGTATTACTCACGATACACACTTAGTCCTGGGAAAACAGAACTGGGTTTACGGGTCCGTGGGTAGGATTCGGTCAGATGGGCACTCGAGTCGCACCACCAGCGGCACAGAGGTGGCCGGGTGCAGGGTGCAGGGACCACACGTTAGCCAACGGGCTAAGCATGGTCGTGGGCTTGAGGACTGTGGCGAGCAGGCCGCCAGGTTGAAAAAACAAAAGCTCCTGGGGTCGAGGTCAGCACTGTAGGGCCCAATGGCTAACACAAGAACTACACCACCAGCTGCACAGAGGCGGCAGAGTGTAGGATGTGGTCTTGGCTGATGCTGCAGATTCAGTCGAGGATCCTTCTGAGTCGGTTAGAGGTTGGTGAGGCGAATGGGGTCTTTGGGAGCCATCTTCTTGTGACCGCCAACGTTCAGACACGGAGTCGGTCGGGCGGTCGTGTTTGGTCTTTCTGGAACGCTTTGTTACAAAGTCGGTCAGGGTGTCGCCTTCGGTCACGGATGAGGGGACCTTCCAGTTTGCCGCAGGTTTGGTTTAGGAGCTTATAGAGGTTATGGGGTCACTGGGATCCAGGCTAAGATAGCCGGGGGGACCTCCTTAAGGTTACTGTGTCACTCGGGCTCGGGTGCCGGGAGCGGAGTGGTGGAGACTCACGGAATCGGCCGGAGTCAGAGTCGGTTGGTTTTTGAGCAAGTCCGGTGTTCACGGGAGACTGAGTCTGTTTGGTTGCGAAGGCAGTGCAGGTTCTCTGGGTTTTTGAGGGCTGCTGGTTCCAACACACACCGAGGTTCTGATGGAGGAGTCTGAGGTCAGGACAGGCCGGTAGGGCTGGGGCCAAGTCAGTGGGTGCCCTCCTCTTCTTCTCTCAGCGCGGCTGTTCAGTCCTTTTTCTTGTTTCTTCTTGTCGGCTCTGGTCTGAGGAGGCAAGGTGCAGGGTTGCCCTAAATACTAAATTTAGGGGCATTACAGGTAGGTACGGGTCAGGTCCAATGGGTCCGTTCCTTGGGGTGGGTACAAACCCTATTATGCCATCCCCCAGTGGGAGGGGGGCACAAGCCTCACTCTGGTTTGCAGGGTCCCCACATCTGCAAGATGGCGAGGACTGAGTTGTGCTTCACCTCGCCTCCCCCACCTGAGGGGTGGGGTTGGCAAAGGTGGGCACACCTCTCCTCCTAACTTGGTTTTCCCGCCGATTCTCCTGCCCAAAGTGGGGGTCAGAACCTGTGGGGGCCAGTTGCTGGTAGCAGCAAATGGCTGGAGTAGCGCACAGAGGCGGCAAGCCTTTAAAGCTTTCTTTTCGTGGAACCAGCCCATCCTGAGAGGAGGCTTGGCACCTCGTCTTAGGATGTGCTTTGTTTCTGGACCCCAAGAGCGGCAGACTATCGACCCAGGGGTCCAGAAACAGGTCTGGTGGTGGCAGCTGGCGAGCAGCCACTCAGCCAGGGCACTAGAGTTAGGTCGTTTTTCAAGGGGCATCTCGAAGATGCCCTCTGCGTGCATTTTTCATTAAATCCCACACTGGCATCAGGGTGGGTTTAATGTGCTGAGATGATTGATACCAAACTTCCCAGATTTCAGTAAAGCTATTATGGAGCTGTGGAGGTCGTAATAACAAACTCCCAGACCATACACTCTTTATGGCATTACTGCACTTACAAGGTCTAAGAATGGAATTAGACATTGTAGGGGTACAGGGCTCATGCACCTGTACCCTCACCACTGGTATAGTGCACCCAGCTAGTGGGGTGGCTTACCTATGCCGGGGCAGTGGTTTGGAGGCATGGCACACAGGGATGTGTGCCATGTCGACTCTTCACTTTGTTCTGCACCAAAACACGCAGCCTGCAATGGCAGTGTGTGTGTGTGTGTGTGTGTGTGTGTGTGTGTGTGTGTGTATAAAGGTACAGGGCCTCTAAAGGTGGCACAATAAGTACTGCAGCCCTTAGGGGCCTTCCCTGACCACAGTACCCTTGGTACATTTTACAGGGGACTTGTATGCGGCCAGAGAGTTGCCAATTGGGTTTTGTAACTGTACAGTTTAGGGAAAGAACATGGGTCCTGGGTACCTGGTTGGCAGGAACCCAGGGCACACTCAGTCAAAGTACATCAACATTTAGGCAAAAAGTGGGGGGCAACCATGCAAAAAGGGGCACTTTCCAACAGGGCTGCTGTTTCCCCTCGATCCAGGATGGTTCGAATGTCACTTGTGACCATGATGACTGCTGTTTCAGTGCTGTGGTTCTTTCAGAATCCTCCCTGAGTGCTGTCTAGAAAATGGTGTAGCTCGAGGTGAGTTGCTTGTTGATGGCCTTCTCAATCACTTTGGCTGGACAGGGGAGCAGGTAGATGGGTTGGAAGTTGCTTACTTGATTCGGGTCAGCTGCGGGCTTCTTGAGAAGGGAGTTGATACATGCAAGTTTCCATTCATCAGTGGATGAAGTAAAAGAGTCAAGTAAGTGCAGAACACAAATGATGTAGCTGCAAGTCAAAGGTGGACTTTGACTTTCATCTGTAAACATTTTAACCTTTAATAAACTTTTATGGTTTGAAACGTAACCATTCTTCGTCTTCCTAGTGGAGCCTAATGTGCTTCACGTTATTTAAATGTATTGATTTGTTGACCATCCTCCGTTCTCAACTTCAGTTAATCAGATAGTACTTTATGGGCCCTAAATTTGCACGAAGAAAAGCGCTAACAAAACAGGTAGCAGAGTACGATTTCCACTTGGGCTAGAGGGATTTAAAATTCTCCCCCAAATTCAAAATTTGCCCCAATTTGATCTGTGTTTCAGATTTCCATGGTCCCATTCGGATTATTGATGGCGTTCTAGCATTCCTTATAGCAGCTGCAGTGTTAGTATAAATACGGTTGTGCAATTTTGGTTGTGAATTGTCAAGGGTTGTGGTGTTTGCAGCTTTTGATGATTGCCAAGCTTTGAGTTGTGGTGTCAAATTTGAGTCCAAGAGGGGTCTGTGTTAAAGTTGAGAATTAAAGTGCTTGTCCGCGTATCTTTGCGCTAATGGAGATTAATGCACGTATTGCTTAGAGCTGAAGTTTGGTCATCGGATTCATCATAATCCTTGACCCTGGGATAGATATTAAGAGGTATTTGAATTGTCTATTAAGAAGGTTGAGGTAAGGGGCTACGAGGTGCCTGTCCACGCCAAGATAAGGACTTATTAAACTTCTATTGCAAGCCTGTACTAACTGAAATTGGTGTGGAGTTGATCCTTCATGTACAGGAGTAGAACGCATAGTCTGAGTGAGTTCCTGCTGGTCGAGGACTCGCCTTGTGTGTTTAGTAGTAGCATGAAGGTACTATTCCCTAATTACAATAACTGATTCTATATTTCTTTAGGGAAACAGAAAAGAGTTGTTCTATTCTGATATTTGAACTTATGCAAAGCTGACTGGAGTGAAGTGAGAGCTGCTGTGTGGTGCTATGAGTTACATCATTAGGTGTCGCGCTGAGACTGGTTGTTAAACTTGTGTGCCATGTTAGGATTGGACGTTATTTCATTGGCATTCAATGTTAGGATAATTGAGAATCTGAGGTGAGTGAGGAATGAGATGAATCCTGAACCAAGAACTGCACAATTTGAAGCGATGAATGGGGGGGGGGGTGGGGGGGGACATGTAGTGCATGAGAAGGACAGAACTGTGAGATTTCAAAAATGCTTAAAGAGAACTTGATTACTTGCCTTGATGCTGTGGTCCCTAAAGTATTGTGGGCAGAATGGAAGGAGGTGGTAGATTGGCCAACTGCTGAATCGCAGAGAGACGTTAGAATGAATACGCCTTCTATGGACAAGTATAATAAGGTGATTGCTCATTTGAAAATGAAGGTCATGCAGAAAGAGGCCAATTTGCCCAAAATAATCAGATCTACTAAAGAGTCCAAACAATCGGTGCATTTTTATTATGAGAGATTCATTCAAGTTTTCAAACAGTTCAGTGGTGTCGAAAATCCTGAAAGGGAGAATCTTAGTGGGTTATTGTCACAGTTTGTTCTAGGTTTGTGTCCAGAGATTAGCTTTCATATTAAGCAGAATGTTTTTTATTGGCAGTTGAAGTACTTGAGAGACAAGTTGCCATAACATCGTCTAAGTGGGAAATGACCACACAGTTATATTAAACTTTAACTCTAATTACGGCAATGCAAGCAAAGGACACAGACAATAAAAACGCTGAAGACAGCTCATGCACGCGGCATACATAAAGGTCATTTGGGTGTTCATGGAAATGTAGTGCAGTGTCATTTTTATAGGTCTCGTCCTGTAGAAACCCAAATGCAAGTTTATATAAAATCCCTAAGGACCCTCCATCTCATCATACCCTGTGGGACGCTATTGCCATATTAATCCCCACGTAGCATAATTATTTTAATGTTAAAGTGGTACCAATCCTTTAGCTTCAGGCCACAAATAAAAAAGCCCAGTTGGAAAAAAAAAAATTATTTAAAAAAAACCAACCCAGAAATAAACCTCCCGGGGGTCAGCTTACTTCATCAAAGGGAAGGTGCGCCTATAACACTAAGGTCAATCCCCGGTATGCCGCTTATTGCCGGTGGCCAATGATTCCAGGCCTAAATAAGTGTGGCAGCCCCTCCCAATGAGCGTGATGACGTAAAGACAGCTTCATTACTAGTCTGGGGAGATGTAGTTTTTTGGTTTTTTTCCAAATCGGTAATGGAATAGGGGGCAGACAGCCTTTCATTTACAGCGGCGCCAGATTATGGGTTTCAGTACTTTTGCTTGGAGATCTATTATTTGAGATCTCTCATGGACAGTAACTAAAAATAAAGATTGTGCGAGTCTTAGAATTGTAGTGAATTCTCTCTTGCCCCTCAGGTAATAGTAAGGGATATGGAAAACAATTAATGCACTTAAAAGTAGCATCAGGTTAGTGCAATTATAACCCATGGGTCCTAACCATTTTTTGGAAAGGTGGACGTTATATAAATTCAAAGCACACCTGTGGACAATCCAACCTATACTTGGTCAGTGGCAGTTATATTAGAATCGTAACATCTGTGAACACTCAGACCTATCTTTGATACAAGTGGTTCAGCTGTTCAGAAGGGCTTTTTTAAGGAAAAAATCTGTCATAATTGAATCCACTCCACCTCTTCATTAAACCCACCAATTGATGTCTTTTCTTTGTTCATATCGCAGAAGTTTCTTTTCAATGTTCCTGTTGGTGTTTGATAAACATTCAATAATCACCCATTCCAAGTCCCTACCTGAATGTCCTTTTCCAACAAAGTGTCTCATCAATTTCTTATTGTGCTTCTATGTTCCTGTATTCTTGTTTTTAATTTACGAGTAGCTGGTGTACTATGTACCTATGTACTTCATCCTACATGGGCAAGGAATCATGTACATCACGTTGGTAGTTTCACAATTCGTAAAATCCAATGAGTATGCATATCCAGATCCAGTAGTTTGGTTTTCCTTCAGAATGGACAGACCAAACAGTGGCCACAGGGAAAGTGGCCCACAACAGATGGAAGATTCAATACTAGTGTAGGTGTGTTCTGGGTTCCAAGTCTTTTTGGTCTGGTGTGTACCAGTTCATCTTTCAATGATTTATTGGGCTTGAAGGAGAACATAGGTTTTTCAAATTTCAAGGAGCCTGAAGTTAGAACTTTCCAGTGTTTGTTCACAATTCGTTTCACCTTATTAGAGGGAATTGCATAGGTAGTTACACAAATCATGTGGTTAAAGTTTACAGTAGTTGATATCTGACTATTCGAAGCTCTCTTCTCATCTTTTTGTATTTATTCTCATAGCATACGCTTTATCACAAAGTTTTTGTGTTAACAGTATGGCATGGTGTTTGAAATCTTCAGAACATTAGTTCATTAATGACCAACTAGTGGCATCAATAACACAAGAAGCTTGCAAGCAAGACACAAATGCATTGCTTAATAACTTGGCAGAGAATTGGCACAAGGTGTCGCATACAAAATTACAAGGTTATCTGAGAGATATGATGTATTAGGGACATCATATTGAGAATCTCTCTACAATCCTAAGAATTAACCCCCAGATGACACACAGAGAAGTTAGGATGTTCCTGGGAATGGTGGCTACTGTCATCTATAGATTCCCATCTTTTCACTTGTGGCAAAGCCTCCACAGAGACTTACACATAATGATGTGTCTGATCTGCTACACTGGGACAACGATTGCATGAGTGCCTTCCAAAAGCTGAGAGAGAAACTCTGCGGAGCACCAACGCTAGGAATGCCTGATTATGAAAAAGACTGCTATATGGTCACAAGTGTGAAGGGTGCACATGGTCTGTTTTGATACAGACTCACAGGAAAGGAAAAAGGCCAATGGCTTTTTCTCTGCCAAACGTGACCCAGCACTTCCTGGATGCCTAGAAGCAGTAGCCTCAATGGGTGTCAGTATCTAACAATGCAAAAGCACGGTTATGGGCAACTTGCTTATTGTAATTGTTCCACATTCAGTTGAGATCTTGTTGACCTGAACTTGTACACAGCACATGACATACGGCAGACTTACTAAACATAAACAAGTGCTTCTGGCAGTATAAAATGTATATTTGAAGAGATGCAATGTATTACACCCTTCTATGATTTTGCCACTTCCAGAGAATCATTCAGATGATGATGGGTTTGACCATGGCTGTCAAGATGTTACCGAATTGTGCACCAAACTAAGACTTGACATTCGAGATATCCCCTTGTAAGAGCCTGACTACTTTGTTTGTGGACGGCTCTTGAGAGATGGATGAGAAATTCTGAGAGCAACTTTTACTGTGTTCACCCTAGAAGATGTGATTGAAGCCTCCTATTTGCGCTAACTTAGGCACAGGGGGATAAATTGATTGCCCTTCGCAGAGCATGTTAGATTTCCAACAGCCTGAGTGTTGCCATGCATACTGACAGTCAATATGGTGTTGGCGTGGTCCACAATTTCGGGCAGCCTGGTCACAGACTTCCTCTGGTTTCCCAATATGAAATGAAAAATATGGCATGGATTTATTAGAAGCTTTGCAACTGCCTAGAGAAGGGTCAGTTGTAAAATGTGCAGGACACAGGAGCGCATGGGATTTCGTTAATACCAGAAACGTCAATGCGGATGAAATGGCAAGGTACTGCGCTCTTAAGTCATGTCCTTCCATCAAGAAGACCCAGATCCCCAGGTGAATCTGAAAATGACTCTGTTACAAGCATGTTGATAAACACAATATATTCTCGGGAGGAATTAAAAGACTTACTAGATGAAGCCCCAGAAACAGAGATGGGAAAATGGGTGAGGTCTGGATGTGCAAGGAGTCAGGATGAGGTCTGGGTTTTGACAGATGGGAGACCTGTTTTATCTGATGCTATGCTCCACCCCATGGGGTGGGGATAGTCCACCCCATTTAAGAAGAGCTGCCATGATCTGTGTCTACTGGCATAATCTTCACTTCCTTGTCATTGCTAACAATGTGTCCTAGGTGAGTTATCCCAGAAACAATTAGAGAAGATCTAGAGCCAGTGGAACATGGCGCTACTGACAGTGAGCAGCCAGAAAACAGAAGATCAGCTTCCTGATTCCGAAGAGCAGTTTCAGACCCAGGGTACCAGCAAAAGGGAGCCAGAGTCCTTCAGTTATTTCTTCCAGCAGGGTTTTATTTCTTCAGATGTTGTCTTCCATGGTCCGGGAGTGTTCTGAGGAGGTGGTGAGGTGTCAGTCTTATCCTACGAAGTAGCCGGTGGTTGGAAAATTTCCTACACCCAATGCAGTCTACTTTCTTGCGCTGAGATCAAACTTCTTTTGCAGCATTTCCTCTTCCCTTTACTGTAAAAAGTTCTTGAAGTCCTAAATTCAAAACGGCTAACCCCTTCTACCACATGGAAGAGCTCGGACTTTCCCCTATCCACTCTATGTACAAGAAGTAGCCTCCCCACTGCCATGGCCAAAAACCGGTTTGCATTCCCTCTGAGATGGGGTTGGAACCAGAAGCTCTAAAAGGACCCTGGAAATGAATGGTAGCAGTTCTTGGCAGTCCAATGTGGATTCAGCAAGTCAAAAGAGGAAGTGTGCAGGCTGTCCTTTGTTCTGCCAACTTTTCCTGTCCCCTTTGGAGATGTGTAATCCCTGTAAAGTAGCCATTTGTTGACAACATCCCTGCATCCCTGGGCTCAGAAGGCAAGCCATTGTCATCTTGGAGCAGGACCATTAATGCTCAGTCTGGAACATGTGGTAGCCTTTGGAGTTGGGCTGAGTGACAAATCAGTTTTAGCCAGGCAGCACAAAGTACAATTTTCTAAAGTTACTTTTTCACAAGTTATCAAAACTCTATTTTTGCCCTTAAATTACATCTTTGAAACTACATGCGTTTCTAGCAATTTCCCAAGCAGAGATGTGAAATGAAGATTTCAATCACAGCCATGCCTGTGTTTAACCTATACAATGAAAACAGCCTTAAGGTATTTATTCGCTGTGAGGGCACACTATTCTCAATATGAAGATTGTCACCTTTTATGTATTATGCACTCATTTCTGTGGGCTCCAAGGCATATTTTAGGGTGACACCAATACTTAAATGTAGCTTTTGTTTTCCTACGTGGCAAATGCCCTTTTCCTTTTCATAAGGCACTGCAGTGCTTTTAAACTACTACCTAGAAAGAGAATACAGATGCTGCTGGCAGGTATATTTTATCAGACATGTGGGTGGTGTAAATCAGCCGCGGCCCGTGCAGGGAAGAGCGGTGAGGCCGGGTTGGGGGGACTCGACAGACGTCCACAAGGGAAAATTAAATAAAGAATACATTTTCTGTCGTCGTATGTCAAAATCGGTCTTCTGGTTTACAAAATTAATGCAGGTTTTGGAGTTGTTGGATAAGTTCAATTGAGGTAGTCAGGCTTTCACACTGTTTGCAGTAGGAACTCACTGAGCTAGCTTACTCACTGTATTTCATGGTTAAGTGTATCTGCTAGTAAGATGGGAGAGTATGTTAAGACCTGTTTGCACGTTTGTAAAACTTGTAGTTTGAAGTGCAATTGCACTGATATCATTATCCTAATTAACATTTTCGAAAACTCAAAAACTCCTACCTCTTTTTGGGCACAGAATGTTGACGTTTTAAAAAGTGGTCCAGAGACATCAAGTCAGGGCCTTTCTCTTTAATTATTTGGGGTTGTACCCTGAATGTCGGAAATGAATGGACTAAAATTCCCTGTGAAATATTCTGGTGGCTACCTCTGAATATCTACTCCGCCATTAAGTCTCTAAGGTAGGTAAAAAGCTTCGCAGAGCAGCCTGTTTGGGCACATGAGAGTCTGACTTCCGTACCCATAGAGCTATCCTTTTATGGTCTGCTATCTGCCTAACAACTTCTCTGGATTTTCTAGTCCCCATACCTGTGCCCCAGCAGACTCTGCTGACAGCGTATAGTCCTCCCAAATCTCAGTCTAGGTCTCCTTAGGATCCACTAGTGCTTTAATTGGAATTATTTCTTCCCCTTATTATACCAATAAGGAAACAATGTATATCTTGCAGCCTTAAACAAGGGGAACAGGATACCGCTAAGCCTGGCCCTGATTAAACAAACTGTAATATGGCTGATGATCAAACAGGCCATGTGCTTTTGGCCTATGACTTTAGATATTACTATTGAGAGGTAATTTTGCTGCATCTTCCTCAGTTTCTGGTGTTACATGGCTCAATGATGATCTTTTCCTGCCCTGCGGTCGGAGGGCACCAAGCATTTTGGGAAAATGGGCCCAAACCAACTCTAGTCAGAACAAGGTTAAGGACGTTGCATGCAAGACTCAGATAAACAATGGCAGCTTCCTTGTACTATTAAAATTAAAATGAAAAGTATACTTGCCTTTACAATTAATATTAATCACCACTTCCCCCAGTTTACTGTTTTCCAGAAGTCTTCGAACCTCATCAACATGGCCATTCCTTGCATCATAGAGAAGCCGCTCTTCTGCCTCGCTGCTCATTTCTAAACAAAGTATGGTGAAAAGAAAGTATATATTAACAGCAGTCACAAAATTGGTTTAGCAGACAATGAGGCTCACATTTTAAGTGACACCGAGTTGGCCTCAAGAGGGACTTGAGCATACAGACCAATAGGAAGCTCTCAACAAAACCACCAACTTGCTTCCAGGATCACTGTATTTTCCACATGAGTTTATACACCGGTGTCAAGTACAAATCCAAGTAATCTGAGAAGTATTTATTATAGCCTTATAGCCCGCCGTAGCGGGCTATACCGGCTATTAAAGGCCCGCTCCAGCGTTGGGCTCGGGCCTTTAACAAGGGAGCGGGACTTTAATAGCTGGTATAGCCCAGCTACGAAGGGCTATAAGGCTATTAGAACATTCTGCCACTAGAGGGCAGAATTTTCTAACAAATAAAACAAAGGCCTCTCGGAGTTCGAGGGGGTTTAAATCCCCTCGGGCTCCGAGAGGCCTTTGTGAAAACAACACCGGCCTGTAGAAGCACGGAGCACTCCATTGTATTCAATGGAGTGCTCCACATTCCAATGTTCTAATATATGTTGAAACACCAAAGTACATCTTAAGCAATCACATACTGATTCTGTCCTTCCACTCCAGCAACTCCTCCAATGTTCTGCAGAAAAGGATCTAGAATGGAGGGGAAACAGCTGATGGAATGGAAGAGGCCTTACAAAAATAAACATATCAGCAGAACAGTATTCACCTACAAACTTAATACAAGTTACACAGAATAAATGAAATACAATATTAAGTATAACACATCTTTCCTCTTAAAACAAAACATCGTAAGGCCTACTCATGTCACACACAAAATGTGACATCCATTTGGGTCTGGCACATACCCTTCTATTACGACCTTCCAGTTCCTTCCTTTTCTCATTCACAATACTATCTGAACCCTCGTTACGAGCAAGATCACTATCACTGACTGGTACATTCTGTGCATCCATTTCTGTGTCTCCCTCAGTCATATCCACCATTGCTTCCCCATTATTACTGTCCACTTACTTGTTCATACTGCTCTCCATCTCACCACTCGTCTCTAGATTAATATTCTCGTTGACATAATCAGAAAATGACTGAAACTCCCAAACCTCTTTTATATACCACGCTCCCCTTTAAGAACACCAATTCTTCTGAGGTTCCATACTCTTCCATCACTGAGACGGACAGCATTGCATAAAACTTCTGTCACTTGGAGAGTATCAGAGAATTGGCTCTTACATTTTTTTTTTAACCTTACATTGAATTTTACCCTTCACCCAGTCATCCTCACAAATTTTTTACATTCTCTGAACCCCTCTTGCAATCAAATGTTTCCTTATACTTTTTCTATGCTTAATGACAATTCTTCTCACTTCTTCCATAGGCATGTTAAAATCAGAATTCTGTAATAACCACTCAGGGTTGCACTTGGCTCTTGCACATCTACCCCTCATCACCTCAAAGGGAGGCACCTCCAAACCTCCCTGAATGATGGTCCTATAAGTGCAAACAGTTTTGTGGACTTGATTCTCCCAATCCACACCACTCTTAGTTGCCATTTGTATGGCACCTTTCACGACTCTGTTAAACCGCTCAATCATACTGTTTCCACAGGAATTGTATAAATAATTCCTTCTATGCTTCACCCCCTGCTTTTCAAAATAATTCTTAGCGATATTTGACATGAATTTGACACCATTATCACGAATTATTTGGACTGGTAATCCTTCATCCATAAATGTTTTGTCAATAAGCTTTAGCACTTCCACTGACTATCTTCTCAACCACTTTGATCACTGGACACCTTGAGAATATATCAATCATGGCAGTGATATACTTGGAAGGTGAGCCAATGGGACCCATGATATTTGCTGCTACAGTGTGCCACGTTTTCTCAGGTATAATAGGTTCACACATGTTGGGTCTTAGCATCCTCAACGATTTGTCTGAATTGGCACACTGCATACAGTTTCTCAACTGTCTTTCCTCACACATATCTATACCTGGCCACTCTCTGTTTTGTTTTTTACAATGCCAAAGTGGCCTTCGTGACACATCTTCCTTATATCGTCTCCAAGTGTGGCTGAGGGAATGTCTCTATCACCCCTGAGAACAGTACCATGACTCACTGATTTCCCAAACGTTTCTTAATTCTTTATCCATAATGGATTTCTTAGGCCAACCATGCTCCACCCATTGAGTTGTTGCAGTTTATTATCTTTGGAATATTTCTTCTTCCATTCTTCTTCCTTAACTCTAGGGGCACCTTGATGATGAATGAGTGCAATTTGCAAATCATCCCATTCATTTATCACACTCCTGCATCTCTGTAGGCTTGAGAGATATAAAATCCGCTAAAACATTGCTTCTCTCAGGTATATACAGCATCTTATAAATAAAATCTTATAAGCACATCAACATTCTTGCTGGTCTCGCAGATGTGTTAAAAAGACATCCTGTACTAAATTACAAGAGGCTTGTGGTCACTACGAACTTTGCACATTTTGCCCCAAACAAAGGATCCGAAGTGTCCCAAGGCTAACACACAGGTGAAAGTTTATTTCTCAATAACTGAGAATGTCTCTTCCGCTGGGGGTAATGCATGTGAGGCATACACAATTATAAACTCCTTGCCTTCCCCATCAATTAGTGACAAAACATCTCCCAACCCCTTGTTACTGACATCCACAGTGACCACATTCTCAAGTCCGGGTCAAAACCTTTTAACACAGGAGCTTCAGGAATGGCATTATTTATATCTGCAAATTCCACCTTGTAATCTTCAGACCACACAAACTTCACTTTGTTCTTCAATAATTGTCTGATATTGTATACTCTGTTCGAGAAACCCTTCACTAATTTAGGATAGAATTCAACTAGGCCCAAGAATTACCTAAGTTTTTCCTTATTAGATGGAAGTGGTGCGTCCTGGATCGCTTCCACCAACTTGGGTTTGGTTGCTACCCCATCACCACACAGGATATGACCTAACTAAGGCACAGAACGCAGTGCAAATTTACATGTGGAGTGTTCCACTGTCAACCTTTTTTCTCCTAAAATGCCTAAACCCCCCTCCAAAGCTGTGTCGTGTTCTTGCCTATCCCTTCCAAATATCAGAATATCATAATGGAAACATCTTACTTTAAGATGTTTCCCAAAAAACTGATACATTAACCTTTGGAAAATGGAGGCAGCCGACGCCAGTCCAAAAGGCATCCTCTTATACTGGAAACAGCCTATAGGAGTGATGAAGGCTGTGTATGGTTTGCTCTCCTCTTTCAACTGAATCTGGTGATATGCAGCTGACAAGTCTATGGTAGAACACCACTTGGCATCCTTGACTAGCTTTAGCATTTCTGAAACTTAGGTACTGGAAACTTATCAACAACTATATTATTGTTTAAGTGGCGTAAATCAATACACAGTCTGATTTTGCCATAGCTGCGTCTCGCTAACACCACTGGAGAATTCTACTCAGAGAACTCCATTATACCTGCACTAACCAATTTATGTAGTTCTTTTTCAACTCCTTCCCTGAGAAGATTGGGAATATTCCTAGCTCTATGCATTCTAGGACAAGCATCACTTTTTAAGACAATACAATGTTTAAATTCCTTTAACATACCAATTTCTCCACTGAAGACCTTAGGAAATCTCTTCAGCATTTCATTCCCCATCGTCTTACTTACATCAACAATCAAATCTGGCTTGCGACTATTAGGAACTAGGATAACGTGCAGGTCCCCTTGGCCCCTCAATCCCAGTACCGAAGGACCTTTTTTTTGCAATGTAAAGTTCCCCTATAGATTCTCTATTTTTAAACCGGAAAACCAGGGTCCTATAACCAACCAAATCTATCTACGCTCCAGAAAACCCTTCTGGGTTAATGTCTGGTTCCAATAGTTTCCCTTCTAAATTTTTTTAGGAACTTAGTGTTCCACACATTTTCATTGACAACTGTAAATGGAGATCTAGATTTAACATACATTTGCACGTTAACCCCTCCTATAGATATCAAGCACAAAGGTTTTTTCTGATCCCCATTAACATTGCTGTTAATGTTCAAGACAGATAGGTTATGTTGTCCCTTACGGTCTACATCATAGTGCATCATTTTCGTGACATTACTCTCATCTTCACTAGAGTTTGACTCATCTACACACTTAAATTTAAACCCTTTCTTCTTCTTACACACTCTAGCAAAATGCCTGATAACCCTGCTTCCTGAAAATCTTTGAGCGCCTGACAATATTTAATAGAGGCCAGATATGAACTACTATCACAATGATGGCACTTAAAACCATCCTTCTTGGGGGCATCATGCACTTTAACACTTTCGTTCTTAGTTGGCACATGTACTTTCACACTTTCTTTCTTAGACTTGCTAAACACTTTGTTTTTTACTTTACCAACCACTTCCTCCCTAAATTTTTTAGATTCTGCCGTAAGAGCTTTAGCACTGCTGCTGGATTGCTCCGCTTTCCTCACTATTGTCAAAATATCTTTCAGGTCAGCATCTGGCATTTGTTCATATACTTTTAAACCCTCAAATTCCACTGAATGCAAGAAAATCTTTTTCCTCACCGGTTTAATCTTTCCTTCCTCATTGATGGTCTCAAGAAAGTTTTAAAAATACGATTTCCCCTCAACCCACTTCATACATGGATTGCCACCAGCAGGCCAAAACGCTTGTGGGAGTTGCAGTGCAAAAGTTTGTGTTGCCATTATGTTTAGCGGAGAAGAAAATAACTCCAAAACAATGACCCTACTTAACCCGAAGGATTGATTCACTAAAAGCAGAAATTGCCCATAAAGATAACCCAAAGCCAGTAAACCAGAGTAACAAATAAAGAAAAACTGTGCACAATAAATCAAATGTACTAGAAATAACCCTGAGTTAAGAAATGCAGTGTCCTTGCTTCAGCCCCGACAAGGGAATGGCCACTGCCCTCATCACTGAAGTAATCCCAACGCAACGTAGGGTGTGCAGAATAAATGAGTAGAACTGAAATTACCCCTGATTAAGGATGCAGCGTCCTTTCTTCACCCTAGCAAGGGACTAGTCCACTGCCCTCACTAGATGTACACACCCAAGCAACTAAAAGTTGAAGAAAGCCGGCTGAAATTTCTTGTCAAAATAGTAAAAAACTAAAAACTTACTATAAACTGCTCGCTTGCTGGAAAGCATGACATGTAAACAGATCATTACAAGAATTTGAGTCAAAAATTTATTTTTGGCCACTACGAATGCAGTAACAGATGATTCTTTGAAAAGAAGAGTGAAAAAAAAATGGCAGCACATTCATAAACAACGTGACCTCATAGTTGGACTCCTCCTCGATGACTGCTGTAGCTGCAACGCAGATGTGCTCCAACAGCGAGTCCTACGTAAACAATGACATGCGCTGGGCCAATAATTGTGCAAGAACAGCTTGAAATCGCCGCACGTAGTCTAAGGCATTCACTTCCTAGAAGTGAAATTGTGAACAAGGGTGTGCACTTCCTATAGTGAGGTCAGCTCACACACAGGCTTGAACGCATGCACGGCAAAACCAAGCTGCACGCAAATACTTCCAAAAGATGCCGATTCAATTGCTGTCTGAAGAGAGAAACCGTCAATGAGCACCAGTGAGGTGGTAAGCGATTGCCCTAACCAAATTTTGGCAAATCTCTTGTAAATCGGGTTTCCACAAGGAAATGACAACCCAATTCACAAGGCACAGCGGGACAACCGATCTCTCATATTGCTATAACTATAGAAACCGGTTCATTGTATGTATACACAAAATTTTGAATAAAAAGATTGTTAAAAAAAAACTATAGAAACTGGTGAAAGAAAAAAAACACAGCAGGTGATAAAGCGCTTAGTTCTCTGTGGGTTCCCTGGTGTTTCAACCAACATGTCGCCATAATTGTAGAGTACAAATCCAAGTAATCTAAGAAGTATTTATTATATGTTGAAACACCAAAGTACAACTTAAGCAATCATGTCCTAACTCGGTCCTTCCACTCCAGCAACTCCTCCAATGTTCTAAAGAAAAGGATCTAGAATGCAGGGGAAGCAGCTGATGGAATGAAAGAGGCATTACAAAACTAAACACATATCAGCAGAACAGTATTTACCTACAAACTTAATAAAAGTTACATTGACTAAATGAAATACAATATTAGGTAGAACACAACAACCAGCAATGTAAAAGCTCAGAGTTTTTGTACAGTGAGCCTTCAACACATGGGGAGAAAATGGGCAAGAAAGAAAATGGAGTTAAAGAAAAAGAGCAGATTTCTGAATCCAGTGAAAACATTTTTTTAAATGGAGGGTGAGATGGTTAAAGTCGCTGCTTACAGCATGTTAAAATGAGAAATTAAGATTTAGGTTTATTTACTGAGGGCATGAAATATTTCATCTGTTAAAAGTAAAAAAGCTCAAAAACAAAAATTTCATATGCAACATCGGTTGAAACAAACAAAATAAAAGACATATGATAGGATCATGCAAAAATGAATATGCATTACTAGCCCTCAATAGTGCTGTCAGCAAGGGACCACTATGGTGGGAGTTTCTAACTTCATGTTGCCATTTCTTGTACTTTAAATAATTTACTGGACCAATCAAGTAAAATCGCTAAAACGAGTAAGACCCTAATCAATATAAACAAAAAAAAAATTTAAAATGCAGTTAACTGAAAGGGAGGCAATGCACATACAGAAAATAAAAATGACTGCTAATCAAGGACAATATGCACAAAAATGTCATACAATGAAAACTATGTTTTGAATTAAACCACCACGTGCAACTATTCCACGCACTTTCAAAAGAGCTATGATTTATACAGTTTATCACTCCACAGTGGATCTTTTGACCTATTGCACTTCTAAAATAAATCAGTTCACATTTTCAGTCAATTTGATGTGATGCTACAAACAATACTGTGTAATTTTAAAAAGGCATGTAAAAAAAAACTTACCAGACTACCATAAAGTTGGCAATCTTTTTCTGAGATGCACTCCGCATGGCCAATTCTGCCATGTTTTAAAAGTTGTTAACACTCATTTGATAGCTCTGGGTAGATACACAAAAAATGTGGGAGAGACTCTTCACTAACCTCACAAAGGCAACAACATAAGCAAATGAACTGCGCAATACCATTCCAGCCCGACCTAAGCGATTTGTGAAAGAAGTAGGTGAAACCTCAAGCACTTCTGTCGTAGAATTTACCTTATGGAGTCTGTCAAACTCCGTGTGTTAGTAGAGCATTATATGTGTTCACTGTGTAAGATGACCTCTTCGATATTCTAAATCTTAATATATCAGAAAAATAGGAAAATTGAACTACTTTCTCTTAAATGATTAACCCTACCCACTCAATAATCAAGGACAAATATCTCATCATTTGCTGGAGTAATTCTGTAGGAGCTGCACATCTATTCCCATGGTAAGGATTTAATGAGTCCTCTGTAGTTTTGTCAGATTAAAACAGTACTTAAGAAGGAAAGAACCCAAGGTATACGACATGCTCACAATGCCAAATCGGAGTTTGAGTTGAATGTTACATCATGCCTTTAGTAAGTTGAAAACGAATATTCGGCACTTACTGAACTGCCAAATCAAGGAAATGGGCCAGCTTAACTCAAACACATTACACCGCAAGTCCTAGAAAATACAAACGCAGTTCTGAATAGATACAATATAGGAGATTGTACAAAAAAAGTTTCACAATTCATTTCCTCAGCGAGTAGTGTTGAAACACAGTTTTAGATTTAAAAGCATTCTGAGGAAATCCCTAGGAGACTTCCAAGCATACATCGAAATGTAGTTTCGTTCACTCATATGCAATTATAATGGTTTTTTCCCCATGTCGACAATCAGCTAAATTCTGGAAATATCGTAATCAATGGACGATGACGTCTGTTGAAGATAAATGAAAGTAGTCAATCCAGAATGACGGTGTCATCAGCATAATGAAACACAGGGACGTGTTGACCCACTAGCTAGGAAAGTAAATTCCTTACCCCTCTAAGCAATCACCCTTATTACAAGTGTAGAGATTTAAAAAGGAGGGCAAGAACCTAGCCCTGCTTTAGGCTGTGATTTGTCATAATCTTATAGTTAGGTCTTGTACCGTCTCAATCTTAATACAGACCTATTTGTTCCAGTGCAATATTTTTACAGTTCTGAGCAATGAGTAGGTTATTCCCCAATGTAAGAACTTCGCACTTTTCAATTTCCAGTTATTATAATTTTCTTCAATGTATTGTGAACAAGTTAGACATTTTAATGTCATTGTGTCAACCAAGACACCAAATTTTGTGTGGCTAAGCAGTTCTACCATCTTTACAGTAAAGCTAATTTTAATGTTGAATGACCACTATGAAATCTAGGTATTCGTTTAAATGGGCATACAAATTAAAAGATTTTGTCATGCACAAACATATAATCTAAGCAAGAAAACTTTGTGGGATGAGCTGGAATATCATTTTTTTACTAGTTAGAACATCTAAGTGCGAGGGCTGCTAAGCCATCACATTGCTCCGCAGAGTCATGGCTGTGTTTTTTAAAGAAAAAACAACTTACAGGAATTCACAAGGCAGCATCTAACAAATCACTTTGTTTCTAATAAGATAGGAGGGGACACATACAACAAATAAAATCTTGTTACAAGGATGTTCACATAAGAGTTGAAAGCATATAGTTGGATCTCAACAGAATCCTCTGTGAGTAAAGCTACCTTTCTTTACCAGGGGGAATAAAGACGTTAAAAAGGGTAATCTTACGCTGGTTATAGCCAAAAGACATGTTCGAAGTCGAATTCAAAAATGTCAATATTGTCAGTGGGAAATTTCACTCTAAGTGCAGTGAAATCCCACTTACTCGAAACAAAGATTATGAACCCTAAACACAACCTTTTTTGAAGATTCTTTTAGCAGGGAGAAACTAAAGCGAGTAACATATCAGGTCTATATAATCATTAGCCCAGCTTTATTGTATGCAGATGTCAAAATGACCCAAAATTCATCACATTCATTTAAACTAGGATGTGTGATATCCCGGTCACATTAGAGAATATGAGTTTGAAATCTATGAAGCAATTCTGTCAGGAAATTGTTTGATTTTCATCAGTTGCATGCCCAAAGGTTGCCAGAAGGCTAAGAAAACGGATTACCAGACTTTCTTAAATTACGTGTCACCCAGCTATAAATCATGCTTGGCTGTAGGGCTGAGTTCCTGTTCTGCCTATCCATTATACAATATCTCCCATGACCGGAGGCTACTTGAACGATTTGTTTATGGAAACATTCCCTTATTAGTGTGTCCCCAGCTCATGGATTCTTCAGCAAACAAATTTTCATCAGATTAATGCAATTCATAGATGTTTTAATTTGTTTCCAATTTCCCAGTAAATTTGGCAGATATGAGACATTGGCAAACCAAGCTAATCCCAAGCACCACCAGATACTTCTATTAGCCCAAACCAAGTGTGCTGTCACTTTCACAATCTCATTGCTGTAATGTATTTCATAGACAGTTTCACGTGATAACTCAACTGTGACAATGTGCTCAAATATAACAAGCAAATGATTTGGAATGGTTTCAAATACACAGAATATTGCCTCAATTGAATATTTCCATTCCCCACAAAGACATAATTGGGTGAGAAGAACAAAAAATTTGATCAGAAAATATTTTACATTGAATAGCGTGTAAAGCATAATCTCTCTCAGTGTCACATTAGGGTAGGTGGCAATTAAGACTCCTTATATATTAAGAAGCCATCCTCTATGGAAGGATCATTTGAGCCCCAAAGTACTCTTTGTTGCAAGTTGTTCATGTGCTTCCTCATTATTATGATGAATTTGGTTATTTCCAAATTATGACTTTTCTTCATTTCCCTTTAAAGCCACATAAAATTGATGGATTTACGTTATGTGGCATACAGGAAACATCAGCTTCTGATTCACTATAACTCTTGTATTAAGAGCATTAACTAACAACAATGTATAATCTACTGATGAGTGGTATTCTTTCACCATCTGTGACTACCATCTTCAAGGTGAGGCCACAATATGGCAAGGTTGGTGGCAGTTCGACAGCGTAGAAGGCTTTGTACATTTACACTAAAATGTGCAATAACATTAGTCACTCTGCACTTGCATTCACAAATATACTGACATGGAGCTATTCAATTGCAAATGAAACAAAATCATTACTATGTGTTTCAATGTTTTTTTTTCTGACTAACTAGCCCTGAATTAGGCCTCAATACCATCTTGCTCAAAATGGATGCTGTAGGATTTATTTAATTATCTTTTTATTGTTTTTTAAGTTGTTAGTACAGGTACATTTGCTTCCATGTAGTTACGAATATTTGTTCACGTTCTCAAAGCCCCTGCAGGATGTCACATCATAAGGTACCATATAAACATATGTAAAAAGAAAACTAGAACAATAACATTTACTGAGTAGTTCATTTATAGCTCTATTTCAACAAGAAGCACTCCACATATCAATTGACATCCAGGGCAGCACCAACATTCAAGCATCAGCGGCTATGGTGTATCGTGGTTATTGACAAAGGAATCAGAAAGAGGTAAGGTCAGCGTTTGGCAGCCCGGAAAAAGTTGTAAGGCTCGGCTATGGGCGGGTGCACACTCCTCTGTGCTCCTCTTCCCGGAGAGCCGACTCCTCTGCTTGTGCCCCCAACATCCACTTTCCTCCTCTATCTGCCATGAGGGTGTCCATCCGATGAACTACAGTGCATAGCAATAGCCCTCTTAGCGAGCGAGGGCTAAGACCAGAAATTTTACAGTCACAGTTCTAGTTTCTTCAGATAAGTAGAACGTGAACCTAACTATGAGGTCCCTGTAACTTTTGTTTTTTTCAGTGAATTTGTATGTCTTTTTAACGTAAAGTAATATATAATTGAATCCACGGGCACCTGCAGAGGATCCAAGTCCCTAGCTACACAAAGTTTTATTTCTTTAATAACTCCAAAACTACTGACAGAATTACGAAAAAGGCTCTTTCTGGAGCAAGAGTTAGCTTTCTGTCAAATTTGGTGTCAATCCGTTTAGCAGTTCGGCCTATAGCCATGTCTAAAACTTGCAAAATCCCTATAGACATTGCATAGGAAAAAATTGTTTTGGCCCTCCCCCCTTTTTCCCCCCCTCGGCCCCTGCTTGATGTATCACCCCAAAGCTTTCAATGCAGAACTAAGCAAAGTAAACCACATTTTTGGGAAACGTTTGTGAAGATTCGTCAAACTGCGCCAAAGTTATTAGCACAACAAAAACGCTTGGTCTATGGTAAAAGTAGGTCCTAACTATAACTCTACTGGCTATATATATTTTTATTGCCTATAATATATATAGTGCCTATGACTTGCCTATAACATTGGTGCCGTTTAACGAATCTTCACAAAACTTCCCCAAAAAAGTGTACTACTGATGTTGTGCATGGTAAATTTCGGGGTGATCCGTCAAGCTAGGGCCGAGAAAAGAGGGGGTCAAAAAGTGCAAATTCCCATGTAAATTCCCGTAGAGATTTTAGAAACGACTACAGCCTGAACCACTGGACAGAATTACACCAGATTTGGCAGAGAGGTAGTTCTTGGTCCAGAAAGCATCCTTTTTGTTATTTGGTGTAAATCAGTTTGTTAGTTTTTGAGATATCAAATGAAAACCAAATGTGTATCTCTAGGGCGGCAAACCCTCAGCCAAGTCCCAAAAAGGTAAAAATAAAGAAAACAGGGTAGGAATATTTGCAGGGAAAAAAAACGCTTGTTTAATGATTAGCCCCTGGGTGGGCCAGGTCCTGGGGGCTTCTTTATATAAAATAGGCAGGGGACGTACACGACCCCCCTCCCCATGGCCACTCTTGGCCTCAGGAACCGCCACCTCCCCAGGGGAGGCCAATGGTCATTTTACTGGAGGGGGGGTTGTGTGGCCCCCCCTCCTGAGGCTTTTAAGAGCCTCGAGGACCACCACCTTCCTCAGGGCTTTATAAACAAATTGGAGTGGGGGCCGCATGGACCCCCTTCCATTGCCTTCAAGGGCCCTGTGGACCACCACCTCCAAGGGGCCACAAATTACATTTAAAAGAGGAGGGGGGCTGCGCGAACCCCCATCCAAAGGCTGTTATGGGCCCTGGGGACCACGACCTCCCCGGGCCACAAATTAAATTTAAGGGGGGAGGGGGCCACGCGGATCCCCCTACGAAGACTCTTGAGAGCCCCAGGGACCACCACCTCCCGGGGCTTTATCCTCCAAGAGGATTAGGATAACATGCCTAAGAGCTTATTGAAGGCCCTGTCCCCTTTCTCAAACACTATGCAAACGTACCCCCTGGCACACTACTCTTTGGGGGATGAAGTCCCCTTGAATGCGGAGGGTCTTTGGGGGCCAAGAACCCCTCCGTGACCACAATTGAGTCCCACACAGCGGGATTGCTGAGAGCTCGTCGGGGGGCCCTGCCCCCTTTCTCAACCACTCTGTAAACACGCCTCCTGGTGCAGTACTTGTTGGATTAAGTCCCCTTGGCTGCTGAGGGTCGTTGGGGGCCAAGAACCCCTCCTGTTACCACCAGTAAGTCCCACACAGCGGGACTGCTGAGAGCTTGGAGGCCCCGCCCCCTTTCTCCACCCACTGTACAGACCCATACAGCCACTATCAAACCCACTCACAAACCCATGCCACTCACAACCCAACCACACAGCTACTCACAAACCCATTCACACACCCATACAACTACTCACAAACCCAGTCACAGATCCATACAGCCACTCACACACCGACCTATACAGCCACTCCACACACCCACTCTGAAAGGTTACAGTTAGGAAATAATATTAAAAATCCTTCCAACTTCACACAAAAAAAAAAAAAAAAAAACACAAAGGTTACGGTGATGGTATAGTTGGGAAATAACACTTTAAAAACCTTACAAATTCACTGAAAAAAACCAAAGGCTACAGGGGCGTTTTAGTTCGGCTGAGATTTCACATACACAAAACCAGTGAAATTCAGCAGTTATAGTTACCTGAGCTAACTATTACTTACGCACCTGCATTGCACTGCTTATGATCTCACATATTACATCACTCTGACAGTCAGTGACATTACCGATAACATCTCAAATGACATCACTATTAAATCGAACAAAAAGAGCTTTTTGTACAGCAGACATGCTGAACTCGCACCTTTGAAGGTGCTCTCATATGTGATAATGAAGAAAATGGCGGCTCAATGAATTCAAATATTTCCCCACAATCACATCATTTGAAACCAGTTTATGGGTCAAGAGCATTACAAATAGGTCGAGTAGATTGTTTAAGTCACTAGACCTGCAGGTCTAGTCACATTTTTATGATTTTTCGAGGCCTGCAAACCCATACAACCACTCACACATCCTCTCACACACCCACACAACGACCCACACACCCACACAACCACTCACCCACCCACACAACCACACAACCACTCACATACCCACCCAAGCACTCACATACCCACCCAAGCACTCACCCACCCAAGCACTAACACAGCCACACACATCCACACACCCAAACACACATAACCACCCACTCACCATACCCCCAGAAAATAACTCACAAACCCATTCACACACCCATACAGCCACTCACATGCCCACTGACAGATGAATACAGCCACTCAAACACTCACTGATACAGTCACACTGCCACTGGGAAGATACAAATAGTATCACTCATTAGGAGTACACAAAGAATAGCAATTTAACTTATGCAGTAGCTTAGTATATATCTTTAAGTCTCTGAAAATTTACAAAACACTCACCGGATGATGTCACCAGTGATGTTGTGTGATGTCATCAGTGATGTCCCTGACCAGGTCATGAGTGATGTAACATGTGAGGTCATAAGCAGTGCACTGCGGGGACGTAAGTTACAGTTAGCTCAGGTAACTTTAACTGCTGAATTTCACTGGTTTTGTATGTGTGAATCTCAGCCCAACTACAACGTCCCTGTAACATTTGTTTTTTCAGTGAATATATACATATTTATATATGTATATAAACACACACACATTATATAGTAAACAACTATTCAAAATATATAGTTTACATCATTTTTTTAATTCTTTAATTTTACTACTATAAAAAAGCATATATATATATATTTTTACATGAAACAATATATTAATTCATTTCAAAAATATTAAATTACCAAACAAATAAAAAAAATAAAAAACCACACAAAAATATTGTAAAAATTTTCAAACAAAAAATATTTAAAAAAATGCTGTATTTGAGTCTGAGAATAATAAATATATTATTCCCCACTCCAAACAGCACAACAGTAGGAAAGGTTTTGGACTTCAGACGGATTCAATGTATTATTCCCACTCCAATCTGTGCAACAGTAGGGAAAGCGGTGGACTTCCGAGGGGTTAAATTTACTATTCCCACTCCAGTCTAAGCAACAGTAGGTAAACTACTTCACATCAAGCACATTACTAATTTTAATAACCCTAGTAATTCAGAACAAATATAAAACTCTTAAGATAAACATTAATTAACATAAAACAAATACATAAAAATTAACTAATTAACAAAATTTACAAAAAATGTAATTAATTTTCAATTACAAATACTAGTTATTACTTAATTAACTTGGCACCATATACCACTACAAACCTAACAACCCACACCTAAAATATAACAAATAAATTACACAATTTACATAATTGATAATCAATTACACAAATAATTGTTAGTTATTACTTAACTTCCCACCCTACAAACCCAGTAGCCCAAACCTAAGATAGAACTAAAATATATAATTATTACACAATTTAAAGAATTATCAATTAAATATTTAATTATACATTAATATTTATTTACTTAAATTCCCACCCTATACCCCAACAAACCTAGAAAACCGCAATTAAAATATAACTAAAATAAATCAGTATTACATAATGTATATAATTAGTAATCAATTCAATAAGTTGTTAACTACTACTTATCTTCCCAAACTATACCCCTACAAACCTAGCAGCGCTGACCTAAAATATATTACCCAAGTGCCATAATGATCAATTAAATAATTAAAAATCGTCAATTAATTACCCAATTAACTTTCCACCCTGTACCTTTACAAACAAAGCAACCTGCACCTAAATTATAAGAAAATAAATCAGTATTACATAATTACTATCAATCACATGCTTACTTAAAAATTAATTTAAAAATACTTAACTTCCCGCTCTTTCCCCCTACAAACCCAACAACCCACTACAACATTATAAATTACCATTAGCAATTAAATTAAAAATTCTAAATCACTTAAAATTACAAATTATATTTAAAAAAATTAACAATTATATAAATAGTAACACATAAAATTATATGAACTTAAGCACATAAAAATACTTAAAAAAATATTTTTTACAACTATATTATTGAAAACGATATTAACAATATATTTTTAACAGCAATATTACTAACCTGAAGAAACAATATTCTTGACAATAATATTTCTGCATCTTGCTATTTCTGTATCACAATATTTTTCATCCGAGATTTTTCTCCCGATATTTACAACTCAATATTTCGTCCAAATATTGCTTGTACTCCATTGCAGTTGGCCTAAATTTGTAACTTTGTCCCGGTCCGGCGTGGCCAGATAACCATAGTTGGCGCTTTGTGCATTTAAGTACTATTTTTAACTACATCTTTAAAACTGCAGATCTCCAATTCAAATTGATTTTTGTCATTTTGGTGTCAAATAACATTAAATTTACTCAATTTTTCTAAATTGGTGTGGGGTTTTTCTTGTATTGCTTTTTCACTTTATTACTGTTTGAAGTGCTGCATAAATACTTTACACATCGCCTCCAAGTTAAGCCTGACTGCTTTTGTGCCAAGCTACCAGAGGATTAAGCACAGGTTAATTTGGGGTTTGCTTGCGTTTCACCGTGAGAAGAACGGTGGTTGCTGTTTGAGTAGGGTTTCACCCCCCTCAACCAGTAATCTACTTTCCTACAGCACGTCTCTAATTTTCCCCCATTATTATATTATTCTGCATTTGAAGGCCTACATAAACAAATAACTTCTGTGTAATTCAATGAAATTACTGCTGTATCTGAATTTACTTTTTCTGCATTGTACCTTGTGAATTTTTGTGATAAACCTTTATGGTTTTTATCAATTCTAACTTTGGGTGGTGGCCAAGATAGCGGCCAGGCAAGACATGCTACACGCCCCTCCGCCCACAGGCCCTGGACAACAATCACGGGGCCGTGACTGAGTCGACAGACTGGGCAACCAAAGAGGTAGACTGTAAGAACTCCCTATCAGCACTCTGGTGCTCCAAGCGACCGCACTAACCGAAAAGTAGCTGCAGGGAAGGCGCGGCATGGCAAGATGGTGCCACAATCCCGAGGCGGGCCTGCTCGGACCATGGCGGCAGACTCGCTGTTGCCACAGTGAAAATTAAGCTGCCCCCACCACGGGGCCTTGGCACCAGTGAGATGCGGACAAGACGCAGAGCTTGAGGAGCGGGCCTGCTTCCACCAGAGAACGAACTGAGGCAATGCGCAGGCCATCTAGCGTCTGTGATGCAGCTTTGGAAGCCCACATATCTCCCTGCACAGCAACTGCAGCGGGTGCACTCTGGGCATGAAGTCAGCCACTTAACTTTGCAGTGGGATGTGAGAAGAAGGGGCCTAGCAGGCCCCCAGGCAGTGGCAATGACCTGCCCTCTCCCCCCATATCTGCTCCACCAACACCATCCCACTGAGGGGAGCAGGGTGGACTGTTCGATCAGACTGTAGCTGCGGCAGAAGGGGTGAAGCCTACATACACTCGGAGTTGGGCGGAACCCGATGCAGCACTAGACCAGCAGGCCTAGAGGCCAAGGTGATTCTCTGTCTACAAGGGCGCTGAGGCACAAGACCATTGATTCCCCCGTAAGGGCAGCATAGTTGGGCCATGCAGGAGGGGCTGCATGCCCTAAAAAAAGAGACCAGGCGTGCACACCCATACCATTTGCGACAGTCGTGCCCTGTGGACTTTGGGATCCTGGAGTGAATCGTGCAATAACCACCTCCAGCACACTCTCTCATATCCAGAGTGCAGTACAAGACCCAAGACACAGATCCCACCATGTCATGGCCTCCAGCAAGGGCACGAAGGACCAGAATCAGTATGCTGACAAGATCCACAACTGCAGCGAAGGATGGAGCCCCATCGCACAGAAGCCCCTCGAATGACAATCATGCAAAGGACTCTGCACTGCTCACTGGGGTAGTCTTTGATTCTCTGACTCCTGAAGAACATATCTTCAATCCGAGAAAAGCAAACTCATGACAGAACTGCGAGAGATGGGACAGAACTGGACCACCTTGAGAGACACAATATCTGTGCTAGAAGACGCCGAAACGGGCAAAGGTGAGAAGTTTGAGCGCCTACAACAGGAAGTGCTGCGCCTACATGACCAGCAGGCTGACCATCAAGCGCACAGGGAGGACCTGGAAGAAAAAAATTAAAACTATCCTGCCGCAATAATATCAGGATACCGGGAGCCCAACAGGCGCAGAGGATTCAGACATCATGGGTAACATGAGAGCCCTGTTTCAGCACATCCTGGGCGAAGACAATGAGAAGGTCATTCACACTGATTGGGCCCAAAGGACGGGATGTCCAGGAGGCAACAACAACAGAACCCCAGACATCTTGTTGTGTGTTCACAACTTTCAATTGAAGGAGGCGAGCCTCAACAAGGCATGGGACAATCATTCACTTCTGTGGCCACACAGCGGCACTCTTCAAAAACCTCTCTGCTATCACCCTCCAGCGTCGAAAGGACTTCGGGCCCGTTACAAATTCTTCAACAGCAAAGGGGTCTCCAATGGGTGGGACATCCATTCTGACTCCTCTTCCGATGGGACGGTCATCTGCACCAGATAAAGACACTCCCAGAGGCACATCGGGTTCTGGGCATCACAGAAAATGAGCCACAAGACTCGCCTTGGAAGGCAGGGGAGCACCATCGAGCCAAGTATACACGTGCCAGAAGGCGCAACGTTCTCCCAAGCCTGACCCCAGCATGATAGCGCAAGAAAGAAAGGTGGCACTGGATAAAGTAGTGGAAGAGACTGGTTGCTGATAGCAGAAGCTACATACCAGACACAAGGGGGTGCAGACCTCCAGACCAGTGTCTGGCCCTTCCAGTTAGACAGAGTAAGACTGGCAGGGGACTGGGGTAATACCGCACCAGTATGTGGAGACAAGGCCATTCCCTGAAACCAAAATGGTTCAACAGTTATATACTTAATGATACCATAATTTATGGACATGTGGACTAAAGAATATGCTGTTATTGTTAAAGTTAGTTTCTTGGGAGGGATAAGTCATTTAACACCCATCTGTTTGGCCTACCCTGCCACTTCGACCACATTCATACAAGACGTTCTTTCACTATCAACCACAGAACATGGCACACCTCTACATACAGACCTTATAGCGCTAAAAGACATGCACATACATTGACACTTATTCTCCAACATTAAAATAATCAGCCTCAATGTCCGGGGTTTAAACCACCCAACTAAAAGGGCGGCACACCAGTCTGTGCTTGAGCAAACTGAGGGAGGCATATGTCTACTTCAGGACACCACCTATAAAAGGACGAACATAGACTGAAGTCCCACTGGTTCCCCCAGGAATATTGGTCAGACAGGCCTAGGAAACGAAAGGGGGTGGCAATCCTCATTTCCAGGAAGTTTAGAGCGGCACTGATAGGCAAACTCTCTGAGCTAAAAGGGCCCCGCTAGCATACTGACTCAGACTTGGCAGCTAGACCCTTTTGCGACAATTGAAACCCCCAATTAGCACCAAGAAAGCTTCCTCCTTGACGCCCTGCCTGAGGTACTCCAGACACAGCCCTGCTGGTGGGGGGCCGACTTCAATTTAATCATGAACAACATCTTGAACAGATTGGGCCAATAATATGGCCAGACTAGGGCGCTCTAAGATAGGACAGGCATGGCTGAGGGACTGTGGGCTGTCAGACATGTGGAGGCTTGCTCATCCTGAACAAAGGGATTATACATACTACTCAGCAGCTCGCAAAACCTATGCTTGCATAGACAACTTCCTGGGCACACTATCACTACAATCACTAGTCCAACGCATACATATCGACCCCATGGCTCTATCTGACCGCTCGCCTATATCCGAGAGTGAAAGGGAGAAGGGAGACCCGGTGCTCCTGGAGGTTATACAACAAGATTATTCAACACCCTACACATGTCCAAGCAATCACGACAGACCTTGTAGACTGAGAGCAAAGTCAACAACAGTCAGGAGGTGGGGTTGGCAACCATATGGGAGGCACTAAAGAGCGTGATAAGGGGAAAACTGATTGCGATATCTGCCAATGACAATTGCCTGCGGCAAAACAACTGAGCACAACTAGAAGGTGAATTTAAAGAATTAGAAAACTTACACAAACGTACCGGGCCCCCCGTGCCCCACCCCGCTACTATGGAGAGCCCTAGACCAGGCCTGAACACAACTCAAACGATTAGACCTGGATAGGGCAGAATTCACCGCCTTACGTCTGATACATAAATTTTGCCTGAGAGGCAATAAGTGCAGGTAAAATGCTAGTGCATCGCCTCCATGCCAAAATACGGACAGAATTTATAATATAATGGATCAAGACGGCATGGATATTACAGGGGATAATAGGCATTCCAGGGTTAATATGCGCAACTTTACAATAGACAAGAATCTGGCTCTGGGGACCTATCAGCATATCTAGAAGGGGCGCAGGTAACAAAACTCACACGAGTGCAAGTGGAATCGCTAAAGAAACCCATTGAACTTTCATAAGTTATCTATGCAACTGCACTCTTTGAGTCTCTGAAGTCACCAGAACCATATGGATTTAGGTCGTTGTTATACAAGATGTTCTGTCATACACTAGCTCCTATCCTCACTAGACTCTTCAATTATTTCACTGAATGTGAGACACTTAAACAGTCAATGCTCAAGGCTTCATTTACGGTACTGCTTAACCCAGGGAAAAATGCACACCTCTGCAGTTCATACATACCCCATCTCACTACCCAACATAGACGCAAAATTATTCACTAGTGTAGTGGCCTCCCGACTCTATCCATACTTGCCATATCTAACCGATCCTGATCAGATGGGCTTCATACCCAATAGAACCTGTGGGGACAATACCAAAAGTATCTTGCATGTCATTGATAAAGTTCGGAGGTCTCAGTGCGAAGCCCTGCTACTCTCAATAGATGCCAAGAAGGCATTTGATCGGGTACACTGGCCATATCTTCTGGGCACCAGGAGACTCTTTGGCTTCTGCAGGTTGGATATCTAGCGGATATAGCTCCAGTAGGGCCTTTGTGAGAGTGAACAGGGTGACTTCACGCCCCTTTCCTATATGTAGGGGGACGTGCCAAGGCTTCCCACTATAACCGCTCCTCTTTGCTTTACACATGGAGCCCATGGCACAGCGTGTCCGAACAGATCAGCATATCACCAGCGTACAATTCGAAGGGAGGGGTGTATACTATCAGCCTCTACATGGATGATGCGATAGTGGCCCTCTCGGACCCTCTTACATCCCTCACGGCACGAGTTGAGGAACTGATGACCTTTTGGAAAGTCTCTGGGTTCAAGGTTAACCTTTCCAAGTCCCAAATAATGAAGCTCAAGGTGGCATCGCCTCACCAGGACTTGTTGAAAGCTCAATACTCGATTACCTGATCCACTCACCCCCTCTGATACTTGAGAATTCAACGCACTCCTTCAGAAGACAACAGCAGAGGTTAACTATACCGGACTGGAAGTGAAAACTGAATAAAGGTCATGGTATCGCCTCCCCCACTTGTGGATGGGGCACATAGCGGCGACCAAAATTACTACTCTCCCCCAAAATTCTACATACATTTTTTAAAGCCCTACCCCTAATGCCTCCCTGAAACATGCAACAAACTCTACAACAGGAGGATTAATAACTATGTATGGCATGGAAAATGACCATGCATGACATGGCTGCTCACATACAGCTCCCCATCCAAAGGTGTCTTTGGGATACCCAATATCACATGCCATTACCAGGCCACACAACTTTACTTCCTCATAAGCACTCACATATGGAAGGTCTTTTGGCTACCTCGATGGAGCAGGTCATGGGGACTGTACTCCTCACCGATTACAGGGGTCACACTAACAGAGTGGAATAAGTGGCGGTGCGAAACAGATAGACAACCCACCTTTCACTACTGGCCCCCCTCTTTACTAACTCAGACTTTACTCCAGGTATGCGGGACGACCAATTCAAGAGCTGGCAAATGGCACAATGCCGACAGATTGGGGACCTCTGACGGTTGTATGATTAAACAACTACCTCTGGAATCACGCGTGCCTAAACCACGAAGGCTAAACCACGAAGGCTAAACAACGACCAAATCCTAACCACTAAGTATTGAACCACGAAAAAAATTCTATTGACATAAAAACCGAATCTAGAAGCAGGAATCTTGTTATTGTTTAGTATGCCATTTATGAATGCTCGCTTTCAGTAAACCATAATTTTAAACTGTTGGAAATGAAAACCCCATATCTTTGAAAATGCCACTCTTAGTTTTTTGTTTTTTTTAACAATACTGTTATTTGTACGTAGACGCTTACCTCAGCTTTTAATGACATTTTCTACAATGCTACTAACCGTTAATCTCCAGACTTGAATTAAAGAAAAATGTTGCTGGTGTTGACGTTTGATTACGGAAATATTTTCACTTTGTGAACTTGGCCAAGCTGTTTTAGGATGCTTTTTTCGAACATGAAAATACTCGTAGCGGAGGCATTCCTTTTGCTTCAAAAATAATGGCAGAAAAGAGAGAAGAATGGAGGAAACGAAATTAATGAAACCCTCAAAAAGGGCAATCCTAGTGATGAAAAAGAACCTGCTAGAATCAGATAAAGAAAGAGGAAGTGCCGGGTGGTCTGTTCCTAAAATGATAATAAATATTCCAGTAGCTGCTTGATGCACCATGCCACATCAACTTACTTTATTTCTGATCACCGAGTTATATAATCTGAATAAACAAGTGCAAAATTTCAGAGATCATACAGAATGACACTGTGAAGCTGGGATGTGAAAGTGTTCATAACTCGAATGCTTACTTAATTGGCGGCATATCAAACGGAAAATTAAAAGCAAATGCACTTTTTAAAGCGATAAAAAAAACACGTCAGCATTAAAACATCAGTTGAAAACAATCCTACAGTTTTCATTCAAAGTGATCTTTAAATTAATTACATTTTTGTTCGTGTTTAAAGGTCAAAGTTGTTGTTAAGGCCACTCGTTGTTTAATAAAGTAGTTGTTGAGGAGGTCGTGGTTCAGTTCCAGGTCGTTGTTTATGAGTCGTTGTTAAGGACACTCGTTGTTGAAAAATCGTTGTTCAGGCCGTTTCCCAATATATACCCATGTTCGGCATTGGGTGTCCAACTCTTCTGACAGACCACACGCCTGCAGCTCACTGACACCATTTCGAGAAATGGCTCCTGCTAAAAGACAAGGACGCCCACTTGATCTATGAACTGTACTCCCTCCTGGGCCAGTTCCCTCCCCAATCAAAAAGAGTCCAACCAATTGCGCTGGGAGGCGAAGATAGGGAGAACTCTCACGCATAAAGACAGGAGGACATAATTTATCAAGCACACCACATAGCATGTAACATGGCGAGCACCGAATTGGCAGTAAAGATGATCACTTACTGGTAATGGATGCCTGCAAGAATACAAAAATGGACTCTGGAATGCAGTAAAGATTGATGGATGGGTTGTGGGGGTCCTGGCACATTGGAACACGTATAGTGGAACTGCCCCAAACTGACTCAGTTTTGGGAATAGATCCTCAGGGACATTGACACTACCTTTGATACACAGCTACCTCGCTTCCCCACATGTGCTTCTGGGGCTGTCTAATCCATTCACATACCCTCTAAAATCACAAAAGGGCTGACAAATAGCACTGGCACCGAGTGCAGCTCATCAGAAGATCCTCGCATTAAGGCTTTCAGACAAGCTCCCAGACTATAAATCATGGCTACCCGGCTATGGCACATCTTGGGTATGGAACAGCTGACGTTAACAGTCTAATACAAACTAGATGCATACCAGGAGCTGTGGGCCCTTTTCATACGACTGCTGACACAGGAGTTCACCAAACTGGAATGCCTCAAATATCTTAACCTACTTCACCTGACACCCCGCGCCAAGGAAGCAGGAGCGGCCCAACCGGAGGATGAGTCGCTGGCAAGCGAGGGTACACTAGAAGGGACACCTACTCATTGCTAATAAGTGGCTGTGCTGCTGTAGATTTAATCTGGGGGGCACGGTGGGGTGGGGGCCGGTGAGGGTTTAGATTTGGTCATTTTGACAGCCGGCCTCGGGGTGTAGGCAATTCTGGAGTAAGTATTTTCTGTGAACCTAAACCAATTGATTCATAAATTCTAAATTGGAGTTAGTCATAGTCTTTTGAAATGCTGTTTTCAATCTTCTTTTTAGGGACACATTGCCTGACATACTTTGATGTTAACATCCTCCTGATTCACCCAATATTTGAGCATGCTTTTGTATTGCGGATTTCCTAGGGCCCTTCGTGGCCACAGTTTTTGGTAGCAGAGGTGTAGTTAGCAGGGATAAGATACTCTGTTGACACAATTTTGTCTCCGATATGTATTTTTGTCCATATTCCTAAGAGTCCAAATTGGAATATTTGTTGAGCCCCAGTGCTGTTCCTGAGCAAAAGGATTGTGAGAATTAGTAGGGTAGAATGATTGAGATCGAGTGCGTTTTGGTGTGCTAATAATGCATTGTGGGATTTGTAGTAGAGAATACCGATGTGTGTTGAGTCATGAATTGTAGAATGCGCGTGAGATCTCCGGTTTCACGTTGCTGATTCTTAGTTCAGTTGCTAGTTTGATTACTATAATTTTGATGCATTTGCGAAGTGTGTTGAAAAAGGTTTAATTTTTTTATTGGTTGATTAAGGCATTGGATTCATCGTAATCTAGGATATCCGGATAATGTTAAAATTGTCTTCAAAGGTTGTGTCATTTGCGAGGGACTGCATTCACACCAATTGGGGATTTTCCTAAATTAACCAAAGTTTTCATTCAGAGTCTAATCTAGATTGGTGTCACATAGCTGCCAAGGTTTTAGATTGATTCGTGTGACATTTTCATAATTTCAGTGTAATTATGAGTGACATTCAATGACGATGAGTGACACTTTCTCGTGAGCAAAAATCAAGCAATGAAGACGAGGGAAAAATATAAATATCAGAAGAAATTACACACGTGAGCAACAAGATACTCTAAGATCATCTTAAAAAAGCTGCAAAGCACCAGAAATGGAAGGGCACTAACCGACTTGAAATCCAGAGAGTCTGTCCAGCCTCTCCAAATGTGATCTGACTGTCCCGAGACCGAATCAACCTGACTAGTAATTATCATAATTTATTAGCAGGCTTAGGCAGCTGAGATCAAGGATGTGAGAGGCCCCACAGTACGTGGATCTGGCTACTCTAAACATTGTTGCAGTGCCACAGTTTACAGTCGAGTGGCTTTTGGGGCCCACATGCTGTCCACCTTAAAGTTCTTGTTACAGGGAGGCACAAGGTTTACCAGAGGTGGAGGGGATAAAAGAGTTGGAGGGGATATAAGAGGGGAGGGAAAGGTGAACTGAAAGCAGATGAGAGGCACAGGTGGCTAAACAGGTATGGGGGACCCAGGAGGGGGTTCTCACCAAAGAGCATCCAGCTGATGTCCGACAGGCAGTTCATTCATTATCAGGCAGAACTGTTGCAGCACCAAGGCAGGAAGGTGCAGTAGCAGCTGGGCTGCGGGTCTTGGAACCCCCCCCCCCTCCCAACAGGAGCCAACTCCATTTGGGTCTCTTGGTGCTGCCAATAAACGCAACAGCCCATTCGAGGGGTTCACAGCGGTGATTATGGTGTCCTCCACAACACACATCCAGCATTGTGAGAACATCCACAATGCTGGAAGGATGTGTTTTCCGACAGTGGAGCAATGTCAAGTGACTCGGCCCCCCCTACAAATGTGGGATTTGTGTCAACTTGATTTGTGTCAACCTGGGGATTCTGTCATTTGTGGTCTAGCTGCCCACCTTAAGACACGCAGCCCCCAGCCCCAAATAAAAACCACAGTTTTACTGATCATGACCATTACAACAAATTACTCATTTAGGTCACATGAAAACTGCGAAGGTTTAAGACTTTTTAAAGAAAATAATATAATACGATGAAATCCTGATGGACATTTTATGGAGAAAATGGACTGCGATTGTAGAAAGTGAACAAGGAATAACTCCTTCGGAAATTTTGGGAAAAGTTTGGTCACACTTTTTTAAAGCATTTCTTAGCTGAGAGGCACTGATCAAAAAAGGAGTTTTGCAGTCTTTTCTTTACTTTCAAATTCATCATGACGATTATAATAGAAACAATTAGCGAGTGTACATGCTGTTTGCACAGCACTTAGAAATTAAACACAACTGTGGGCAAGCAAGCGTAACGCTTTGCAAACCCCTCCAGAGCACTGACATTGTCTCTGCTCTGGGCATGGCGCCTCCCACTTCCCTTGCATGTGCTCCTTGGCTCTGGTCTCACTCCCCGGGACCTTGGTGCTGCGGCGTGAGGCACATGGTAACCAGCGGCCTTCCACTCGCTTTTCCATCCTCCCTAATCCATGCCTGGCAAACTTTGTTTTCTTTTCTGTGTGCAGTGGCAGCGCGGTCAAGACTGCATTCACGCTATAGCTAAAACAATATAATTAAATCTTATTGAGGCTCACCTGACCTCAATGGAGGGAGCAGTTTTCCTGGGGTCTCGAGAGTGACTGTGAGGCCCACGACCGCGACGAGGAGTCTCCAGCAGCCTGGTCCGGTCATGATGAGGCGCAGGCGGCAGTGCAAACGTAACTTCCGCCCACTCACACCACCCACTTAATGACTTAATCGGCAAATGGACAATGTTGCAAAAGCCGCCGCGGTGCTGCAGCCCCAATGAGAGCACAGTTGAGCCAGCCTGGCTGGAGCGACTGGATCCACGGCAGATGAGATATTATAATTAAACAACCGGAGCAGTGCAGTGCTGTAGTTGCACTGCACAGTGTAGTAGCAGTCTGTAACACACTGTGGGGTGCCAGAGCAGCGCACAGTCCGTGCTTTGTTCAATGAGCGCTAATAGCAGCTCTCCCATCTAATTTTGTCAGCAACTTCAGGAGGTGCTATAAATGCGTGACTTCGCATTTTGGTGCGGTGATGCGGACCACCACACCAAAATAAGTTAGTCTAACGCCTGATGCGTGGTACTTGGCAGGGCTGCTGTCATTTGCTTGTTTGTGCACAAGTGTAAGTAAATGTGCTAATCAGGTTTGGACCAACGCTGGACGGGAATTTGACTTAGGGATTTGCGCAATTGTTTAATTTATCCTTTGGTTTCATCTATTTTTGGTTACATTGGGCAGGCAAGATTATATTTGTGTCTGTTTGGTGGCTAATGGCATTTATGTTAATTTCGAATTCACAAATTAGTTGTGCTGCAATTTAACAGACACTGGAAGCCAGGCTACAATAGCCGAGACGTCATCATGAGACACGCTGTCATAGGTTGGTTACCGATGTAGCTGTGCTGTGATTGGTTGACCTTTTCCGTAGCCGCACTGAGATTGGTTGATAGCTTGTTTGTTTATTTATTTTGATAGTGTTTGGGTTTATTTTGCGTGAAAATATGGGTGCTGATTTGAAAGAGTGTAAAGCTCTTAGTATATTGGTTAAGGAGGATGAGAAGATGCCTATTGATGGTTCTCATGTATTCAAAATGTTGACTGACTTCGGACTTTATACGTGTGTGTGGTTAAAAGGCTGGCAGGAGTATATTTCTGGTGACAAGGAAATGAAATTTCCTTTAAAGGTTACCTTAAATACTAGAAAGCTTGATTTCCTGAGACGTGCAATGTGTGACAGAAAGCCGCGACCTAGACCTACACAATTTGAGGCACTAAATAAATTGGATTGGCTGGCCATAAATAAATAGAGAAGGAAGATGAAGAGCCAGTTTAAAAATTCTATAAGGCATTGGTTAAAATCCAAATGGAGCATTCTGAAAAAGGCATGGAGAGAAAACACTGAGCGGGGGATGAGGGTTTTTTCACACAATAATTGATGAATCAGACAAAAATAAAATGGATTAATCTAAAGCCAAAAATGAAAGCAAAATGAGGAATTTGATTTAGATGATTAGGGTGATTTCTTAAATTACCTGTTGAATTGTAGACATCCTCCTTATACTATTTGTAGGAGCAGGGGTGAAGCTCAAGGGGTTACGTGACCCGGACAGGACCAGTATTCTGTAAGAGGTAGAACTGCCTGTCAGGTGGCAACACCCCTAATGTCCACCAGGTAATTAAATAAGTAGTTCAGGAAAAGACAGGCCGTGCCTAAAAAAATTATGTTTTTTTCAGAATAAATGTCCAAAAATGTCTGAAGAGTTCTTTGTATATTTAATCGTTTTTATTTGAGGACATAATTTATTTGCGGACAACATGAAACATCCGACACGTGTTTCACCCCAAGTAGCTGGCACGCCTAGGGCTTCTCAAAGGAAAAATGTCAGAGGGAACAGCATTCCAGTCGTATTCGTAGCTCTAAACTTAAAGTGAAAGTCCATGCGGTCAACCATTTAAAGATACGAAGAACTCTTCAGACATTTATTCCTGAAACAAATCATAATTTTCTTAGGCACGGCCTGTCATTTCCGGAACTAATCCTCCCTATACTGATGGTGCACAAACACGGAGATTGCTGGTACCCGATATGGGTTCAAGTACACAAGAAATAACAGCACTTGGTGCTAGAAGCACTCTGCCTAAGAGTGCACTGACATAATTCGGATGAATGAAATATTTGATCAAAGAAGCAGTGAGGTAAGCAAAGGAGGCAGATAATCTTAAAGAATTAGCAGAAGAATTTGAAGTGGATTTACACTAAAATAGTTTGAATAAGAATTACAAAATGGAAGTGAAGCAGAAATAGCGAACATTGGTTAAATGACTGCAAGTTCATATAAAAAAGTTAGTTAATATAAAAGGATGGACAGACTTAAGGAAATACAGGGACAAATGAAAGAAGAAAGCTTATTCTAAAAAGAAGAATATTGACACAGGAAAGAAAGCAAATGTGGTCATGAGTGACCCTGAAACCGAATCCGTGATAGAGTATCATTTATGGGAAGTACATGGATAGAATTATGTGCATATTCCTTGGACTATGTACAATCTCTATGCTTTTGCAACAATGTTTTCCTGAAACAGAGAGCAACCTGATAAATGGTATAAAGAGGTTCACAAGTTAGTGACAATTTAGAAGGTGCTTCGAGTTGATTTAGATACATTGTTTGAAGTTGGCGTTCCCAAAGATTTGTGGGCAGAATGCGGTCATTTGACCAACACAAGAATCAGCAAGGGTTCCACACAATAATGCTCCAGCTGATTTGGTGATGGAAAATATAAGGAAGTGATGAAGCATTTGAAAAGAAGGTGCCATAGAAAGAGGTCAATTGGGCAAAGATAATGAGAGACACCGAAGAGTTGCAGATGTTGGTGTACGCTTGTTATGAGAGTTTAATGCAGCTCTATAGTAAGTACAGTGGAGTTGTAGAGCCAGAAAGAGAAGGCATTAGCTGATTTGTATCAGCTTTCATATTAGGGTTGCTCCCGGAGCTTAGCTCTCATATTCAGCAAAGTGTAAAGTGCTGGCAAGTTAAGAGTACTGATGAAATACTCCGGTGCGCCAAGTACTGTAGTGATCGATTCGAAGCAAAGCAGAAAAGGTCAAAGAGAAGTTGAGGATTGCACAGACGAAGCAGATTCAGAGAAGCCATAGGAATAAGGTGATGAATTCAGATACAGCTTTTGTGATGGTTGCAGGTTCTGGTGTGAATGTGAATCCAAACTTTGGAGAGCAAGGGATACAAGTAGTTGGAACAAGGACTGATATTCTGCAGATGCAAGCCCATGATAGGGGTAAAGGGTTTGTGCATAATACTGGAACAAATGTGAATTTTAATTTACTTAAGAACACTGCGTGCCACATCGGCCTAAAAATCAGGTATTGGAAGCATGAATTTAGACAGAACCCAGATCAAATCCAGAATGTTTTTATTACATAAATGTAATAAAATGGAAATTAGATGCAGACACGGTTTGCTTCCCCAGCCCAACAGATTCCTTTGCAGAATGTGCAAAATCAGGGGCAGTTCCATACGAACATGCCTATAGCTCCAGGGTACCAGCAGAATCCATCGATTCGAAGCAATGATTTTCCCCAGTTGTCCATATATGCGACAAATTGCCAATGTCGGCGCCTGAGTGCGGACGAGGATTGCATGCTTGGATCAATCCTAGAGGTAGACCAGAGTAGACAATATGTAAACGGTGAGGTAAATGGCTATCCTGTATCTTTTCTAATCAATATTAGTGCTACCTGCTCCATGGTTCTGGTTCCATGGAGATTTCAAACCTATTCATCTTGGGAAGAGACTTCCAAGTTGTAGGAATAGTAAACAGATTACTAGCCAGATTACAGCCAATGCCCCAGTTAAAATAGGGTCAATTGGGAACAGTAATCAATTCATATTGTGTGATTCAAGTCCTGTTAATTTACTTGGCAAAGCCTTGCTTTGCAAAATGAATTGCGTGATTTATTACACTCCGGATGGGGCTGCAACTGAAACCCCAGGTAAAGATTCAGGGGCCGATTCCGATCTCGGCCGGTAGGGCTCCGAATCGGATTCGGCTTTACCGGATCCGATTCGGAGCCCTGTTTCCCGACCGAACCGTACGCGGGTCCGGCCGAGCGAGTACGATGCGAAATCGCCGACCGACTCGTCCGGGCGTCCCGACCGCTCCGACCGACTCGCTCCCGGCTCGAACCGCTCCGACCGACTCGCTCGGACTCGACTCGCACCGCGCAATGGAGACGTTTCCCGGCCGGGTAAGTACGATGCGCGCCGCGAGCAGTCCGACCGAGCCGCGCACTCCGGCTCGTAAGAGCAGTCGGAGCAGTACTTCGGGGTCCGTGTCGGACCCCCTGCATGCGTAGCCGCGCGAGTCGCACACAGGGGGACCCATGGGTCCCCCCTACCTGTGCGTGTACGGCGCGAGTCGCTTCGCCGCGTACCCGCTGTAGGGGCGCCCTTGTCCGACTCGCACCCATTGAGTCAATGGGAGCCCGCGTACGCGTTGTACGACCGGCTCCCATTGACATCAATGGGAGTCCGACCGACTCGAGTCCGATAACATACGGACGCATCGTACTCGTTCGGTCGGACTGCACGGGTCCGATTCGGTCGGAAATCTCTCCGGGTCCGGCTCGGTCGGAGAAATTTCCGGCCCGAATCGGAATCGACCCCTCAGTGTTTAAAATAAATCACAAGAGACGAAAGTTTAATCGTTTCTAGTTCTTACAAAAGGTAACCTGCCTCTTGGTTTTAAACAAACGGGAAAAGAAGAGGTATAGGATTTTATAGGGAAAAAGTAAGAAATAGAAAGAGCAAAATCAGTCGGGATACAGGTTAAGCCCGATGTTGTTTATCCAAGAACTCAACAACACAAAACTTTCATGAGAAGCAAAGAAGGAATGAAGCCAGTCACAGAGATTAGAACAGGGTATGCTGCAAGAGGTGCTCGGTAACTCTTGCAACTCTCCGGTGATGAGCATTAAAAATCGAGTAGAACATAGAGGGTGGTTCAAAATTTGAGAAAGATTAATAAAATTATTGTCCCTTAGCCTGCTGGGATTTTGTTTCAGATTCCTGTGGGCACAGAATGGGACACAGTCATTGACTTATGCCAAGCATTCTTTGCCATTTGTCGCTATGTGGATAGTCCCTATCTTTTCTCATTTCAGTTCCTCAATAAAGTACTTGTGTGGCGTCTAATGACTTGAAGAGTTTACAGATGCCCTGTTATTCAGTGCCTTTGCAGTATATAGACGATGTACTTGTGCATCAAAGACAAAGGAAGATTGCAAGTTGGATCTCATTGCAGTCCCTAACCATCTTGTTGTCAATGGTCATAAGGTTTCACCTACAAAGATGCAGGACTGTAAAAAAAAAAAAAAAAAAAAAAAGAGATTCATCTTGGTCATCATATTGAGAAGGGGGCAAGAACAGTGCGAAGATCGCATTTTTGCAATCCTGAAGATGAATCCTTCAAATACCCAGAGGGAAGGGAGGATGTTTTTGGCTACTGTCATCAGAAGATTTCACATTTTTCCCTGATTGGAAATCCTTTACTGAGGCATACTTGCAGTGACATAAAAGATCTTGTGCCATTAGACAACAATTGCATTAAGGCCTTTCAAGAGCTTAGAGAAAATTATTGTAGTGCACCCGCTCTCGGAATGCCTGATTAAGTTAAAGAATTCAACTTGTTTTGTCATGAAAACGAAGTGTATGTGATGTCCGTGTTAGTCCAAAAGCATGGTGAGGTAAAGCAACCTGGAGCTTACTTCTCTGCTATATCCAGCGATTCCTGCTTGTTTGAAATCTGTTTCAGCTGCGTGCCTTGCAATTAAACAGAGTGAGGGAATTGTTATGGATCATACCCTCATTGTGTTAGTCCCTCACTCAGTTGAAATTTTGCTGATTTGTACTCAACCTAATTAAGATCAATGGGGTCACCCTGTATCCCTCGGAACCTGGGTTAATAGTTATAAAGCTACAAGTGGTTCAGTTGGGTAAGTACCACGGGGTACTGGGTCGACGTACAACCATCTCATGTCCTGGCTCACTATAGCAATCAATTTAAGAAATAGGACTATCTAAAGTGAAAGACCCGATAAGGACGGAGAATTTATGTTATTGTCTTGTTTATTGTTTGAATTTGAAAGGCCACCCATTTGCACTATGTCACCATAGTCACCCATTGAATAGTCTGTGTATTTGTTATTGTGTTTTCTTTGTCAGACAGCCCCATTGGTATTATCTTTTTGTATAAAACTGTTTACACAATTGGCGAGAAAAATAGAAAAACAGAATTTAATAAATATATATTTTTGATAAAAACTTACTGAGGTGTGGTACATTTATAAAAGTCTAGTACAAAATCACTATTGATTGTGAAAGAAATAATCAGGTTTTGAACCAGTACCCCGTGGTACTTACCCAACGGAACCACTTGTAGCTTTATAAATTAATTGTACTCGACCTCAGCATCTGACATACATGTGCATTACTAAGTATGAACAAACAATACGGGCAGCTGAGAATATCTCAATTAAAAGATGCTACACTCTGAATTCTGTAACATTGCTTCCTATTCCAAACAGCGATCAAGATGATGAAGATCCAGACCATGACTGCACAAATGTAACAGAATTGTGCCCCAAAGAAAGGCCAGATAGCAAAAGTATTCCCCTTGAAATGGCCGATCTGACTGTTTCTGGATGGTTCTTACCTGAGAAACCATTAAGGAATACTGAGAGCAGCTTATGCAGTCTGATCTATTTCTGACATCAATGAAGCATCATGCTTGTCTGACGTAATTTCAACACAAGTAGAGTTAATTGCCCTGACAAGTGCTTGTTGCTAGGCTGAAGATTTGAGTGTAACAATCTATACAGACAGCCAATGTGGATTTGGAGTGGTAAATGATTTTAGGCACTTACGACCACAAGAGCGCTTAATAACATCCTCTGGTACTCCGATCCGTAATGGGTAATACATTCAGGATCTATTAGAGGCTATTCAGCAACCTAGAGAGATATCGGTTGTAAAGAGTATTACTCATACGTCTGCTGATTACATGCTTTCCTTGGGCAATCACTATGCAAGTTGCTATATACTGTACTCGACAATGTAACTGTCAAATTATATGAGCAGAAGCAAGATTCAGAACATTATGGAATGGATGTGAAAACTGATGATGCAAATAATGTGAATTGTTTTTGTTAAATTCAATACGAAGCACACTGAATGAAAGAAGAGAATTGCAGGAGGAAGTACCAGGAGGTGAAAAGAAAAAATGGGAATTAACTGGTTGTAAGATAGATATAAATAATGTATGGGCAACTCCTGAATATCAATATGTCTTTCCTGACTCTATGCTTCAAAATAAGGTCAGTCAACCTGTATGGTCAGACCCACGAAAGGAGAGGTGGAATGGTCAGGTCTTTGTACTGGCACAACACAAAGTTCAGAAGTGCAGCAGAAGATTTATGTCAAAGATGCATTACATGTTAATCAAAGTAGACATACACTAGTCACAATGTGTCACATAGGCAAATCAGAAAGCCCATTTACTAGTCTTCAGAAATGCCTATTTAAATGGGCTTCGATATGTTCTTGTGATGGTCTGCCTATTTTCTAAATGTGTGGAGGCCTAGCTCCGCAGGGGAGCAAAAGACACACAATTAATGGACGGAATGCAGAACAAATCAAAACATTCACCCCCAGTCAAGAGATCTTGGTTAAATCCATCATTCTTTTGCTCACCATGCCACCCCAGTTTAGACCTGGCCATATGCAAATCAGTCTTGACCCTGTGCCTCATGCGAGCAGTCCAGACCGAACTGCCAAGCCAGGTCCTCCCTGGACCGGAAACAAGCATCCTAGGACCGGTTTCGGCATGGTTCGGTTCGGCATGGTGAGCAAAAAATCTATGGATTTAGGCCCAGATCTCTGTACTGGGGTGAATGTATGACATTGTTCTGCATTCTGTCCATCAATTGCTCTTTTTGCATTTGTCACCCTGAGTGGGACGGGTATGCCCAGAAGTGGGTCCCGTGCTCTCCATGCCACTGGAGTCAAGCTATCCTGGCTGATGAGGGCTGAAAGCCTGAAACCGGTCCTAGGATGCTTGTTTCCAGTCCAGGGAGGACCTGGCCTGGCAGTTCGGGCTGGACTGTTCCCATTGGGCGCAGGGAAGACTGATTTGCATATGGCTGGGTCCAAACTGGAATGGCATGGTGAGCAAAAAAACGATGGAATTAGGCCCAGATCTCTGTACTGGGGTGAATGTATGACATTGTTCTGCATTCTGTCCATCAATTGTTCTTTTTGCATAGCTCCGCAGGGGAAGCAACAGCAGGACAATAGCTAAACTCCTGTTGAGTTAATTAATATCACATATCTAACCCTGGGCAGAGTTCGCGGAGTTCCGCGTAAAAAAAACTCCGCCGCACTACGTGGAGCTCCGCGAGCGGTTGAGTTTCTTTAGAAAAATGCAGTTTGCAGTGATTTTCAGTGCCAGGTGCTTGTCCGCACTGTGCAATCATCGCGAACGGCATCATGCACAGCGCAAGTGGACGCGGCTTCCTTTCTGCCGCTCGAGTAGATTTTTGCTTGAGCGGCAGCTTTCTCAACGCGAGCGGGCGGTTTCTCAACGCGAGCGGTTGCGCGCATATGCGACAACTGGCAATGAGAAATCTGACCGCCCGCGTTGAGAAATCTCGCCGGGAGGCTGATTTTCCACGCTCGCCAACTTGATGTTGATGAATGCGAGCAAGAGAAAAAACTACGCGAGCTCTGCGTAACACGGAATGCAGAAAACTCGGCAAACTCCACGAGCGGAGTTCTCTGCCCAGACTTAATACTGGCCTGCGAATTTTATTGAAACTGATCAAGGAACTCATTTTAAAAATGAGGTGCTCAAATTATTGTGCACTGCTCGTCAGATAGAACAGAAGTTTAATTGTAGTTATCGACCAGAAGAACGTGCTGTTGATGTGTTGTCGAGAAAAATGAACGGAACTAACAAATCAAAATTTGCCAAAATGCGTTCCTCAAGAAACCCTGAAGTGGTCAGACACTCTTTTTCTTATTCCCATGACCATGATAAGTACTCCAAACTATAATACTGGTCTCTCCCCTCAAAGTCCTTAAGGGCAGAGCTATGTAAATTCAATATGTCGCTTCATCAGCACTTGTGTCAATAATTGATGACATTGTGTTTAATATCTGTAAATGTCAGGCTAGTCTGGTGAAATCTGTCTCATCAGGTGAATGTGGCAACACCATTGACAAAGAAAGTTCAGTGATATGTGCTACAACCAGGTCATTGGATCCTGATCAAGAAGCACTTTCATAAACATTGCCTGGAACCTAGATGGAAGGGGCCAAATCAAGTTGTGCTTGTGACTAACATTGCAGTGAAATGTGCAGGAAGCCCACTGTGGACCCATACAGCGCACACAAAAAGACTGACAGCGGCAGATAAAGATGTGGTGACAACAATCAATGATTCACAGAGTCAAGTTCACGTTTGCTGCATGGATACAGAAGGGGGAGAAGAAGAGCCAGGTGAAGGTACAATTAGCCAGCTTGAAAAAAATCAGCAAGTTGAAAATCAAGAAGGAGAAATATTGGAAAGTTACAAGCAGCAAGAAGAAACGGAGACAGTTTCAGTTCATGAAAAAACTAAGCTGAAAATCCGAGTCTCACGAACCCCCCAAGGGAAAGCGGTTCCCAGTAAACCAAGTTGCTGATCAAGACCGTTATAAACACAAATTGAGTCTGTCGGATGAACCTTTACAGAGACTATTTAAAGTTTAGAGAGAGGAAAGGTACCCTTTGTATGCAATTAATGAAAATACACTTCACATGCATTAAAATGATCCTCAAAACGTATTGCATCAATTGGAAACAATACCGACTGGTGTTTTGTTGGACTTGGCCCTCTCTGCAGGGTCACCCCAAAAGTTTTGCCTTCATTTCTCCTGTTTTCTGAACCCGCTTTTGTTGGCTTTCAGGACTCTGTGCACTTTATCACTGCTAACCAGTGCAAAGTGCTTGTGCTTTCTCCTTTAATCATGGTAAAATTGGCTTACACCCAATTGGCACATTTATTGTATTTATAAGTCCCTAGTAAAGTAATATACCACTTGTACCCAGGGTCTATAAATTAAATGCTACAAGGGGGCCTGCATAACTTATTGTACCACTCACTTAATTAGCCCTTTTAAAACATGTCTCATGCCTGCCATTGCAGCCTGTGTGCCGTTTTACAATGCCATTTCGACCTGGCAACATAAACCTTTTGTTAGGCCTCAACCCTCCTTATTAATACATCTATGTCACCCCAAGGGTAGGCCCTAAACAGCCCAAAGGGCAGGGAGCATTGTATTTAAAAAGTACAACATGTGAAGTTTTACATGTCCTGATAGTGAAAAACAAACACATTTGTTTTCACTACTGCAAGGCCTACCTTCCCAATAGGATAACATGGGATTGCCTAATTACATTTATTACGTGTCAACTTTTGCCTGGTAATGGGTAGAAATATCATGTTTGGCATCTAAATAATTGTGATTTAAAATCCTCTTTAAGGGTAAAGTCAAATTTTAAGTCACCAGTCTGGAAATGCCAGCTTTCTAAAAGTGGAAGAGATTACAACAAACAGGGGATAACCCTATTTCCCAAATCTGGGGAATAAACAATATTGAAGCTACAATGGTTCGAGAAAAAAATATATAACAAGGAAAATAAGTTTGCAATCAATAATACAAATAAATTAGTTAAATAAAGAAAAAACGTTTTTTAAAGGCAAACCAAGGCTTAAAAAGGAGGTGTACCCAACACAGATGGTTATTACAAAAATATATTTTTTACTGCAATAACAAAGTGTAAACAGACAATTACAAAAACATGGTGCTCACATAACACAAAAAAAACATACTTCATAACTAAATATACTGTGTAAAACAAGGAACAAATGGCAAAAAGAAAACACAATTTAAACACACAACCAGTCCAACAAATAAGAACAGAAGATGGCAGTTAATGCTTCCTTATAACTGTATGCCAAGAGTGGATATCAACGGCGTTTCGACTTCAGGACAGATATACACTTTAGGAGAGCATCCGAAAAAAGGAATCTAAAATGAAATGAAAAAACTATATGTAAACGGTTACCACAACCACAGGATGCTACCTCAATGAATGGGAGCATAACATAGTGCAAGAGATATCATGCATAAAAATCCAAGAAATGAAGGCAAGTAGAGAAACACCCAGAAAGGCGTGTTTCAAAAGCCGCCCTTAAATGAATACATGGTGAGAATTTATCATTAAAAAGCCAAACCACAGCCATGTGGGAAAAGGAAGAAGTATAGAGCCACAGTCACCAATTGCCAATGAATAACAAGACAGCCTACTTGTATATTTCCAAAATGACATTCCAACTAGGAGTAGCAAGCTTATCTGGAACGCATCCAGAATTCTAGACAGCAAAAACAATAAGGTTACTTGAACACAGTCTTCTTAGTCTAAGGAGTGCTAACTCAACTTATTTTAAGCACCATAAAACTTACCAAAATTGAGAAAAGGCAGTGACACACACATCATAAATAATGTGTCTATCCAAAAGGCCAGTGTAACATTTCAACCCGGCTCAGTGAGAATTCAGATCAAAAAGTATTTGAGTTATGAAAAAAGGGATATATAACATAATGTATATAAAATCAATCAAGAAAAAGGGGACAAAAACCTCAAAGCTTAATAGTGGATAGCCAGTAGCGGTCTTACCGGTAAAACGAATCCTATAGAGATCGCATAACGCTCCCAGACAATGCGGTATGAGTGCGAGGCAAATCACAGTGTCTCCAATAGCACTACTCACCAGTAGAGCTAGACAAAAGACTAGGGTCCTCATTGTAGTTATTCCAAAATCCAAGAAAAGGGAAAAATTGTCAACAATTAAATGTGCAAAAAACTAATAAAGAAATCAGTAAAAACAAAAACAAATTTAAAATCACTAAAAAAAACAATGATCGGCGTCTGTCAGCGGAGCACAGACCAACCCGCATGCACAAAGACACTAATCCTGAATGAAAAGACTAGAGGAAAGACTTCGCCAAACAGCAGATTCAATATTACCGGGTATTATGTCAAAAGAACAACGAACCCACAAATTATAAGCAGATTGTCAAAAAATGGAAGAAAAATAATAATGATCAAAAGAAGAGGGGAATCATAACATTCCCTATAGTTGTAACAAAAAATGATAAAACGCAAAACTAATAATGAAAAAAAATCAAAAATTAAGTATGAGTGAGATCACGATCAACCTTACACCAAAAAAAGGAAGAGAGACATGATACAAAGCTTAATCAAAATACATACCGAAGCGGTAGCAACATACCATATAGATATTCCCTTATGGTTTAAGACTATAAAGCACTGCAAAATTAATGCAAGTGACAGTAAATTTGAGAATCAAAGAAGTATGCGTGGCTAAGATCACAATCAACCCTTCACTGCGTCATGCTCCAATTCAAACAGAACAGCAAGATATACCAGCAGAAATTGGGGGACAGCCTAAACTGTATAGGAATTATATATACTTGTATATGTAAAAACAATAAGTATACAATCCTTGTATCCTGGTACATCAAAGATAGTCAAGGTAGAGAACAGTTCTCAAGGATAATTTATACACTATTGATTCCACCTTAATTTACATACACATTAGTGAAGACCAGAAGTGTGATTCAGAGGAAAAGTAAAGATCTTACATTACTTTTAGTCTGAAATTAAAGAGCTGCATTCCTCTAATGTATTGAGTCCCTTATTAATGCTGTCGCACCTCAAGATTCAGCGCCATTCAGCCTTGTTTAGTATTTGTTTGGGGGGGGAAGAGGTGTGGCGCAGCGGCCAGGGCGACTGACTCCGGATCCTGGGGCTCACGGTTCGATCCCCGGCGCCGGCGGCAGGTCAGCCCAGCACCATGTGACTCTGGGCAATAGCTCGCTTAATCTTCCCTACGGCCCCCAGCGCCGGGACACCTCTCCGGAGGTAGCTGTGTGCGCTTTATAAATACTGGACATTTACAAATACTGGACATTTGTTGAACATTATCACCATGTGATGGTTTACGTATCAGTTCAATCACCTGCCATTTTATCCGATCAGGGGAATGATGGTGGCCAAGAAAGTGTGATACCATAGGGGCATGTTCATTCCTGCATCCAATCCGGCTCTTATGTTGTGAGAGACAGGTTTTGACCTTTTGGGTTGTTTGACCCACAAAGATTAGATCGCACGGGCACCATAATGCGGAAACTGGAACTCTCGGGTGGTTGCAGATCTTTGAGGAGCTCTAGCACTTTACTGCTGAAACCACAAAAATTTCAAAGAAAGAAAACCTATAACCGAGCCTTCTCCGGTATCGCCCCGAGAATCTGGAACGCCCTGCCTCCGGAAATCAGACTGAATCCCTCAACGTCCTCTTTCAAAAAAGAAGTCAAAGCACTTCTTATGCATACGTTCTGATCCTGTATTTTAACTACTCCCCCCGGAAACAATGCGCTGAGACCCCCCTCCTCACATGTCTGCTCCTTTACTGTATTTATGTGTTGTTCTGTTACCGCAGTACTCTTGTTTACCCGTTTATCCTGCCCTGTCGGATTGTTGTTCCCGTCATTATGTGAAGCGCTCCGATACCCGCTTGGGTCACGTTCGCGCTATATAAAACTTTATAAATAAATAAAATAAATCACATTCTGAGAATTACAGTTGGTGTGATCCTTTAGGTTGTGTACTATATTCTCATGTTGAAATTGTTTGGTGTTAATTGTCGAGTCACATATTATACAATTCCCACATTTGTGATGACCTACAACCTTATTGAGTCCCCAAAGTGAGACCAAGTCAGGAGAGGGAGGTTTAGGTAAGGCAGCACGTACCAAATGATCGCCCATGTTACATCCCCTTTTAAAAAAGAATAACGGCAATTCATTAGAGATGCCAGTAGATTGAATCAGGGGCCAGTGCTTTTTGATAATTTTAGTAATGGCATTGCTCTGTGTTCTAAACGTGGTTACACACGGAATCCTCTCCAGAGGTTTTTTAACAGAAGGCGTAAGTAAAAGGTCTCGGTGATTGTACCAGGCCCGTTTTAGCAATCTTTTGACTAATCGTTGGGGGTAACCATGGTCCTCCAATTTTTTAGCCAAAATATTCGCTTCATGAAAGTAATCCTTTTTGAACCTGCAATTTTGTCGAATCCGGAGGAATTGCCCAAAGGGCAATCCATCCTTTAGACCTCTTGGTTGGTGACTAGCATACTGCAATAAGGTATTGCGAGCTGTAGGTTTAGTATAAAGTCTAGTTGCTAGTTTACCCTCACATGGGAAGATAGTAAGATCTAAGAAATCGATCTTTTCATTGCTGAAATGTGAAGTAAATTTTAAATCCATTGAACAAGAATTCAACCAATTAAGGACATTTTTTTATATAGCTTTCTAAAAGTGGCAATTTCTAGTTCCAACTATTTGGTGCTTGCAATGTCTTAGATCATCACATAACTAGGTAAAGTGGACAGTTGGCCTTTGTGTATTCCTCTTAGACAGTGTCACAAAGTGGGACTGGGTGTTGGCAGGATGGGCCATCCGGACAGGATAGGTTGGGGGGGGTGGAGGGGGGAAGCAGTCACCTACCACACCTACATTTCAAAAGAGCTGCCTCAGCACACTCACAAAGGACTTCACACTAGCCTTTTGACACCTCTGACATCTTGGGAACAAGGCAGAAAGGAAGGAAATTCCAGAATCATCTGTGGGGTGAAAACTCCAGAGGTTTCTCCCACTTCAAAACTGGCACTGGGTATAAATATTGAACCCTGAGACCCACTTTTAAGAACACTCCTGGATCTGTGAACTTAACAGAATAAGGACGGATAGCTGCTTGAGGACTGCCCTGCTGCTTGTACCCAGGACTATCGGAGCGCCTCCAAGGTTCAGTTGGCCGACATCCTGTTCCGAGCTACCGGGACACAACAGGCTCCTGACCATAGTAACTGACTTAGTCATACACATCTCAATGCAAATCCTCGCATTGCCAGCTCCAGGCCGGTGGCTTCATCAAAACTGACATAGCACATCGGATCTTGACGCACGTCTCCGCAATGCAACCCCAATGATTTCATCGACCCAACGTAGCGCAACGTATCTCGGTGCCCGCCTCGCAGCTTCTGATCAGTGGCTTGGACAGCACTGACCCAGAGCTAAGCATCTCTACACAGGACCGCACATCGCAGCTCCTGTTCGACAGCTCCTCGAAGAGGTGCAGGCAGATGTGGATTTCGCACATTGATTCCAAGGACACAAAGTACTGTTTTAGCGGAACAAACTTGGTCCTGTACCCGGCCTGCGCTCAATTGTGGTCATCCTGAAATTGTGACTTGGTCCTGATCCAGCACGGCAAGATAACCATACTGGCTCTACTTGCTTCTAGGTGCTATTTATTCCTAAATCTTTTAAATTCAATATCTCTGGCTGTACTGATTGGATTTTTGTTGTTTTGGTGTCAAATAATTTATTACATTTTACTCTCTTTTTCTAAATTGATGTGGGATTTTTCTTGTGTTGTGTTTCCACTTTGTTGCTGTGTGTGTGCTGCATAAACACTTAGACACTGCCTCTGCTTTTATGCCAAGCTACCAGAGGATTAAGCACAGATTCGTTTAGTAACTTTTTTTTGATTTGCCCGGAAAAGGATTGTGGTTGTTGCTTGAGAAGGGTTTCACCCCCTTAACCAATAGCTAAATTGCTCACAGTGTTCCACAAGACAAAGGTCTGTGTGGTGGAGGGATGTATGATGTAACAACGCGATCATTTAGATCGCGGTACATTACATCGCTGTTTTTTGCGCTGTAGGGCACTGGACTTAGGAATAGTATGATTTACTATTCCAACTCCAGCCTACGTACAGTAGGGAAGGTGTTGGAATAGTAAATCACACTATTCCTTAGTCTAGAGCGCCCTCCAGTGCAAGTCGTGGTAACGACTTGCGTTGTAAAAGCAGCGATCTAAATGTACTGCGGTGTTTTGACCGCGTTGTTAAGGTCGTTTCCCGTGGTGGAGCAGTGCTTGTGAGGAGTGCAAAGTAAGTGAACATTAGGAGAAAACAAAATAGAAAATAAAATAGCCTAGTGGAATTTCAATACTATTACAGACAAACTAGGACATTTTTCAAAGTGCTTCCAAGTTACAAACATCACATCTAGGCATTAATACAATTATATTTCGACGTTTCAACTCATAAAATGTTGATTTTTTGGGAACCTGGTCTTCATCAAGAAAAAAAGGTAGTAGAGACACCCTCCGGATATGCCAGAGGTGGAAGAGTAAATGGAATCGTCGTATTGCAGGGGATGAAAGCTTCCCAGCAAGTATTATAAGCAGGCCCTGGGTTACAAAAAATGCCAATTAAAGCTTCTGAGTTATTCAAGACGTAGGTACTATCAGAGTTAAAAAAAACTTTTGAATAGTTGTGCACACACTCGGTCGAAAATTAGGGCTCTCATTTATTGAATTAATGAATGCCTGGAAGTGATGTTTGCAACTCCGCAACACTTAGAAAATGTTTCTAGGTTGCCTGTAATACTACAGAAATTTCACCAGTCTCTTGTATGCTCTATTTTGTTTTCACCCAATGTTCACTTATTTTGCGCTCCTCACGAGCACTGCGCTGCTACACAGACTTTTGACCTGTGGAACACCTTCATGTCAGTATTGTTTCCAACTGATGCAATACAGAGTCCATGTTTTGAGAACCATTTTAATGAGCGTGAACTGCATTTTCATCAACTGCATGCAGAGTGCCTTCATTTGGCCTATTTCTTAACTTCAAATAGTCCCTGTAAAGGTTCATCTGATAAAATCAGTTTGTGTTTATAACTGTCTTAATTACACAGATTATAGGGGAATACCAGGATACCCCATAGTTATAAAAGTTTATTCAAGTTACTGATCAAAGCACAAGTTCACAGTGAAGCTTCGGCAGTAGTGACACGCGAAGACAAAGAAATCAAGCGTGTGCATCAAGGTGATAAGTGGCCAGAGTTAGTTAAAAGAAGAAGCAGTAAAAGAGTACACTGAAACTGAAAGACTCAAAGATCAGAGTCAATCAGAGAAGAACCAAAGACAATTGAAATAGATTCTGAGACTAGTGAATCGGAATCTCCTGTTAAAAGACAAACAAAAAAGGAGGGTGCCAAACAAAGTATGCATCACCCGAATAGACCTAACTAGCATCTGTGTCAGAAGAAGTCAAGTCAAGAATTGTATTATCATAAGGAACTCCAATGGAGGTCCACGTAAAAATTAACAATTTAAAAAGGAAAAAACAACAATACTCAAAGTTCCTCCAACACTTACATAAATTACAATTTAAGAAAGCAAGAGATTAAAAAAATAATAGAAAGTTGATAGATCTTACTACATAACACTTCAGTAAATGGAAACTTTGCAGGCTTAAAAAGTGACATGATGCACAGTGTATTATGAAATGTAAAAATAAAACACAGTTACAAACCGGAATTAAATATAAAGCAAGCCCCATAGCACCTGGACAACAGGGACCAAAGATGAGGGGGGGCATGTGTTATTCAATATGTAGTACTGACCATAGAGAAAGATGTCAACATGATATAACAAAAGATGGGCAAATACACAAGCTTAAAAAGTTTTATAGATTCGGCATTAAAAAATTACCATTCTTAACTAACAACCTCCGGACAAACCAAAAGAAGATGGCATTGTGCAGCTCAAACGAGTAAAGATAAACCCAGAATCACTAATCAAATTTTGAGGAGTTAATAGGTCTTATTACAAAACATTCCACTGGTTGGGAGCATTACCAACTTGCATACTTCCCAAGCAGTGCATAGGTTCTAGTTAAGAAGCAGAGGCCTTAGAAAGTGACAACATACTTTCTGTAACAAAGGCAAAAGACACACAGATGATGGACAGAATGCAGAGCAAATCAAACATTCGCCCCCAGTCAATAGGTCTGGGTTAAATCTATTGTTCTTTTGCTCACCATGCCACCCCAGTTTAGACCCAGCCATATGCAAATCAGTCTTGACCCTGTGCCTCATGGGAACAGTCCAGCCCGAACTGCCAAGCCAGGTCCTCCTTGGACCGGAAACAAGCATCCTGGGACTGGTTTCGGGGCATCACCCCTCATCAGCCAGGCTAGCTTGAATCCAGTGACACAGTGAGCCCGGGACCCATGTCTGGGCATACCCGGCACACTTAGGACAAGAAAGCAAAATCACACAGATGATGGACAGAATGCAGAGGAAATCAAACATTCACCCCAAGTCAATAGATCGGAGTTAAAGCCATCGTTCTTTTGCTCACCATGCCACCCCAGTTTAGACCCAGCCATATGCAAATCAGTCTTGACCCCGTGTCTCATGGGAACAGTCCAGCCCGAACTGCTATTGCCTGGCTGCTATGGCGCGACATACACTGAAACCGGACCCAGGATGCTTGTTGCCGGTCCAGGGAGGTCCTTGCTTGGCAGTTCGGCTGGACTGTTCCCATGAGGAATAGGGTCAAGACTGATTTTCATATGGCTGGCTGGGTCCAAACTGGGGTGGCGTAGTGGGCAAAAGAACGATGGATTTAACCCAGATCTCTTGTCTGGGGGAGAATTTTTTAATCATTCAGCATTCCGTCCATCAATTGTTGCAGTTACACTTCTGTAACAAAGGCGACATGTATAGTTCAGTGTCCAACATTGAATTTAGAACAGAATGACAGACAAAGTGCAAACCAAGATGTGTAAATAATGCAAATTTAGAGTCTTACGGATACTTGATAAAACATATCCGTACTTAACTAACAACCACTGGACGAGCAAGAGGATAATAGCATTCTAAACTCAGTGAGTCAACGATGCACCCAGGGTCGCAAATAAATGTTTAAAAAACATGTAAAGAATTGATAGATCTAATTACAGAACGTTTCATTAGGTGGAAACATTACAGGCTTGTGGGCCTCTACCTCAGTGCGTATATTATGTTTAAGAAACAGAGGCCTTAAAAAGCGACGACGTTCATTCTGCAACACAGGACAAGCAAAGAGTACATGATTAAGGTCTTGAATATGTAGCTGACAAAGCTCACACATTGTTTCCTCTCTTTTGGGACTTTATCCCAAATTCCAATAATGATTCGAAGGGGGAAGCAAATCCATTCTCAGTAATAGTGCCCCCATGAGGTAAATTCCAGATTAAATATAGCTGGGGTTTAATCCCCAGAGAGCTCTCCTGAACCACTAGATTACGCTGGTTTGACGGGTATAAAGAAAGGTCTCTGCCCCGGCTTAATTTAAGCAACAAGTTTTTTATTAAGCTCTTTGAAATATATTTAGGCATAGGGAAGTCTACATTCAGATCGAGCCCAGTGATTTCTTTAGCATGCTCAAAGGACCTCTAAAAGGAAGACTTTTCTTTTTGAAGTGAGAACATTTCACACTTTAATACTGCCCAAAGGTTCCATCCTCTCCATGCAGAAGCAAGTTACCCCACCACAGCACAGCGGACAAGGAATATGAAGACAATAAACCAAACTCTAATCGAAGAGCAGGAGGGGCTGCCAGCGTATTCAAATTACATATCTGACTAAATATTCGTCCTTCAATCCCCTCAAAGGAGTCCCACTGTCTCATATCCAACACTTTGCTAGCATAGAAAAGTGAAGGGGTGTTATATTCCATATAGGTACCGTATATAGGCGCAGGTAACATCGCAACCTTTCACCTACATCCTTCCCTACATTGTATACATAACGGTTCTTAGGCACTGACCTTTTACCTAGATATGACACTGCATTCAGAATGCGGGTTTTTCCCTGGTTCGATTCTCATACATTATGCATGAGGCTTCTTGGAAGCACAGCAGGACTAACAGTAGGATTACCATCTCCTGTATAATATCTCTGTATAAAGTTCAGGCCCAACGTCATCCTTTAGGCCGACACAGTAACACAGCAAGGTAGGACCCCTGGGGAGACCTATGGGTATATATATATAACACATCTTGCTTAGGAAGATAGAGGAGACCGTGATTTCCCGGCTGACACACTGACCAGAGACGCTGAGGTTCCTGCATGCAGACGCTCCAGCTAGCAGTGGTCTAACATCCCTCGCGGGGTGTCCAACTCGAGACCAGGATGGGGTCCCATATTCTCTAACTCTCAGGTAATGGGGTGGACTAGATCCTAGAGGGATTCTTGGCATAACACCTACACAGATGCTACGTACATTTAGGTACATCTAGTTAGGGAGGCCTCGTAGGAGTACGCACTTTTTATCATGTGTTTTATGTACTTGTATATATTCATGATTTCTGCAAGATGGTAGAACTATACCATCCCTTTACTTTCGCAGTATTGCTAATCATATATCTCTGCTACTGTCTAATGGTGGTTGCAGCTCATCTTTTTTTCACTAGAAAAACAACTGTTCAATAAATACTTATTAAAACGCCCAGCCTGTTTATTCTGTGTATCTCTCTGAGACAAACTAAGTGAGCACGAGTGACTGAGCGAAAGGTAGTATATTGTTTCCACGATCCTGGGGGGATCAGGGTGGTCATGTTCTGAGGTTGCCAAGAACTATTCTCTCCCAGATAAGAGGAGATTATAGTGGCACTGTGAGCTAGCTAATACAGATAGGCTAACGTATCCGGTGGGGGTGCACGGAATCAGTCCGCCACCAAACCCACAGTTTATGTTATCCAAACGCGCAGATCCTGTATAGGATAATATATAGGAACTACACGACAGGGGGAATTTTAATTCTGTAAACTGACAGGATATGCCCAAAATGACACGTGCCACAGGTGTTATATAATCTATTAAATCTGGATTTTACTTTTGGCTATATTTCTTTTCAGTAAGTGAGCTTCTGCATACTACATCAATGCAGCAATGTGTCAAAAGAAGAAAAGGTATCAGGTGTGGAAATCTATGATCTCAAACTTTTTACAATTCGATTTTGTAAACAAACCAGAAGAAGAAAAGCCACCTCGAACTTTTGCTTGAAGGCTAATGATTTTTTATTTTAAACTAAAGCTTTGAACTTTGAAGAAATCGTATATTTTTATTTTGTTGAGAAGACAATTGAATTCCCAAACTATATGAAATGAACAACTGAGGGAAAAAAATAATTCTGAAGTCTGATTTTTCAAGTCTAATTCCTCATTTTTGTATTTCCTTTTCCTCTGTAGAAGAAGGCATACAATAGATGCTGTAAAACTGTGTGTATGATAACTATCTGTCACTACAGTGGCAGTTGTATACCCAGTGTTCTAGTTGTTGTAGAACTTTTTCCATAATTTCATTTTAAAAAAAATCATATTCATTACATCTTCATTATATTTCTCCAACTGGGAAAAGTGTGCCCTTCATTGTGTATGATTTTTGGGGTGGTGGATTCCTGCTTTCAATGTCCCATTTGTAGTAATACTGTCTTTAGATCAGGCCATGCTCCGATGTTGCTTTCAACCAAGGAAGGCAAACACTGTGGACGGGAGCGCTTACGGTCGTGGTAAATGTTTTTATGCTACTACTCAAAGTAGATTTCATAATGAACCCTAATGGACAGAAATTAAATGTCCACCTCTTAAAAAATGTGTTTAACGCTGGATACATGGGTCAGTGAGGAACAGAAACTTATGTCCTAGTGTTACATACATACTGTTCATTGTCATGAGCACTACATGGCAGGCTGTGGCTCCCTGAGTCCCATAAAAAATAATGAGAGTAACAAACTGCAGCACTGAACAGAAGTAGGCCAGTCAGAGTCAGGCATGGGAGGGCATAATGAAGAGTGGCTCTTGTACAGTATTCCCCAATAGCACGTCTAAAGTGTCGACACCAAGTGTCGAGACAGTCTAGAGTCGCATAAGCCATCATTTTATTTATGTGTAGAACAAGAGCAAGTGCTTTCTTACAAGGAATGCTGTACAAGCAACAGTTTTCTGTGCTACACAGCTGCAAAATAAAGAGTTTGTTAGATAACAAGCAGGATGGCATTACAGGAACTGATGCCAGACATTACATCCATTACAAGACACTGTACACATTAATATATTGTATATCGTACAGCATGTGAATTTAAATGGGGATAAGATTAGCATAGGGATTTTGCTGCAGGAAAAAGGGAGGTAAAAGCAGAAATTGTGATGAAGAATTAGTAAAAATTTCCTTCGTGTTTGAGAGTCTGTACTTCCCAATAAGGACAGACAAAGACATAACATACTGCATTTATGGGTCTATGGTGCAGAGGAATGCATGGGGGTTAGGACCACCAAAACCTTTTGGAGATAGAGTATGGAGTTATACGCTCTCAAATGGGGACACTACACTCTAGCCTTGTGGGCACCTAGATATAGGCTGAAGTACCCTAGTCTTTGGAAATTATTGGAATTTTTATGAGTGGACACTGCACAACCTCTGGGACTACAATTGGTGGTGAAGGGGATTGGTCACTCCCATTCAATCCATCAGGGAAACATATCAGCAATTGGGCTAAACCAGGATACTAGCCCATATGTCACCAGGTAAATTGTGTAGACATTGGTTAAGGGCCTATACGTGGGGTCAGATATTTGGCTTTATATACATTAGAAACCTCCTATGTAGTGCATTTTCTTATTCTCTCATTAAATACTCATGCCATAAGACACATTTTTTGTTTGCAACAATTGTTTAGCTCATATGCATTATGTAACAATGTGTGCTACATTCATATATCCTGATAGTATGCTTATAGTTCATATATTTGTTTAAATGTCTGAAATGTAAAGAAAGGCATAATAGTTTTAACATGGATATGTAAGTGCACTGTATTCTCACTGTTTACTACCAACCTGGCATTATAAAGTTTATTTTTTCCCCAAAAAAAACGGTATGGTTGACATAAACAGATAATTCACAGTCCACTAGCAGAGAAAGTGAGGTTCAGATTCTAGGACGAGCAGTCCGAGGCACCAAGGTACTGCTCTAAAAAAAACATGGCGACAGAGATATACTTCAGCCTTGCCTAGGAAACAGGATAAGGACTGGAAAGTAAATGAAGTACAGATATGCATATGGTATGACATTTAAATACAGAAGCCTCAAAGAATGGCATACTCTGGATGCCAAGACTGGGCGTTTAGGAATCTTTAAAACGTACTATGTTGTCTGTTTCCTTAATTTTCACATTTTGTGCATTTATGTTCGCTATGATATTTTGATAATACTTTTGCATTCATTCTGCACTAAAAAAGGTTTCAAATTAACCCTTGAAAATAAGTGTGGAGTTCATCTGTGTACACACTTGAAGGGGTCCATTCCATCTCCCTGAGAGGTTGGGAAAACCATGCCAACCCAGGTAGATGCCTTTTTCATCATGTGGTTTGCCCTTACATCTGGTGATACTTCTCTGTCTATGGAGCCAAATGTGGAGTCAATATTACGTACAGTGTAGTATCTTGGTTATTATGCAAGGGTCTTGTGTGTACCAGATTGATAATCTACATACTAATTTTCTTCTTAAAAGCCCCCCTTACACTATTGTTACCACCTACAAAAGTTCACATTATCTCAACTGCTGGTTGTAGAAAAAACTCCACTAAATTCCCAGATATCTCCAGAGGACCAATTAAACTATTTATGGACAGAAAACAGGGTTTTGTGTTTCCATGTATTTCCGCTTACCTTACTTTGATGTAGGAGCAAGCATTTGCTTGAGGAGGTGGTAAGCACAGCACATTGCTGTGGCTCCCCTCTCTTAGTCCCTCTTGGGGAGTCAGGAGCTGCTGCATTTCATATGGACTACTCTGTGAGCCAATGTGAATGCCATCAAAACACAGTGGATTATTTCAGAACATGATGGACAGGCCACTGCCTGAAGGGGGCTCAACCAAACAAGCCAAATGGATTAAGGGTAAATATGTTGAGCTGACATGAGATCTAGACGAATACAGCTAAAGTGATCTATGGCCAACCATAAATAAGGATTGCTCTTCCTACAGCCCATCTTCCCTCAATTTTGAGAGATGTAATCGAGTCAGGTCTATTTTCTGTTTTCGAGCATATGGTTATATAATGAATTGCAAGAAATTCGAACATGCTGTTAGCAGTGCTTTATCAGCAACACACACAAATTTAAATGTAATATGTTTTCCACCGGTAGCCAGCTAACAGTAGAAGTATCTAGTACTTGCATCTGCAGGCGCAAGAACGTTACAAGGAGAACGAGAACTAGGAGCTACTTGTAGAAGACAAATACCTTGATTGACATACATTGTGCATAATATTTTTTGAATTTGACAAAGGCATGACCTTCAAGAACGAATACTACATTCATACTCGTCCTTACTGCTCACTATCACCCTTTTATTGTTTGCCCAGTCTGTTTCTCTTTCACCTTTCGGTCTCATCTCTTCCAGTGTTCCTTTTAATTCCATAACTCCGAGGACCCTTCTCCAAAACTCAGCTCCAGTCCCTGTACTTCCATTGCTTTCTCTCACATCGGTCCTTGCTGGTTCCGTCGCTCCTCCACCACTCATTTTCTCTCAATGCCCAGCTCAATTCTTATATCTCTCCTTCCTTTTTCCGTTGTTCGAGGTTTCCTGACCTCGTTTGCATATATGTTCAATTTCCATCGGCTAAATTCTCTCCCTTTACCTTTAACAACCTCTCATTCCCCTCTTGTCACATTCTCCTCTCATCAACTCTTCGCTCACCAGGTAATCAACTGAGCACTGGAAATATGTGATGTCACAGCTTTTCCAGGGTGCATATGAATTTGTCTCATTTGCCACATTAGCTACCATCTGCTACAATATTTGAAGATATTAATAAAAATCGGTTTCTAAAGGTTTTCAAACACTCATACTGTAGAGGAATCTGAAGTATCTGACATCTCTTTTTAAAGGTCCCATGTCTTCAGCCCTAAAGTGACTCTTAGTGGGAGGAACACCAGTCGAAATGTACTATACTGTTCGGCTGGCCTCTTTCTTGAGTAGAGAAGTGTGTGTTACCAGAGACCATGTAGTGGTTACACACTGGAAACACGAACCTAAAGTCAAGGTTTGGAACATATTGGTGATCCCCCAAATAAGTGAACAACACATTTCATTCCAAGAAGTATGTACATGTTGGCTACGCTGCGAATGCAAAAATGCAAGTTTCATACAATCTTTTTTACTGTGCAAAGAAAGGACAGCATCGATAAAATAACATCATGTGCAGCATAATTTGACGTTATTTGCAAAATATGCATTTCCTTGCCCCATAAATTAGTCAACCATGCTACATATTTCTTGTGGCCCTGGATATTCATAGAGCTCTCCCAGAAAGCCTGTAAGGTGTTGGCACTGGAGGCCTTTGCATGTTCCCAAAAGCCCAGGATAATGGTATATCTCACCCGCTACACTTTTCTGTGAAATATTTCTTTCATTATGTTTTTAATTTCTTTTAGTCTAGCATTAATTGTTGTTTAAGAGCAGAGAGTTGTGCAATTTCGTTTATTTAAAGTTGTAAAAAAAACTTGATTGAGTAAATAGTGAAAAAGAGAGGAAAAAAAAACCGAAGAATCAAAGCACCCACAAAAGCAGGATTAGGAAATGCAAGAGCAGCAGCACTCCAAGCTTGAAAACAAACAAACAAACAAACAGGAGGCGTACAAGCTAGGCATATAAAGAGGCCGGTCGCACAGACAATAGCACAACTAGTCTTTGCGCATCCTTGCATTTGCATGCATTAGCCAGGCTTGACTTTGATAGATCTTGTTCTGCAAATTATCTTCCTGTCACATTACTAAAAGCTTTCGGAATCAACAGAGGAAATATCTTGTTCCCAAACAATAGCACTCAGGAGAAATAATTCTACGTTCAACATACCGGTATAAGAAATTTGTGGCTGCCCGCGGTCCCCACAGGGGACCCCCCTAAGAGGGCGGCCGCCTTAGTGCCACATGAGGGCACACGATACAGCCTGGTGCCGAGGGACCCCCTCTGGGTCTGCGCGTCACTTCCGTGCACTGGTGGGCGGGGAGAGAGGTATAAGGACCTCTCCCGCACACCTGGCGACCTCTTTTGACTGCATTCCTCCACGCGGTTCGGACGTGTCCTTTGGCCGGGTCCCGGAGCTGCAAGATAGTGCGGTGAGTGTGCCCCCATATCCGCCGGTGGGAGGGGGTAAACCCTCCCCCAAAATTGGTAAGCACCGATTGGCTAAGGGCCACAGTGCAATTTGGCTCGTCAGGTGGGCAGGCGGCGGAGGGGCTGCCTGCCCTTGGATCGCCCGTAAGCTAACCCACCATGTTGGCATATGTTGAATGCAAATAAACCTGCAGCAATTTTCTCCACGAAAAAGGTGTCTTGTCTGGTTATTTCCTTAGGAGTTTGCTGTATGTGTGATGGGGAGTGTCTTGCCGATATTGGCACTATGTGGCTGCCCGCGGTCCCCGCAGGGGACCCCCCTAAGAGGGCGGCCGCCTTAGTGCCACATGAGGGCACACGATACAGCCTAGTGCCGAGGGACCCCCTCTGGGTCCGCGCGTCACTTCCGGGCACTGGTGGGCAGGGAGAGAGGTATAAGGACCTCTCCCGCCCACCTGGCGACCTCTTTTGACCGCATTCCTCCGCGCCGTTCCCCTCCCTACCGCTTACCCGGCGTATATACAAGGGGTGGGGTGGGTGAGGCTGTTAACTCGTTATTTTGTGTTGCAGGCGGAGTTACAGGGCAATCCAGAGGCTGAAAGGTACACAGGGGTACCCTCTTCAGGAGCACAACAAGGGTGCAAATGCCAAAGATCCCCAGGAAGTCCTCACGGTGGACCCTGGAGGAGCGACGGCGCCCCGCTAGTCCTACGGGCGGTTGTAAACCTGAGCAACCGGGGGCTGCCTGGAACACTCCGCCCCCCTCAGGGGGCGTGAGTAGATGGGTGGACTGGCGGTCCACAGGTGGGAGGGGGTAAACCCTCCCCCAAAATTGGTAAGCACCGATTGGCTAAGGGCCACGGTGCAATTTGGCTCGTCAGGTGGGCAGGCGGCGGAGGGGCTGCCTGCCCTTGGATCGCTCGTAAGCTAACCCACCATGTTGGCATATGCTGTATGCAAATAAACCTGCAGCAATTTTCTCCACGAAAAAGGTGTCTTGTCTGGTTATTTCCTTAGGAGATTGCTGTGTGTGTGATGGGGAGTGTGTTGCCGATATTGGCACTATGCAATTTAGCACAGTAAAACTTCTAGGAGGCAAATACAGTGCTCTGAAAGTAAATTACTATAACTCTGCCATCGGGTAAACCTCCATCGAACCTTTCAGCATACTCTCACTCTTGGCAAACCCAGTAGTCTCAACTTTCCCGCTGACTTCATTTGAGTCTTTCACCCAGGAATCATAATAGTTCGGTTATAACAAAAAACTTTTGCCCCAATCCTCAAATCTCTCAGTTGCTGGTATATGGACTTTAAGATTTCTGTAGCTTTCACCCATGGCATTTCAGTTAGTCAAAACGAATCTCTCCAATCTTGCTCATGTGGACTTTTGAAACTTGTAATGTAAGGGCCCTGGCTCACAAAGATATCTGTGCACTCACTTAGAGGAGCATTTACACATTCAAATTCAACTGTTATTCAAGGAAGCTGATTTTCACAGAAATGCCCACAAAATTGGGGAAGGGGCAGAGTATTGAACGTGGGGGAAAATGTTTTACCTGTGGAGGGACAAAAAAAAAAAAAAGCGCAAGTGCATTATGGGTTACATTTTTGCCATTTTGAAATTAAACCTGTTAAATTTCTTAATGGTCACTGTTTACACATGCTATTCATTTGTCATGGAAGATCTGAAATTTAAAACTTCTGGGGAGCGCTCCTGGAATTATTTGTGAATTCCAATACAACGGTTACATTTACTCCCAAAGTTGAAATAATCCTTCGGGAATAAACTGTCATCATTCTTTGTAAAGTGATCTGTACTCTGTTTTATAAATGTTAAAGTAGACAAATAACTGTTCGTGCTAGCGGTGATAATTGCTTTCCAAATGAGATTTTTTTGTTTTAGTATTAAAAAGAACGATTATATGAGAATTGGGGAAAAAAATAAGTTTGTGGTGGACTCTATCCCTCCCACCATCCTTCATCAGGTCTGCGCTTGACATTCATCTTCTGGTAACCTATGCAAGTGTGCCCATGCTGTCGGAAATTAAAACAAAAAAGTCGGTGTAAACGGTTGTAGATAAACAAAATAATACCTCGTGATACCCAACTGAGAAATTGTTTCTTGGGGACAACAATGCACCCACTGTTTCCTCAGGGGCAGAACTGTAAACGTTTCAAACCAAATCCTTTTCGAGCCTACCCACCCTCGAGAGTGATCTCACTGCGAGTAACAAGCACCAGCGTATTAAATAATTGCAGTCACATGTGAAAATTTAACAGTCCGCGTGAAAGGCAAAAGTTAAAAAAAAAAAAAAAAAAAGGGAGGTCGCTGGAGTAATGTTAAAACTGTGAGGAGGAGAAGCCACATCAAGTATAAATCGCAAACACCAACCCTCAACAACCGCAAGCATGAAGGTGGCTGGAATACGTAGCGCAAGCACAACTACAGTCACCAACCTTGACTTAGTTACTATGCCATGTAGCGCTTTAGAGTGCTGCTGGGAGCACAGGGGTCCATCCCGTTACATGCAGCTGCTCACTAGGCATGTATACCTTCTTTTAACCAGAACAACTGGGAATAGGGCAGCTTCTCCCAACCCCTAAAGGATAATAAAAACTGCTATTTAATAATGCTCCCATGAGCAGCTACTTTGACAGACAAGCCTGCCATAATTTAAGGAGAACGAATGCACTTCACTTTATTTGCGCGGTCTAACTACCATCACAGGGCAAATTATAGCAAGCTAGAAGGTATCATGATTTCCACAACATAAACAGAGCAACAGCAGCCACAAGGCTGTAAAAAGATGCTTTCAGTCAGCACACACTGTTCCTACCGTAGCAACGTGGAGATAGACCCAGCAACAGCCGAGAACGCCAAGGAGGGAGGAGAGCTGAGCTGAGAGGGGCGGGGATCACGGTCACCTGCCGCACCAAGGCCCGCAGCTGCTCCCACTGACAGGAAGAGGCGGCCCTTAGGCACAAAAACAAACAGTGGCCACGCCCATCACGCGCAGGGATCTAGATGAACTGGGATAGGCGAGAAACGTTGGCAGTCGGCAGAGGAACAGCAGCCTTCCACATCCTGCATAAAGCATGTGACACTGGTGGCATGTCTGCTTCTTGTGTACATTGGCTTTCGAAAGCGAAGCAGAGGAGCCTTGCAAAGCATTCACACATTTTGCAACGTACCTTTTGGCCAGTTGTTGTCGTTTCACCCTCCGTTACAACTTCCAGTTATCTCTGCTTCTAAATCTTACGGACGGCCAGGTTACCGTTCTACTTTGTCACTCCTTTCAATGTCAGGTTAATACACCCCTACAGACACCCGCTTTGTTTGCTAACGAGCATTATTAAAGTCACTATGCCTGGGTTTAATTTGCAAACTCATATAAACACAGGCATTCCTAAATGATGTTCACCTGCGTTGCATGCACTGTCGCCGTTTATCACATTAAAGCCTGCCTTATTGATTTTGGCAGTGCCGGGGAAAAGCAGCAAAAAGGGTCGGAAACTTGACACTTCATAGTGCCGATATCGGCAACCCTCCCAAGCTTAGCAGTAATTGGTCGCACAGCAATAAATAATCAGCCCACACAAGTTTTTGGGGAAAGTTTGCTGCAGGTTTATTTTCATACATGAAGTATGCCAACGTGGTGGGTTAACTTACGGGTGATCCAAGGGCAGGCAGTGGTGAGTAATCTAAGCTGCCCGCCCGCCTGATGAGCCAAACAGCACCCTGGTCAACCCAATTAGTGCTACCCTTTCCTGGGAGAATTTCCCCCTTAATTACAGTGGACCACCAGTCCTTGACTTGACTCACGCCTTTTTAGGGGCGGAGCGTTGCAAGGCAAGCCTCCGGTTGCTCAGGTTTACAACCGCCCGAAGGACTAGCGGGGCGCCGTTTTCATCTAGGGTCCTGCTGTAAAGACTCCTGGGCCTGGGCCTGTTGTGCTCCTGAAGAGGGTACCCCTGTGTACCAATCAGGCTCCGGGTCGCCCTGTAACTCGGCCTGCAACACAAATAATATATTAACACGTTCAATTCCATTGTGTGAGAAGTTGGCCTGGTATATGCTGTCCACTAATTAAAGTGGGCACCTTGAACCAGTCCAAACAACCCTTATAGTGATTTAAGAGGTCAAAGATAACCTTAGAAAGCTATCCAAGTGGTAGCTGTGGAGAGCAGCCTTCAGGCTTAGTCTTGAAGGAACGTTAAGCAGCCTGTTTTACCAGAATGCAACCTTATAGTATTGGTTAAATGAAAGGAGAACCACACAGTAGTTATAAAAATATGTATTTATTAATATAACACTCTCTAGTACGACACAGTATCTTCTACACGAAGATAATCACAAAGCACACAATACTGTAGCACAGAAACAATAGTAAATAGCACTAATACACAGTGGGCTCCAGGGGGAGACCAGACCATATACTAAAATAGTGGTATAAGAACCACGACTCAAGTCAAGACAGTGTCTAGATGTCGTAGAATTGCTGGGACCCCAAGGAACCACCCAAGGTGAGTAAGTAGGGACCCCACGGGGGACGGGTGCAGTGTGGGAACACGACCGCGTGCTCTGTACAATTCTATGGGGAAGTCGCGGTTGAAGTTTTAAAGTTTAAGGACCCTTCCCAGTGGACATCGAAGAAACCCTGTGGCAGTTAGGAGGTTGGAGAGCCACCCCACCCGTGGATGCCATAGTACCAGAGTTACCTATCCCAGGAAAGCCGGGTGCATAGGTCTGAAGTGGCATCGGAAACCGCCGTCGAACCCAATGAAGGACTTCGAAGAAGAGCCACTGCTGGAAGGAAGGAAGAAAAGTGTCTGGTGAAATCCAAGGGTGTATTCTTGTTGAAGAGTACCTGAAAGCAGAGAGGACAGAGTCTGGGTCACTCAGGAGTGACAAGGGGCTCGGTAGACGAATGCCCACAGATGTCGGGTGCTTCAGTAGCGTTGAGGGGGTTCTTGACTCTGCAGCCACGGGGACCAGGAGACGTCGAGGATGACCAGGAGCCGGATACGAGCGGTCCCACGAAGGATGTTGAGTGCTGAGGGGTCGGTGTCCGGCGGGAGCACCAACAAGCCTTGGCAACAGCAACCCACTCAGAAGGTCAAGAAAGATTACGGTTCGGACCAGCAAGGGCCAGCAGACTCACCAAAGTCAGGGGAGTCAGGGCAAGCCTGGAGCAACCAGGGGAGCCCAAGAAAAGCAAAGTTAACCCACAAGTGGACTCACAGGCCGGAGGCACAGGAGTTGCTAGAGGACCTCGAGCACTTTCACCAAACAGCAGCCCACGGAGCACTCAGTGCAAGGAGGCCGGAGTTCTTGGTAGGAAATGGTGCCAGAGGTTGGGGCTACACAGAACCCAATGCACTTGCTTGTGAAATGCCAACAAGTATATGCAACTGCAAATGAACGCGGTGCACAGGGGTACGGGTATTGCAGCCCCCACGAGGGATTCTAGCCTCAAACTCGGTGAGAGGGCAGCTCGGACCTCGAGGGACGTAGAAACCCACCTCCTGTGTTGCTGAAGCCTTTGGAGTCTGTAGGAGCTCAGGAGCAGCAGACCGGTCAATCGAGATGTGGTGCCTGCGGTTGCAGGGGAGTGACTCCTTCACTCCAAGGAAGATATCTTCGGTTGTCCTTGATGCTCCATAGGTCCTGCACGGAGCCTGTATGGTGCACGGGCACAGACGATGCTTCAGACTGAGTGGGAGACGAAGTCGGGCCCAAACGAAGTCCAGCGAAGTCCAGAGTGTCCAGACGGTCGAAATCCAGTGGTTTCTGGTTCAGAATCTTGTCCACGTCGAATCTAGGGTCCTACAGCCAGGTAAGCCCTTTTGTACCCAAGGGAGAGAGTTGGACAGATTTCAAGGGACCATCCCAGGTGAGGGTCTGGACAGTGGGGAGGTTACTCCCATGTCCTTTCTCCAGTTTCGCGCCAGAGCAGGAGCCAACAGCTGCCAGGACTGGTTTGAACTGGACTATGCAGAGAGACACCAAATGTGCCCCTCATTCAGACTTTCGGTCACTGGCATGCGCACCCACCCAGCCCTAATACACTAAATCCTGTCTGGGAGGTGGTCACACCTCCCTGTGACAGGATGCCTATTGTTCCACCTTCCTCTGCTCGAGCTTGGCTCAGCAGCAGGAGGGCAGAAATGTGTCTCTGGTCGGCAGCAACGATTTTGTACTGCCCAGGACTAGAAGGCTGGTACCGGGAACACCAGGCACCCAACAAGCTCGCTTCTGAAGGGTGGAATCATACCTTCCACACCGGTTACCGGTGTAGGGGTATGATTCCACAATGTTTGACACCAAACACGATAAGGTTACTTTCAGCCGTTTTAGAGTTGGCCATCACGCGGTCGCATTATGCCACTCTATATGTCGTAAATGGCTGATACACTGACAACCCGGGAGAATGGACTCCGTAGGCTGCAGGGGTGTCCTGCTCATGCAGTGGCACATTCTCACTTAGAACCAAGCACCCTGCCTTCAGGATTGTTAAGGCCTGCTATAGGGGTGACTTATAGGTTTTAAGTGCAGTGACCCTTAGATATAGTAAACCTATATCTAAAGTAAGTGGTGCATGCACCAACTTACACAAGCTGCAATGGCAGGCCTGTAGTTCCATTTTGCATGGCCTCTCATGGGTGGCAAAATACATGCTTCAGCCCATGGGAGGCCTCTGGGGTACCTATGCCCTGGGTACATGGGTACCATATACTAGGGACTGACAAGGGTACCCCAGTATCCAATCTGGAGTGTACCTAAGTACATAACAGTTTAGGGAGAAAGCAGATAGACTGGGGTCCTGATTAGCAGGATCCCAGTCAGACTAGTCAAAAACAGTATCACATTTAGCAAAAAGTGGGGGTAACCATAAGAAGCAGATCCTACTTTCCTACACATTGACCCGCCATCCTGCCGGCACGCAGGGTATGCGGTTGGGAGGGTGACTGCGTGTCCAGCGGGAAACAAAGAGGATGGCCAGTTGGTGGGGGCAGGTATAAGTACCTGGCCCCAGCCCACCGAGCACAGGAAATGACGCTGCCGAGGCGCCGGACATTGGGGACTCCCGTGTGGTCCCAGAGAATGGTGTGCGGAATGTGCCTGAATGCGGCACTAAGGTGGATGCCCTCTTAAGGGGTACACTGCGTGCACCGCGGGCAGCCGCATTGTGCCGATATCGGCAACCCTCCCCCGCTTAGCAGTAATTGGTCGCACTGCGATAAATAATCACTCCACACCAGTTTTTTGGGAAAAGTTTGCTGCAGGTTTATTTTCATACATGGAGTATGCCAACTTGGTGGGTTAACTTACGGATGATCCAAGGGCAGGCAGAGGTGAGTAACCTAAGCTGCCCGCCCGCCTGATGAACCAAACAGCACCCTGGTCAACCAAATTGGTGCTACCCTTTTCTGGGGGATTTCCCCCTTAATTACCATGGACCACCAGTACATGACTTGACTCACGCCTTTTTAGGGGCGGAGCATTGCAAGGCAAGCCCCTGGTTGCTCAGGTTTACAACCGCCCAAAGGACTAGCGGGGCACCGACGTTTTCATCCAGGGTCCTGCCGTAAAGACTCCTGGGGTTTGGCATAGGGCACCCCTGTTGTGCTCCTGAAGAGGGTACGTGTTAGAAATAAGGGGTCTCTAGTTGGCAGAGGTAGGTACCTTTGTCCAAATAGGGACCCTTCTTCCTAGTCAGGATAAGGGAGTTACACTCCAAAATTAACCCCTGCTCACCCCCTTGGTAGCTTGGCACGAGCAGTCAGGCTTATCTCAGAGGCAGTGTGTAAAGCATTTGCACATAACCAACTGTAATACAGTGTAAGCACTACAAAAGGACACCACACCAGTTTAGAAAAATATCCGATATTTTTATATACTTAAGACAAGACCAAAAACGATAAAAATCCACAATACAGTACTTGGAAATCTTCAGTTATCACAATAACCTTGAAAAACAGTTCTTTGAAGTCGATAGCTCCCTCTGGGGCTATCACGACGTTCTGGCTAACCGTGGCGTCGCGGGCCAGCTACGGTGTTGGGTAGACCCGCAAAACAGTACCTTTAGAAATGCAGGGCGTGGGTGACCTCTCGTTGAGCTTCCGAAAGCACGTCGTCCGCAGGCGTCGGTTCCGGAGGTCGGTGCAGGCGTCATCGGGCCCTTGAAGTCACACGCGTTGCAGATGGAACTCCTCACGGTTGAAGTCAGGAGTGCTGGCATCGGCAGGCGTCGGGTGCTGCGGTGCGAAGTGCAGCAGTGCGGCGTGCGATGCCCTCAGGTAGCGGTGCGAGCAGCGGCTCGGTGGCGGCGTCAGATGGCGTCATCGGTGAGACCAGGGTTGCGGTGCGAAGTGATGCGGTGCTCATTGCGGTGCTGGCAGGTCACGATGAAAGCAGCGGCGTCGTCGTTGCTGAAGCGCTGTCGTCGGCTGACGAACTGGAGTCGATGGCACCGGCGTCGGTAGGCCAAGGCTGCGGTGCGGGATGAGGGCGGTGCGTCGTGTAACCTTACGAGCAGTGCCCTCGAACCATGGTGCAAGCAGCGGCGTCGATTTCGGCGTGGAGCGGCGGCGTCGGGGATGCCAAGGCGGCGCCGTGAAGCGAGGCGGTGCGGAGTGCGGTGCGAGCAGCGGCTCGGTGGCGGCGGCATCGGTGAGACCAGGGTCGCGGTGCGGCATTGCGGCGGTGCCCTCTGCGGTGCCTTCAGGACACGGAGTCAGCAGCGGCGTTGTAGACGACGTCGGGTTGTTTTTGCTTCTGTTGCAGGACAAAACACACAGTCCCCAGTGCTGAGGGCAGAAGAACTTGAAGTCTTTGCTGTTCCTGAGACTTCTTGAACAGGGGGCAAGCTCTACCTTAAGCCCTTGGAGATACTCAAAGAAAGAAGTTGCAGAAAGTTCAGTCCAGTCCTTTCACTGCCCAAGACAGAAGCAGCCACTGCAGGCCAACACAGCAAAGCACTCAGCAAAGTGGTAGTTCCTCCTCACAGCTTCTCCAGCTCTTCTTCTTGGCAGTCTTCTTGGTCCAAAAGAGTTCTAAAGTTCTGGGGTCTGGGCCCCAATATTTATACCATCAAATCCTGTGTTCTCTGAAGGCAGAGAGTATCTGTACCCAGCCAAAACCAGTTCTGTCCTCACTGGTGCAGCTTCCTGGCAGGGGGTGGAGACGGCATGATGTAAGGCAGACCAGGCCCATTCAGGTGCAAGGAAATCTCCTCCCACTACTCTAAATGCAACCCAGGTCTATTCAGCCCAGCCCTGACCCATCAGACTTATGGAGCCGCTGCCCCTCTCCAGCCCCTGTCATCCAAAAGCCAGACATGCAATACACATACCTAGCAGAGGCGCACTGGATGGTTAGACAAGAAAATACCTACTTTCTAAAAGTGGTATTTTCAAACACAGAATGTAAAAATCACCTTCACTAAAAGATGCATCTTTAGATTCTGAGTTCAGGCATACTAAACTTTATTTTTCTACCTTGTTCCTAGGGCTAGTTATGTTTATAAGATGTCATAAACAAACTTCCCATTCTGTCCTATGGGAACAGGTAGCCTTGCAATAGTGAAAGACGAAATTGGCAATAATTCACTATCAGGACATGCCACACACACCAGGGCATGTCCTACCTTTCACATACACTGCACCCTGCCCACAGCGGTACCTTGGGCCTACCTTAGGGGTGACTGACATGCAAGGAAAGGGAAGGTAAGGGCCTGGCAAGTGGGTACACTTGCCAAGTCGACATGGCAGCCCCAGACTGCCCACAGGCTCTGCAATGGCAGGCCAGAGTTACATTTACAAGCTGTTTGTGTGGGTGGCACAATCCAGTGCTGCAGCCCACTAACAGCATTTAATTTACATGCCCTGGCACACTCAGTGCACTTTACTAGGGACTGACAAGTAAATCAAATATGCCAGTCATGGAAACACCAATCCATAACACAGTTTACAACAGGAGCACCTGCATTTTAACACTGAACAGCAGTGAGAAAGTGCACAGAGACACTAAGCCAGCAAAAACAGAGTCAAAACCGGGAGGTCAGAAAGCAAAAACTCAGGGGAAACACGCCAAAAGATGCCAAGTCTAACAGTACCCCTATGTACCAATCAGCCTCCGGATCGGCCTGTAACTCCGCCAACGCCCTGGATGTGGCCGCCGTCATATCTGGGGCCCCCCCACCATGGCAGGCTCCATAACTTCCTGCAACCTGCAGTTACCAGTCCTTCTAGCCGGACCAATTCCCTATCTACCTCTGGCAGATGTGTTCCCCCTCCCTATCGGGGTACCATGTAGTGTATGCACTAATGAGGCCACGCCAAATTTACCAAGCCCTTCTTATTTTATTTGATTTTGAATTTGAGCCGAACCAAGCCCTTCTGCTTGGTGGGCGTGCACATGGCTTTATTTACCCTTCTGTAGGAATGTTCGTATGGCCGCCCCAGAAGTTGGGAACTACTGTTTTCTTCTTTAACCACAGTTCCATGTGATGTCTCTATGGTGCCCTCTGTGCCAATTTGTGCCTTCTGATTAGGGGTTGTCTGTTCCCTGTATTTACCCCTCACTGCCCAGGCCCCGAATTCCGGATTCGCTGTTAAGCATTTTGGTGCTCACCCCCAAGGCCATGAGTATATTAGTTAATAAGTTATTTTTTGTGGCCAACACAATACAATTATCTTTACCCGGTTACCTCCATTTGTATGGGAGTACTGCACCGGCAAGAAATCGGACCCCCGGGGATGATAATTACTTTAATGACTGCGGGGGAGGGTGTCTTGCCAGATCATACCATTGCATCGCTCGTGCTAGGGCTTGAGGCCTAGCCCTCCTCAAACCCGGCCAATTGTTAGTATGTCCCCCGGTGTTGGGGCTGTATCCTGCCCTTTCATGGATACCCAGTGTGCCTCTACCGCTTAACCCTAGGCAAGGGTGGACTTGAAACAGGGGTGTGAACAAAGGTTCCCATAGATGCACCTCAAGCGCTCTGCTTCATTTCATGTTCTCATTCGGTGGGGCAAACAATTGGTCTGGATGCATTCTTTGAGTTTGTGACATCATTCTTGCCGGAGTGTGTACACAATTGCTTACCCTACCCTCTGATAAGCCTGTCTGCTCAACCACACTACACAAACAGAATAAGGTGTATTCGACTTTAGCCTCTGCTATACCTCTGGGGACTCGCTGGACTCTGCGCCCACTATATCTCTTTTTGGTATAGCATGTACAGAGCCAGCTTCCTACATTGCCTGTAATCAACCCCAGTCTAACTATGGTCTTTTGATGCTGTGTTGCTGTGCTGATGCACCAACCCTAGCGTAGTTGGCCCAGCATCAAAATTCTGATACAGATTGTTAGAAATGGGGGTCTCTAGTTGGCAATGGTTTGCACCTTTGTCCAAGTAGGGACCCTTCTTCCTAGTCAGGCTAAGGGGGATACACTACTGAAATAACCCCTGCTCACCCCCTTGGTAGCTTGGCACGAGCAGTCAGGCTTATCTCAGAGGCAGTGTGTAAAGCATTTGCACATAACCAACAGTTACACAATGAAAACACTACAAACGGACACCACACCAGTTTCGAAAAATATCCAATACTTTATATATTTAAACAAGACCAGAACGATAAAAATCCAACATACAGTATTTGAAAATATGCACTTTGCAAAAATAACTTTAAAATGCAGTTACTTGGAGTCGGTAGCTCCGTCCGGGGCTACCACTGTACTGAAAACAACAGAAACCAACAATTCCGTCCGACCACGTCAGTCGTGGGGTCGGCAGACTCGTAAATAGTACCCTTTCGTTGCGGCCGACAGGTTGGTGTGAGCCTGTTGTGGCAACCATTGCGGTTGCGATGCAAATCGTAGCGGTGTGGCGTGCGCTGCCCTCAAAGCGCGGTGCAGGCAGTGGCTCGGTGATGGTCATCCAGCGGCGTCGGTGAGACCAGGCCTGCGGTGCGGAGTGAAGGCGGTGCTCGTTGCGGTGCTGACAGATCACGGTGCAGGCGACAGAGCCGGTTGCGGGGAGCTGGCGTCGGTTGGTCCGGACTGCGGTGTGGGACGAGGCGGTGCGTCGTGAGACTTACGAGCGGTGCCCCAAGCCACGGTGTGGTCATGGGTGTCGAACTCAGCAGGCAGCGACTGAGTCAGTGAGACCAGGATGGCGAAGTGAAGTGAGGCGGTGTGGAGTGCGGTGCCCGCAGGTCACGGTGCAAGCAGCGGCTCAGTGGCGGCGACATCGGTCATCATCGTCGGTGAGACCAGGGTTGTGGTGCGGGATACGGCAGTGCCCTCTGCAGTGCCTTCAGGACACAGAGCCAGCGACGGAGTTGGTGACGGAGTCGGCTGCTTTCCCCCCTCTATGGCAACTGAAACCACGGTTCCAGAGGTGGTACCCAGAGGTCGGTGACGTCTTTGGGGTCCCTGAGACTTCAAAACAGGAGGTAAGCTCAAATTCAAGCCTTGGAGATACTCAGCACAAGTTGAGAAAGTTCAGTCCAGTCCTTTCACTGCCCAAGGCAGAAGCAGCAACTGCAGGGCAACCCAACAAAGCAACAGCACAGCAGCGGGGCAGTACTCCTCCTAGCAGTTCTTCCAGCTCTCCTTCTTGGCAGGTTTCTTGATTCCAGCGAGTTCTCTGAAGTCTTTTATCTCCCTGAGACTTCCAACAGGAGGCAAGCTCTACTTCAAGCCCTTGGAGAAAACTCTTACAGCAGGATGATAAAGTACAATCCAGTCCTTTCCCTGCCCAAGACAGAAGCAGCAAGCAGCAGGCCAACACAGCAGAGCACGCAGCAAAGTGGCAGTTCCTCCTGACAGCTATTCCAGCTCTTCTTCCTGGCAGGTTCCTTAGTTCAGCAGTAATCTAAAGTTCTGGGGTCTGGGCCCCAATATTTATACTCAGTTTCTCTTTGTTCTCTGGGGTAGAGAGTGTCTGTGCTTAGTCCAAACCATTTTGGTCCTCTCTGGCCCAGCTTCCCGGCAGAAGGTGGAGACAGCATTGTCCAAGGCAGACAGGGCCTATTCAGGTGCAAGGGAAATCTCCTCCCAACACTCTAAATGCAGACCAGGCCTATTCAGGTGCTAGTGAAAACTCCTTCCACTACTCTGAATGCAGCCCAGGTCTATTCAGCCCAGCCCTGACTCATTCAGGAAAGGCAGGGCACACATCAACCCCCCCAGTGACTGTCTGGGAGAATGCACATCCCCAGCCCCTGTCACTCCAAAGCCAGACAGTCAATCCACAAACCAGCAGAGGCACACAGGATGGTTAAGCAAGAAAATACCCACTCTCTAAAAGTGGTATTTTCAAACACACAATATAAAAATAATCTTTACTAAAAGATGCATTTTTATATTCTGAGTTCAGGCATACTAAATTCCACCTTTCTATCTGGTCCCAAGGGGAAGTTATACTTGTAAAATGTTACAGAGTATTCCCCATTCTATCCTATGGGACAGATAGCCTTTCAATAGTGAAAGACAAAATACACTGTATTTCACTATCAGGACATGTCACACACACCAGTACATGTCCTACTTTTCACATACACTGCACCCTGCCCACAGGGGTACCTTGGGCCTACCTTAGGGGTGACTCATATGTAATAAAAGGGAAGGTTAGAGCCTGGCAAGTGGGCGCACTTGCCAGGTCGACATGGCAGTAGAGACTGCGCGCAGACCCTGCAGTGGCAGGTCTGATAACCTTTTGCTAGGCTGCTTGTGTGGGTGGCACAATCAGTGCTGCAGGCACACTGGCAGCATTTGATTTACAGGCCCTCGGCACACACAGTGCACTGTTTTAGGGACTTAGTAGTAAATCAAATAAGCCAATCATGGAAACACCAATCCATAATAACAATTTACAGAGAGAGAGTATATGAACTTTAGCACTGATCAGCAGTGGTAAAGTGCCCAGAGTCCTAAAACCAACAAAAACAGGGACAAAAACAGGAGGCCAAAAAGCAAAAAGTCTGGGGGTAAACCCGCTGAAAAAGCCAAGTCTAACACAGATATTGCCGGAATGCAGGCAAGTGGGGATGCTTTGTGCTCGAGAAAACGTTGGGTAAATGGATGCTCAAATCTTGCCTACCCTCTTCTAAATTGTGGAAGTCCAGCGGGGAACAAAGAGGATGGCCAGTGGGTGGGAGCAAGTATAAGTACCTGGCCCCAGCCCACCGAGTGCCGGAAATGACGCTGGTGAGGTGCCGGACATTGGGGACTCCTGTGGGGTCCCAGAGAATGGTGCGCAGAATGTGCCTGAATGCAGCACTAAGGTGGCCGTCCTCTTAAGGGGCACACTGCGTGCGCCGCGGGCAGCCGCACTCTCATTCGACAAATGTCACCGACGTTTCAATCGTATGCATGCTCCTAAAAAGCAGCATGCATCCACAGGCTTCAATTTGGAAAACTTAAGTGCTGCCCAATTTTTTTTTCCATCATTCACTAAATCACCCTCAAGCATCTGGTCTCACCCTCATTCGTGAGGCAACTGTTTGATATGCATGGCATTGCTTTCTGTACAGAATGCCTATATGAGATAAAGAATGTGTCAAACAGCATCAGGACTGAGTCTACTTTTCAGAAGTAAAATAGTGCCTTGTCGGAAGGATGGTCGGAAACAGAAGCGAGGAGGCCGAATAGGATCAATACTGGAGTGTTTATTGGAGGTATGAAACACAGCTCAGTAAAGATTTTAAAGTCAGGATGGGAAAAACAAGAGATAGGGTAGTTCTGTTGTTTCAGCACAGGTTTTGCGGGGGATGTCGCTCTCCGGAAGGATTCCGTCGTTGGTTGTGTCTCCTGGAAACAAGGGTGCTTCTTGGTCTTCTGAGGAAGTCTGGACGGTCCCCGAAGTTGCGATGTACACTTCCAAAAGAAAGTAAAAGAAAGCAGCGGTCAGTACATGGGACCGACTCGGTTATGATCATCGTCACCGTACCACGTGAAAGAGTCTACCAGAAGGGTGAGGGCCAAAGTAAAATGGAAGGAGAAAGACGAAAGAAAAAGCGGATCAGTCGATAACCAATATTAATGGAGTTACCCGAAACACTCGTTCAGCAACTCACTCGACTCGGGAGGGGGGGAAAAGAGTCAGGTGAAAAGTATACCAGGTTGTGAGGGTTACTGTTGGTTATGCAAACACCCACTTGAGGGAATAGCTCTCCCCTTGTCCCCTTCGCTCCCCCTGGTTCCCTACGCCCAAGTCACGTACCGCTACTAGCCACAACTCTCCGGGGTCCACCAGTCCTCGGTCCAGGCGTCTGGAGTCTCCGGATCCTCTTCTTCGGTACCTTCAAGTCTGGGGGTGGCAGCTACCTCCGGTGTCGTCTCGGTTTCCTCAGCGTCCGCTCCGTTCTGCTCCGGCTGTTTCCTCACAGCTGACACACCGGATGTGCCTGTTCCCGACCTTTTCTGCCACTCGTGACCTCCTTCGGCCGTCTCTGATTGGTCACTTCGTCGTTCCGTCCCGCCTCTCCTGGGACGGACTGTTTCCGGGTTCATCTCACCGAGCTGCGGAACGAGGGAGAAGTCCTCTGTTATTGTTGGCATGCTGTCCCCCTTTTCATCGTCGTCATCCTCGCTGTCATGGTAAGGTACCCATGCGGGGTCTGCTGGGGGGTTGTCAGTGTTAGGGGGGTTGCTCCCGGGGTCTTCCTCACATGCCTCTTGCATTCCAATGGAAGGTGGATTAATACACCAAACAGCCAATAGCATGAGGTGAGTTGGTGATAGATACCCAGTCTATGTACATTTTAAAGACTTGGTAACAATATGTATTGCAGACAGTTGCTCTGACAAGCAAAGGTCCGTTTCTAGTTTCTGGGACAATCACTCGCTATTGGTGTTTTGTAAAACGCACTCTGCCAGTTTCACTGGTCTCAGTCTTGGGCACCTATCCCGCTTAAAGGGCATTTGGGAAAAGTAGTGGCAGATGGTGCAGTTGAAGCACAATTGTTTTTAGTTATTGTGTTGGTAGTGCATTTTACCTGCATGCAATACACTTGCAGTATTTTCAGGATGGGATGTTAATATAGAAGACAATCCTTTTTCCATCAGGAAGTTGGGGAAGGATCATTCGCAGCTTCTATAACATGGACTAAAGAATATTGACTAATGACCCCATGGAACTTCAGGGTAGCCCTGAGTTGCAGCTGTCATCAAATAGTTTTGAGTCAAACCTTGTTTGAGGAGACAGAGCACATATAGGGTATACTGACCCCAACCATGGTTGCTGAGATTGTTTGCTACTGGTGTCCCGGAGCCTGTCCTTCTATGGCTTTGCAAACTGGGCCAAGCCCAACCATTTCCGCACTGGACTCTCAGGGTAGTGGGGGTGAGCAGTTACAGGCTTCTTAGGCAGGTAATGTGGGGCGCACAAGCTCAGAACTAAACAATCAAACAACAGACACAATAACTATGTCCAGCCCAGTGTTTGTCTCTTTGAAAAAGAAAGCACTTTTAATCACACACCAATACTAAATTATACACAATCCAATTTGAGAGTACAGGATAATACCTGTGAAGACGATTTCCCTGTGGGTGCTACTCCCCCCCACTTCTCTCCGTGCCCTCTCCCACCCCGGGAGACCCTGGTACTCATGGTCCCCCTGTCGTATTCCTCTTAGGATGTCCGTATATAGGTTTTCCTGTAACATGTCCTTATATAGGCACAATTCGCCCTGCCCTTATATAGGCATAAAATCCCAGTCCTTATTTAGGCATTAAACCGTGCACTCCAAATACAGGCATGGTCCCCGACATCCGTCCACCCTAAACGTCACAACGAGTTCTTGAAGAACAGACCCTTAGGCTTCGGGAGTTTCCCTAGCACAGGACTATTGATTTCTTCAAGGACTCATCTATTATGCATGAACCGTTATACCTTAGGGGTTCATTCATGACGTCTTCCGCTGTCCGACTCACGTCAATGCTAACATTGTGAGGTACCTCTCAGGTATAAATATACCTTCCCTAGCCCTTGTAAACTAGAGGAGACCTTGACTTCAGAGGAGCCCGTTTCCCGGCCTGACGCACTGAGAAGACGCTGTCATCCCTGCACGCAGAGAGTCCAGCTTCCAGTGATCTGACTTCCCTTGCGGGGTGTTGGAGTTCGAGTCTGGAAAGAGATTCCCACCTCTCTCATTCTTAAGGTATGGAGCTGACTAGAACCTAGAGGGACTCTTGGCATACTAGGCATACTAGACTTAACATACTCTTAGTATACCATAGTAAGGAATACTTCACCTACTTCATACCTCTCCCTACACCTAGGTTAGGTACATTGGGGTAGAACTAGCTTAGAAACGCATCGTATGAGTACTCGCATTTTTAGTCTATGTTACTTACGTAAATGAATATCTACTAAAGATCATGCTAGCGCAGTATTATTTATTTCTACTGCTTACACTGTACATTATTTATCTTGCATACTGTCTTGTGATCGTAACAGCACATTTTACTTATACAAGAAACAAGACTGTTCAATAAATCTTTTATTGAAACGCCCGTCTATTCTTTCTGTGTAACTTTGAGGAAAACTAAGTATGCACGATTGAGCTGAGTGAAACGGTTATCTATTGTTTCCACGATGCTGGGACACGTTCTGATTCTAAAGGGAAACAAAGTGGTCATGTTTTGCGGCTGCCAGAAACTACTCCCTTCTTGTTGTCAAGGAGTTTCTAGTGGCCTCTGAGCTAGCTGGCACAAGTAATTAAGTTTAATATACTCAATAGGGACATACCGACCTCAGTCCTATGTCAAGCCTATAGGATATATTATTCCAATGTGCAGAGCCTATTAGGGAAATAGGAGCTACACTACATGGCGCCCAACGTTTGGTAAGGCGGTAATTCAACGCTAGATACTGAGTAACTCACCCGTGCTTTTTTCTCTCAGACCCCTACCCATATACTCCAAAAGACGTCTGGAGTGGGCAGGGTTAGGTATCCACCATGGCTACATAGGGAAACACCCTATATATTAGCTGTTTGGTTTGCTCAACGTTGAAGGATACAGTGTTCCAAAATATTGTGCACCTTATCTTTGTTTCATTGAAACTTGTTCTACATTTTTTTTTCAAAATGCCTGGCTCCGACACTGAGACCGGAAACGGTGAAGTTACGGGTCAACCAGCTTTAAGAGCTTTAAACATTACCGGTTTAGATGGAACCGAGGAGGGTGTTATAGACATCCATCCAAACTTAAGAAGAGCCATCACTCTAAAACTCATCAAACACGGCCTACCACCAAGAGGCGGTAGAGCAGTTTTCGTGATAGAGGCACACAAATCCTTTCAGACAGAGGTATTCTATTCATGGGTAATATTTCCTGAATCCAATCCAGTTACACACATGTTTCACTTCTACAAAGAAGATGATCCAACAGAGGAATATATTCCTTTCGAGGATATTGAAATTCCACTAACATACCAGGAGCATCAGCTCTGGTTTAAAGGCGCCCTAAAACATCACAAAAACATTACCAGGCTCGGTCCACTAGGTAGACCAGGAGCAACATGGCCAATTCTAGCCGGCTACACACCTCATCCTGACATTGAAGAGATGTCAGATGAGGAATTACTTACTCAACTTACAGAGTTAATAAAAATCTACAGACAATTGGTCCAATATGTCATGCGGACTTTCACAGTCCAACAACCATTAACCATTCCAAATCAAACCCCTCACCTGGGGACTACACTAAAAATTACACCACAGACTCTATACGCAGTCATGGGTAAAATGCCCACAAAACGTGAGCAAATTCCATTCTGGATAGCTCAAAAAATTACTCAAATCGAAGCAGTATTTCCAAATACTAGCCCGTATGAGAAACACAGAATCCTAACAATCAGTTTACCGATGGGGATCACACCACAACTGGAAGACTGCACCACTTGGGGCTCAGTCTTTGCTGCCATCTATACTAAAACACATGGTATTCCATCAATTGCGGTAATACCAGATGTCCTGAAACAAATTCAAAATGAATACGGGGCAGAACCTGCTCTAAATTTAGGTATGAAATTACTGAAAAATTTCGACCAGGTCTCAACAATAATATTGTCTAATATTAAAGGGGAGGCAGCAGCAGTGGCGATCTGCCAACGATTAAGGGAATTCGATGTTACAGAACATCAAACTGAGCTTCCCAGAATAATAGAACAATCATATGCAGAATTAGGCAGAGATAGTTTGGGTGGAAGACCAGTGAAACCAAAACTATCTGAAAGTCCTGAGAAGGACTCTATTAAGCAAACTCCTACATCTTCTAAAAAGAAGTGGGAGTCTACTAAACAAAATCAAACGAGAAACGTTCTCAATCCCGAGGTAGGTCTCCTCAAAAGGAGCCCTCTGAAAGGAGAGTATAACCTCAGGAATAGGGATAATTTGAGAAAACCTGACAGGTATCAAGATACTGATACACGTTCCTCTCGTACCTTTCAGATCTCGTCAAGGACTTCGGAAGAAGAGGACGATCAGAAAATAGAGAAGAACGCGTGAAATCCAAAGAAGATAAACACGCTCCAAAAAATAAAACAAAACCTCAATTCTCCAAAAGAAAGTAGCAGGTCTGAAGATCAGACATGCCGAGAATACTGAGAACACAACTCAAGAACGGAGAATGGGCCCAGACAATGCTGGACAGTGCAGCAGAAGGCACAATAGTTCGCCAGAACGTGAAGGAACTTCTGGAGATAGTGGACTTGAATGAGTACATTACAGTTGAGACTGTAAACACCAGGGTTAGTACTCCACAAAGGTTATATGAAATAACACTCCGAATGGAGGGAGACATACCTAGACAGGTGAAAGCACTCTTTTGGGAAAAACTTTCAAGGGGCTATGACATACTTCTAGCAGAAAAAGACTGGCCACCACAATTTGTCAGGGAGTGCCCACATGGCGAGGACATTATTATGCCTGCCTTCTCCAACCATATTCTAATACATCTAAAATATACTTATGCCAGGAAATGGGCAGTAGCCCAGGCCCCAGCATTATATAAAAATCATGCAGGATGGGATAAGGACTCACCTCACCATAAAATAAATCTGAAACATGAACCAACTGCACAAAGGCAGTATCCAATAAAGCAAGAAGCTAAAAAACAGGTCAGGGAGATCTTAGATCAACTTGAATACCAAGGGGTGATTGAAACATGCACCTCCTCAATGAACAATCCTTTGTTTCCTGTCTCCAAACCAGACAACACCTATTGTCTAGTTTTGGATTACAGACACTTAAACACTTGTTGTAAAACATTTGCAGTGCAAAATGCACATAGCACAGTATTTTTTTTTGTCCTCATACCACCATTATATGCAAATAACAGCCAGTCAACCGATCTATTCCTTCCCAGGCTTTTGCAATATTTTAATAGTTCCTGCGCTCGTGCCCCTTCCAGTATCCTGGCAGCACAGCCCATGCAGGTGTAATCATTGGACAGATGGGGTTACACACTTATAAAACCATTCCAGTCCTGGAAGGCCACCCAAATCTTAGAATATATATTGGACTCCAGGGCAGTATCCATTTTAGCCGTTCTTCTTACTGCTTGTAACCAGTCCAACCCTTGTGGTGGGGCGGGTTCAATCCATTTTTTACAGATTTCCCGCCTAGCGAGAAGAATTAGATAAAATAGCAAAGCCTGTTTATCCCCAGTAATAGCACTACATGGCTTATCTTCTGCCCCCAGCATTATCAATAAGAGGCTAACTTTGATGTTTGTGTCAAAAATGTTGTTGATTATCTTTTCCACCTCAGACCAATACTCCTCTAACTGAGGACATTCAAAAAACATGTGCTTATCATTAGCGCTCAATGCTCCGTACCTGCGACATTTGGGGGGTAACAATTACAAACTTTGCTAATTTTTGTGGAGTCCAGTAAAGTCTATTTGCCGTAAAGAAGTGATTCCTCTTCAAATTCGATGGTTTAACCGTTTTGTAAAGCAACTTGAAAGAAAGCTGCCATAATTTTTGTGGCTCAGGAATCTGCATAACTTCGTCCCATATTTCGTAGGGGGCTTTGATTTTTTCCTCCTCGGAAGTCAATAGTGCATGGTACCATCCGCTTATTTCCTTCTTCGCTATAGTTTCGTTCTTTAATTTTTTTTCGAACTCCCAAAGACTCTTAGTCTTATGCCTATTCGCCTCCCCCCAACACTTTAACTGAAGAAATTTAAACCGAGACAGGGATCCCCCTGTCTTGCTCCATAATACTTCCCATGGGACCACTTCATCCATCACTATCAGGTCCCCCCAGACCTCTATTCCTACCCTCCTCAGTGGGATGCTCAGTTGGTCCAGCAAACATTCAGGCGTACCAGGTGAGTCCCATATTGGAGCCTCTCCTGAATAATATCCAATTCCTAATATGTTCCTGATCTTTACCCACAAAATCAAAGCTGCCTTCAACATCTTTAGTTTTACTTTTTTAAAGAACTTCTTTGCACCAAACTTAAACAAAAATCCCTTCCCGCCCCACTCTTTAATCATCTCTTCACACAAACCCCCCCACACCCTGTGCCCTGGCATGCATAGTAAAACCCTACAGTTTTTAAACTGGAATGCCATACAGTATAATTTTATGTCTGGTAATGCAAGCCCTCCTTCTGCCAATTTTCGCCTCAACTTTTTCCAGGACATACGTGCTCCCCTATCTGCCCAAACAAAACTGCCCAATTTACCCTGTATTTTATCGATTAGTCTACTCGGGAACGTTAGAGGTATACAATTAAAAAGAAATGTAAGCTTTGGCAGAATCACCATTTTGATCAAATTGACCCTTCCATATACCGTTAACGGAAGATTCTTCCACCTAGTTAGTGTTCTCTCTATTTCCTTTGTGATTCTTTCGAGATTATGCTGTGGAATATCCTGCACTGTATTGAGAATGTTTATCCCTAAATACCTAATCTCTTTTTGTACACTCCCCCTCCAGTCTGGGATGTTCCAACTCATAACCCCGGTTTTTTCTCTATTTACTAGATATCCAGACAGGGCCCCAAATTCATCCGCCAATTGCTCTATCCTTGGGATTGTTACAGCCTGGTCTACTGTATAGATGATTAAATCGTCTACGTATAAGGAGATTTTTTTTCAAACAGACCTGTACGAAAAGCCTTCACCTGGTTATCCTGGCGAAGCGCCTGAGCAAATGGCTCGATATATAGATTAAATAACAGGGGTGAAATTGCATAGCACAGCATTAATGAATAACATTGTGCGTAAAAAATATAAAACCACATTAGACATCTCAAATGGTTTCTTTTGTCAAAACATAGCACCTGAAAGCAAGTACTTAACAGCATTCTCCATAATGGGGACTCAGCGTCAATTTTGTCGACTCCCACAAGGGTTCAAGAACAGCCCGGGGTTATTCTCAGCGAGAGTAACAGAGTTACTACAAATTTATGACAATGAGGCATTGTCCTATGTCGATGACATCTATCTGATGGACGATAACCTGGACAAACACTTGAACAGAGTAAGCACCATTATACTGGGCTTCGCCTCTGAGGGCTACAAGTTCAACTTTAAAAAGTCCCGAATTGCCCATCTCAATGTCCTATTTCTAGGATATGAGCTTTCAAGTGAAGGCAAGAGCTTGGCAGCTAACTTTTTAGAAAAGTGTGCGCTGCTCCAACCTCCAAAAACGCAAAAAAACTTACAATCCATCCTGGGTTTCCTAAACTTTGGTAGAACTTACATTCTAAACTACGCAGAAAGGGTTAAACCTCTCTACGCATTAATCAAACCTGATTTTTCAATCAAGAATTGGACACAAGAACACACAGAAATCTTGCGTTCACTACAGGAAACATGTTAGCAACAAATCACTTACAAACACGCGTAAGTCAACGCAATTTGGTGATCCGAATAATTTCGGGTCAATGCGGATTCACCTACTTAACATTTAATGAGGGTGAAAAAATACCAATCGCATACAAATCTCATTTGTACACACAAGTGGAAATGCGCTTCGCTTCAACAGAAAAAATTCTGACAGCAGTTCAAATTGCTGTAGCAAAAGAAAGAGCCCTTGCACAAGGGAAACGCATTATTGTCGTAACCCCAGTACCAGCTTTAGAAGCGGTCACAAAAGCAAGCATTCCAAATGCTAAAGCATTACATCCAAGATGGATACAGTGGGTTAATTCTCTTGCTGCAACAGATGTTGAATATGTTTTTGATCCAGATTTAAAAACACAAGCATTCCTGCAATATGAACAAGAATGTCCTCTGCCCACTGAAATTCTGCCTCTCGATCAGTACGGATTCATAATTTACACTGACGGATCCGCACAACCCGCAACAGGGGGTAAGCAAGCTTACAGTGCAGCGTGTGCAATCGTTAAAGGTCGCATGCGAGATGGCATCTTCAGACCTGTGGTCACAAAAACTCAATCTCTAGGAGATTGTATAGCTCAGCGAGCTGAACTACAAGCATTCAAACTGGCACTTGAAAGTACAGATCGAGAATTCCCCACACTAATAGTGTGCGATTCCTTTACTGTGTTCAGTCGTATAATGAATATATACAAAACTGGCTTGAAAATGGATTCAAAGATGCGAAAGGTGGCACAATAAAGCATAAAACGCTTTGGGAACAAGTAGTTCAGTTGAAAAACGAACTACCAAAGGCTCACGTGATCCACACACTGAGTCATCAACGTGATGGCGTTCACGTTGCAGGGAATTCATTGGCTGATGAAGCCGCAAAGGGGGCTGTTCAGACGGCTTCCGTAGCTGCGATCACTCGTTCAAAAACAAAAATAGACAGTGAGATAATGTTGGCTGTCAATGCTACAAGCAAAGGCAGTGGTGCAGCATTACCAAAATAGTTTCACTCAAGTACTCTTATGTAATTGATGCTAACAACGTTCCTTTGCTCGAATCCCTGGAGTGGGGGATAGGGTAATTCCAAACATGGAACGTAGAGCAGCTTTGATTTATGAATCACATTTGGGGGAGGGTCTGTCACATCAAGGGATCTCTAAAACAATCTTGTCATTAAAAGAGATGTACTGGTGGCCTGGAATGAATACAGAAATCCACATCTTCATCAATGACTGCATAGACTGTAAAGTACAGCGTGATGCAGAACGCCACCAGACACCATGCTACGAATGTAGCTGCCCAGTACAGACACCACTGTTAGACAGCATTAGACTATCTACGCGCATGCGTCCTTCTGGACACATGCAATCCCACAAATACTGAATCACGGTTCCTATGGATATGGCCTCAGCGCTCGGCTGACGCTCGAACTGTTATAAAAGATTTGCGAGTCTTTATCGGCACATACGCAATAGGCACGCTACATTCTGACCAGGGCACTGCGTTTAGCTCTCGGGCTTACAAAGAAGCCATGGCCAGTCTGGGCGTTGCATTGCGGTACTCCTCTCCATTCCATCCTGAGGGAAATTCGGTTGTGGAAAGGAAAAACCGGGACATAAAGCAGTCTATAACAGCTAGGGTATTAGGTTCGGGTGATGGGTGGGTCAAACATCTTTATGGGGTCCAACGCTCATTAAACAATTTGCCAAGAAGTTCTCTAGGGGGGGTCACTCCATATGAGGTCCTATTTGGGACAAGAATGTGGGTACCAGACCTCGATCACGTAGGCACAGTGGTGGAAAATAAACCGTTTGATATCAAAGATCGTTTGGCTGTTTTACAGGAACTCAATGAACTGAGATTGAAACAAAGCAATGTATTCCTGCAGCCAACCACCACTGGGGAAAAACCGGCGGTCCCAGCAAGGCCTGTCTGGATTCCAAAAGTTGGGGATCTAGTCAGAGAAAAGATTGCGGACAAGAAGGAATTTGGACCTTTTACAGACAACCAGTACCTGTCCTAGCAGTTCAAGGAACAAGAACAGTACTTCTGCCGCCCCTTGCTGGAAGAAAGGAGAAAAGATTTGTGTCCATCGACCTCATCAAACCACAGTATGTGGCCAATACTAAATAGTAGGCCTCGTGGACTCCGACCTAGTAGCAGACGCACTCCTCTCGCTACTATCCAAGAGGTTCAGACTGAAAGACTGATAACCATCGAGAATTCAGCAGTAACAGATGAAGGACTGAGCAACAATGCAATGGAACTCATCCCTCTTGAAAATCAAGTAACAGTTCGTCCAAATACACCTGTCTACACCAATGTAGCAAGTGATCAACTGGTTCCAGCGATTTCTACAAATCCTGATGCAATTTCAACAATTGAAAGGACTGCTTCTGGCTATTTCATTAACTTTGATGCGTTCTCAGAAGATCTGAGTGAACCTGAAACGACGCCAGCATCATTAACATTCAAGCAGCAAGTACAAGACTTTCTTCACTTTCTGAAAACAACTTATCTGGTTTCACCATGGATTGAACTCTGGATTATTTCTGGAATATTTTTTTTTTCCTGCTTTGGCTAGCTTTGGTTATGACTATGAGCGTGCTTATAAATGGCAGATACATCCATGTGAACACTGAAAGAAAAGATGTGAACTTACTTTTGAAACCTCATAAATCTTCCCATCGTGAAGCAAGAGACTTGTCAACAGTGAACATCACAGCAGTTCCTATACAGGATGGTATAGTGTGGGACAAAACAGAATTTGATATTTTTGGCCCGACGGAACAATTGAACATTCCACATTTGTTTAAAATTTCACTAAGTGATCAAATTTCGTCCAGTACCTATTCTGATGATTGGGACTTTGAGACTGTAAACGACATAATGTTTGACCTAGAAAAATCTGCTGCATTTTCTAAAAATGAATATTTAGAGGGTTCATCAGACTATGAACAGCTGTATTGCTATAACCACTATGGTCATCATTATTTGCATAAATCTGCATACCCTAGAAATGTGTTTATGTTTAACCAATGGGAGCATTGTCCTACACCACCAAAAGGTAGTTCAAAAACATTTGTCAACAAGTTTCCATATTTTTCAGGTTATAATACATCTGATCCAGAAACGTTTTACTATAAAAATGTAAACAAAACAGGACTGAAAATTATGTTAACAAATACAAAACAGATTTACTCTGCAGCATTTATTGCCCAACTGTCTAGACAAGGTTTCGACTTATGGAAGGACACAATAGACACTAAAACTGTCTGGGGTACTAAAGATTGGCAAGTGCAGGGGATAGAAGCTTTATTTAGAGCCTGTATCATCCCTGAACAAATAATGTTTTTGAATGAAACTGTCCAACAAACATCTTGTCTTGGACTAGCCAAGATCAAAGAGATGAAAACACCTTCTGTACCAACACCTGCAAGTGATAACAATACACAGGCAGCGGTGACAGTTGACACAATACTACAACTCAACAGATCTAATCCTGATTGGAGAAAATGGTTGAGCTGGCCCACAGACACAAACAACTGTCAGGAAAGATTCCTGAATAAAACTCAGGGCTTTACTATTCATAGGCCAGACCCAAGATACGTCCAAAGACATCATCCAGGGGTAGTAACAACATATAGTGTGGAAAATTATGCCTCGATTGGCTGCATAAATCTACACTACAGGATGTGAAACAACACTTATCCTTACTTAAAGAGGACGCAGACCTTAGGGAATTCTTGCTTGGACCAAGAAAACCGCGTCAAAAACGTTTCATATATGCCGGCATTTATGCTGCCTATAATGAAGCATGGAAAGTGTCACAGATAGAGGCTGCAGAACGAATACGTGAACTTGATCGTATTAATTTAGAGAAAACCCTCTCTGTAGTCGACAATGGGTTAACAACTTTGTCCTCCAGAATATATTCACTGGACGGCATTGTATCCTCTGCTATCGACATACTAGAACAAGATTTGGCGATGTTACAACAAGGCCAGTCTCAATTACGTTCTATTGTGTTATTAAGCTGGACGCTGCAATCTTTGCGAGCGGGCTATGTGCCTTGGCGTTTTATCTGTTTGCAGAATACAATCTCACTGATAAACAGATCGAACTGGCACAAAGAGGAGCAAAGTATACAGTGCTGCGCATTGAAAAACTGGAAAAGTTACCATTCACAGTGGCAGAAAAACCAGCTACAGAATGGCTTATTCATGGCAAAATCACACTACCTGTGACTACTTTTCAGTATTGCCTCAAACAAATGCAAGCAGGCAAATATGAAAGGTTGGGTAAGGAAAACATCAAGACATCTTGGAATTTACCATACACATATAGATGTTGGAGTGGGGATCGTGAAGTGTTTCTGAGCGGTACACACTGTAAAAATGCACTGAGCGGTTCACTAATATGTCAGGACATTTCTTTACACGGGGCTTGTAATGGTTCTGTGGCAAATTTGTCTTGCCACCAGCAGGGTACACCAGCTGCTGTGATTAATCCAACGTTTGGACAACTTTCTAATGGGAGTTACCTCATGTTGAATGATCAGAGTTGCTGTGGCATGTTGCCAGGCATCCCATATCTAGTAACAGTGAACTCCAGGGTCACTTGCTGTATGCAAGTATTGTTTGCCCCAATAGACACAGTCAGGGAGTCGCCTTTGTGGCCTTCGCTGAACGTCTCTTTTATAAGATTTGATACTTTAAGCAGAATGAAAGCCATGCTTTTACAACAAACAGTGCCTTTGACCTCGGCCAAAGAAACCTATGATCTACAAGTAGCAAGGACTTCGGCTGAGATACAGTCTTTAATACGTACAAACTGCCCTATACATTTCGTAGAAATGATAGCACGTATCTTCAACATGTCTGATACAAGTGGAATTGTACATGTATTTAAGAGCATCTGTTCCGGCCTGTTAACACCTTTCCAGGCAATACTCGGAATCATCCCAAACTTTGCACATTGGGTGTTTGGTGGCATACCATTAATTCTAGCACTTGTTGCCGGAATTCTATTTCTCTTCCTGCTATTACGCTATGGCCAGCCTATTCGCAGACATCACTCCGAGCGAAATGGAGAAAGCTCTCCTTGAACGAAAGTGCAGTGAGCGAATAGTACAGCTTTTGGGCATGAATCGTCTACGGGAACTTAATACCACGTGGTTCCTGTCGTTCAGACCAATCTGGCAAGATTGCATCTTACCTGTTCTACGATGCCTGCTATGCGGTGAAGAATGCGTGTTGGACACCTGTCTAACATTTCCATCAGCTACGCCAACAGATATTGATACTCTGCTGGACCCGATAACGGCCCATGCTCTGTGTTGTCCCCAGAAGCTACCAATCCTGATGACAGCATTCATTGAGATCTCACAGACGCTTCCGGCTGCTGCTGAGGTACGAGAAAGATCTACAGGCACACAGGTAACAACGGACGCGAACATTGCTGCAGCATCCTATGCTGAAAGCGATGCTTCACATCTCTGTGCAATTAATCTACTACACGAGGTGTTCCGAATGTCACCAACTACGGTGGATGATATTTTGTCTACAGAAATAGATGATCTCATGTTTACACCAGACCCGTACACTGACTCTGATTCAGTCCACAGTGTTCCCAAGATGCAGTAAAAATTTGGCCTTCATATTTCAAAAATTTGGAACTTTTCCTAAATGTAACTTTTTCCCATTTTTTCAACTCAAATGGCACAACAATCTGCTTGAAGTAGAACTATTCTTATAGTACGGACTTTGCGGTACTTCCTCAGACACTTTATCATTGTGTTAGTCTAAAAAGTTAATTAATTTCCATGACATGAAATGACTTTGATTTTGTAAAACTTGTCGCATCTATTTTTTTGTCACATGTAAATATTACTGCTTATTTCATTCGAATTGCATTTTATTTTCAAATATATGCCTGAAATGAAAAGCGATGCTTAAAATGTACAGTACTTTTTGCATTCTAATAGGTTTTTTAAATGCTTTTAAGAAATATTTTAGCAATATGCGGTACTCCATTTTATGTTTAGCATTTTAAATGTTTAGCATTTATGTTATTATCGTACACACGAAAGTGGAGTGGGTGTTGTATTCCTCTTAGGATGTCCGTATATAGGTTTTCCTGTATCATGTCCTTATATAGGCACAATTCGCCCTGCCCTTATATAGGCATAAAATCCCAGTCCTTATTAAGGCATTAAATCGTGCACTCCAAATACAGGCATGGTCCCCGACATCCGTCCACCCTAAACGTCACAACGAGTTCTTGAAGAACAGACCCTTAGGCTTCGGGAGTTTCCCTAGCACAGGACTATTGATTTCTTCAAGGACTCATCTATTATGCATGAACCGTTATACCTTAGGGGTTCATTCATGACGTCTTCCGCTGTCCGACTCACGTCAATGCTAACATTGTGAGGTACCTCTCAGGTATAAATATACCTTCCCTAGCCCTTGTAAACTAGAGGAGACCTCGACTTCAGAGGAGCCCGTTTCCCGGCCTGACGCACTGAGAATACGCTGTCATCCCTGCATGCAGAGAGTCCAGCTTCCAGTGATCTGACTTCCCTTGCGGGGTGCTGGAGTTCGAGTCTGGAAAGAGATTCCCACCTCTCTCATTCTTAAGGTATGGAGCTGACTAGAACCTAGAGGGACTCTTGGCATACTAGGCATACTAGACTTAACATACTCTTAGTATACCATAGTAAGGAATACTTCACCTACTTCATACCTCTCCCTACACCTAGGTTAGGTTAGGTACATTGGGGTAGAACTAGCTTAGAAACGCATCGTATGAGTACTCGCATTTTTAGTCTATGTTATTTATGTAAATGAATATCTACTAAAGATCATGCTAGCGCAGTATTATTTATTTCTACTGCTTACACTGTACATTATTTATCTTGCATACTGTCTTGTGATCGTAACAGCACATTTTACTTATACAAGAAACAAGACTGTTCAATAAATCTTTTATTGAAACGCCCGTCTATTCTTTCTGTGTAACTTTGAGGAAAACTAAGTATGCACGATTGAGCTGAGTGAAACGGTTATCTATTGTTTCCACGACTCTGGGACACGTTCTGATTCTAAAGGGAAACAAAGTGGTCATGTTTTGCGGCTGCCAGAAACTACTCCCTTCTTGTTGTCAAGGAGTTTCTAGTGGCCTCTGATCTAGCTGGCACAAGTAATTAAGTTTAATATACTCGATAGGGACATACCGACCTCAGTCCTATGTCAAGCCTATAGGATATATTATTCCAATGCGCAGAGCCTATTAGGAAAATAGGAGCTACACTACACCCCAGTAATCTTTGACAGGAGCATAAATTAAGCACATGTGCAGATTATGTTCCTCACACTTTCAGATATGCAGCCAGTTGACTTTGTTCTTACCTGTGGTTTTGGGGGGATGATCCCTGGGTCCTCAGCAGCTTCTGGGCTGGCACGTATGGGGCACACGGTAAGGCAGTTGTAGTCCAACCCACACTAGTGCATGAATCATGGAGCAAGGCAGTTGAGGGGCAAGGCAGTTGTAGCCCAACTCAGGTTGGTAGACAAATTGTAAATCAAAGCAGATGTAGCCCTATTGGGCTGGTGCAGTCTTCTACAGGAATCACAAAGAGAGACTGGAAGACCCACTGAGGTCGCTCCTGGCTTTGCTCTCAGGCAGTCTGCTTTCTCTTGGTGTTCCTTGGACCGGGAACATGCTTGGCTCCTCCTGGATAGTATAACTTCCTACAGGATAAGATAGACTCCTTCTCTCTCTAAGTGTGCAGGCAGACTTCTAGACACTAGGCTGACCCTCAGTTCTTCTAGCACAGGCATGTGTCAGGAACTCGTCCCACAAGAGCCACTAGCCCGCACTCCAACAACATACCACAGCAACATTCAGTGCCTCTGCATGTGAGCACAAACCTTAAGAGATAGATCAGGGCCTGGAGTACTGGCCTCTTGAGTCTTGTTGTGAAACCAGAGGCCAAATGGAGTTCCCGTAAGATCGGTGGCCATTTTGGGAGAGGCAATCCCATACAAAGCCACGTTCAAACCGTCAATCTCGCTTTTTGTCCAGACCGCTAGCGGAAGCAGGAGCTCTGCACTTGGGCTCTGAACCAGTGACTACGCACTTGATTGATGACTATTATTTACCTGTTTTCTAACCTTCAGGGGCCGCTTGTCCCACAAGAAGCCTTCTTGCAGCAGTAAATGACCCGTATAAGATAAGGTGCAGGCACCTAGTTTAACTATTCAACCTACCTGATTCACACCTCGGGTAGGCCAAGGTACCTTGAGAGAAGAGACGTTATTGGAATTTAAAGGTTACAACTGCAAATTGAGTTAAAGCGTACTCATGAAGTCAACATAATGAACAAATGAGCTTCCGTGTTTATTCCAGTTTAAGTTGAAGGTTATTGGGCACTTTGGAAGGAAGGATTCCAGAATTGCACTGTGTTTTTGAGACATTAAACAGAACATTGTGAACCTTAACTGAATACACCTTTTTATCAGGTGTTGAAGGTGTGACGTAAACTCCCTCTCAATACCATGAAAGACAATAACTTTTGAATTGTTTCTAGAACAGAGGAGCATTCTAACTTCCCAAGGAGGAGAATAGGTACATTTCACAAGATTGTATTTAGGAGATCATTATAACTCGAGCTAATACTTTTTTGTGCTTCCTTCCCTAGGAAAATCCTAGTTACCAAACTAGAGAGTGGTCGACCAGCCTTGACATGGGAAGGGAAGACACTTACGTCGGTAAAGAGTTAACTTTTAACCAAAGCACATAATGAAGGGAACATTCAAAGGGTCAGAATATTTGTTAAGTTCATGTGCGTTCTTTTATAGTGTCAATCACAACCCGACTGAGACCTCATACCATCTCAACAACACTTCGCTGTGCCTGGCACTCCTCGTCTTTCTTCTCTTCTCCTCCCAGACCCTTTTTTCCCTGCTCCTCTGGTATTAGCCTTCATGTCACTTTCATGAGGCTGATCTAGAGAAGTGATGATGATGTGGGCCTGGCCACCCTGTGGAAAAGTGTCGCTTCTTCAGGAGAGAAAGCACAGATTAGTACTCTCGGACGACAAGGGGATGGAAATCATAAGTGAAAAAGCCTGACTAAGTGATATGGATCTGCAGGGAGTAAATTTAAGTGATTTGGCAGACCTAATGACTGGCCTACAGGACTAGAGTAGAGAGGTTAAAAGAGTCTTAGCCTAATCACAGGAAATTACCCAAGATCTAAGCCAGAAAGTACATTACTTACATTAAATAGTCTCCAGAGGTGGAGATGAGGACAATCCATGGAGACTTCACCCTCCAGTTAACCTAGACCTCAACCACCTCTCAGGCCTGCAACCTTCCTAGTTCCTTAGTCTAATATCACAACTTGCATGCCACTAAATTCAGAATCTGGAGGGGATCCTGTAGTTCACATGGTTACTCCTCCTGCTGTGCCCTTGGCACCTCTGAAAAGATCCAGTGGGAATCCTTTGAAATTTGCTACCTTCATGACGCAGTGTCAGCTGCACTTTCTGTGCAGACCAAGTCATTTCCCTGACCAACAATCAAAGGTAGCATTCCTCTTTTCCTTTTTAAGTGGTGCTGCAGTGACTTGGATAATTCCATTTGTAGAAAGAGTCAACCCAATCCTGTACAACGTTTAAATATTCAAACAAGAGATGAAGACATTTTTCAATAGGCATACCTTTGTTCAAGCAGTTGATTCTGAGTTGCTAAATCTCAAACAAGACAACAAGGATTTAATAACCTACTTGATGTTGTTTAATCGCAAGGTAGCAGAGGCAGATTTGCCGGAGTCAAAAAAGCCTCCTTGTTTTACCATGGGCTCAAGGATGTGCGAAAAGACTTATTGGTGCAAATAGTAGATCCCCCTGAGGCTTGTGAAGATCTGATTGACTTGCTGGTCCAATTATACCATAGATTGTCTGAAAGACACCCTGAAAGGGGAAAATCAGAAGGAAAGATAATAGTATTTCAAGAATAGACAACTGATGATAAAACTACTAAAACAGTAGAAGATGTCGAGCCAGTTCAAATTGGCGGAGTTAAGGACCCACTTACGAAAGAAGAATGAGAGAGACACTGGTCCCAGAAACTGTCTCTCTACTCTGGAAAAGGAGGGCACTCCCTAAAATATCAAAAAACAACCCTAAGGTTGCCACAGTAATTCAGAAAAATTCTGAAGAAGTAACCAAGACTTCAGCAGACTCTGAGTTAGGTAGGTCATTAACTTTTTCTGGGAACTCAGTCATTTACTTAGCCAACACTAACCAAGGCAATTCTTATAACACTTCCAGATGCCAGTTACACACGCATTACCCACAGGTCCCATTACAAATACTTTTAGATTCAGGGGCTGCAGGTAATTGTATGGACCGTTCCCATGGCTTCAGTTTTGGCTTACCCACTGGAAGTGAAAAAAAAGTCACAAGGCAGTGTATCCGATAGATGGAAGTAAATTAACCTCAGGTCCCATAAGCTGAAATACTTGCCCACTCTGCCTTACCTTATTTTTTTAGGGAAATAAATTTCTTTATTGGCTTTTTGCAATGCATACCAAACAAGTACAAGTTTCATCTTAAAATGTTTAAACAAAAGAACTGTGTGCATTATCACCCAATTTCAAAGTCAATACATCGCAACCGATCTGGCAACCCATGTGACCTTAACAGAAAAGTCCTGCCCAATCCCATTTGATTCAACATAATAAATTACATTATCATACTGTCAAGAATTTTAAGTAAGGAAGAGAACAATTACTAGACAGTATTATCCATCATGCAATGGATTAGTCAATATGCAGGGGGGAATGACACAGCAAGCAAGCAGGCCACCTCCTTCAGTGTAATCATACTTCATGTATGCCATGGCTGATAGGCAGTGCTCTCAAGGAGCAGTCGCCGGTGGTGACAGGGGGACAAGTTCCCCAGCCGAGTCAGGGGGATTCTCAATCAGGTACGTCTGTAGAGGATCCCATATATCTCGTGGTCGGGAGCTCGGAGGTAATAATTCTGCATAAGTGGTCATCTGGTCTTTGAAGTAAATAGGGTCCCACAGCCACTCCTTAAACTTGGGGGACATCCTCTCCCCCATCTGCATGCAACTCTACACTTAGCCAGTAGTAACCCAAATGAAACAAACTTCCTAGTCGATGCCTTCAACATCCCCAAAATGATAGGGGCCATATACCCTTGCTCTATGGCCAAATGGAGTAAGAAGGGGGTGGCTGGAACCAATATGGAGCGAAATGGGCTTGGGCACATAGAAAATAAAGTTCCATGTCCGATGCCACCAATCCACCCCTCGGCTGCGTAAGTACGTCCCATCGTAATCTGGGTTGTTTCCCTCCCCATGCCAGCCATATGAGCTGTGTTTTTAAAGCTTTGAAAAAAGTGGCAGCCTGGTGACTAAAGGATATTGAGGAACAAATATAGAACCTTTGGTAAGATGATCATCTTCATTAAGGATATCCTGCCTGCCAGTGAGAGAGGCATTGAGATCCAGCGTGCAATAGTCTGTCACCGCATCCAGTGCCATGCCGTAGTTTGCACGGAGTAGCTCATCCCTGTCTCTAGAAATTACCACCCCCAAATATTTAAGCTCTGCTTCACACTACGTCAGTGGGTATTCCAGACTATGTCTCTGGGTGGTAGGGGTAAGAGGAAAAATCTGAGACTTATCCCAATGAATATGAATGCCTGATTGCCCTCTGAAGCGGATGAATTCATGCAAAATAGTATTGAGGCTGGTCTGAGGGTCTTGGACATAAAGCGTGATGTCATCAGCATCTAGTGACACCAGCAGATGTCTGATAGAGTAACGGGTAGCATACTCCCGATGGTGCTGTCTGAGTTTGGTCACGAGTGGTTCCACTGCTAACGCAAATAGGAGGGGTGACAATGCGCACCCCTGCCTAGTGCCTCACGCATTACCCACAGGTCTCATTACAAATACTTTTAGATTCAGGGGCTGCAGGTAATTGTATGGACCGTTCCCATGGCTTCAGTTTTGGCTTACCCACTGGAAGTGAAAAAAAAGTCACAAGGCAGTGTATCCGATAGATGGAAGTAAATTAACCTCAGGTCCCATAAGCTGAAATACTTGCCCACTCTGCCTTACCTTATTTTTTTTAGGGAAATAAATTTCTTTATTGGCTTTTTGCAATGCATACCAAACAAGTACAAGTTTCATCTTAAAATGTTTAAACAAAAGAACTGTGTGCATTATCACCCAATTTCAAAGTCAATACATCGCAACCGATTTGACAACCCATGTGGCCTTAACAGAAAAGTCCTGCCCAATCCCATTTGATTCAACATAATAAATTACATTATCATACTGTCAAGAATTTTAAGTAAGGAAGAGAACAATGACTAGACAGTATTATCCATCATGCAATGGATTAGTCAATATGCAGGGGGGAATGACACAGCAAGCAAGCAGGCCACCTCCTTCAGTGTAATCATACTTCATGTATGCCATGGCTGATAGGCAGTGCTCTCAAGGAGCAGTCGCCGGTGGTGACAGGGGGACAAGTTCCCCAGCCGAGTCAGGGGGATTCTCAATCAGGTATGTCTGTAGAGGGTCCCATATATCTCGTGGTCGGGAGCTCGGAGGTAATAATTCTGCATAAGTGGTCATCTGGTCTTTGAAGTAAATAGGGTCCCACAGCCACTCCTTAAACTTGGGGGACATCCTCTCCCCCATCTGCATGCAACTCTACACTTAGCCAGTAGTAACCCAAATGAAACAAACTTCCTAGTCGATGCCTTCAACATCCCCAAAATGATAGGGGCCATATACCCTTGCTCTATGGCCAAATGGAGTAAGAAGGGGGTGGCTGGAACCAATATGGAGCGAAATGGGCTTGGGCACATAGAAAATAAAGTTTCATGTCCGATGCCACCAATCCACCCCTCGGCTGCGTAAGTACGTCCCATCGTAATCTGGGTTGTTTCCCTCCCCATGCCAGCCATATGAGCTGTGTTTTTAAAGCTTTGAAAAAAGTGGCAGCCTGGTGACTAAAGGATATTGAGGAACAAATATAGAACCTTTGGTAAGATGATCATCTTCATTAAGGATATCCTGCCTGCCAGTGAGAGAGGCATTGAGATCCAGCGTGCAATAGTCTGTCACCGCATCCAGTGCCATGCCGTAGCTTGCACGGAGTAGCTCATCCCTGTCTCTAGAAATTACCACCCCCAAATATTTAAGCTCTGCTTCACACTATGTCAGTGGGTATTCCAGACTATGTCTCTGGGTGGTAGGGGTAAGAGGAAAAATCTGAGACTTATCCCAATGAATATGAATGCCTGATTGCCCTCTGAAGCGGATGAATTCATGCAAAATAGTATTGAGGCTGGTCTGAGGGTCTTGGACATAAAGCGCGATGTCATCAGCATATAGTGACACCAGCAGATGTCTGATAGAGTAACGGGTAGCATACTCCCGATGGTGCTGTCTGAGTTTGGTCACGAGTGGTTCCACTGCTAACGCAAATAGGAGGGGTGACAATGAGCACCCCTGCCTAGTGCCTCACGAAATGGAGAAATAAGGAGAACATATGACATTTTTTTGCACCCTCGCCACCAGTTGACAATATAATAGAGTGATCCATGATAGGAAAGGGGGGAGCCCATCCATCTAAGCACCCCAAGAGGATTGTCCCACTCCAGGAAATCAAACTCCTTGGTGGCGTCAAGAAAGACAGCCATCACAGCCTAATCTGGGTCTATGTCCTGTAGCAGCGAGAAGAGTGTACGCAGATTATGCGAGGTGGCACGTCCTGGTATAAAACCAGATTGATCAGGTCGGACCAGGAACTACTCTTCTGGGCTGTACCTATTTAAAGTCCTGCCCTTTGGACTCCACGGAGCGCCTGCTACATTCCAGAGGCTAATGAACTCTCTACTGAGACCCAACCAAGCTTATGTAGCAGCCTATTTAGACAACATCATCATTTTCAGTTCTACATCGGAGGACCATCTAGAACATTTAGATCAGGTTCTCGAAGCCCTACATTGGACTGGGTTGACAATTAACCCAAAGAAATCCACACTAGCCACTGATCACGTTCAGTATTTACAGTTTTCTATAAAGTCCGGTACCAATTGACCCCAGGTTGACAAGGTAGAAGCCATTACAAAAATACCTAGACCTACTACAAAGAGGGAGATATGTTCCTTCCTGGGGTTGGTAGGCTATTACCAGTGGTTTATTCTGCAATTGTCTGAAATTGCTAGTCCCCTTACTAATCTGCTAACCAAAAGGTAACCCACACAATTGACTCATTGGACGGAAGCTCATAACACCAGTTTCCAACGTATAAAGCATATCCTATGCAGTGACCCCATTTTGAGTTGCCCAAATTTCTAAAATACTTTTATCCTACAAACTGATGGTTCAGGACATGGACTGGGGGCAGTGCTATCTCAACCGGATGACGAGGGGACTCTGCGTCCTGTGGTATACATAAATTGTAAACTGTTCCCTAGAGAAACACACTATTCAACCATCGAAAAGGAGTGTCTGGCCAGCAAATGGGCCATGGAGGCCCTACAATATTATTTACTAGGTCGCTCTTTTATATTATTGACTGATCATGCACTGTTGATGTGGCTGACCCACAATAATGACACAAATCAAACAATTATGAGGTGGTTTCTTGTCTTACAACCTTTCTCATTTCAAACCTATCAGCAGCCCGGAAAACTCCAAATGAATGTGGACTTTCTCTCCCATTATCCTGTTTCTGAATGGCCCCAACGGCCACTCCTGGAGGGGAAGTTTTGTAATGGAGTTGATGAACAGACCAAGGACTTCAAGATGGCCACCATGCTGACCCAGAGTGGAAGAGGAGGCAGCATGCTAGCTGCCGATGTGCGGGTCAACAAGAGGATGGCGTACAACGTCGAGGGGGAGAGAGAGACAAATGACGGAGAGCCAAAGAGGGAGCAAGGAGCAACAAACACGAGGAAGGAGAACGACGGAAAGACAGCGGCGATTGTACAAATGGAGAGGGGTGGATTATGCCAAACGAACACCGCAGAGGATGACCAGACTCGGGAAGCGACAGACACGGCCGGAACAGAAAACGGAGGCGTCAGCAGAGCCGATGCCATGCAGGAACAGAAACCGGAGCTGAGCCGAGATTCCAGAAACCCTCAAGAGCCAGAGCAGACCACTGAAGACCCGGCGGCTGCGAGGAGGAAGGCGCTGCGATCCCCGCTTCCATGACCCAGGAATAGGGTTGTGGCGACAGGCAAGTGCTGTTCCTCCAATTTCTTCATGTGTTAAAGTGGTGGGGAGGAGCGGGGCACAGGCACGGAGACTTGGTAAGAGGTATGCACTGAAAAGAAATGAGCAAGCTCACAATGGGATAGGTGATGGTAGCACAGGTGATGGGAAATCCATATATATTTATATAGGGAACATTGATGACTTGTCTGTTTGTTTTACTTTGAGGGACATAGATCTTCCTGACGGCCGGGAGCCCACAAGAGAGAAGCCAGAGTAGAAGAGGGAGACAGATTTCGGGAAGACCAATCCTGTTTGTAGAATGAAAAACTGCGTAAAAAGGGCAATAAAGCCCTTGAAATACTAACTGGCTGATTGTGGGGATCCCGCAGAGCAATTACACAAGCCTAAATTGAGGCCTAATTAACAATAGCTAAGAAAACACACTTCTACAAGCCATAGAAATTATGTTTTAAATGTAATAGTACTTTACCAATATGTAGATACACAATAGAGAATAAATCCACTTTCTGCATGTTGTTAATATTGCACATAAATATAAATGCATAAAAGTCTTAATAACGTCCCCCTCTGATTATTCTATAATCACTAAGAACCCAAAATTAATCTAACAATTTGAACACAGTATACATCACTTTCTGCTTCTTCCAAATCAACTCTTCCGGTTTCTTCAATTGATAATAAGCATGATCTCTGACATCCTCCATCTCCATTTCTTGTCTTTTCCTCTTGGAAGATCCCCTTTTCTCTTTACAGCCACATTTTAAAAACATAATTTCAACAAATTTGAACAAGAGAAACAGGACAACTGCACAAATCAACACAATAATTACTTGGGTTAGATTAATCTAAACATTCCACCTCCAAAACTATCAAACCATTCACCAACCTTACTAAATCATTTTCCTATTTTACTAAACCAGGAACCTACTGTTTCCCACAAGCCATGCTGTTCTAAAGCTTGGACTTCACAAGAAATATTATTAATGTTTTGTGCGTAAGCAATAATACCTCTACTGTTATTGGTATGAAGGTACAGCACCTCTAATCTTCAAAACACTGCAAACATTGCCTTCCTTTGTGAGAAGGATATCTAGCGCTAAGCAGTTTTGCATAATTATTGCCCACATAGCTATTAGTTCAGAATTAATCTGGATAAGGCCCCTGCTGCATAAGAAGCAAGCTTATCCCCAAACAGACATTCTTCTAATTTTCACATCATTTATTTCCACACCTATAGATAGAATCATAGGTCCTAATTTATCTAATACCATCTGCCCAAAACCATGTTTCATTCTCATCAAACTAACACCATCATTAATTAATTTATTTATTTTTTTCGGAGTTTTATATAGCGCAAACTTGACCCGAAGGTATCCGGTATCGGAGCGCTTTACATGAGCACCTGTTGCGTTACACAAGGACACATTCATTTTTGTTAGGCACAAGGAGATTAAGTGATTATCCCAGAATCACAGGATGTCGAGCGTCACTGCCGAGACTCAAACCCGGTACTCCAGATTTGAGATCGACCGCCCTAGCTGTTAGGCCACATCCTCTCCCCATTAATTTCACTCACATGATAGACTCTTGGAAACACTAAAGCTAAGTAGCCAGTACCCACCCAATTGCGAGGCAGGTTAGAATAAGCAGTCTTACCACACACATAATAAGTGCCTCTTAAAATTGGTTCATCACCAACCAGGAAATCAACACTAACAACATCTTTCATATGGACTCTCATCCACAAATTCTAATGACCTAACTCCTATAGGTTAATGAATCATCATACACAACTCACCCTTTCTCTCATGCTCCATTCTCAAACTTGGATGCAAATTTGAAAGACTAAATTCTAACTAAGCCTTAATCTGCTCTTTTATCTTCTCTTCATTTTTCAAATCTCTTACTATTTAATTCTTGTCTCGTTATATTCTTTTTTTCAAAACTTTCTTTATTAGATTTTACATAGAACAAGTAACGGTTGGATATACATCTTCCATCTCATCATTGTACCATCGAACAGCTAAAGTCTTGAACAGTGTCTCTCGGCTGCAAAGGCAATTCCAAGGCAGCACAGGCAAATAATTAGACAACAATTACGCTGTATAGTGTCGAACATTAAACTTTTCCTCCGCAAAAACACCCTCCCCCCAGAAATCTCTAAATCCCCATGCACTTATCAATGGCTAGAAAAGGAAATGGAGAGAAAACAGAATTAATAGGTGAAAGAATAATAAAAGTGTTACATGTACATTGTAATTTGCGCTTGTGCATAGTGGGTACCAGTAAGCTTTCTTGGGGGAAACGTGACCTATGGGGGGGACCCCTGTCTGGGCAGGAAGGCCTCGCTCGGCACTCTGAAAATTGGAATAGGTGGAGCACCCTCATTCTTGTGGGACAAGCTATTAGTGGCAGGCCCTTGGTGAAATAGGCTACTAAGGGGCCCCAAATGAATTTGGCATTTTTTAAATTGTCACAAAAGATATCAGCCATCCTTTCCATCATAAGAGCGTGCTGCAAGCAATCATGCCATTGTGTTGGTGTGGGGGCCTCCTTCTTTTTCCAGGCAGCTGCGATTGCTAATTTGCCCGCGTCCAGACAGAGCTACATTATTGCCTTATCTCCTTTGGTTTGGCATTTCAGGGAATCGGCCCTTAGGCCCAACAAAGCAAATCCAGGCGTGTCGGGGAGTGGATATCCCAGAATGTTTTTGTGCTAGGATCTAAGCACAGACTGGGTGAATGGTTAAACAGTACCACCATATATATGGCGAACATTACCCAACAGTCCACACCCTCTCCAGCACAAATCAGAAAAAAATATTTTCAGCTTGGTAGGATGTAGGTACCAATCAAATAGAACCTTGTAGTGCACCTCTCTCATGCCTACTGAGGGGTTGCACTTTGGGATATCCCTCCAAAGTTTCCCCCATTTTGTTTCCTAAATTTCTTCCTCCAAGGTGTGTCCCAAGAAGGTACTGCTGGGTGAGAAACGTGTTAAGCAATAGGGAGTATAGAAAGGATATATTTTCCCAGGCTGTTCCCACTTTCTTGACAAAGTGTTCAATGGGGGTGAGATCCCTAGTGGCCGCAGCTCTAACTTCTTAATGAAGAGCCCAGTGCCTCCATTGTGTATAAGGATAGCACTCTAAGTCTGCTAGGTGGAAGTTGCGTTGGCAGTGTTCAAAGGTTAAGATATCCCAGTTGTGGAAGAGGTCTGACACTGTGAGACATCCCACCTCTTTCCAGGAGTCAAAAGGTCCAGGTTCTAATGCCGGGGGAAAGGCAGGATTATAGTGTATAGGTGTAAATGGGGAAGGGAAGGTGGTCCATTCTGCAGTCCTATTCACCTCGTCCAATAGCCTAAGAGTCGTTTTCGTAGGGGTGCATTGGGAGCGAGCTCCGTTTTGGGTTTCCATAACACATCCCAAATGACTCTGCCTACAATTACCCTATCCATATGCAACCAATGTTTGTGTTCCTGGAGCGACAACTCACTGATGACCCGCAGTTGTGCCGCCTTGTAGTAAAGTTGGAAGTCTGGTAGCACCAGGCTCCTGCATCTTTCAGAAGTCAGAGTAGTCTAAATGGGAAGCATGATCTATGATTTTGCCCAAAAATATTGAGTAACTAGTATATGCAGGGCCGGTAGGAAGTTCTCGTTCTAGTGCAATAAGAAGGCCTTGGAAAAGATATAGGACTCTGGCAGGACCATCATCTTTTTAGCGTGTATGCGTCCAAGCCACGAGAGATACATAGGCACCAGCGTTTAAGATCCGCTTTCAACTGTTGCAGGAGCAGGGGGTAGTTTGCTCAGTATAAGTCTGACAACTTGGGCGTGATTTTAAGGCTGAGATAGGTGATATCTTTTTTAGGTCATTGAAAGGGAGTCACAGCAACTAGAGTCTCCATCTTTGTTGTGGGCAATGTCAAATTGAGGAGGAATGATTTAGTCAAATTGATACGGAAGCCTGCCACCTCTTCAAATGCGCGTAGGTCTTCTTGGAGGGCTGTTAGTGTAGGGGCGGGTGAGGTAAATGTTAAGAGTATGTTGTCTGCAAAGAGGAATATTTTGTGCTTTATGGAGCCAAGCATAAGGCCCTGAATGGCTGGATTGGACCGTATTTTGGCCGTCTGGGGTTCAATACTGAAGGCAAATAAAAGCAGTGAAAGACCACATGCCTGCCTTGTCCCCCTCCCTAAATGGAAGAGATCTGAGCTAACGCCATTAAGACTCTAGACCGGGGCGCTACATAGTTAGCTTGTATCACTGCTATGAATGGGTCACAGAAACCAAAGCGTTTCAGATTATAAAAAAGAAGAGCCCAAGATTAGATGAGGCACTTGTCACAGGTTATCATGAGTCTGTCTACCCTTAATAAAGCCGGATTGATCCAGCTGGATGAGATCCGGCATCATGACGTTGAGCCTAGAAGCCAATATTTTTTAATATAACTTGGCATCCAGATTAAGTAGGGTGAAGGCCTATAGGAACCACATGTGTGAGGATCTTTCCCTGGCTTTGGAATGACCGACACCAGTGCTTCATACAGGGTGTGACTGCCCCTACCTTAGCTATGTAATTAAAAAGGGAGGTCAGATGTGGGACCAGGTCGCAGCTGAACGTCTTATAAAATTGAGCCGTGAGACCATCCGGTCCTGTCGATTTATGAAGTTTCAGTGCCATGATGGCGTTTTGGATCTCTTCTGCACTAATGGGCTCTCCATTTTGGGAACTTGTCACCTGAGGGAGTTCCATTAAGATAATCGAGTTGGGTTTGGGGGTCAACCTGTTTAGCTGTATAAAGCCGGTGGTAAAAGTCGCCAAATATACGGGCTTTCTCTGTGTCAGAGGTTTCCAGTGCAACCGAGCTTTTGAGGATATCACCAATATATTCCTTTTCACATCTAACCCGAAGCTGGCCCGCTAGATGTGAGCCCACCTTGTTGCCCTGTTCATAGGATGTGCTTCTGAGGCACAGAAGTGTGAGTTTCGCCCTGTTGGTGTAAATGGCATTACGTTTCCTCCTTAGGGCAGTGACTTTCCACTGAAGGGCCAGTGTCGGTGTGGCTTGTGGGTTAGTTTGAGCTGCTGTAGCTCTATTTCGAGCGCTATTCGATATTTTACTCTCTGTTTATTAAGGGTTTGGACTAGGTTGAGACATTTTCTGAGGATGCATGCTTAAAATGCATCCCAATTGTTGGAGGGGGTAGTGTCTTGGGGGTTATTTTGGTGAAAAAACTTTCTGATAGCTTTATGTAAGTCATCGTGAAAGAGCCGATCAATCGTCAGGGAGTTAGGGAAAAACCAACGCCGATATTGTGACGATGGGTCACCCCAATTCAGCGTTACCGACACTGGGGCATGGTCCGATAAAGTGATTGGGAGAATTGTCACTGACTGCAGGTCAAAGCTGAGGGCCTGGCTTAGAAAAACACAGTCCAGTCTGGAATATGTGTGTTGTGGATCGGGAAAGAAGGTATAGTCGCGGGCATTGAGATGCAGTGTCCTCCCAGCATCCATGAGTCCTAATGTCTGGAATGCCTGTTTGAGAGCTTTGGGGAAGCTACTGGTAGGTGATCTATGGGGATGCGTGTTATCAGAACCTGAGATCCATGTGAGGTTAAAGTCTCCTAAAAGGAAGATGTCTCACTCTGCGAAACCCGCCGCCAGTATCAAGAGTGAGTGTAGGAATGGGACCTGGTTAGAGTTAGGAGCATAAATGGAAGCCAAAGTGCAGAGTCTACCCCGGAGACGGCCCTTCACCAGAACAATCCTACCCTCCTTGTCCGTTTTGTAGCCCTCTGGTTGAAATTTCAGGGATAAGTGGAACAAAAGTGCCACCCCGTTATGTTTGGTGGAGGCTGAGCATTTATATATCAGGAGGTCATTATTAAGCCCTTAATCGTTGATCCTCATCATGCTTAAGGTGCGTCTCCTGTAAAGCCATAACATTGTGGCATTGATCTAGAAGATATTTCCATAGTTTGTGGTGTTTGGCTGGAGAATTGAGACCCTTAATATTCCAGGAGAGTGTGGTAATCACCATGTTAGCAGTATTGTATCTGATCTCATAATACTTCTCCCAAGAAGACCTCTTGTGCCGCCTTCCTGTCCGGCCTGTCTCCTCCATCCCCTCCAACCACACCTCCTGCCTTTGAGTCCCACCTCGTCATCGCCCCCCCCCAATCCCTCCACCCCAGTAACCAAATATCATCCATGCATCCACACACAAAAAGAGCAATGAAACCTGGAAATGAACTAACAGGACAGCTGGTCCCTAATTATGAATCTCGTGATGGTTGGAATATAGCATAAGAGGCAAATTGGTCTAATATCACTACTATCGCTTTAGGTTGGCACATTAAGTTAAGGCATTGAACAGAGCCACTGGAAGTAAACCTGGATGGAGAGTGCCTTGCTCAATACTGTTCATGAAGTCTGTAATCTGTTGCTTCCCTCACTGAGCCCGTATGAGGGCCTCTTCCCACTGCTGACTCCACATCGTTAGGCCTCTCCTACAGCCATTCGGTCCCCATGGGCCTCCTGGCAGAGTCTTGACCATGCGAGCAGTCGAGGGCTCGGGCTCATAGCCCTGGCTGCTTTGCGTTTCCTCTGTTGTTGCGCCTGCCGTTGGGAGAGCCAAAGGCTGTAATTGTGGGCGCAGACGGTGCTGCCTCCCGAAGATCATGGACCCTCCTCGGGTGTGTGACATTCGGGGACTGGGATATCCAAATGGGATAAGGCCTCAAGAAGTTCTGTGACGTGGCGCGGTTTGTTGTGCAGGTCGAAGGCTAAGCCAAAGGGGTACATCCAACGGTATTTGATGTGTTCTCTTTACAGTTTGTCTGTCACTTGGCAAAACTTTCCCTGGCGCCGAATTAACGTTGCAGGAGCAATATCCTGAAATAGAGAGCATCCAGTTTCCGGCAGCCTGAAGGATGGCCTCTTTCACCTTAAAAGATCAAAGATTTGGCAAGACATCTCATGGGCGGTTCCTCCCCTCTGACATCTGCGGGCCCACCCGGTGGACTCTCTCAATCTTCACTTTGAGGACTGAGTCTCCCAGGAGCTCAGAGAAAAGGCCTGCCATAAAAGCTTCCAAGTCTGGGCCTTCCATTTCCCCCTCCAGGTCTCTGATCCATATATTGTCACCTCTTGATCTATTCTCAAGGTCCTCACATTTCAGGATGGACGCTTGCAATTGTGTGCGGAGCGCCTGGGTCACGTCCTCATGCGCCTGGCGTCAAGATCAACTACCCGGGTGCCCACTGGGTCTACATGCTGCCAGAGAGCAGTAAGTTTGCTATTCAGGTCTTTTTTCAGCTCTTCCAAGGAAGTCAGCTTTAAGTTCCTCACGGAGTTCCTTTTTGAAGTCCCGCAGGGATGCCAGCAGAACTTCCTTTGTGGTATGCCCAGACGTGGGTCCCTTGCTCACTTTGCCACTGGATTCAAGCTAGCCTAGCTGATGAGGGCTGTTAGCCCAAAACCGGTCCCAGGATGCTTGTTTCCGGTCCAGGGAAGACATGGCTTAGCAGTTCGGGCTGGACTGTTCCCATGAGGCACAGGGTCAAGACTGATTTGCATATAGCTGTGTCTGAACTGGGGTGGTGAAGTGAGCTAAAGAACGATGATGGATTCAACCTAGATCTGTGACTGGGGGTGAGTGTCTGAAAGGTTTCAGTGCTCCGTCCATCATCTCCTTGTGTTTGCTGTGTTCACCCTAAGTTGGCAGGGTATGCCCAGACGTGGGTCCCTTGCTCACTTTGCCACTGGATTCAAGCTAGCCTGGCTGATGAGGGCTGTTAGCCCGAAACCGGTCCCAGGATGCTTGTTTCCGGTCCAGGGAAGACATGGCTTGGCAGTTCGGGCTGGACTGTTCCCATGAGGCACAGGGTCGAGACTGATTTGCATATAGCTGTGTCTGAACTGGGGTTGTGAAGTGAGCTAAAGAACGATGATGGATTCAACCCAGATCTGTGACTGGGGGTGAGTGTCTGAAAAGTTTCAGCGCTCCGTCCATCATCTCCTTGTGTTTGTCAAGATCAACTACCCGGGTGCCCACTGGGTCTACATCCTGCCAGAGAGCAGTATGTTTGCTATTCAGGTCGTTTTTCAGCTCTTCCAAGGAAGTCAGCTTTAAGTTCCTCACGGAGTTCCTTTTTAGTATTAAATCTGTTTTATTGAAGGAACGCCGCCAGAAGTACAATAGCAAGTTGCCTACAACCCAGCGGGCCGGCTGATTAACAAACGTTGAGAGCCACAGAGCATGGGTGAGGCAGATACCCCCCTATTAACACAGCATGTCGCCTACAACCCAACAGGTCCGGCCGCGTTCAAGAAAAGTGAAGTGAGGGAGTAAGCCATCCAGCGGTGGTATAAGCCAGCATGCGAGACCCCTTGGGGAGACCAGAAGGCTTGCTCATACAGAAGGGACCCGCTATGGCCCGTTGGTTCCAGACGACGTTCCAGAGTTTGAACTAAAAACAAAACTGTGGAATAATGTATAACAAAGAAGAACCCCAGCCCCCAAACCCCAACCCACCCCCACCCCTTCTCCTCAGTGAGTTTGTGAGCAATTGAGTATCCGGGTAAAGCCTAGAGGGTCGCGCTGCGACCAACAGAGTTCCTTTTTGAAGTCCCGCAGGGATACCAGCAGAACTTCCTTCGTGAGAGACATATTGTCTCCTATGGGTGTCGCTGGGTCAGAGCCACATGTCTCAGCCGGGGTGAAGTAGCTGGAAACTCTGTTAAGTTGCTGCTTCTTTGGAGGCATAAAGGCAGCAGATTCAGTCAGAAGCTATCACTCGGGAGCAGGCATGGGGCCCGGCGCAGCACTTGCCGTTGACAAGGCAAGACCTGTTCCAAAGCCTTTACCCAGCAGATGGGTTGGACTGTCCCTCAGGACACAAGACCATTGTCGTCAGGAGGGACAAGCCTGCAGCTTGGGGTTGCTGCTGACCGCCAATAGGAATGTTGAGCGCGTTGATGGGAGGCTACCACCTGCCTCGCACCTTCTCCTGCAACCAAGCCGGCCATCAGCCAAACCCCCCGATCAAGCTGCCTCTGTCCAGAACAAGGAACTATGGGTAGAACAACAAGATATGTGTTGCGGTCCCTTTTGGCCCCTGTTCTTCTCTGCAAGGTCACTGTTGTTGCATGGGAGGATTATGGAGGCAGCAGCATGAGTGACCTGATATGGTGAAGTTCTAGGTTGCCCCAGCTCAATTAAGAGAAATACCGGTGTCCCTGTATACTGGAATGTTCATGATTTTCCACAGTCCATTGAGGAGGGGGGGCCCAGTCTGGTACCCACCAGGCCCCCGGAGGCAGGGAACGCCGACAGGGAAGCTTCGAGATGGTGCGCTGTCTCTATCGAGTATGCCCTTCGTGTCCTAGATGGTTCACCATGTTGGAGTCAGGCGCTGCACCTGTGATCTCAGCATGCGGCTGTGCTAATGGGTACAGGGAGACCCCTCCGTGATCCCGCTGGGGCTCCCCAGAGTGCAATATTTCCACAGACATGTGAGGGGGCCCCACACACCCTGAACTGACTCCGTCCCCCTCACCGTACCAGCATGAAAGATTCAGGCAGGCCGCCTATACTGCTCATGGGGCTGTCACTCCCCCTCCATTGCCACCAGTCCTGAAGGGGGGGCCCCACTTACTTGTTGCTGAGTCTTCAGTCCATGGCTGGACTCTGGCAACAAAGAGCTAAGTCACAGCGGTCCCGACGGAAGGCCCGGAGCTGCTGGACAAGGCTGTGAGCATATGGTCCCATGAGTCCCACTCTCCAGGCCATCTCTGTTCCTTCACAGGCACCCCAGCATCTCCGGTGCTTGTTTCGGCAGCGTGGCACTTCAGGATCAGCCCAACCGTGAGCATGTTAGCCCTATGTGCCAGTTATCCTCAGAGCTCTGCGATGTCGCCGCTAAGCCACCATCTTGACTCTAAAGGCCCGCGTTGCAGTGCCGGGTGCCCACCCCTTTGTAAGGTCGGTGGGCCACGGGGGGAACTGTGCAGGGAGTACAACCCCCCCCATTAGTTGCCTGGGGGGGGATATGTAACTCCACAGGTTTGCCCAGACCCTTCTATCCCCCTCCCCTCCTGAAGATAGAAGACTTGCCTCGCCACCATGGAAAAGGGACCACAGGGACCCCCCTCTGCCTCCTGAAGGGCTGGCTGCTCGTGCTGCCCCCCTGGCAAGCAGGCAAGTGCTGGGTGCTACTCTGCAAGACTTCTGCATGGACAGGCCCCACACTGCTGTGCGAATATGGACATAAAGACTCGCTGGTGAGGGGGAGATTACAGAAGCCAAAACAAAAGTCCCTGTCCAAAGTAGGGACGTCACAGAACTACTGTCAGAAACATAAGGGAAGATCATTCTTATGAAGAGGAAGCCTCACACACATATTTGTGTCATGCTTCATCATGTGCAACCTCTCCCCACCCTGGTAGGACAGTGACACCCATCATTGCCTCCAACTCCTGAATAATGCAATTGCCTTGCCTACCCACTTTACAGAGCTTAGGGTGCTCATATCTATTGATTTTGAAAAAGCATTTGACTCCGTCCGCTGGCAATATATATTCTGCCTACTGCAGCGTATGAACTTTGGCCCACTCTTTCGCCACTATGTCCAAATATTATATGCAAAACCGTGGGCAAAGGTCTGAGTGAATGGAGAACTCTCCCCGACTTTTAACATTGAATGAGGAACGAGACAAGGCTGACCTCTGTTGAAGCTCCTATTCACCCTCGTCATGGAGCCTCTGGCTGAGTGGATCTGAGAAGACACTCAGTTGAGCGGATTCTGCAGGCCCGACAGACACGAGTACAGGGTGTCGCTGTATGCAGATGACCTCCTACTCTTTATTATCGACCCCAATACCTCTCTCCCCTGATCTCCGATCTATGTTTGAAATCTGTGCAGACACATCCAGCCTCAACGTAAACTGGCCCAAATCCACCTACATCCCTTTAACCGACCCTCAACTTGACATTAACACTGCCTTCCCCATACAATGGGCACTTTAAATACCTTGGGGTGCATATTGCCCTCACTCTACACAGGCATGGGGCCTTAACATCTCCTCTTTATTAAATGGGTATTGAAGGACATTGACCACTGAGAGAAGCTCCCTCTAAATATAGCTACGCAGGGGGGCCTTATTTAAGATGATGGTGCTGCCCAGGCTCCTCCATACGCTACAGAACTATCCACACTATATCCCACCTTTTTCACACCCTGCAGGCTGACAAAGTGAAATTCCTCTGGGTGGGAGGTCAGTCCCACATCTCTTACCGCAAATGTGTTCTGAACCCATTCTATGGGGGCTTGGCGATTGCTGATATACTTCTGCAGTCATATTACTGGGCTTGCCAACTGGTCCCCACAAATAATTGACTTTTCACAGGACGAGACAACCCTTCCATAGCAGCAGAAATCTGTGCTCTTGAACACCATGGTGTATTCAACCTCCTCTACAGCTCAAATACACCCACAACCCTTCCACCTGGACCACAAACATCTCTTACATGTTGGCATCGGGCACTATGATGAATCAGGTGGCATGGTGTTCCAACAGCTGAAACACACTGCTGTGGGTCGGGAGCTGGCTTAAGCACAAGGTGGTATTGAGGACTTCCGTATGTGGGACACCATTGGTATAGCCAAGCTGGGGGATGTCTGAGAGCGCAACTCAATGTGCACATTCCAAGACCTAGCTGACACTTACTCAATGCACAATTCACAATTTAATCAATATTTACAACTGCGCCACGCACTTGAGGCACCCCTGGACTTCCAGCACACACTCCCAAAATACAATCTCCTTGAAACACGTCACCGAGTCACAAACGGGTAAGAAAGGCATCTCCACATTATACCGCACCTTGGTAAATAATACCCCCGGCAACGAGATGTGGGTGCCTTGGAGGAGATAGACTGGGTGAAAGCCAGAATGGCTCCCAGAGTGCTGGTGATACCCGCTAAGCTGCTACTAATTCAACTCAAATGTTTCCATTGTGTCTACTTTAGCCCCACACTGCTACATAGGATGAAGGGTAACTACATACAGACATACGGTGCCTGAGATGTCGACAAGCCCCAGTCACATTCTATCACATGACATGGGAGTGTCTCGACATAAAAAAGTTCTGGCGGAACATTTGCCTCACACTATCACAAATTGCTACTGGAGGGAGTAACATGGAGGGCCCGCAATGTGGAGTGCCACGGGGGGAGAAAAGCAAACAGGAGAATATAAGGGTAAGTGCATCATGAAGGGGGTTGGGGAGAAGTGCACTGGTGAGCAGCGAGAATAACAGAGTGAGGGGTAGTGGGGAAGAGAAGTACATGAGGAGACAGCTGGAAAGCATATGCACTTTCGTGGAGTTCTTAACTGAAAAAGTAGTGCTTGAAAAGCGAGCAGTGGAAGGACACGTGTTTTATGAGACAATGCTTCCCTACAGATAACAGCAAAAAAAGTCAGCATAGTCAATTAAATAAGTTTCAAGACAAGAACGCTCAAGACCAGTAAACTTAGAAACCACAAAGGTTTATTAAATAATCAAAGTGCAATAGAGAAGGTAAAATCATAACGTTAGTTAAATGAATGGAAAATCAATATAGGGAATTAGTATAAGGCTCAATCAGACGCAGCAAAGAGAATGACAAGAAGTCAAGTCTCAGAGTAAAATATTTCTAAGTTCTAATCAAGAGACAGCCTGATGTGGGTCTGCTCTCTAAAACTGGGGCAAACCAGACTTGGCTCACCTCTGGAATAGACCCTTATATAATAAAATACACAGTAAGAATCACATTTTCAGCATAAGGTGATCACGGCATTTCACAAATTGACAAATCCGAATACAAAATGTAAGGCAGCATCGTCTACCACCATCCCCTAAATGAACATTAAGACAACCCCTTTAGACCTCGTGTCAGTTATGTCAGTATAAATCTAGCTAGCTGCACTCAAAACAATGACAGTCTCATTTTATTATTATGCCTACAGGTAGCAGAGGAAGGAAAAGCCTTGAAAGTAGCAAAAGGCTTCCTCAGGAGTTGTTCAAGAACAGCGCGTCAACACAGAGCATTATAACAGAGCACATATTGCTACGCGAGATGAGAGAAGAAATGAAAACACATATCATGGCTGCATTAGGACCAAAGATGGAGTTTAGGCCTAGTATGGATGTAGTCTAGTAAAGCACAGGAAAGTATGATTTTGCAAGGTGTAGTCTTTTCGTTTTAGTGCACAAAAGTTCATAACAATAGTCACAGAATTTTAATAAATCTGAATCCTCTCTCACAAGTAATGTGTTCATGTTCCAGGGAGAATGGAACACAAGAATAGGAAGAAAAGCCCACACAAGCTAACAAATAAGAAGTAAGTAAACTAGAAATGGTAAGCAAGGTGCTGTACTTAAGCCTATTTTAAGATGACAGTACAACTTCCTTAAACACACACTCTCTGGTAGGCGAGACCTAAAAATCAGAAAATCAGATACTCCACCATTCAGGGCAGAGGTACATGCTAGATCACCATGCTTCTTGTAAGGCTTTCCACGTTCATTCTTAACCACCTTGTGGAATGAGGTTGAACTTTACTATGTAAAGCCCTTCCTGCTTTTTGATGACACACTTGTATGGCTGAGCAATCCATTGTGCTATACCTTGTTTGGAAAGCAGGAAACCCTGTCAAGGACCACCATATGCTACAATATGCTACCAGTAGTTGGACTGCTTTTCGAAATTGTTTTGTTTCAAGCATCCTCTAACATCTAGGATATGCAATGTATTCTCCACTACATCATTTTGGTTTGGAAATAATGCTTTCAAAGCAGTTGGTTCATTTAAATGAAACTCTGATGGAACCTTTGGAGTGAACCGAGGGATTGTTCACAAGATTACTCGCTCATTCCTGAATTGCATGAATGGCTCCTTAATGGTGAAAGCTTGTATTTTGCTTACTCTCCTTGCTGGCATCAAAGCTAATAATAGTGTGTAGCAAATTGGGTTACTGGTTGAGGTGTGAAACCCTGCTTAAGCAGCAACCACAATTATTGTCAGGGTGAAATACATACAAACCCCAAATAAACTTGTGCTCAACCGTCTGGTAGCTTAACACAAAAGCAGTCAGGCTTAACTCAAAGGCAATGTGTAAAGTATTTATGCAGCACACAAACAGTAACAAAGTAAACACACAACAAGGGAAAAATCCCACACCAATTTATAAAAAGAGAGTAAAATTTAATACATTGTTTGACCCCAAACAACTAAAATCCAATCAGTAGTACTGGAGATCTGTAATTTTAAAGCAGAGGTCTCCAAACCTTTCAGTACGAGGGTCACATCATTTATTTTACAAATAATTGCTGGTCGAAAAAAACAGTTTTTATATGAATAAAATTTAAATGAATTAATAAGTTTTACTCTGATTTTTTTTTGTTCTCAACATATGATTCACAAAAAAGAGATATGTTTCCGTTTTCTTCCTCGGCTTACTGCAACAGAAAAAAAAACCGACTGCTACTTTTACAGTATAAATGTAAGAGTCTGTTTTTGTATCTATTGCAGGGTGTCTTTTTAATCGGTCTGTCCTATGGCCATTGCTGCTATCTTTTCGACAATAAAAGATGGAAAAATAGAAACTGCCTAGAATAATAAATTTTTTGTTTATCCTTAATACTCTATTGTATGAAGCTCTTACATATACAAGGGGTATCCTCTATAAATATTTTTGTAGGTTCATTCCAGAGACTTTCCATTAGATATCACATTTATTGATGTTTGAAAGCCATTTTATTTGTCCTATTCTGACACCCTGTGGCTAAAACTTGTAAAGCATCCAGCTATTTCCGTTCTTACGGTTAGGAATAACGCGTTAGAGCAGATCTTCATCAAGTAATGTGAGCATGATAAATCCATATTTATTGCTTTCAGAAATACAGTGAGTGACCAAATTGCAAGGTAGGAGTAAACGCTGGGTGTATTCACATAAAATAATCAATCAGTGTGAAGCAGAGGAGGAGATCAGCAGCATATTACAGCCAGGCTGACTCTGCGGGCCAGATAAAATCTTGCAGCAGGCCGTAGTTGTCCCGGGGGCTGTAGTTTTGAGACCTATGTTTTAAATATTTAGGTAAATATAGTGCCTAGAAGCACAAAGCGCCAACTGTAGTTATCTGGTTGCGCTGGACCGGGACAAACTCACAAGTTCAAGCTGACCGCAAGGGAGTGTGGGCCGGATGCAGGGACCAAGTTCGGCCCGCTGAACAAAGTACCTTAAATTCAGGTTGCGGAGCATTGCGAGATCCCATATTGAGGATGCGTTGCGCAGCAGCAGCTCAAATGAGCTGCGGGCTGCGATGTGAGGTCCTACATTGAAGATGCGTTGCGTAACAGCGGTACTGAGGATATGCAGGACTGCAATGCGAGGTCCTGGATGCGAGGTCCTGCATCGAGCATGCATTGCACAGAGGCAGTTCCAAGGGGCTGCGATGCAAGGTCTTCCGTCGCGCAGCGGCTGTTCCGAGAAGCTGTGGGTAGATGCGTTGCACTACAAAAATACACAACTGGACTCACAGAGCACCTTCAGGCCCATTTCCAAGGATCCAGGATAGAGGTGGCACCTCTTGAGGGGCAGGACTCACAGCAGGCTGAGTTCAGGGGCAGGGTTCAAGGGGTTGGAGCCTTTTCTGCCCGAGGCTCTGATCAGGAGGTCAGCCAAGTAGCCCTTGGAGTCACTCTGGTGGTCCTAGGTTCAAGTGCAGGTTCAGTCTTTCTCACTCAGGCAGCAGGGTAGCGGGGCCCTTCTTGCAGCAGAGTAGCACAGCAGTCCTTCTGATTATTTCACAGGTCCAGAGGTGTACTGAAGAGTTGGGTCTGAGGATCCAATATTTATACCTGGTGCCCACTTTCAAATGGGAGAAGCTTCTAGCCTCCTCCTCCTAGAGTGGTACCTGGTATTTCCAGTCTCCCTGGCCCCAGCTTTTCTGGGGGCACAAAAAACTAGTGTGAAAGTGTGAAACCCTTGATGAGTGTGCTGAGGCAGAGTCTTTGTGATGTGCAAATGTAGTTCCGCCCCCCCCTCCCCCCATCAAGACAGAGATGGCCCATCCTGCAAACACCCATTCCCCCTTTATCTCACAGTTGGGGAAAAATACACAAAGACCAGCTGCCATCTATACATAGGCATGTGACCTAGGATATAGGCTGCAGGCACCAAATAGTTCGGACAAGAAATTGCCAACTCTCTAAAAGTGGAATTTTCAGAACTGTGACTAAAAATCAGACTTTGCCATTAAAGAGGGTTTTAAATTACAATTCTTTAGAGACCAAACTAATTTACTACCTGCTCCCAATTGAAAGTTATCACTTATTAAATGAAATAAGGTAACCCCGGAGAGGTAGGTCTTGCAATAGTGAAAAACACATTTAAGGTGTTTCACTACCAGGACATGTAGAAGTTGAAAATAAAGTTCCAACGTTTTAAACACACTGCACCCTGCCCTATGGGCTGTTTATGGCCTACACAAGAGGTGACATATGTATTAAAAATGAAGGTTTATTTTGCCAGGTCAAAATGGCATTTTAAAACTATGCACAGGCTGCAATGGAAGGCCTGAGACATGTTTAAAGGGCTACTTGAGTGGGTGGCACAATTAGTACTGCATGCCCACTAGTAGCATTTAATTTACAGGCCCTGGGTACATGTAGTACCACTTTACTAGGGGCTAAAAGTAAATTAAATGTGCTAATTGGGTGTAAGCCAATTTCACCATGTTTAAAGGAGAGAGCACTTTAGCATGTGTTAGCAGTGGTAAAGGGTGCAGAGTGCTAAAGCCAACGAAAAGGAATGCAGCAAAAACAAGAGGAGTAAGGCAACACGTTTGGGGGAAGACCACTCAGAGGCTCACAGGTCTAACATGTTTCCCCCCAGCTGAAAGTGGGGAGAACTACCCTACCTCCTGGGAGTTCTCATCACTAAGGCAGAAGAACCTGGAGTAAGCATCAGCATTGGTGTGGTCTGACCCATGGTGGTGTTCCACCGTAAAGTCCAATCAGTCTCGGGAGTTGGACCACCTCTACAGTTTGGGATTTTCACCACTCATTTGCATGAGCCATCAGAGGGGCCTGTGGTTTGTCTGAATCCAGAAGTGAGTACCAGACAGATATGTTCTCAGCTTCTTCAGTGCCCAAACCACAGCAAAGGCTTATCTCTCAATAGCACTCCATCTCTGTGCCCGGGGATGTAACCTCCTACTGATGAAGGCTACTGGTTAGTCTAGGCCCTCCACATTTAATTGTACTAAGACAGCCTCTATGCATGCTCTGAAGTGTCTGTCTGCACAATAAATTCCTTGGAGAAGTCAGGACCCTTGAGTACAGATGCTGTACATATGGCTTCCTTGAGGTTGTTGAAGGCTTTCTGGCAGGCCTCTGTCCAGATCACCTTTTTGGGCTGCTTCTTGGAAGTCAGTTCAGTGAAGAGAGCAACAATAGTGCCATATCCCTTAACAAACCTCCTGTAATATCCGGTGAGACCCAGGAAGGCCCTCACCTCAGTCTGAGTTTTAGGGGGTTGCCAGGTCAGGGTAGTCTCAGTCTTGGCCTGGAGGGGCTGCACCTTGCCCCAGTCTGCTATGTAGTCCAGATATACCACAGTTCCCTGCCCTATCTGGCCTTGATAGTCAGGCCCACTTGTTGCAGAGCCTGAAGCACCTCCTGGAGGTGGTTTGGGTGTCTCTCCCAGCTGGAACTGAAGACAGCTATGTCATCCAGGTAAGCGACACAGAATGTCTCCTTCCCATCCAGGACCCTCTTTACCAGCCTTTTGGAAGGTGGCAGGGGCATTCTTTAAGCCAAAGGCCATCACCGGAAACTGGAAGTGGCCCTCTGGGTTTGAAAATTCTGGCCTCTCTTTGGCCCCCTCAGTCAGAGCGATTTGCCAGTACCCTGATATAAGATCAAAAGTACTGAGGAACTTTGCAGCGCCCAGTGTGTCTATGAGCTCATCAGCGCAGGGGATGTAGTGAGCGTCAGTCTTAGTGACTGAATTGTGTCCTCTGTGGCCCACACAGAACCTACGTTCTGGTGTGGAGGCCTTGGGCACCAGCACAACAGGCTGGTTCAGGGACTGTTGGAGGGCTCAATCAACCCCTAGTGCCAGCATCTTGGATACTTCCTCCTTGATACTGGCTCTCACCTTGTCCAACAACCTGTAAATTTAGTTTTTAACAGGCGTACTGTCTCCTGTCTATGTCGTGGGTACACAATTGTGTAAGCCCAGTGGTAAGGGAGAACAGCGATGGAAATTGACCCAACAGTTGGTGACATTCCCTCTGTTGTCCTGGGGTCTGGGTAGGGGAGAGGTTGAAACTCTCTACTGACCCTTCATGCTCCTTGCAAGGTAGGAGGTCAGGGAGAGGTTCACTCTCTTCTTCCACCCTATCCTCTGTCAGCAGGAGCATGGTAACTTTGGAACTCTCAAAGTGTGCTTTGAGGCGAATGATGTGGAGCACCCTTAGGGGGTTTCTAGGGGTTTTGAGATCCACCAGGTAGGTGGTCTCCCTCTTCTGTTTCTTCACCTCATAGGGACCTGTCCAACGATCTTGGAGAGCTCTGGACTCCACATGCTCCATTACCCATACCTTCTGGTGATGCAAAAACTCTACTTAAGTGGCCTTCTGGTCATACCAGAGTTTCTTGACTGGCCCACGTTTTCCTTAGTTTTCTTCCACAAGTGTTGCATCTGGTTGCGAGAGGCCAGCATGTAGCTCACTACATCCTGAGGGGGCTTCCTGGCAGCTTGCTCCCACCCACTAGGCTGAGAGGTCCTCTAACAGATGACCATAGAGGAGCTAATTTGGGCTAAACCTAACCCCCTTCTGTGGTACCTCCCTGTAGGCTAATAGCAGGCATGGTTTGAGGGCATCCCACTTCCTCCTCATGGGCTTAGGCAGGCCCATAATTATGCCTTTTAGGGTCTTGCTAAAGCTCTCAACAAACCCATTTGTTTGGAGGTGATAGGATGTGGAGAACTTGTAGATTACCCCACACTCATCCCACATGGGCTTCATATTAAGCCTGGGCGGAGTTCGCATAGCGTTGCTACGCGGAACCCCGCAAATTTGCAAAAAAACTCCGCCGCGCTACGCGGAGGTCCGCGAGCGAGCGGAGTTGCTTGCCCCGCCCGTTCGCGTGACGTTTTCCGCGGTACGTCAACGCGGATTGCGTGTTCGGGTAGAAATATCGCACGAACTGCACCATGCGGCCATCTTGTTTCTTACTCTGCTTGTGGTGCTGGGGCCTACTTTTTCATCCTTCTTTAATCTCTGTAATCCTTGGCTTTTAAAAAACTTTTTCCCATCTTTTTTATTTATTATACTATCTTTTGTCTTTCTAAGTGTGTATTTGTGTTTTTTTTCTACTTTACTGTGTGTTTTTGGTGAGTTTTGTACTTTCTTTTTTAGCTTTCCTACTTCCTTATTACTACCCAGTCCTTCCTTCTTTTTCCCCGTTTCTTTTTTTTTCTCTCTTTCCCCCCAGCCCCATGGCAGATAAGGGCGCACCAAGACGTGGCCGCCTTCCTTGCAGAAGGCGGCGCCAGGCAGGGGTGAGGCCCCGTGCCCTGTTTTCTGAGGTGGAGGTGGCAGCGCTAGTTTTTTATATCCAGCGCCACCTCCCCTCCACCCTGGCAGCAGGCAGCAGGCCTGGGTCCGGGGGACGGGATGCGGGAACGCCAGCAGCGCTGGGCGAGGGTGCGCTGGGCAGTTTAGTGCTGCTCTGGGGTCCGGCACACCCATCAGCAGTTGGCGCACCGCTGGTCCGACATCCTGGACCGAGAGCAGGACCTGCTGGACCTGCTAGGAATGAGGTTGCGGGGCTAGGTGAGTAATTATTAAAATTATTAATTTTTATTATTACTTGTGTGTTTTATGCTACAGCTAATATTTTTTTCCCAAATAGTAGCAAGCATGCTGCTTACATGCAGGAAAGTTAAGTTTTCAATTATTATGTAATAATCTGTTATTCTAGACAGGTGCTTAGTTTACTTGGCGCTACCCACCTAACCTAGTTATTGAATCGTACTTGTTGCCACCCGCTTGGGCTGATGTGATTAGTGATGATTATGTAAGACGTTCTGTAATTAGTTATTTGTAATTTCGTAACCGCATGGCGCATGCCAATGCCACAAGGATGGTGCAGGGATGTTTGTGATCAACAACATCCATTTTTCAATGGAAGCTTGTGCTGCAGGCCTTTTTCGCCTGACACACAAGCTTCCATTGACAAATGGAGGTTTGCGATCGCCCTATGGCCTATGGGCGATCGCATCGATTCACAGTAGACTAGTGCGGTCGCCGTGACTGCAGCGCCGTCCTAAGGTACGGGCCGTTCCAGAACCGCAATGGCGTCCGCCCGACATCATTGTAATTATTATAATAAGGCCCTTAGTGATTAGTGCATTGGCCCGTCAAAGGGGTTGACTTGAAACTGGGAGATTGTGAATGTAATTTGAGAAGAAGCAAACATCATGATTTGTTGCAATTTATTATTAGTAATTCCAAAATGCAGTTTACAAAATTTGGAATAGGAGTGGACTAGGTAGGTAGGTTTTGGAGATTTTGAATAGGATAGGATGGTCCGCGATATACTACTACTAGTTGATCTGATTTAGAAAAGTTCAATGTTATTGCGATTGCCTGTCAAAATATATTTTGGGGAGATATTTATTACCACTAATTTTTTTTGTCTTTATGTTTTACATCAGCATCCAGGGGCAAGAAGAGGCCTGAGGCGGGTGAGGGTCCGGGAGCTGGAGCTGGAGGTGCATCCCAGAGTGCCTCGGCCAATGGCTCTGCTGGCCCCAGTAAGTCCTCCTGGTGTTAACATTAATATATTTATTCCCCTAATTTTTCTGCTCCTTTTTGAATAATGTGACATCTACCCGTTTATATATTATTTTTCCAAATCCTCTTCGATGTATCCATTTCTAAATTCTTGTTATCCCTGCATTATCCTATTTACTTATTTTCTATATTTCAAGTTTCTCTACTTTGCGTCAAACTGTCTCTAGTTACTAGTCTGTCGGTAGCTTCCTTTCTTCTGCTTTTTCAGTCAGCTTTCCCTCTACCCTTTTGTGGACTACCTAGTGGTGGTACTTTAAGACTCAGAGAAACCATTGATCACATAGTACTACTACTGCTACTCCTCTGCCGTGCAGATTGCATGCCCATTGCCCAAGTAAGGTATTCAACACATGTAATAGATGAGAATACTTAATCACTAATACAAGAGAGTGGCAATGGTCACGTTGGATACCCCAAAGTTGTGTCTTCTTATTAGCTAGGACTAGTATTATTTGCAGCAGTTGGTGAACTGATAACTGTGCACCATGTCTGGGAGGAAGTACGAGGAGGACAGCCCCATTGCATTTGCCAACCAAGGCCATTGCTATTTTTTTCTCAAAACATCAGATTCATCAATCAATAGCTCTAGCCACTCCTTAACAGCTTGTCTCTTGTCTTGACTTCAGGCTTTTTTAATACTTTCCAAATACAAAATGCCCATCCTGATATTTTTTTATAGAAGATACTGTTTGTAATGTATCCAAATTGTAGTGAATGATGTGTGTGGTGTTTTTTTATTTTGCTATAAAACAATTAATAGGGGGAAGTGTATCTGGCATCTAAGAAATGTGTAATCTTTTTTTTCTAGCCGCACCGACCACCAGTGCCGGGGCCAGCACAGACGGCGCCAGCTAGTCTGCAGATGCGGCAGCAGAAGGGATGAGCCAGCGGCAGTGGCGGGCAGTGGTAAGTCATATTGCTTGCTTATTATTGACAATTAATTATAATTATAAGCTCACTGTAAAGCTGCAGTCTTGTTGACTTGCGAACAACAGGTGAACACAGCAGGAGTTGAAGTGAGCTGAGTAAATAATGGCCGCTCCTATCTTCAACTCAGCAGAAAACGTTTCATTAACAAGACCTTGAACTATGGGTTGTTGGAAAAGGGAAGGATGGAATGGAAAAGGTTGGCTGAAATGTATTATATATGACTGAAAGCGAAGGATGCGTGGGTGAAAGCGCCAGATGCATAAATAGCACTATAGGTGGCTGATAGCTAGGATGCATGGGTGGGTGAAGGATGGATGAAAGGTTGGTATACGGGTAGGACCGAAGCTTGCCTGGGTGGGTGAGAGTGTATGTGTGAAATTATGCCTATCTGGGTGGGTGAGTAAAGTCCTGTGGTGGTTTCCTTTGATTGAAATAAACTTAAGGACACATGGGTGGGTAAATGTCAAATGTATGTTGCTGAAAGGTTTGTACTTGAGATCATGAGACTAAAGTGAGACAGAGAGCCATGTTTGGAACTTTGGATGGATGACTATATGGATGGATGGGTAGTTTCAATGGTGAAGAGTGGATTGAGAGAATGTAAAAAAACTTAAATGGTGGTGAGTATCAAAGCCAAGGGTGAAGAATAAAAAATAAAATACTCGAAGAACAATGCAATGATGAATGTAAAAATCCCTGGGAGGGAGAATAAGGAACGGCGTGCACCCGAACGGAGGACTTTCCGGCCCGGGATCTCTTTACTGTTTTATCATGGACTCGTGATTACAAGATATCTTCTTAGTAACTTTGGATTCACCCAGTGAGTCTCTTACATGAGGCTTGAGCTTTTGACTTGTTGCATGTTTGGAGATATCTGAATTAATTGGATTAATTGGTACTTCAATATTTTCCTGGAGGGCTCCCAAGCAGGGGCCATAAGGTGATTGTTACCATTGGACTATTTAAATTTAGTTATTACACAATACCGCTAACCTGAAGGATTGAAAACGGGTTTTATTTGTGCTTACAGGCTACCAGTGTACAAGGTGTTACGGGTGGTTTGTTGACCGACTGGATTGTGGATTTGAACGCGTTACAGAATCAGCCCTGAAGAAGTCATTGTGTGCAAAATACACACAACGAAACACGTGTTGGCTGTAGATTGCTCTATCGTACATCAACATCTGTGGAAGCTGTATACTGAATACACATGTACTGTTGAACATCGGACGCTGAGTACCCGTATAAAAAGTGGAACGAAAGTACAATAAGAGACTTTATTACTGTTGGACTATTCATTTACAATTCTGAGTGCTCAGGGAGGAACTATATTGTCATTGTACCCCCTTCTTTGGAGGGATTATTTGTGGTTGAATTGGCAGCCGACCTCTCTTCCCTTGGAGCACCGACACACAGTTTTTCTCATCATTGCACTTGCCCTTTATGATTGTTGAGCGCCCAGTTATCCAGTATTTTGCCTGGTTGCCAATTTGTTTTGTTTTTACTCTGTAGTGGTGTTCGTCTCACCTTTACTTCCCTGGAATGTTTTTTTCAAGATTTTCTTTATTCAAATGGTTGAGGAGGTGGCATTTCAGACTCCTGCCTGGACTCACAGTAGTTTTCAAGTGCAACATTATGTATCTTTCCTACCCACCCATCATTAATCACCTCCCTCCATACCCATGGCATAATTTTCTATGTGTTTTGCTAAGAGCATTGTTTACAATTTGACTTTTTTCTTTCTTGATATGTAGCTACTTCTGTTGCTCCACCGACCAGGCAGGAGATTGCAGCCCGGACCCGGCGGCAGAAAATGGAGGCCATCAGGGCCGAGTACCAGCTGCTGGTGGCAAAGGAGAATGAGGCAGAAGCTGCTGCAGATGCCCCGGGCCCCAGCCAGGCCCCAACAACCACCCCACCACCACACCGTTGCCGCGGTCCAAAGGGTGCCCACAGACACCGCCACCATTCCACCAGCACTGCTGCACTTCCTTATTTCTGCCATCATGAGTGCCGCATCATGCGAAGGCTGGCGGATATTGAAGCCAGGCAGGCACCTCCAGAAGCTCCTAATCTGCTGTTAGTGCTCTCTTCAGCCCCTTTTTCAATCTGTTTTTGGGTTGGTGGGTGGATGGGAGTTGGGGGATTGTTGGGTTTTTCTTTATTTATGGACATTTCTTGGACACTACTTGGACATTGGTTAGGGTTAGGGAGAGGGGTGGGGCAGTTGTGGGTTTGGTATTTTGTTCAGGGATTAATAAACTTTTCATACTTTTACGATTATGAATGATTTTAAAAAAATGTGTTGGGGTTATTGATTATTTGTTTCACTTCTCAGTGCTGCCTTTGCTGCAGCCAGTTTTAAAAGTCTGCTGATAGTGTAAATAAAATAGTGATGCGGTACCCTCCCTTGTCCTACTACTCTCTCCTCCTAGTCTCTGCAGTCTACTCTGCTACTACTATATAATATTATTAACCCCTAATGATTCAGAGGGGGTGGGGGTGAATAACCATTGTATAGAATGATTGCCGTTCAACAATGATCAACCAACCACAGTTCACTTCTCTTACCTGATTAGATGAAGCGAGGGCTCCATGGTTTCCCAAGGTGCCATCATGGTGGTGGTAGTAGTAGCACCATGCATTGCTAGCGTTTCTTTTGATATTGAAGGCAAACTCATCAGAACTGAATCGAGGTTCCACTCGCTTCGAGGTGAACTAGAACTGTAGGATAAGGACTCGGAGAGTGGGGACTATTCACCGAAAGGGAAGTTAACAAACTGAAATTTAAATAACTAGGTTAATGCCGTTATTATTATATGCAAGCTTGATGACAGTCACCAGAGACTAGACTACTAGAACAGACTCAGTCTCAGACAGAAGAAGAGAGTATGATTAGCAATGAAAAATTTAATTAATCAGAACAATGTTGAGCTACTACGAACTGTCCGAAGTGGACAAGCTTAACCGGCTTAGACGCAAATTAATACAGTGGCTGAATCATGATGCTGGCAATGAGATGTTCCTCTGAAAAATGAAAAAAATATATATTACACTGAGCTGGCTGGGGTGAATATTGTATAATATATTCTACTAGTGTGTGCTATATGAGCTTAGTTAAGAATATGATCCTCCTCACCCTGCACTGAGTTGTTGTGTTGCTTTCCCCACATCCGCCACACCAAGTGTGTGATCAATTAATGGTGCACAAATTGTTAAGTCACACCTCAATAAATCACACAGCCTGGGGGAAGAGGGTTAGGGGTTTGATGAATGGTTGGGAAGGGGTATTGAGAGAAAGGTTTGACAAAGACAAACACTACACATGGACAACACTCATCTTGGCAGCCGACCATCATAAATCTGTTATGGGAGGAAAAGGAAATGCATGCATGATGATGAGTGGTACTAGACAAGTACAGGGAAGTATATTATTTATGCAATTGTCTGTCTGCCCCCAGAGAGACCCAAGTTACATACATTATATTTATGTTCTGTTGTACCGGGCTTAGAAAGATAGCAAATACAATTAAATGATCTGTAGGATTGAAAAGCAAACATAAACACAACACACTCAGTTGTAATGATTGAAGAGAAAAAAAAAAGATGCTGTATAAATTGGGAGTTGCATCTCCGCATTCCTATTGGACTGTCTGCCTGTAAATCTTGGGTGCCTGGCGGATGCTGTTTGGTATGGTAAGTGCGAGTTGTTTTTCCAGTATGGAGCAGAGTAAAGGGCCTGTAGATGGAAAAACAAAAAGGATATTTAAAAATCAAGGAGAAAACAAAAAGTTAAACTGCATAAGGAGGAGTGCAACAAGAGGACTTTCAGAGGCAGCATGGCTAAATCAGACTCTGCTTACGGCAGTTACCTCCAACAACAGGCCACCCCACCCAAACTCCACTTAGCTTCGGATTTGAGCCAGATAGCACTGAGCATAAACACATAGTATACACACAGCAACATAGCATTTTCCGAATTAATTAAAAATCAATGCACCGCTGTCAGTCACACCACACGACAGCCCACCACCACTACACAGACATGTAGGTCTGGTCTCTGTTGTTGTTTACCTTTAGGTCACTTCAAAGTCATCATCAATCATCCAAATTGGTTGGTTTCAGTGAATGTGAAAAAATCCATCTTCCTCTGGTGGCACGCCCCGAGTTATCCCATCAATCATTTCTGATCTTCCTGACCTGACTCTGACTGCGAGTATGGTGGTCATGGTGTCCAACTCCGAGTCCGTACCAACAGTGTCCGACTTCCGAGTGAGTCCTCCAGACTCGTCCACTCCCGACTCAAAATGCAATGGATCGGCCTGTAGTAGTACAATTTTGTTATTGAACAACAAGAAGGGAAAGATTGACTTGTGTCACTTTGTAGAATAGACATTCACAACAAACAACAATCACTCATCGTGCAATGCATGCCATCATTTACCTGTTCTTCTGGGGCAGTATCTCTAGGTTAGGAAAGAATAGATAGATAGTCAGGGCCCAGGGTTGGAGGCAGGCACACATTTGTTTGAATTCTCTATCCAATGTCTGGCTTGAGAGAAATGGCTTTTGGGCGAGTCAGGAGTGGACTTTACTTCTTCATTGACTGCACACAGGTGCAACTCTGATCCGGCAATAAAAAGAGTAAGATGGTGGGGATGGATTTGTGAACCAGAAAGACAGTCACAGTCACACACACAAATAAATAATAAAGTAAATAATGTTCCTTAGCTATATCTTTTTTTTTTTTTTTTGGGGCGTCAAAGAAAGAAAGTAACTGGAAATTGAAAGAGCCTAGTTGTCAGGGAAGTAGAGTTCATCCTCAAATTCTAGTGGTTCGCCCAGAGTAGGTCACCTAACACACTACTTCCATGACCTGAGTCACCGTCATTATCTTCCTGCTGTGCTACTTCAGGTATGGTGTAATCCGGTGGTGTAAAGTGCTGATTCATTTTGATAATGGCTAACCTCTCCACATTTTGGGGCAAGAGACTGATCTTCTCACTGTCAGAACGGCACCAGCAGCACTGAAAACACGCTCAGAAGAGACACTTGCGACGGGGCAAGCCAGATAGCTTATCGCCAGCCTGCTGAGCACTGGCCATTGGCGTCTTTTCCCATACCAATACAGCAATGAGTTTTGATTAAAGTAGACCTCTGTTGGCTCATCCAGATAGGCCTGGACCATCCGCTTAATGCTCAGGGGTGCTCCGCCTCTTTTGCCTTTGCCTCAGCACTGGACTTAAGTCCTTGCTGTAGAAACCATTCCTGTGCCGATTTTAGGGCTGATGCTCCTGTTGTTGTGTTGATGATGTTCTTGGTGTTGTTGGTGGTTTTGGCTGCTGTGAGCCAATCGCACTGCCCTTAGGCTCTGAAGTTGAACTTGAAGCCGGCTGCACTGCAGTACTTGTGCCCTGGAGAAGCGGGCCTGTAATTTCTGCCCGTTCTTTTTCTAGATGACTGGCTTCCACAGTTATCCAAGTTTTGTAGTTGGCAACATCCCCGTCTGAAAAAGGAATGAAAGTGTGCAGTAATGGTTTGTACCGTGGAGCCAGAATTGTGGCACAAATGTAATGGTTGGATGACACAATGCCTCTTTGCACCCTTGTATTTTCAGATAAGCGAAGGGCTTAAGCTCTCCACCAACTCATATGCTTCTTTTTTTCCTCCACACCTGCGTACATTGCAGACACCCTCTTCAGCTGTTACTGTAGCATGTGCAACAATGGGATAGCTTGGCCCTTAGTACAGTCCTCCTTGCTGACTTCACGTGTAAAGACCTCGAAAGGAAGTAGCATCTCTGTCAGGCATTTAACTAGGCCCCATTGGTCCATCTCAATGATCATGCCTTTCACAGTAGCATCCCCTCTTTGCATGACATATTCATTGATTGGTCTGTACTGCTCAAACAGACGTTCAAGCATGTAATAAGTTGAGTTCCAACGTGTTGGCACCTCCAGGATGAGTGCTTTAACTGGCATTCTATTATCACGTTGAATGATCCTCAGCTGCTTCCGGGCTTCAAAAGAATGTCTGAAATGTGTGCAGATTCTTCTGCAGGTGGTCAGTAAGTTGCTGACTCGGTCTTCTTTTTTCAGAAAATCTTGAACAATGATGTTAATGCTGTGCACCAAACACAGGACCCTGAAATAGCCACTATAGGCCATGGCCTTAACTAAATAACTACCATTGTCCTTGGCAACAAAACCAATGTTAAGCCCTCTTGGTCGCAGCCATTCAAAGACCTTGCTGTCAAAGTCTTCCAAAATGTTTGCAGCAGTATGAGATTTCTCCATGGCGAACATGGCTACAGTTGCATGTTTCCGAGCAGCATTAAAAATCTCAGCAGTGTCAACAACACCGGCTGCAGATATCTTTTCTCTAACCCCCACAAAAGAGATCCAGTGTGCAGTGATGCACATGTAATCAGTGGCTTGGCAACTGGTCCACATGTCTGTTGTCAGGTGGATAGTGTGAACAGCACTCTGCTGCAAAGCTTGTCCAAGCAATTCCAGCACGTCGTGATGTAGTGCTGGAACAGCAACTCTGGCGAAATAGGACCGGCTGGGAACCTTCCATTTCGGGCAGATGGCTGCCACAAATTCAAGAAAACCCACCCCTTCCACAAAAGAAAAAGGGAGGAGGTCCAGCGCTAACATTTTAGCCAGCTTCGCGTTGTACAAACGTGCCGTTGGGTGGTTGCGTTCGTACTGCCCCTCCGACCTAAACATGCTGAGAATGGTAGCCTGGATTTTTTTCTTTTCTGGTGCCACTGATGCAGGTGACTTCTTGACGCCAGATGTTAGGCTCAATGCACATTTTTTTGTTGCGGTACTCTCTTGCCTTGGACCCCTTGGTGTCTCAGCCTGACTCTTGTGCCATTGCGATGCTACTGGCCGGAACCACTGCACTGCTGGGGACAGGGCTGCTTTGTGTACCAGAGAAAATGTCTCCCTCTTGTTCACCTTCCACCGTGATCGGATCTTCTTCTTCATCCCCTCCACCAACAACACGTGCAGTTTTTTGGCCGCTAAGGTGCGCCTCCCACTGGATCAAGTGGTGTTTTCTCAGATGGGTTGTTTGGCCTCCGGTACCATAGTTTGTACCAAGCTTACCCCGACTAACACCTTGTCCACAAATGGAGCATATAGCAATGTTCACCTCCTTCTTGCTAACCGAAAAAAAGTCCCAAACTGGGGAGGTCAATTTTCTGGCGCTGCTGGTGCCACTTGCAATGTCAGATGAACTGGTAGGTGGGCGTGATGTTTGACTCTCTGCAGTACCTACTTCTACTGAGGTGGTTGTGGTGGATGTAGGTCGCTGCCGGGCTGAAATATGGAAGCTGGAGGTGGTGCTGGTGTTATCATCTGTGCCGGTGGTATCCCTGCCACATCCCTCATAGCAATTTGGGATGGTGTAATATCGGTCTTCACTGGGGCGGGACTAATGTCCATGATGACTGGCTTGTCATCATCCTCCTCTTCTACATCTACCTCCATAACTCAAAGGCTTTCTGGAACCTTCCTTTTCCCTACCCTTGTTTCGTGGCGTGTCTCACTCTCAGACTGAGGTGGGTTCCAAGTGGCGTCTAGATCATCAGAAGGGGGGCTTGCAGAAGAAGTTGATGGACTAACCCTCCTTTTCCTTGCTGGGGATGTGGAAGACAATGGATCTTCTGAAAAAGTGGCTTGCTCTTCTTCTTCCTCTGCAGGAAGCTCGATCTCCTGAACTACCCCTACTTCGGGAGGAACAACTACTATTGGGGGCGGTGGTTGCGGCTGTTGTTGCCCACTTATCTGAGTTTCCTGCATTGATTTGGTACTATTTTGCGATAAGTCAATTTCAACATCACTGCTCGTCGGAGTTGGACTCGTGATTAGACTGGCTGCCTCTGCGACAGACATGGGCTTGGGCCTAGGTTGGTGGGGTGGGTCCACTGATGCGGGGGTGCTGCTCCCAGCTTGCTCCCCAGACGCCGCTGCTGCAGGCGCCATTTTGGGTTTCCCAAAAAAGGTCTTGGGCGACATACCGGTCTTGGTAAGTGGCAGTGCCTTCTTCTCACTGGCAACTTTCTTGGTACTGGACCTGGTACCTTTCTTTGGGGCATCTTTAAGATGTCAGCAACACGCAGTGGCACAAGTTGAAGAGATGTCTGTGGTCACACGTCACGTGACGTCATGCGCAGCAAGACTTCTGTCTGACAGTACAGTGGGTGATGTTGTCCCCTCCTCTTTTGTGCACCTAAAAGCAAAGAAGCAAGAAGAAAATCAGTGAAACGTGGCATTCATTGTTGTGGTTCAATTACTACTTGTACAAACAAACAAATATAATATATAACTTAGTGTGTGGTCACACTTGTTAGTGTTATTAATATTATTAAATGTATTACCTCAGTTATTAAAAAAGCATAACAATACAGTGTAGCCATTTGTGAGACTTTACCAACAAGGGCTTTCATGGTGTACTGTACACTCAGGAAGGATAGGAAAGAAGAACAACAAAAATACAAATGTAACGGAACCGGTTTGGCATTGTGTATCACCATGGTATGCAGCATTCAGGGAGGTGCAGCTGACAATGGATGGAAGCAACAAGCCAAGAGGAACAAAGGAAAGACATGCAGGCCTATGGCAAAAGCACACTAACTACCACCACAAAATGCCCACCAGCCACATGGTCACTCACAACAAGCAGGAGGCCTGGAAAACAATGAACTCAAGCTGGCCTATATTATGGACACAGACTTTACAAAATGGCTCCTGGCCACACGGGGAGGCTCAGCCAAGGCAAATGCTGCTGGCCCACTATTACAAACACACTCACACACTGGCCAGACAAAGGATGCATGCTAAACAACACAGCTTTAATGCACCAATGCCAAAACGAAAATCCACAGGGCTAAAAAAGGTTTGCAAGTTACACAACAACCACACACATCCAACAAAGGCATTTATTTAGCACACATGAAAAAAAGTGAAATACCAAAAAACAAAACATTTTACAATTCAATCCAATGCCATCCATGCCCTAAAAGATGTTTAAATTCAATAGACACCACAGAAACAGTTGTTTCATGCACCCATGAGTAGCTCTGGGCCTACTGGCTGAAAGGCCTATTGGCAGACTACTGGGCTAGTGAATTAAATAAATATTGCAAATTGATTTCAGAAGTTGGAGAAAATGTAGTGAACTGTGCAACATGTTTCCTTTATAAAAGAAGAAAGATTACTTACAAAGAAACAACTAGGCCCCTACTTAAACTACAGGCTACCCACCACAACACATTTTTAAAAAACGATGAAAAGTACAAACAAATATAGGTGCAATGCCCCAATCAAAGAAACAACACCAATTTTCCAACTTACTTGTGAAATCTCAAATTCAAAAGTCCTCAAATCCAATGATATATGATGCAGCAGCCACAAAGAGTGATCCTTCCAGCTCCAAATCCAAATGAAAAGTGAACAGGAGATGGACAAAGCACTGGGAGGAGCCTGCAGGACAGAAACAGGAAGTTGGAGACTCTGGGGCACTTCCTTCCTCTTAAAAAAAAAAGTGAAAAAAGAAAAAGGACTCCTTGCACAAAAAGTACAGCCAAATGTCAATCTGAGGAGTTTTTGTAATCCAAATTGTCATTTTGAGAAGGTTTTGATGCTGCTCGGGAGAGAACCTTCGCCAGATTGAAGATTCTGCGTGTACGGGATCGCGTTCTTCACAAAACTTCCGCTGGAAGTCCAATGGCGCGCCTGAATGACGTGTTCGCGATAGCACACTCTCGCGGGACCGTGCGGCAGGCTACCAAATCTCGTGGTGTTCGCGAACGGATGGGAAATCTCGTTGGCGATTGCAGGCACCCGGTAAGTCGTTCCCGTGAAAACGCATTTTGGACGCGCAAACACGAAAAAACTCTGCTCCGTTGCGGAGTGCGGAGTATTCCGGCAACTTAACGTCCTATGCGGAATGCGAAGTTGCCAAAAATCAGCAAACTCTGCGAGCGGAGTTTTACGCCCCGGGTTACTTCATATACGCTGACATGAAATTGGTGTCTCTGTCAGACACCACCTCTATGGGGAACCCTACCTGGGGCAAAATACCCATCAGGGCCCTGGCCCCTGCAGGTGCAGTCACTAACCTCAGAGTGATGGCCTATTACTACCTAGTGTCATGATCTACCAAAAACAGGATGAACCTGTTGCTTAAGTCAGTGTTCAGGTCTAAGGGTCAAACAATGTTGATGCCTACCCTGTCAAAGGGAATGCCATTGAGAGGCAAGGAAACCAGGAGAACCTTCAGTTTTTTTCCTGTTTTCCCGCTGGCTCAATCAATCAATCAATGGTTTGTTAAGCGCAGCTACTCACCCGGAAGGGTCTCAAGGCACTGGGGGGAGGGGGAGGCACACAGCTCCTAGGCGCTCATGGAGGATCGTCTGAGGCCAAGTGGGTCAGAGGTCTTCCCTGGCCTTTCAGGGTAAGTGTGGTGCCGGATGCTCATGGTGATTCGTCGAAGAGCCAGGTCTTGAGGTCCTTCAGGAACTTGGGGAGAGTTGGTGTCTGGCGGAGGCAGAGAGCGAGGGTGTTCCAGGCCTTTGCCACAAGGAAGGAGAAGGAACGACCTCCTGTTCTGGTCTTCTTGATGCGTGGTACCGTGGCGAGGGAAAGCTGGGCTGAGCGGAGGGATCTTTGGGGTGCGTGGAACGAGAGGCGGTGGTTCATGTAGGCAGGGCTGGTGTTGTGGAGGGCTTTGTGGGCGTGGGTGAGAAGCTTGAAGGTGATTCTCTTCTCGACGGGGAGCCAGTGTAGTGCCCGCAGGTGTTGGGTGATGTGGCAATGGCGCGGTAGGTTAAGGACTAGTCTGGCGGCGGCATTCTGGATGTTCTGGAGTTTGCGGGTGAGGTTCTTGTTGATTTCAGCATAGTTGCCGTAGTCCAGTCTGCTGCTGATGAGGGCTGGTATGACAAGACCTACAGAATGTATCCGAGGCTGTCTTCATCTCAGGCCAATAAAAGTGGGGGACGAGCCTGGCAAACGTCATGTCCTGTCCCAGATGTCATGCCAGTGGTATGTCATGAGCCACAGTAGGAAGGCCCAGTAACACTGTGGGACCACCAACACATGGGTTGTCCCAGGTCCCGCAACCTTAGCATCACTATATACAAGGTCGTTCTCCCAATAGATAAGATGATTTCCAGAGGTATCACCTGATGTCTGGGCCTCAGCTTGCTTCCAAAAGCCCTCTAGTTTGGGACGTAGAAGCTGAAATGAAGAGGCCTTCAAATAATGGAGGAACCAGTCATGGTAAATCTTCAGCATCATTGTTTTCTGCTACACTGTAGCAGAGAGTCTCTGAACATTTGTCAGAGAGTCTGCTTCAGCTTACAAACTACTCAGCTTATATACATTTGTAATCACATAAGAAATAGTGAAAAACAACAATCTCAACAAACAAATTATCAATACAAAGGTCTTTGAGAAATGCAGCTGTAGTAGGAAGATTTCACACAGCTTGCCATTTATTATTAACAATAGTTGATTCATTTCATTCTTTTCTCATATCGTCTGGTTATACTTTAAACACATCATTATTCACTAAACTTGACAATAAGATGGTGAGTTTGTAATATTTATAGCTAATCTTATGAGAATATCTGTGCAGCGTCAGCTTCCTTATTGGCTCTTAGGCCCTTGTGACAGTTTACAAGACGAAGGGCTGGATGTACGAATGATTCGCGCCTCGCAAATTGCTCGCAAATAGGTTTGCAACCGAAAAATTGTGTTTTATCATGTACGAACGCTATTCGCTAACCAAAAATAGCGATGGGACCGATTTGTGAATCGCTATTATTTGTGACCAATATTTGTGAGTCGCAGATACTGAATTGGTATTGTGACAGGCAAACCTTATGTTCGAGGCCGTTGCAATTAGCGACTAGTTGCAAAAACATCTGTTTGCACATACAATTTTGCATAAACTCGTTTCAGGTGGTAAATGTGTGCAAACTATAAAAGCTGGACCAGAATGCATCAGGAGTTTCCACAATGGCTGCATTGTATGTGATTGCGCGGAGGATGCGACTACTGGATGCTCAGCAGAGGAGGAGGTGGTGGAGGTAGGAGAGGATCTTTAGAACCAGACTTACAATTTTCCAACAGACAGAGGAGGAAATCTTTGAAAAATACAGATTAAGTAGTGCAGTGATATTAGATTTGATTGAATTTCTGAAACCACATTTGAGAGCAGTATGCTGCCCAGGAGTTCCATCACCACTATGTGCAGGTGTTGTGCTCACTGCACCTTTTGGCCTCAGGCATGATTGCTGTTGCTGGTGGGGTGTCACAAAGTGAGCGGTCATGTTTTTTGCGGACGTTCCTAGATGCCATGCTCCTAAACATCAACAGATACATATACCTACCCAGGAATGCAGAGGAAATCCAAAGCACAAAATTAAACTTTTAAAGGGTGGCCAAATGTTTCCATGTCTTAGGGTGTGTAGAGGATACACATGTTCCTATTTGACCTCCAGCCCATATGGAATACCTGTTTTGGAATAGGAAAAAATACTAATTCCCTCAATATCCAAGTTGTATATGATGCGCATAATATAATTACAAATATAGTGCCAAAATACCCAGGGACTACCCATGACTCATACATTTTCCACGAACACCTGGAAAGAGGGGATTTTGAGGATGGCTATTTATTAGGTAATGTGATGCTGCATAATAACCAATGTGAATGTGACCGTCAAATCTCAGGATTTGCCATGCTCACACTTATGTTTTTTGTTCCAGGTAACAGTGCGTATGCTTTAAGGCCTTGGGTACTGACCCCATATCTAGCCCCAACAAACCAAAACGAAAGGTGTTACAACATTGCTCATCAATGCACCAGAACGATGATTGAACGAACATTTGACATGCTGAAATCAAGATTTTGGTGCCTTCACAAGAGTGGAGGTGCACAACAGTACGCTCCTCAGACAGCCTGCAAAATTGTGGCAACGTGCCATGTTGCACAACAGAGTAACCAGGTGCGGACTCTCCATCACTTTGAAGGAAACTGTTTGTGACAATGAGGATCCTGAACCAGCTCTTCAGCAGCTTCGAGACCAGAGTACAGCAGTGGAGGGAACATGCCGACGGGATAACATTGCAACAAATTACTTCTCAAAGTAAGTGTCAGAAAGCCTTTTGGCCCGCTTGCAAGGGAGTAGAGTGATGTCAGGTCCCAGTGCCCCTCCAAGACTTCCCCGCCGCCAAGATTTATACTTGCACGACAAGAAACCCTCAGGGGGGAAAGGGGTTTGGGACAGAGAAGAGACTGCCAAGTCTTCACCAGGTTTTCTCCTTCTTCGGACTCTCGTTTTGCTCTCTCAGTCTTCTTTTTGACTCATTTGGTGGAACTGTAACACATGTGTTAGATATACATTACTCTTACTATTTCTGTTCTATAATCCCTTGCTTCTCTATATTATTTACTACCTACTTAGCTGTCACTAGGCCTCAGCTTCTCTTCTTAAGGAGTTTGCATATTTTCAACTTAAAACTTCTATGTGTTTTATTTTTCTCTGCAAATAGAAAAGGTCCAGTAATTATATCTCTGTTAATTTCGTTGTGTTTGATTCTATTTTACTTCCAGGCTTCTATTCTTACCTCTGGTTTCACCTTCTAGTAACTTTCGTAATACCATGTATAAAATAATCTTTTTATTTGGGAAATTCTTTACTTCAAATATTTTGGTATGTTTTTTCTTTCAAGACTACTGACACTCGTGCTGCTATTCAACTTCAGGATACAACTAAGCTGCTGGTAAGTATTCTTGAAATAACTATAACCTGTAACTAATAAATTCTGTCAGTTAACCTTTACCTCTTTGTCTGTTATTCTCGCTAATAACTGCAATGTGTATCTACACTACTTTTACAAACATGTTCTGTCAAGGAAGATCAAAATTATAACCACTGGTAACTCGGTACTAACTCTCTAGTGAATTCACTGTTTCGTCACAATGTATCACTTGTAAGTATTCCTGTTCAAATTAACTTCACACGCAAGCTCGGTAAAAACCAAGCGCATCAAAACAAGACGTGCTAATTCACCCGCACATGCGATACAATGTATCCTCACACGTTTCCCTTGTGCGTAATCCTTTTTCTCCCTCATGCGCTCTCTCAAAACTCGCAAGCGCAACTCCGTAAAAACAAAAGGGAACAGTCTTACATTTGTCAGAAGACCTCTCAAGAACACGAAGTACAGGAATTTCACTCGACGCAACAATTCTGAAACGACGAAGCTGCGACGCCTCTACCCTAACTGACTTTCGCGCCGCTTCAAGAAATGCTGCCTAATCCTCTGGAATCTCAGGTGAAGTGCGAGATTCCAGAGGCAACGTTCTGGGACATTCCGATGGGTGCACCTGGGGACAGGGAGATACACTAGACCGCTGACCTTTCCTGAATGCAGCCATCTTGGAATTTCTCTTAGCACTACCTCGCCCCATTCATCTTACATTGTGAGGGTTTTTTTTGATAAAAACATTCATTGACTTCTTATTCAAAACTGAGTCACAGCAGGTTCTGACAGTACCCCCCTCACCAAGCAGATTCCTCAGGCCGGGGTTTGCAAGGATACTTTTTATGGAATGCTCTGACCAACCGAGGAGCATGCACTTCAGAAGACAATTCCCAGGACCTTTCTTCAGGACCAAAACCCAACCAATCTATTAAGTAGTAGACCTGCCCTTTCTTTTCTTTGGAGTCTAAGATCTGTTTTACTTCAAACTCTGTTCCCTGTTCAGTTTGCAGGGGCGGTGCGTCCCCCGGCCCGCGCCCGCAGCTCCCTCGGCGTCTCTGAACTTAAGTAAACTCAGTTTACTTAAGTTCAGAGACGCCGAGGGAGAACTGACAATGCCTGTCAGTCAGCATGACGTCGGATTACCCACCCCCTTCAGAGTCTGAAGGGGGTGGGCGGTCGGGCGTCATGTTGACTGACAGGCATTGTCAGACCAGGGGCAGGCAGCAGCACAAGTGCGCATGACTTGTGAAGGTCGGCGAATTTTTCCGCCGTGCCCAGTCATGCGCACTATGTCTGCTCAGGCTGGCGCATGCCCATTAGGAGAGCGAGGGTTGAGCAAAGGCTCAAACCTCGGTCTCCTAATGGGCAGGCGGGCGGCGAGTAACCCTGCTCTCAGCTAATCCTGGCGCTCCAGCAGTGCCAGGATTGGCTGAGAGGGGTTGCCACTTGCCAGCAGTGATGCGGCTCTTCGCCAACGGACCCGAGGTGGCGCGGACCTGGTCAGGTAAGTTTTTATTTTATTTTGAAACTCCCCCCCCCGTCTGACCCCCCCCGCGAGCCGCGACTGGGCACATGCAATCAGTATGAGGAGAACCTGGGCCATGCGTCTGGGCATGAGTGGTACATGTGGCAGTGGGGAGTGGGCAATGGGAAGATGGAGACGAGTGGAACAGCAATGTTGTAGCACATATGGCCGATGATAGGGCATAGGGGTGTCTTCGTGGGAAGGGTGCACCGTGGCTCTCGGGGGTGTACATACTGACACTTGGGGTATGCGACTGGGGTGCTAGCCTACCCTCTGACACGGAGCCTATCCAGTCGCGTGTCAAACTTTCCAAAAGGCGCTCACACTCCACACCCAGCGCCAAAACACTGCCCAACAGGAGACAGCGCTATAAAAGTGCGGCTAATCCCTTAATGGTTAACATTATGGGACACTCCAAGAGTCCACCCAACCCCATCATGGTGAACTACTGGGGGAGCCAGCTGTGAAATGTGTGGGTGGGCCGCTGACAGCATGGGGGAGTGAATAAGGTCAGCTCCCTTCATTGCACAGTTGGTGCTACCAATACAACATAAGGCATGCAGGAGGTTCATTACACGCGAGTTGAGCACCGGGATGCTAACTTTCGGGGCAAGGGAGCCAACACCACGCCCCTTCTCCAGGCCATGTGGCCCGACCTGCCCTCCCCTCTCCCCGCCGCCACAGCTTCCCAAAGTTGCCCAAATAGCCCCAAAGTGCCCCTTACCGTCCGCACTGTTTTCATCAAACATCGCTCTATTATCGGAGTCTTCCCACCACAAGTAGGTAGGTGTTTCTTTGTTACCTTCTTCCAATAGCCCAGTCCCCCCAATCCTCTACCCAGAGAGCGCATAAAGAAGCAGCTCGCACCTGCGTGGAGGGTCACCAGCATCAGCAGGCAGGGCCCAAGCAGCGCATCCATGGCCAGAATACAACTCTTGGAGGGGTTATCCTATCTGCTAGGGGGGCTATGAGCAATGAAGAGAGTTGTGCAGGTTTAACTGCTGTACATTGTATATGTTGCTATGTGTTTGCGAATGTGGCTTCAGGTACTCTAATATCAGACAGGACAACGTCTCGACAATAGGTGAATAGTCGGAACTGGTGCTATAAAGGAAATGTGCAAATAATTATTTAAAGCCTGTGTTAGGAGGGTTTTATGGCCACTGGGTCCCTATGGGGATGCTTCTGTGTGTTTTGGGATATCACGCCATAGTCATTGTCATTGCTTTTCTGGACTGGTCGCCCTTGTGCCTGGCTCCCAGTAGTGTTAAAATGGGCGTCTGGTATCTAGCCTCGACCCCTGGCGTGTATAGTAGCTTTTGGGAATGAGACCCTTCGAAGGCTCAAATGTGCGAATCATTTTTTCAAATGGTGTAAGTGGCCTTGTGCTGCCAGTGTGTTGGACAGGTGTAGTGCCTAGTGATGGAGCTGGACGTACTGAAGGCGCTTGTTCTCAGATACATGAAATTCTTTTCGCATTGTATGAACGATTTGATATTATTGCCCTGCAAAAGGTAGCTCAGTGTTCAGCATTCCCCCTTTGACCATTCTGCAAATTTCATAGGCGATCAGGCAAGAACACAGCTGGAGCACCTGGCTATTGGTATGTTAGCGGAGGGCAATGTAGTGAGCCCTGTTCTTGATCCCAAGTTCTAACACAGTTTTGGTAGGCGTACCCATGTATGTGCCCTGACTAGGCCTTAAGGCATAGGCCAAGACAGGAACACTCAGGGTCACAACACGGCAGAGGGACCATGTAACCCTCACTTTACCGGATGTTCCCAAAGCGCGCGCAGGCCGTTCCATGTAATGCTTTGCACATGCAGCTGTGTCCCAGTATAACGTTGTATATTGACATGTGGTTTACGGTTTTACATGGCGTCCTATTGCAGTGGTGAACTCATAAAGCCGGTTCCTTCTGTGAAACTGATGCATGTACACAGCTGCGCTCTGTTCGTGTACTGTTGTAGGGGCGCATCTCTGTCTTGTACATTGTAGGGTTAGAGCTGCATTCTTGTGCGGTATTGGTTTAGAGTCCTTCAGGTGCACCATGTACTGATAAAGAAGTTTCCTCCTGATGTATGGCATTAAAACTGGCCCTGTGTACATGCCCCTAAGTTAACACTGATGCCAAAAACATAGATTGACTTGCAAACAATGAATGTTAAAAACGTCGAGGGAATGCATTTTAGCGATTTAGTTCCTCTCTTATTTTACATGTTTACTTAATCTTGCATTCCCCACGAGTTAGCTATTTTATAATGTTGTTGTTTATCTGTATTTTTTTCTGTGCATACTTTGAGGCTTGAGCCATGCCAGGTGTTTATGAGGGACTTTGATTGAGCATGCAGGCGTTAAGGCTAAAGCCAAACAAAGTGCCTGTCAGTGGGTTGGCCTCTCTGCAGAGCACACAGAACAATGTTTGTGTATTCCATTTGCAACTGAAATTCTGTGGAAATGTGTGTGAAGGGGGTACACTGATGGCAAAATATTTGCAAGGCAAAAGTAAGAGAAATTAAGGTGCTTATATTTGAGGGAGTGCAGTGCATGTTGGGGGGCGGTGAAGTGACAGAGATGTGAGGAAGGGCATTCGGGGAAGAGGGAAAAGAGGATGCTGAAGAGGAAAGAGAGGGGTTTGAAGATGTGCAGATGGACAAGATATGCAGAGAAAAAGAGGATACATATCTAACATAAAGCAAACATAATTGAAGGCCAAAACTCCTTCCACAGGCCCCAATGCTATTGAATTCACAGACTCACTATTTCAGAATTTAAACATTTTCAATGTTAATTATTTATAGGGAATCATTGTTGTTACTCATTTATCTTAAACAGCTAACACCCAGTGCCAATCATACTGACAGGCTTTAGGCGTATGTCAGTTGCTGTGCCATTTATCTGGATAAAATTACATCTCAGAGAGAAACCAAAATACCGGTCTGATGGCACACTATGGGAATCACAGAAATGTATTTGGCATGTTCCTTTATAGGGAGCACCCACTTTTTTCATCTCACTTAAAGACCTGTCAGCAGCTGTGGGTGCTTCCCGAAGTCTGGTTAGAGCATATTTTTCCAAAGTTAATGCTGCATGCAGTGCAAGACACTGGGCAAGCTAAGCATACATTGTAAAGGGCTAAAGTTGTCATGCAGAACAATTTACATATTACAGTAACTGTTGAACAAATTAAAGTAAGAAGATACGGGGCAGTTTTTAATGTGTTTAATATTTCAAGACTATACGTTCCCACTGCTTAATAAGCCTTGCTTTATCGCTGCATTCATTTGCTTTAAAATGCACCATTTGCCAATCTTTTTAAATTTCTTTCTCAGGAGAGGACTCTCCCTAGACCCCAGGTTTGTCCATTGAACTTCTTCACATCGCTAACTAGTGTCTTCTATTGGAAAGGGTAGAGCCAAAGCAGTCTTGCTTAGTACCCTAGCCCTCTTCAGAAGTCAGACTTGCTTGGCAACCCAGAAATTCTCTGAAATAATGTTTGAGTTTTCTTTTATGAATGCCTAGAACTACTGAATTTTTAGTCCATTTATCACAGATATAGTGCTGAAAATCGCACCAAAAAGATGCCAGTTTTTTAAAAATGTCTTCACGGGGGAGAACCCCCCCGAACCCCCCTTATTGCCGTCAGGCTCGCTCGCTGCGCTCGCATGCGTTGATTCGCTCTGGATACGCCCCACCAGTTTCAAATTCCACCAGCCGCCACTGTCAGTTTGTACCAGGGAGGGAAGTGTTAGCTTCCTGAGACCTGTGACTGCCTTTTTTAGCAAGGAGACATGGAAAACTGGATGCATCTGGAAACTATCTGGTAGCTTCAATTTGTAAGATACTGCGTTTATCTTTTTCTCTATTTCATATGGGCCTACAAATCTTGGTTGAAACTTCCTGTTTCCCTTTAGTCTCAGGTTTTTGGTACTTAACCAAACCTTGTCTCCACTACTAAATTCTAATCCCTGCCTCCTCTTTTTATCGGCATAGTACTTATAACTTTCTTTTGCCTTAGTTAAATTAGTCATTGCAGAATTATGAATTCGAGTCATGTGCTGTACTAAGTCTTTAACAGCAGGGACATCGGCTTCATGGAAACTCAATGATAGGTTGGGATGTCTACCAGTGTTCAAGAAGAAAGGAGAAAAACCTGTGGAAGTGTTCTCGGCATTATTAAATGCGAATTCTGAAGTCCATAAATGCTCTGGCCAATCTCCCTCCTGATCTAGCAAATATAGTCTGAGGTACTGTTCTAACTCTTGATTGACCCTCTCTGTTTGCCCGTCTGTCTCAGGGTGAAAACTGGTGGAGTATCTAGTTTCAATTCCCAACTTCTTGGCAAAGGCCCTCCAGAAATGAGAAAGAAATTGCGACCCACGATCAGAAATCAGTACCTTGGGAATGCCGTGTGCTCTCACTATGTGTTGGCTAAAAACCTGTGCTAGTCTTTTTGCGGTTGGAACCCCTTTTAAAGGAATGAATATAGCCATCTTACTGTAAGCATCCACACAAACTAAAATGGTATCAAAACCCTGACTGGATGGCAAATCTACAATCAAATCTAGTGTCACTGTGTGCCAAGGGTGTGGGGGATTGGGTAAGGGCTGTAAGAGACCTTCTGGTAAATGCCTATTTGGTTTTCCTCTAGCACACAGCTCACAAGTAGCCACATACTGTCGAATATCTTTGTTCATTTTAGGCCACCAAAACCGTCGTTTGATTAGTTCTACAGTCTTTTGTATGCCTTTATGTCCAGATAGCTGATGATCATGACACTCTTTCAAAGCCTTGAAGTGTAATTCTTGAGTGGGTAAATACAAGGCCCCATCATGGTAGGGCAAGTGATCTCTAATTTCTCTTCGAGGATCTTGTGCCACCCACTCTTCCATGTCGCTTGGAGTGATTTTCTGCTGAATAGGATTCTCTTCAGACTCTCGCAGGGTTGCACTAATGACCCGTTCAGCAGGAATTATATTCTGTTCTTCAATTTTTTCAGTTACATCTTCAGTGTCTAACCTTGATAGAACATCTGCCTTACCGTTCTGTGAGCCAGGACGATAAGTTATGACTAAATCATATTCTGAAAAGTAGAGTGACCAACGAAGCTGCCGAGGAGTTAGTGTCTTGGCTGATTTTAAAAACTTTAAATTTCGATGATCTGTAAAAACTGTAACAGTGTGCCTAGCTCCCATAAGATAATGCCTCCAATCTTTAAAGGCGTCCTTGATCGCCAGCAATTCTTTTTCTGTGATGGTATAATTTATCTCTGCCGAAGATAGTTTTCTGGAACGAAAAGCCACTGGATGCAGCTGCCCTGTTTTCTTATGCCTCTGCGATAACACTCCTCCAAGTGCCAAATTTGAAGCGTCAGTCTCTACATAAAATGGCTCCATAGGGTCTGCATGAAGCAACACTGGTGCAGTTGTGAAATCTTGCTTTAAGGCCTTAAAGGCCTCCTCAGCGTTCTCCGACCATTCGAAAGGAGTGCCCTTCCTGAGGAGACGCGTAAGTGGAATCAATTTCTGTGAAAAGTTCTGAATGAATCGTCGATCGAAATTGGCGAACCCAATGAAACTTTGAACTTCTTTTACAGATTTAGGGGATTTCCATTCAGACACAGCCTTTACTTTCTGCTGATCCATTGTTATTTTATTTTATTTTTTTAAATATATTTTTATTGTTTTAATACAAACAATACATGTAACTTCAATATGCAGATAAGTATGCAATCAGGTCATCATGCAATGAGACATAGCATAAACAAGGGCAATTGCTAACATCAGACAAATGCTCATATCACGATAGATCACAGTTCCTGGAAAATGTTGTCCATAAAGCCTTGCCGCCCAACCTATTGATTCAAGCGCAATAATCTCACTCATCCAAATAGCAGAAAAGAGATGGCTATGCTCACTTGTCATAAACGAGACATTGCGAAATGCAAACTCTCGCCCCACCCCTGTAACCCACCCCCCATTGACGTAACAACTATATACATTTATTTGTGAATACATGACTCAGCTGCATTGACAGTAATCAGATGTACAACATCAAGCAATGACACTGTTCTCGTCCGTCAGAGGTAGCCCCCAAGCAAAACACCAAAGTGCCCATCTCCCCAAGATATGGCAGTCTTTCAAGGCAACGCATCTAGAGCTGGTGCATCCGAATCCAGATCAGAGTCCGTGCTTGGAAATTTTAATAATACCACCAGTGCCTCCCAGGCCCTCGCCATCTATAGTGCCTTTTCGCTGTTGGCGCGGGTCGCCAGCTGCAGCCTCGTAGTCCCTTCACATTCCGCCCACTTAAGAAATTTGGCTCGCCATCTCCGATAGCTAGGACCCTTCCTGGCCTTCCAGTGAGTTGTGACTTCCCTCTTTGCCAGCAATAGCCCTAAATCTATGAATTTGCTCGTTACCTTGTTCTTTGAGGTGTGAGGAAACCAGTGCAGCAAACAGAGGCCTATTGTGGGTTCTATGTCCCTAGTCGTGACATCCTGCAGAAGTGTTACCACCTCCTCCCAATACGTTCCCAGCTGAGGGCACCCCCATAGCATGTGGGAGAAATCTGCTCCCACTGTACTGCAACGCGGGCATAGTGCCGAATTCACTTTAAAATGTTGATTTATTTTTTCTGGTGTAAGATAAGCCCTGTGAAGTATAAAGAAATGCAACAATTGGAAGCGTGCGTTCCTCGTGCTTTTCCATGCTCGCTCCATTAATCCCGCCCAGGCCTTCTCGGGGATTTCCACACCTAAGTCTTCCTCCCATTTTTGTCGAAGTGAGCACAGAGGGGTGAGTCTCTCGTGCGTCATTCGGAGGTACAGACACGTAACCGCCTTAATGGTGCCCGCTGCCATAACTATGTATTGACAAGCCATTGAGGTTGGAGGTTCTCTCAACCCATCCTTCCAATGTGCTTGAATGGCTGTCATGAGCGCCATATGCATCAAGTAATCCCCCCGGGCCAACTCAAACCTGTCTTGTAATATCTCATAAGGGAGTACAGCACCATCCGCGTATAGGTCCCCCATGCTGGTCAGGCCCCTTGTCACCCAGTCATTCAACGCCCCCCAATCGCCCCCATGTGGTAGGGCAGCGCACATTATTAGCGGAATCTCGGGGGCATAGGGCCGCGCAAGGCGTGCCCGGCGTTGGCTTCTGTTCCAGCAGAGTTTAAAAGTCACCATTTCCCGAGTGAGAGAGGTGGTCGGGAGCGGCAGTTGCAATAGCAATCTTGATAGCGTCTGTCTAAGAGCCTGATGTCCATCCATATCAGATGGGTCCCGAAATGCCCGTGCAATCGTCTGAGTAAGCCACTGCAACTGTGCCGCTAAATAGTACATTTCATAATCTGGGACTGCCAAGCCGCCCTCCGACCTAGGTCTCATTAGTGTGTTAAGCGCCACCCTCCGCCTGCCCGAGGCCCAGAGGAACCCAACCATCATTGATCGAAGCTGCTTACAAATAGAGGCCGGAATCCAAATAGGCAGCGTCCTAAAATAATACAACAGTCGGGGGAGTGCTATCATCTTAAGAAGGGCCACCCGCCCAGCAACCGAGAGGGGAAGTGTGCTCCAAAACTCGATACAGCCCTTGAGCCCCCTAATAGCCCTACCCACGTTACCCTCCAATAAGTTGGGTTGGGTGTAGTAAATACGAGTGCCAAGGTACGTCAGGCATTGATGCTCCCATTGTATTCCCTGCGTTATCAGTGGACCTTCGGCCGTAGGCAATGTAGGAAACAAACAAGTCTTTGCCCAATTTACTTTAAGGCCAGCAATGGCGCCAAGGTCAGCCAACAGAGTCTTAGCACCCCGAAGAGCGTCTTCCGTGTCCGCCAAAAACATAAGAAGATCGTCAGCATAAAGTGCGATGTGGTGGACATGTTCGCGCACTTGAAGTCCCTGATAATGTAAACCCGTCCTGGCCCGTGCCGCCAGCGGCTCCATGGCCAGGGCAAATAGCAGTGGGGATAGGGGGCAACCCTGCCTCGTTCCCCGACCCACAGCACAGGCATCCGAAATCATCCCACCCGTTTTAACCCGCGCTGTAGACTGGTAATATAAAAGAGCTGTCCAATCCACAAAAGCATCCCCCAGGCCAAACCGCCGCATAACATGAAACAAGTATGTCCATTCTAAGCTATCAAAGGCCTTTTCAATATCTATTGCCAGCACAGCAGCTGAGGGCTTGTGATACGTATCAGCATCCAAGACATTAAGAAGGCGCCGCACATTTTGAGCTGTATTCCGGGACGGTATAAACCCCGCTTGATCCGTATGTATTAATTGCACCATATACGGAAGGAGGCGGGTCGCCAATATCCGGCTTAAAATCTTATAGTCTGTAGTCAACATTGACAACGGTCGATAGGCCGTCCTGTCATGGGGAGGCTTGCCCGGTTTTAAAAGTGGTATAATTACTGCTTCACAAGTGGTAGCAGGTAAAAGGCGCTCCTTTCTTGCGGTATTATATAACGTTACCAGCCGAGGGGCCAGAAGGTCGACATATGTACTATAAAATTCCACAGGCAGACCATCCACCCCAGGGATTTTGTTTCGGGCCATATGCTTGATCGCTCCGCGAACCTCCCCAATAGTGATGTCCTGTCCCAGTAATTCAGACCGCTCCCTATCCAATGCCGGGAGATCTGCCCCCTCCAAAAAGTCTTGAGTAGCCTCCCCACTAGGCGCCACCTTACTCTGGTACAAATCAGTGTAGTAGGCAAAGAACTGACCATTGATCTCCCGCTGTGTGTAATGGATTTCCCCAGCAGGGCCATGAAGCTCCAGAATGACTGCGCCCCTTCGCGCTGGGTTGGCCAACCATGCCAGCAACGCCCCAGATTTATCCCGCTCCGCATGAGCACGCCCTACATATCTTTTATAATCGAAGCAGCGCAGCCTTTCAACCCGTACAGCAACCTCCTCCCTCGCTTCCACTAAGTCCTGATGATGATCAGGGTGGTCAGGTCTCTCCCTCTCCACTTCCCGCAGCTTCTGATCCGCCCTCTCTAAGTCCTGCAATAGCACTCTACGTACTCCCATCTTATTTGCTATACATTGCCCTCTTATTACACTTTTAAAAACATCCCAGTCTACCGCCAAGGAAGAGGAGGTACCAGTATTTTCTCGAAAATAGTTATCTATTCCAGTCCCCACCACCTCACGAAATACCTGATCCTCCAGTAACTCTGGACTCAATCGCCAAGTTGGGATGCTAGAGCGCCCGGGTAAGAGATTAATACGCAAAAGCAAAGGGTTATGGTCTGACAGCGTTCTGGTGAGGTATTCGCTGTGTTGGACCTCTGCATGCATGTCAGGGGAACAAAGCATCGCGTCTAGATGAACATGGAGGGCATATAGGGCGGAGAAGAAAGAATAATCCCTAGCGTGCGGGTGGTGCGCCCTCCAGGTGTCTACCAGTCCCCAGCTATGCTGCCAATCTCGCCGGAGCCTTGAAAGATTATGGGCAGGTGCATCCGGGAGTGGTGGGGGAGATCTATCTAGCAATACATCTGTGACAGAGTTAAAATCCCCACCCATAAGGACGGACCCGGTCAAAAATGGAGCAAATTTCCCTGACAAGTGTGTAAAAAAGGCCGCTTGTCCCGTATTTGGTGCATAGATACTGGCCAGCACCACATCCCTACCATTTAGCCGACCCGCCACTAAAATGTATCGCCCATCAGTATCTTTTAGATGGCGCGTGGGTTGGAACGGAACTCCCGCCCGGACCCAGATCAACACACCCCTCGCAAAAGCAGAAGTAGTGGTACAGAAGACCTGCCCTCTCCACCTGCGCTGCAGTGCTGCATCCTCGTTCTGTGCAATGTGAGTTTCCTGAAGGAAAGCCAGCTGGATTCCCCTACGCACTAAGTATGCGTGTATCTTATGTCTCCGCAACATGGTATGCATACCCCTGACATTCCAAGATATACACTTTAGCTCAGACATCGAACCCATGTCATCGCTCCCCTGCGACCATCAGCAGCTCGTTCAAGAAAGTTACGCCAATACCCCCTAAACATCCCCTTACAATAAAAGGAACAACCCCAACACCCCCACCCCAGGACAGGTACTAAAAAACTAGCCCCCATCCAAACTGTTTGAAAACTAAGTGCCCTCTAGTGGCTACAGAGGAACAACGGGGAAGACTGGTCGCAAGCAGTGACTACCTCCTGCAAATCTAGGTGGAGTCATCCGCACTCAAGCCCCATTTAATACAGCACCCCCCATCCCCGGGATGCACCATCACTCTAGAATAATGTACACACCTCTCCCACTGCGGGCAGCGAACAATAAAGCGGCCATAAGATGCTCAATGCAATACAAAAGTTCACAAAGTCCGGGATCGTCCCATTAACACCTGTAAAGGAAAACTAGTTAAGCAAGCATAAAAAGACACAAAGAAACCCCCCCCCCCCATCAGGCAATTTCGTCAGCCGTGCCCGGCGTGACATGTGGCAACTGCACACTACTCGTTTGGGAGCCATCAGTGTCCGTGCCCTCAGGAGTCTTGTCCGACTCTGTGCCAGCTGCCGACGACTGCTTACGATCCCGGAGTAATTCAGACACCGCCCGCAGTGCCTCAGACCTCTCCTTCGCTGTCTGGGATGAGCTGGGTGTCTTCAGAGTGGTAGAGTGCCGTCGCGGTCTGCGGAGGCGCTGAGGCAACCGCGCCGGGGAAGCTCGAGCCCCAGGCTCCCCATCCGGTCGTCGACCCGTTTTGTAAGTCTCAAGCCAGTCCCATGCCTCCGTCGGGTCATCGCAAAAATGAGTTGTGCCGTCGAGGATAATCCGAAGCCGAGCCGGGAACATCAGAGAATATTGAAGACCCTCGCCCCTCAGGGCTCTCTTAACGGCTAGGAAAGAAGCACGGCGTCGCTGAACTTCTAACGTGTAGTCTGGGAAAATAGAAACCTTGCTGTTAGCCACCTGGTAGGGTCCAGAGTTTCGTGCCGTCTGCAGGAGGAGGTCTCTGTCCTTATAATGTAGGAGTCTGGCCACCACCGGCCGCGGCGGTCTGCCCGGCTGTGGTGGTCGAGCCGGGACCCAATGGGCTCTTTCCAGGGTAAAGAATTGGGTCAACCCCTCCGGTGCCACCGTGTCGCGGAGCCAGTCCTCCAGGTATTGAACCATATTGGCCCCCTCCACACCTTCCGGCAGGCCCAAAACGCGGATGTTATTCCTCCGATTGCGTCCCTCAGCGTCCTCGGTCTGTTTCTCCAAAGACCAATAACCAATGTGAGATACTCCCCACCTGCTCAGCAAGGGATTTCTGTGCCGGCTCCAGCGCTGCCAGGGACGTCTCGGCCCGCCCCACCCTATCCGCCAACTTGGAATGCTCGGCGCGCAGCAGCCCCAATCCCACCGACCCAGTGGCTATGTCTTGGTGTAGGGCCTGTCTCGTGTCTGTAATGGCCTGCAAAATTCGAGCCAGCTGCTGCTGCACCCCTGACTCCGCGGGCCCCTCGGGGGAATCCAGTTGCTGCTCCTCCCGTGCCGGGCCTTCTTGATCCGGTGGGGCCAGCGCCTGCTTCCCCCTTGGCTTCCCCATCATGCAAGGTGGGGCGAAGGCGGTCCCCTCAATTCAGGCCGCTTGCCACTCTTTACCTCGCGGTTCTTAAAGGTCCGCCTGTACGCGTTGTAACTCACGTAGCACAGGCCCCCAGGGGAGTCACCCCTCCAGGACTCCGGCAACAATCCCAGTTCGCAAATTGCGCACGGCAGGGCCAAAGGCAGCCACTCCCACCGCAATGCCGAGGGTCCGGGAGCTCAGTCCGCCCTGCACCTCCCTCGCGCATTCAAAGGCTGGCCCCCTACGGGACCACGCCAACCAGCACAGGGCAAGATCGTGCGTTCCAAGCAGCCAGTACCAACAGGCAGCCCGCAGGGGGAGCGAGGGGGAGACGCCCCCCACAGCACCAGCGTCCAGCTTCCCCCAGGCCCGCAGAAATCAAGCACCCGCAGGCGCCGACAGCAGGTAGGGGCCCAATCCAGGATCCTCCCGCATGATGGTGGGTACAAGTCTGTGCAAATTAATATTCACCGCCGCTTGAGCCCTGTAATGCGGCTGCGTTATTCAGCCCCGCTCCGCTGGTGCTCCGCTATTGAACTCACTGGGGTGCCGCCTCAATCAACAGCAGTGTAGGGCCCTCAGTCGTTTAGAGTGGACAGGAGAGGTAATGAGGGAAGCCCCCTCCAGCCCCAATGTGCAGCTCTTTAGAAAGCGCGCGAGATAGCACTCACCCGCAAGCGCTAGCGATACTACCGGACCTCTTACAGGGGCCTCCCGCTCAGCAATCAGGCCGCCTCAGTGCAATCTGGGAAGCTCCGCCATGCAATCATGGCAATCGGCGCCACACGGCCGAAATACAGCCGCACCTCCCGGCCGATCCCGCCAGGGGTCCGTAATGGAAGTCAGCGGAGCGGGGTCTCTGCACGTCTCAAGCCGCAACTCCTCCGTCGTAGGGGTATTTTCGGGCACTCGGTCCCCAGCTATCAGCTCCCAAGGCTCCCAGGGCATCCCGAGCAGGATCCTCGATCTGTGGGACAGTCCGCACTCGCTCGGCACTCAGCCCGGCGCCATCTTGCCTGCCGCAGCTGAAGATCTCTCAAGGCAGCCGCAGTTTCGCACCCCAGCCCGGCCAGGCAGGGGCTGCAATCACCTCCACGGGGCTTCGCACCGCAGCGGGGGCATTCTGCAATGCTCTCCCGGGGTCAGGACGGCTTTCAACGTGGATAAATCAAGGGGCCGGCGCGGAACTCGGAGCTCACGCGTCTGCCTCCATCAGCCTGCAAGCCACGCCCCCTGATCCATTGTTATGCCTGTGGGTGACAACACAAAGCCCAAAAATTCCACTGATGAAACACTGAAGGCACACTTCTCCAGCTTTACAAATAAACTGTTCTCCCTTAACTTTTGTAATACTCCTTTCACTTGTTGTTCGTGTTGTTCTTCGGATTTTGAGTAAATCAAGATGTCATCTATATAAACGATGGCACATTGGTCAATAAAGTCTTTTAGCACATCGTTTATAAAAGACTGAAAGGCCGCTGGAGCATTGCACAATCCGTAGGGCATGACCTGATATTCAAAAAGCCCATACTTGGTCCTGAAGGCTGTCTTCCATTCATCACCCTCACGGATTCGTACTAGGTGATAGGCTCCTCTCAAGTCCAGCTTGGTATAAACCTTCGCCTCCTTAACTTGATCTAGTAGCACAGAAATCAATGGCAGCGGATACCTGTTCTTGACTGTAATCCTGTTGTTCGCTCTGTAGTCAATGCAAGTTCTTAACTCGCCTTCCTTCTTTGGTATAAAGAAAAGCGGAGAGGAAACGGGAGACTGGGAGGGGCGAATGAACCCATTGTCTAGGTACTTTTGTATGTATTCCTTCAAGTGCAAGTTCTCCTGTTCAGTTAACGCGTAAATCCTACTACAAGGCAAATTTGCACCAGGCTCTAATTCGATCTTACAATCAAAGGGTCTGTGAGGAGGTAATTTTTCCGCCTCCACTTCGTTGAAGACATCCTCATATTCTGTATATTGGCAAGGGATTTCAGTGATGTGAATCACACAAATGGTCGAACCTCCTTCACACAAATGCAAGGATGGTGAATTAGCTGCTCGAGATTTTTCTTGTTGGTAACAGTTTTCTCTACAAAATTTAGAGTCCAAAACGATGGTGCGAGCACTCCAGTCAATCGTAGGGTTATGCTCCGTGAGCCAGGGTAATCCCAGAATTAACTGGAACTGGGGAGCATCAATCAAGTTAAACTGCAAATCTTCAACATGCCCTTCTATAGTTGTTATTTCCACAGATTCAGTGTGACAGGTTATGGGTCCTGATGATAAATTGGTGCCATCTACTGCCCGGACTGCTTCACTCCTTTCTTTCTTCAAAGATAGTAAACCAACCTTGCTAGCGTACTTCAAATCGTAGAAATTCCTCGTTGCTCCCGAGGCCACCATTACTGTAATGTTCCTTATTTTTTTTTATTTTTTATTTTTTTTTTATTGATTTTACAGAACAATGAGCCAAGCATCTTCATACAATCAGAGAACGTATAATCACACAGTATAATAGTACATGTTTACAACCATCACAGGTCAGTATACATCAATAGTGTCGAGTATCCTTAGGTGTCTATGACCGGTAGTACATAATGGACTAGTATCCTAGCAAAGTCTCTGGCGGTATGCCAATACAGCACGTTCTTAACATTCTTATTCTTCACCTATCTTTAGCAAGACAGTAGATAATTTATTAAACCTATCAATATTCAATGCCATTAAAACAATTTAACTAAACAGTTACCCAATCCCCCCCCTCTTCCCCATGCTCAGCCCTCAATATCTACCAATCGCATGAATATATCAACCATAGCTATAGGTGTGTGTGCCTCGGTTCCAAAGTCTGTCATAAGTGAACTACACAGTACTGCCAGCTTATCCATCATAACACACAATCAACGTGAGGCGATCAAGTGTCTCGTATCCTCCGGTCAGATCCCTGTGTGGCAAATCCAGCGTACCCTAGTAGGACAAAATATCTATCGTAGCGTATTCTTCTAGCATTGCATACCAACTCAACGAAATCGGTGTCTTTCGCAGGCCTCTGTATTCCTCTCTCTGTAGTTCCGTACCCTCCGCTTTACCCCATCTTAACATTTCTGCATGCCATTCCTGTAAGGACGGGGCTCTAGTGGCCTTCCATCGTGTGGTTATGGCTCTTTTGGCTAGAAGGAGCGCCAGGTTAGCAAATCGGGAGGTAGAGCTGCCCTTCTTTTCACGGGGTCCCAGACCTAGTATGCAGTATTCCATCGTGTCATTCTGGCGTATCGGAGCCACCGCTGTCAGTATGTTACATACCGTCGCCCAGTAATGTCCCAGTCTAGGGCAGGCCCATACCATGTGTACCAACCCCGCGTCAGGTGTGTGGCAGCGTGGACAGTCAGCAGTTGCCCCCGGAAACATAGCGCTGAGCCTGTGCGGGGTTAAATACGCTCTGTGTAGCAACATCAATTGGATAAATTTAAATTTAGGGTTACGAGAGACCTTTTTGGGGAACCCCAATATAGTGTCCCATTCCTTGTCTGTAAGTGTACGACCCATGTCCCCCTCCCATTTGTCGCGTAGCGGCTGCAATGAGATCGCTTTCTCCGAGCGGATCCCGTTAGTGAGCCATTTTGTCAGACGGGCCCCATTCCCCATTAGGTATTGCATGGTGAGCAGTGCATTCGTGGGTAGTTCTGTATTATCGGGCGACCATGTGGTGCGGATATATCTGGAAATATGTGCGTGTAATAGAAACAACGCTTCGGGGGCGCCGTGTACGCGTACAAACGTCTCATGCAGCATTAGTACTCCGCCCGTAAAAAAGTCTCCTACTGTAGTAATGCCCGCTTCTGACCACGCCTGTAGGGTACGGCCAGAGGTTAGTCCTGATCGTGTGGGTATACCTAGCAAAGGAATGGTGGGAGCATATGGTGTCCTCTGGCCAGTGTACCGCACCGCATTCCGCCAGTAAGCAATAGCCAGTTTCAGTAAGTGGGGTGTTGACGTCAGTAGGGGGGCTTGTGGTAGTAAAAGTCTGTGGATGGTCCCCTTGTCTCTATCTCTTGATGTCATATCGAGCTCATGCAAATTGCGTCCTGCAAGCCAGTACGCCAGCCACTGCAACTGGCCCGCATAGCAATACGCACGCAGATCCGGCACCCCCATCCCTCCTCGGCGTGCGGGAAGCTACAATTTCGCCAGGCTAATACGTCTACGCCCCGCCCCCCATATTAGGTCCGTCACTAGAGAGTTCAACACTTTAAAGGTGCTCATGGGGACAAGTAACGGTAGGTTGGTGAAGAAGTAAAGGAGCCGCGGCAGGAGCACCATTTTCGTGATGGCCACTCTGCCAGGCACCGACAGGGGCAGTGAGACCCAGAACTGAATTTGGGATCTGAGAGCTGCGATCGTGCGCCCCAGGTTGCCATCTAGTAGGTCCGGGGCATTGCGGTAAATTTGTATACCAAGATATTTAAAGGTATCAGGCGCTATTTGGAAGGACCAGGGACCGAACCGAAAGTGTCCACTCCTCTCGGCGCTGACAAAGAAATACGCGTACGACTTGGCAGCATTGATAGCCAGGCCAGAGAGACCCTGGAAGGACTCAAAAATGGAGGGCATTGGGTGCGGATCAGCGCTCATATCCTTAATGTATAATATAAGATCATCCGCATATGCCGAGACAACATGGGACGTACGACCACGTGTTATACCCTGACAGACTGCGAAAGCCCTGAGTCTGTGTAGAAGAGGTTCCAACGCCAGTATGAACAACAATGGTGACAAGGGGCAGCCCTGTCTTGTTCCTCGAGCCACAGCATATTGTCCTGAGATGTGCCGCCCCGTGCGTGCCCGCGCCGTAGGGTTCGTGTATAATAAGCGCACCCATGCTATGTATTCTTCAGGTATGCCAAAGCGTGCGAGAGCATAGAACATATAATCCCATCGTAAGGAGTCAAACGCCTGCCGTAGATCAAGGGATATGCAGCCTTCCCCACGTCCCCTGTCTTGGGTGCCTAACATTACCTGGTGTAGCCGCCTAATGTTAAGTGCTGTGCTCCGACCAGGTACAAATCCACACTGATCGGGATGTATTAGCGCGGGGATAAACTGGTTTAGGCGAGTGGCCAACAACTTACTCAGGATTTTATAATCCGTGTTAAGGAGTGATAAGGGTCTATAGCTCGAGATGAGCAAAGCATCCCTCCCGGGCTTTAATAGTGAAACCACCAACGCTTGCAGTGTAGTAGCAGGGAGCCCGCCTCCCTCCAATGATTCGTGATAGAGACACTGCAAATGAGGAGTTAGCAGGTCAGCATATATTGCATAAAATTCTGCCGGTAGGCCATCGTTCCCTGGTGTTTTATTACGCGGTAAAGCCTTAATCGCCTGCCTTATTTCCGCCCCTGTAATTGGTCGTAGTAGATCGTCACGTTGGTGTTGTGTAAGTCGGGGTATGCCTAGGCCATCAAAGAATGATTCAAAGTCAGTGTCTCTAAGAACGGGCAGTGGGCCGTAAAGATGTTCATAATAGTCCCGGAATGCGGTATTAATGTCTAATTGCGTGTTGACCACTATGTCTACGTTGTTCCGAATTTCTAATATGGGTGTAGGTATGGGCGCGTTCCGAACCAACCGTGCCAGCAGTGGTCCTGACCTGTCAGCTTGTGTGTGTTGCTTTTGCGTATATAACCGGTAGTCCACGACACGTAGCTCTTCAAGGAGCTCCGCATACTGAATGTTAGCCTCACGCAGTTGTGTCAATTGTTCATTCGTCCCTGCAGCCTCCCCCTCCAGCGCGGTTAATCTACCTTCTACCTCCTTAAGTCGTTCAATAAGGTCTAGTCGCACTCCTGTCTTAGCGCTGATGGCCACGCCCCTGATGACCGTTTTGAAGGCATCCCATTCTATCTGTCGGGAGCTAGCAGACCCCGTATTCTCTGAGAAATAATGGACTATCGTCTCTGAAAGGGCAGTGCGAAAGACTGAATCCTCCAGCATCTCAGGTTGTAGTTTCCAAGTCGGTATCGGATTTGGGACTCTGCCCCATTGTACCGTCAATTCTACTGGGTTGTGATCTGACAGGGTTTTCCCCATATGAAGCACCGAAGTAATGGACCCTAACCGGGTGCCGGAACACAGGAATCGATCAATTCGAGTGTGTAATCTGTGTGGAGGTGAATAAAAGGAGTATTCTCTATGCCCATTGTGTTTCGCCCGCCATGCGTCATGTAGTTCCCATCCCTCTGCCCAGCTCCTAAGTGCCTCTGCTTGTTTTTTGCTTTCAGTAGCGTGTAACGGGGGGTGAGACCTGTCTAAGTCAACGTCTAGCACGGCGTTGAAGTCGCCCCCCAACACCCAGGGGTATGCATCCCATTCTATCAAAGCTGCACCCAGTGTAGTCAGGTATTTATCCTGGTCAGTGTTTGGTGCATATATGCAGCCCAAAACCACATGTGTCCCATCCAATAAGCCATGAAGCAGTACATATCTACCGTTAACATCTATCTTCTGCTCTAAGAGCTTAAAAGGGACAGTATTCCGCATCCACACCGCCGCCCCCCTGGAAAAAGCTGAATAAGTTGTAGCGAACAGTTGCCCCCTCCATTTTTTTTGCAATTTAGTTGCCTCACCAGCATTGAGATGAGTTTCTTGTAAATAGGCTATAGCAACCTTCCTTCTAGTAAGTTGTGCCAACACCCGGTGTCTTTTATGAATTGAGCCTAATCCCCTCACATTCCATGTGCAGTAGGTGTATGTATTATGTAATGCCATCGCGGTGCAGGAATCGTAGTTGTAGTGTGACTCGTGGAGACCGAGACTCTGTAGATAGAGGCTGTGAAAAGGCCGAGCATGTCATCACATAATAACTCCCCAATACTAGGTCCCCCAGAAAACAGCAGAGGACCAAACAAACAACAATAGTCCAACATGGACTACAAATAAAAATTGCGTCAACGCAGTCGCTTGGGGGTGTAGGCCAGAGCTGCGTCAGTTCGTGAAATCAACATGTCATACATTCGAGTACGTCTTTGTTACATTAACTCACTTCCCTATAAAGCATATGTACCCTGGAACCACAAAGCAGTCATCAGCAGCAATACACACAATGCAGGTCTCTTGTATACATTACCACTCCCGAATATTCCGGATCACAATATCAGAAGTCTCTTGCCACCTGGGCCGTAATCGAGGGAAACAGTGTTATGCTAGTGTCCGATTCAGAGCGCAGTGTGTCGGCATCTGATGAATGTTCCGAGGGCGCCGCAGCCTGGGCATCATGAGCCGCCAGAGCCGCCGCCGTGAGAAGTGCATTTTTCTGGCTGGTCGTAATCTGTTCCGAGGTTGGGCCAGAGTTCACAGTAACCATGGGATTGTCATGTCCCGATCGGGGGTAGTCCAGTCGTTCGTATCGGGGAAGCTCTAAGCAGTTGTCCCGATTGCAGCGAAGTCTGAGACGTTTCTGGTGTAAAAGTACTTTCAAGCCAGTCCGCCACCTCCTCAGGGCTCTCAAAAAAATACGATTTCTGACCAGAGACAATCTTCAGTCGGGCTGGAAAGAGCAGTGCGTATTTCAAATTGCGGTCGCGTAAGCTTTTCTTCACACCGAAAAACGTTGCTCTGGCTTTCTGGACTGCTGGCGTAATATCCGGGTAAAGCGAAATTGTCCGGCTCTCAAAACGCACAGGAGTGTTCTCTCTAGCAGCCCGCAGGACAGTGTCGCGATCCTTGTAGTGCAAGATGCGCGCTATCAACGGGCGTGGTGGCGCGCCCGGTTGAGGAGGTCTAGAAGGCACCCGGTGCGCCCTTTCCACACTATACAGGGGGGTTAGGCCCTCTTTTGCTACATGGTCTCTCAGCCAGTCTTCCACAAACTGTGTAGGGTTGGATCCCTCGCTGCGTTCCGGTATGCCAAGTATGCGAACGTTATTGCGGCGGGACCTTTCTTCCGCATCGTCCACCCTGTCCTGCAGGCCCTTCAATTGGCGCTGGAATTGTTCAAGTTGGGTGGAATGCATGGACTGCTGTGGTATAAGATCATCTAGCGCCATTTTATTCGATTTGACCTTGTCGGTCAGTTTTTTGTGATCCGCTTGTAGTAAGCTGAGATTAGTGGACATCGTGCCCATGCGTGATTCCAGCGCCGTTCGTGAGTCTCGAATTTCCTTTAATATTAAGTCCAGCTTAGCCTCATGGGGGTCTGTACCAGTAGGGGGTATCACGTCATTGTCTGAAGCATTAGAGGGATCACTGCCAGGTGTAGGGTGCATTGCGCCATCTGCAGCGGCGTCCGCCTGCTTGTTTCGGGTGCGGCCCATCGTGCCCCTGCGTCCCCCCGTCCGTTTCTGCTCCAGGATGGTCTCTTGGGGGGTCTCGGGGTCGATATCCCACATCACTTACTCTGCCATTGAAGTACAGATCATTGGCGCGCCCAGATTATTTACAGAGACCCAGGTTCCATAGGCCATAAGTATTCAGCCTCTCTTGGTCTGGGCTGCACACTCTCGGTGGACACCAACAGGGACGTCAGTCTCTGCAACTCAGCAACCATCAGGACCGCCCCAGCTGTAAGGCCATATCGCGCTTACCATATAATCGTGTGTCCCACTTCGCATCCAGAGCCTGTTTCAGGCGGAAAGCGTCCCCGCATGCAGGTCGCGCGGTCACCCAACAGGACGGGCAAGGACGCAGACGCCCGCGGGCCCACCAGGTAACAGCTTCACCTCCAGCTCACCAATAATGGAGCATGTCCCTTCGTCGCAAGCCAGCGTAAGGAAGTCGTCACCGCTCAATGCTTTGCAGAGGGTCCGTTTCCGTCTATGGCAGGGACCAGCGATGTGCAGCATCGTGCAACAAGCATTCCCCCTCCAGCTTCAATAACGCGCCTCACAGCCCACAGTTACTCTCCCGTGCAGCCTCTTCTCAAAAGGGAGGAGGGGGGGTGAGAGGTGTCCGTAGTCCCCCGCTCACTGCCGCTCTAGTGGGCTGCGTCTGCGCTCGTTCCTCACCCGAGCGCCACCTGTCTCCGTCTACCCTCGCGGCTAGTCCGAGCCCGGCCAGCCGCCGCCGCCATCTTGCCCGTAGTGTCTATTGTTGTGTCGCAGTAAGGTGGAAAGTCCAGCGCCTGTCTTCACCTCCGCTTTCGCCACCTCCGCACAGGCGTCGCCACTTTATTCCCTTGTCGGCTCTATTTCCGCAGCATCGGAAACATCATTTAGGCTGTTTAAAGCCGACGAGACAGCCATGGAACTTGCGTGGCTCCGCCCCTTGTTCTTCCTCGCTGCCGGTCGCCCAGAATCAGCACCGAGTCCGGCAGATCCCGGCAGGCACCCAGGAGAGAAGAAATTTCAGCCACAGGATCCCGAGGGGTTCCGCAGCGCCAGGGTAGTCGACCTAGCTCTGCAGGTCCAGTAAGTAGCAGGATATTCAGCTATTTGTCAGGGTAGGAGACGGAGCTCTTTCAGCCCACGTCCTTCATGCCCGGCAGTTGGCCACGCCCCTACTGTAATGTTCCTTAAATGTTGGTTTCGAAACCTGAGAGTCACGGAGATTATCAGATGAGGAGATGACACTTGCAAGGTGTTGGCCAAGAGGTGATTTTGTGGAGTCGGATTAATACTTGCACTCACCAGTTCAACTCCGCTCACTGGTGGTGCTGAGAGTTTTCCTTCACCGGTTGTTTTGGTTTTCGCGGGCAATTCCTCACAAAATGCCCACTATTTCCACAATACAAACAAAATTTATTCTGTCTTCTTTTTTCCTTCTCTTCCTTGGATAACGGCCCACGAATAGTTCCGATTTGCATCGGCTCTGTACCTTGCTGAGCTTCACTTGTTCTCGACCCTTCTGATTTAATGCGATCAAAACGGGGAACAGTTGAACGGTAATCCTGTCTTCTTTCTCCTTTCCGCTCATTTTGTCAAAAATCGATTTCTAATACCAGGTCAATTAAAGCAGATATTTCTGTAGGCCTACTGGGAACCTGAGCAAGGGCATCCTTCAATTCATCCTTTAATCCCCTATAGAACACTGCAGCTCTCTTGCATTCCGGCCAACCTGTCTCGACAATCAATTTATTGAACTGAGCTAAATAAGCGATTAATTCTCGATTCCCCTGTCGTAATTCTAAGAGTTTGTTGTCTGTTGCTTGGGACGCTCGTCTACGATCAAAAATTCGGAGGAATTCCTTCTTGAACTCTTCTAAGTCATATAGGATGGGGTCATTCCTAGACACTAACAGCATCGACCAAGAAGCTGCATCCCACTAAGGTAAGACAGGACAAAAGCCACTCTTGACTGGGCATCTGGGAAAACTGCTGGCCTACACATAAAATGTAGTGTGCACTGTGTCAAGAATATTTGTGCCTTCTGTGGATCACCTGCAAAACGTTCGGGGGGAGCTAATGGAATCACTGGTGACAATGAATGTATGACCTGAGTGGCTAACTTGGGTTGTGAACTGGAACCAGAGACATCACTAAAAACTCCTTCCTGAGCAGTAGGGAATGTATAACTTGGACCTGGTACTGCCTCTTTTAATTTCACAGCTAAATCTGCAGTTTCTCTTCTGGTCATTAAAAGGTCCTGTCTTAAATCTCTATTCTCTTCCCTTACTGCCACCACCTCCTTCTGAATTCCTTCTAAAATTTCACCCAATCTCTTTAAGTCCAGACCTTCAGCCATTCTACCCAGATACAAGTTAAACTTGGGCACTTCACTCTGTCAGAAAGCCTTTTGGCCCGCTTGCAAGGGAGTAGAGTGAGTTCAGGTCCCAGTGCCCCTCCAAGACTTCCCCGCCGCCAAGATTTATACTTGCACGACAAGAAACCCTCAGGGGGGAAAGGGGTTTGGGACAGAGAAGAGACTGCCAAGTCTTCACCAGGTTTTCTCCTAATTCGGACTCTCGTTCTGCTCTCTTAGTCTTCTTTTTGACTCATTTGGTGGAACTGTAACACATGTGTTAGATATACATTACTCTTACTATTTCTGTTCTATAATCTCTTGCTTCTCCATATTATTTACTACCTACTTAGCTGTCACTTGGCCTCAGCTTCTCTTCTTAAGGAGTTTGCATATTTTCAACTTAAAACTTGTATGTGTTTTATTTTTTTCTGCAAATAGAAAAGGTCCAGTAATTATATCTCTGTTCATTTCGTTGTGTTTGATTCTATTTTACTTGCAGGCTTCTATTCTTACCTCTGGTTTTACCTTCTAGTAACTTTCGTAATACCATGTATATAATAACCTTTTTATTTAGGGAATTCTTTACTTCAAATGTTTTGGTATGTTTTTTCTTTCAAGACTACTGACACTCGTGCTGCTATTCAACTTCAGGATACAACTAAGCTGCTGGTAAGTATTCTTGAAATAACTATAACCTGTAACTAATAAATTCTGTCAGTTAACCTTTTACCTCTTTGTCTGTTATTCTCGCTAATAACTGCAATGTGTATCTACACTACTTTTACAAACATGTTCTGTCAAGGAAGATCAAAATTATAACCACTGGTAACTCGCTACTAACTCTCTAGTGAATTCACTGTTTCGTCACAATGTATCACTTGTAAGTATTCCTGTTCAAATTAACTTCACACTCAAGCTCGGTAAAAACCAAGCGCATCAAAACAAGACGAGCTAATTCACCCACACATGCGATACAATGTATCCTCAGAAGTTTCCCTCATGCGCTCTCTCAAAACTCGCAAGCGCAACTCCGTAAAAACAAAAGGGAACAGTCTTACATTTGTCAGAAGACCTCTCAAGAACTCGAAGTACAGGAATTTCACTCGACGCAACAATTCTGAAACGACGAAGCTGCGACGCCTCTACCCTAACTGACTTTCGCACTGCTTCAAGAAATGCTGCCTAGTCCTCTGGAATCTCAGGTGAAGTGCGAGATTCCAGAGGCAACGTTCTGGGACATTCCGATGGGTCCACCTGGGGACAGGGAGAAACACTAGACCGCTGACCTTTCCTGAATGCAGCCATCTTGGAATTTCTCTTAGCACTACCTCGCCCCATTCGTCTTACATTGTGAGGGCTTTTTGGATAAAAACATTCATTGACTTCTTATTCAAAACTGAATTACAGCGGGTTCTGACAGTAAGCTCTATGTGACAATAACTTCACTGAAATGATGAAAGCAGAGTTGATGCAGCAAACTAAAGCAACCTTTAATGCCAGGCTACTATATCCATTATTTAAGTTTTAAACTGTATGATAACCAAGTGGTCAGTAAAGTAGAAACAAATGTTGGATATGTCACCAAAATAACTACAACCATACCAATAAGACATAACAATATGATGTGTCCCAAACTGCTTTCTGTGGCTATGTCCAACATGGTCTGTCCATACTTGTTCTCCTGCAGGAGTATGACTGTGCTGCATCGCAGGGCACATACATCACAGGCAGAGATGCTACTAACAATTGAGATGTCCTCACTATCCTGAGGGGCATCTCCAACACGACCTGCTATCTGTGCGTTTTGCAGCACTTCAACTGCAGACATGATCTGCATTAGTCCCCTCATTACTAAAGTGTCCTATTTCCACCTGCTGGGTAACTGTTGTCCTGGATAAAGTGGAAGTGGCATTGGCCAAATGACTAATGGAACAGGTTAGGCCATCATTTTAGCCGCATTGGTATGATCTCGATGCCTTTGAAAGGCACGGTCAGCCCCCATGTGCGAGCATGATTCTTGCATGGCAGTGGTGAGGCTGACCACATTGGCGTTCATGGTTGCCAATTGTGTCCCAATGTTCTCAAATCCAAATTAAATGCATTGCAACATGTTCTCCCTCTTCCTCATCATGAGTTTCATCTGCTTGTGTTGCAGACGCTGAATTTGGATCATGGATGCCTCAAGGCCTCCAAACAACTGTGCATTGGCTTCAGAAGCTACAGCGTGATGTGCCTCATGGCACCAACTGCGCCAATGCCCTTAAACACGCTGCTGTTGTTGCCTCACACATGGGTGCTGGATCAGACTGGTTGGCAGAGTGACTTCGTCGCCCTCCATTAATGCTGCCTGTGGTGACAATGAAGGCAAAAGACACACAAATGATGAACGGAATGGGTAACAAATCAAACATTTACACCCCCCCCAGTCAAGAGATCTGGCTTAAATCCATCGTTCTTTCGCTCACCATGCCACCCCAGTTTAGACCCAGCCATATGCAAATCAGTCTTGAACTTGCTCCTCATGGGAACAGTTCAGCCCGAACTGCAAAGCCAAGTTCCCCCTGGACCAGAAACAAGCATCCTGGGACCGGTTTTAGGGTATCACACTTCATCAGCCAGGCTAGCTTGAATCTAGTGGCACAGTGAGCCTGGGACCCACATCTGGGCATACCCGGGGCACTTACGTCAAGAAAGCAAAAAGACACAAATGATGGACATAATGCAGAACAAATCAAACATTCACCCCCAGTCAAGAGATTGAGGACTTCTGTCTGGCAGTACAATGGGTGATGTTGTCCCCTCCTCTTTTGTGCACCTAAAAGCAAAGAAGCAAGAAGAACATCAGTGAAACGTGGCATTCATTGTTGTGGTTCAATTACTACTAGTACAAACAAACAAATATAATATATAACTTAGTGTGTGGCCACACTTCTTAGTGTTATTAATGTTATTAAATTTATTACCTCAGTTATTAAAAGAGCATAACAATACAGTGTAGCCATTTGTGAGACATTACCAACAAGGGCTTTCATGGTGTACTGTACACTCAGGAAGGATAGGAAAGAAGAAGAACAACAACAAAAATACAAATGTAACGGAACTGGTTTGGCATTGTGTATCACATGGGATGCAGCATTCAGGGAGCTGCAGCTGACAATGGATGGAAGCAATAAGCCAAGAGGAACAAAGGAAAGACATGCAGGCCTATGGCAAAAGCACACTAACTACCACCACAAAATGCTCACCAGCCACATGGTCACTCACAACAAGCAGGAGGCCTGGAAAACAATGAACTCAAGCAGGCCTATATTATGGACACAGACTTTACAAAATGGCTCCTGGCCACACGTGGAGGCTCAGCCAAGGCAAATGCTGCTGGCTCACTATTACAAACACACTCACACACTGGCCAGACAAAGGAGGCATGCTAAACAACACAGCTTTAATGCAACAATGCCAAAACATTTTGCAATTCAATCCAATGCCATCCATGCCCTAAAGGATATTTAAATTCAACAGACACCACAGAAACAGTTGCTTCATGCACCCATGAATAGCTCTGGGACTACTGGCTGAAAGGCCTATTGGCAGACTACTGGGCTAGTGAATTAAATAAATATTGCAAATTGATTTCAAAAGTTGGAGAAAATGTAGTGAACTGTGCAACATGTTTCCTTTATAAAAGAAGAAAGATTACTTACAAAGAAACGACTAGGCCCCTACTGAAACTACAAGCTACCCACCACAACAAATTTTTAAAAAACGATGAAAAGTACAAACAAATATAGGTGCAATTCCCCAATCAAAGAAACAACACCAATTTTCCAACTTACTTGTGAAATCTCAAATTGAAAAGTCCTCAAATCCAATGATATATGATGCAGCAGCCACAAAGAGTTATCCTTCCAGCTCCAAATCCAAATGAAAAGTGAACAGGAGATGGACAAAGCACTGGGAGGAGCCTGCAGGACAGGAACAGGAAGATGGAGACTCTGGGGCACTTCCTTCCTCCTAAAAAAAAAAGTAAAAAAAGAAAAAGGACTCCTTGCACAAAAAAGTACAGCCAAATGTCAATTTAAGGAGTTTTTTTTGTAATCCAAATTGTCATTTTGAGAAGGGTTTGATGCTGCTCGGGAGAGAACCTTCGCCAGATTGCAGATTCTGCCTGTTTGGGATCGCGTTCTTCAGATAACTTCCGCTGGAAGTCCAATGGCGCACCTGAATGACGTGTTCGCGATCGCACACTCTCGCGGGACCGTGCGGCAAGCTACCAAATCTCGTGGCGCTCGCAAACGGATGGGAAATCTCGTCGGCGATCGCTGGTAAGTCGTTCCAGTGAAAACACATTTTGGACGCGCAAACACAAAAAAACTCCGCTCCGTTGCGGAGTGCAGAGTATTCCGGCAACTCAACCTCCTATGCGGAATGCGGAGTTGCCAAAAATCCGAAACTCTGCGAGCGGAGCGGAGTTTTACGCCCAGGGTTACTTCATATACGCTGACATGAAATTGGTGCCTCTGTCAGACACCACCTCTTTGGGGAACCCTACCTGGGGCAAAATACCCATCAGGGCCCTGGCCACTGCAGGTGCAGTCACTAACCTCAGAGTGATGGCCTATTGCTACCTAGTGGCATGATCTACCAAAAACAGGATGAACCTGTTGCTTAAGTCAGTGTTCAGGTCTAAGGGTCAAACAATGTTGATGCCTACCCTGTCAAAGGGAATGCCATTGAGAGGCAAGGAAACCAGGGGACCCTTCAGTTTTTTTCCTGTTTTCCCACTGGCCTGGCTCAATCAATGGTTTGTTAAGCACAGCTACTCACCCGGAAGGGTCTCAAGGCACTGGGGGGAGGGGGGGCACACAGCTCTGAGGCGCTCATGGAGGATCGTTGGAGGCCAAGTGGGTCAGAGGTCTTCCCTGGCCTTTCAGCGTAAGTGCGGTGCCGGATGCTCATGGTGATTCGTCGAAAAGCCAAGTCTTGAGGTCCTTCAGGAAGTTGGGGAGAGTTGGTGTCTGGCGGAGGCAGAGAAGGAGGGTGTTCCAGGCCTTTGGCACGAGGAAGGAGAAGGAACGACCTCCTGTTCTGGTGTTCTTGATGCGTGGTACCGTGGTGAGGGAAAGCTGGGCTGAGCGGAGGGATCTTTGGGGTGCGTGGAACTAGGCGGTGGTTCATGTAGGTGGGGCTGGTGTTGTGGAGGGCTTTGTGGGCGTGGGTGAGAAGCTTGAAGGTGATTCTCTTCTCGACGGAGAGCCAGTGTAGTGCCCGCAGGTGTTAGGTGATGTGGCATTGGCACGGTAGGTTAAGGACTAGTCTGGCGGCGGCATTCTGGATGTTCTGGAGTTTGCGGGTGAGATTCTTGTTGATTTCAGCATAGTTGCCGTAGTCCAGTCTGCTGCTGATGAGGGCTGGTAGGACAAGACCTACAGAATGTATCCGAGGCTGTCTTCATCTGGGGCCAATAAAAGTGGGGGACGAGACTGGCAAACGTCATGTCCTGTCCTGTCCCAGATGTCGTGCCAGGGGTATGTCATGAGCCACAGTAGCAAGGCCCGGTAACACTGTGGGACCACCAACACATGGGTTGCCCCAGGTCCAGAAACCTTAGCTTCACTATATACAAGGTCATTCTCCCAATAGATAAGATGATTTCCAGAGGTATCACCTGCTGTCTGGGCCTCAGCTTACTTCCAAACGCCCTCTAGTTTGGGATGTAGAAGCTGAAATGAAGAGGCCTTCAAATAATGGAGGAACCAGTCATGGTAAATCTTCAGTATAATTTTTTTCTGCTACACTGTGGCAGAGAGTCTCTGAACATTTGCCAGAGAGTCTGCTTCAGCTTACAAACTACTCAGCTTATATACATTTGTAATCACATAAGAAATAGTGAAAAACAACAATCTCAACAAAAAAATTATCAATAAACACAAAGGTCTTTGAGAAATGCAGCTGCAGTAGGAAGATTTCACACAGCTTGCCATTTATTATTAACAATAGTTGATTCATTTCTTTCCTTTCTCATATCGTCTGGTTATACTCTAAACACATCATTATTCACTAAACTTGACAATACAATGGGGAGTTTGTAATATTTATAGCTAATCTTATGAGAATATCTGTGCAGCATCAGCTTCCTTATTGGCTCTTAGGCCCTTGTGACAGTTTACAAGACGAAGGGCTGGATGTATAAATGATTCGTGACTCACAAATTGCTCGCAAATAGGTTTGCAACCGAAAAATTGTGTTTTATCATGTACGAACGCTATTCGCTAACCAAAAATAGTGATGGGACCGATTTGTGAATCGCTATTTTTTGTGACAAATATTTGTGAGTCGCAGATACTGAATTGGTATTGTGACAGGCAAACCTTATGTTCGAGGCTGTTGCAATTAGCGACAAGTTGCAAAAACGCCTGTTTGCACATGCAATTTTGCATTAACTCGTTTCAGGTGGTAAATGTGTGCAAACTATAAAAGCTGGCCCAGAATGCATCAGGAGTTTCCACAATGGCTGCATTGTATGTGATTGCGCGGAGGATGCGACTACTGGATGCTCAGCAGAGGAGGAGGTGGTGGAGGTAGGAGAGGATCTTTAGAACTAGACTTACAATTTTCCAACAGACAAAGGAGGAAATCTTTGAAAAATACAGATTAAGTAGTGCAGTGATATTAGATTTGTTTGAATTTCTGAAACCACATCTTGAGAGCAGTATGCTGCCCAGGAGTTCCATCCCCACTATGTGCAGGTGTTGTGCTCACTGCACCTTTTGGCCTCGGGCATGATTGCTGTTGCTGGTGGGGTGTCACAAAGTGAGCTGTCATGTTTTTTGCGGACGTTCCTAGATGTCATGCTCCTAAACATCAACAGATACATATACCTACCCAGGAATGCAGGGGAAATCCAAAGCACAAAATTAAACTTTTTAAGGGTGGCCAAATGTTCCCATGTCTTAGGGTGTGTAGAGGGAACACATGTTCCTATTTGACCTCCAGCCCATATGGAATACCTGTTTTGGAATAGGAAAAAATACTAATTCCCTCAATATCCAAGTTGTATATGATGCGCATAATGTAATTACAAATATAGTGGCAAAATACCCAGGGACTACCCATGACTTATACATCTTCCACCAACACCTGGAAAGAGGGGATTTTGAGGATGGCTATTTCTTAGGTAATGTGATGCTGCATAACCTCTTCCATGCGTCGGACGCCCCCCGGCCGTCCGACTTCACGGTGGGCGTGTGCGGAGGACGGCCGGGGGCCGTCCGTTCCGCGCACGCGTGGAATTCTCCCGCACAGCGGGGGAATTCCAGCCGCGTCAAAGCGGATAATAACCAATGTGAATGTGACCGTCAAATCTCAGGATTTGCCATGCTCACACTTATGGTTTTTGTTCCAGGTAACAGTGCGTATGCTTTAAGGCGTTGGGTACTGACCCCATATCTAGCCCCAACAAACCAAAACGAAAGGTGTTACAACATTGCTCATCAACGCACCAGAACGATGATTGAACAAACATTTCACATGCTGAAATCAAGATTTTGATGCCTTCACAAGAGTGGAGGTGCACAACACTACGCTCCTCAGACAGCCTGCAAAATTGTGGCAACGTGCCATGTTGCACAACAGAGTAACCAGGTGCGGACTCCACATCACTTTGAAGGAAACTGTTTGTGACGATGAGGATCCTGAACCAGCTCTTCAGCAGCTGCGAGACCAGAGTACAGCAGTGGCGGGAACATGCCGACGGGATAACATTGCAACAAATCACTTCTCAAAGTAAGTTCTATGTGACAATAACTTCACTGAAATGATGAAAGCAGAGTTGAAGCAGCAAAATAAAGCAACCTTTATTGCCAGGCTACTATATCCATTGTTTAAGTTTTAAACTGTATGATAACCAAGTGGTCAGTAAAGTACAAACAAATGTTGGTTATGTCACCAAAATAACTACAACCATACCAATAAGACATAACAATATGATGTGTCCCAAACTGCTTTCTGTGGCTATGTCCAACATGGTCTGCCCATACTTGTTCTCCTGGAGGAGTACGACTGCTGCTGCATCGCAGGGCACGTACATCACTGGCAGAGATGCTACTAACAATTGAGATGTCCTCACTATCCTGAGGGGCATCTCCAACACCACCTGCTATCTGTGCGTTTTGCAGCACTTCAACTGCAGACATGATCTGCCTTAGTCCCCTGGCAACGTCATTACTAAAGTGTCCTATTTCCTCCTGCTGGGTAACTGTTCTCCTGGATAAAGTGGAAGTGGCATTGGCCAAATGACTAATGGAACAGGTTAGGCCATCATTTTAGCCGCATCGCTATGATCTCGATGCCTTTGATAGGCACGGTCAGCCCCCATGTGCGAGCATCATTCTTGCATGGCAGTGGTGAGGCTGACCACATTGGCGTTCATGGTTGCCAATTGTGTCCCAATGTTCTCAAATCCAAATTAAATGCATTGCAACATGTTCTCCCTCTTCCTCATCATGAGTTTCATCTGCTTGTGTTGCAGACGCTGAATTTGGATCATGTATGCCTCAAGGCCTCCATACAACTGTGCATTGGCTTCAGAAGCTACAGCGTGATGTGCCTCATGGCACCGACTGCGCCAATGCCCTTAAACACGCTGCTGTTGTTCCCTCACACATGGGTGCTGGATCAGACTGGTTGGCAGAGTGACTTTGTTGCCCTCCATTAATGCGGCCTGTTGTGACAATGAAGGCAAGAGACACACAAATGATGAACGGAATGGGTAACAAATCAAACATTCACACCCCCCAGTCAGGAGATCTGGCTTAAATCCATCGTTCTTTTGCTCACCATGCCACCCCAGTTTAGACCCAGCCATATGCAAATCAGTCTTGAACTTGCTCCTCATGGGAACAGTTCAGCCCGAACTGCAAAGCCAGGTTCCCCCTGGACCAGAAACAAGCATCCTGGGACCGGTTTCAGGGTATCACACTTCATCAGCCAGGCTAGCTTGAATCTAGTGGCACAGTGAGCCCGGGACCCACATCTGGGCATACCCGAGGCACTTACGTCAAGAAAGCAAAAAGACACAAATGATGGACATAATGCAGAACAAATCAAACATTCACCCCCAGTCAAGAGATTGAGGACTTCTGTCTGGCAGTACAATGGGTGATGTTGTCCCCTCCTCTTTTGTGCACCTAAAAGCAAAGAAGCAAGAAGAACATCAGTGAAACGTGGCATTCATTGTTGTGGTTCAATTACTACTAGTACAAACAAACAAATATAATATATAACTTAGTGTGTGGTCACACTTGTTAGTGTTATTAATATTATTACATTTATTACCTCAGTTATTAAAAAAGCATAACAATACAGTGTAGCCATTTGTGAGACTTTACCAACAAGGGCTTTCATGGTGTACTGTACACTCAGGAAGGATAGGAAAGAAGAAGAACAACAACAAACATGCAAATGTAACGGAACCGGTTTGGCATTGTGTATCACATGGGATGCAGCATTCAGGGAGCTGCAGCTGACAATGGATGGAAGCAATAAGCCAAGAGGAACAAAGGAAAGACATGCAGGCCTATGGCAAAAGCACATTAACTACCACCACAAAATGCCCACCAGCCACATGGTCACTCACAGCAAGCAGGAGGCCTGGAAAACAATGAACTCAAGCAGGCCTATATTATGGACACAGACTTTACCAAATGGCTCCTGGCCACACAGGGAGGCTCAGCCAAGGCAAATGCTGCTGTCCCACTATTACAAACACACTCACACACTGGCCAGACAAAGGAGGCATGATAAACAACACAGCTTTAATGCAACAATGCCAATACAAAAATCCACAGGGCTAAAAAAGGTTTGCAAGTTACACAACAACCACCCACATCCAACAAAGGCATTTATTTAGCACACATGAAAAAAAGTGAAATACCAAAAAACAAAACATTTTGCAATTCAATCCAATGCCATCCATGCCCTAAAGGATGTTTAAATTCAACTGACACCACAGAAACAGTTGCTTCATGCACCCATGAGTAGCTCTGGGCCTACTGGCTGAAAGGCCTATTGGCAGACTACTGGGCTAGTGAATTAAATAAATATTGCAAATTGATTTCAAAAGTTGGAGAAAATGTAGTGAACTGTGCAACATGTTTCCTTTATAAAAGAAGAAAGATTACTTACAAAGAAACAACTAGGCCCCTACTGAAACTACAGGCTACCCACCACAACAAATGTTTAAAAAACTTTGAAAAGTACAAACATATATAGGTGCAATGCCCCAATCAAAGAAAAAACACCAATTTTCCAACTTACTTGTGAAATCTCAAATTCAAAAGTCCTCAAATCCAATGATATATGATGCAGCAGCCGCAAAGAGTGATCCTTCCAGCTCCAAATCCAAATGAAAAGTGACAAGGAGATGGACAAAGCATTGGGAGGAGACTGCTGGACAGGAACAGGAAGTTGGAGACTCTGGGGCACTTCCTTCCTCTTCAAAAAAAAAAGTAAAAAAGAAAAAGGACTCCTTGCAGAAAAAAGTACAGTCAAATGTCAATCTGAGGAGTTTTTGTAATCCAAATTGTCATTTTGAGAAGGTTTTGATGCTGCTCGGGAAAAAACCTTCGCCAGATTGCAGATTCTGCGTGTTCGGGATAGCGTTCTGCACAAAACTTCAGCTGGAAGTCCAATGGCGCGCCTGAATGACGTGTTCACGATCGCACACTCTCGCGGGACCGTGCGGCAGGCTACCAAATCTCTTGGCGCTCGCGAACGGATGGGAAATCTCGTCGGCGATTGCAGGCACCCGGTAAGTCGTTCCCGTGAAAACGCATTTTGGACGCGCAAACACAAATAAACTCCACTCCGTTGCGGAGTGTGGAGTATTCCGGCAACTCAATGTCCTATGCGGAATGCGGAGTTGCCAAGAATCCGCAAACTCTGCGAGCGGAGCGGAGTTTTACGCCCAGGGTTACTTCATATACGCTGACATGAAATTGGTGCCTCTGTCAGACACCACCTCTTTGGGGAACCCTACCTGGGGAAAAATACCCATCAGGGCCCTGGCCACTGCAGAAGCAGTCACTAACCTCAGAGTGATGGCCTATTGCTAAATAGTGGCATGATCTACCAAAAACAGGATGAACCTACTGCTTAAGTCAGTGTTCAGGTCTAAGGGTCAAACAATGTTGATGCCTACCCTGTCAAAAGGAATGCCATTGAGAGGCAAGGAAACCAGGGGAACCTTCAGTTTTTTTCCTGTTTTCCCGCTGGCCTGGCTCAATCAATCAATCAATGGTTTGTTAAGCGCAGCTACTCACCCAGAAGGGTGTCAAGGCACTGGGGGGAGGTGGGGCACACAGCTCCTAGGCGCTCATGGAGGATCGTCGGAGGCCAAGTGGGTCAGAGATCTTCCCTGGCCTTTCAGGGTAAGTGCGGTGCCGGATGCTCATGGTGATTCGGCGAAGAGCCAGGTCTTGAGGTCCTTCAGGAACTTGGGGAGAGTTGGTGTCTGGCGGAGGCAGAGAGGGAGGGTGTTCCAGGCCTTTGCCACGAGGAAGGAGAAGGAACGGCCTCCTGTTCTGGTCTTCTTGATGAGTGGACCGTGGCGAGGGAAAGCTGGGCTGAGCGGAGGGAACTTTGGGGTGTGTGGAACGTGAGGCGGTGGTTCATGTAGGTGGGGCTGGTGATGTGGAGGGCTTTGTGGGCGTGGGTGAGAAGCTTGAAGGTGATTCTCTTCTTGACGGGGAGCCAGTGTAGTGCCCGCAGGTGTTGGGTGATGTGGCAATGGCGCTGTAGGTTAAGGACTAGTCTGGCGGCGGCATTCTGGATGTTCTGGAGTTTGCGAGTGAAGTTCTTGTTGATTTCAGCATAGTTGCCGTAGTCCAGTCTGCTGCTGATGAGGGCTGATAGGACAAGACCTACAGAATGTATCCGAGGCTGTCTTCATCTGGGGCCAATAAAAGTGGGGGACGAGCCTGGAAAACGTCATGTCCTGACCCAGATGTCATGCCAGGGGTATGTCATGAGCCACAGTAGGAAGGCCCGGTAACACTGTGGGACCACCAACACATGGGTTGCCCCAGGTCCAGAAACCTTAGCCTCACTATATAGAAGGTCATTCTCCCAATAGATAAGATGATTTCCAGAGGTATCACCTGCTTTCTGGGCCTCAGCTTGCTTCCAAACGCCCTCTAGTTTGGGACGTAGAAGCTGAAATGAAGAGGCCTTCAAATAATGGAGGAACCAGTCATGGTAAATCTTCAGTATCATTGTTTTCTGCTACACTGTAGCAGAGAGTCTCTGAACATTTGCCAGCGAGTCTGCTTCAGCTTACAAACTACTCAGCTTATATACATTTGTAATCACATAAGAAATAGTGAAAAACAACAATCTCAACAAAAAATGTATCAATAAACACAAAGGTCTTTGAGAAATGCAGCTGTAGTAGGAAGATTTCACACATCTTGCCATTTAATATTAACAATAGTTGATTCATTTCTTTCCTTTCTTATATCGTCTGGTTATACTTTAAACACATCATTATTCACTAAACTTGACAATACAATGGGGAGTTTGTAATATTTATAGCTAATCTTATGAGAATATCTGTGCAGCGTCAGCTTCCTTATTGGCTCTTAGGCCCTTGTGACAGTTTACAAGACGAAGGGCTGGATGTATGAATGATTCGCGCCTCGCAAATTGCTCGCAAATAGGTTTGCAACCGAAAAATTGTGTTTTATCATATACGAACGCTATTCGCTAACCAAAAATAGCGATGGGACCGATTTGTGAATCGCTTTTATTTGTGACCAATATTTGTGAGTCGTAGATACTGAATTGGTATATTTGACAGGCAAACCTTATGTTCGAGGCCGTTGCAATTAGCGACTAGATACAAAAACGCCTGTTTGCATATGCAATTTTGCATTAACTCGTTTCAGGTGTTAAATGTGTGCAAACTATAAAAGCTGGCCCAGAATGCATCAGGAGTTTCCACAATGGCTGCATTGTATGTGATTGCGCGGAGGATGCGACTACTGGATGCTCAGCAGAGGAGGAGGTGGTGGAGGTAGGAGAGGATCTTTAGAACCAGACTTACAATTTTCCAACAGACAGAGGAGGAAATCTTTGAAAAATACAGATTAAGTAGTGCAGTGATATTAGATTTGATTGAATTTCTGAAACCACATCTTGAGAGCAGTATGCTGCCCAGGAGTTCCATCCCCACTATGTGCAGGTGTTGTGCTCATTGCACCTTTTGGCCTCGGGCATGACGGCTGTTGCTGGTGGGGTGTCACAAAGTGAGCTGTCATGTTTTTTGCGGACGTTCCTAGATGCCATGCTCCTAAACATCAACAGATACATATACCTACCCAGGAATGCAGAGGAAATCCAAAGCACAAAATTAAACTTTTAAAGGGTGGCCAAATGTTCCCATGTCTTAGGGTGTGTAGAGGGAACACATGTTCCTATTTGACCTCCAGCCCATATGGAATACCTGTTTTGGAATAGGAAAAAATACTAATTCCCTCAATATCTAAGTTGTATATGATACGCATAATGTAATTACAAATATAGTGCCAAAATACCCAGGGACTACCCATGACTCATACATTTTCCACCAACACCTGGAAAGAGGCGATTTTGAGGATGGCTATTTATTAGGTCATGTGATGCTGCATAATAACCAATGTGAATGTGACCGTCAAATCTCAGGATTTGCCATGCTCACACTTATGTTTTTTGTTCCAGGTAACAGTGCGTATGCTTTAAGGCCTTGGGTACTGACCCCATATCTAGCCCCAACAAACCAAAAGGAAAGGTGTTACAACAATGCTCATCAACGCACCAGAACGATGATTGAACGAACATTTGACATGCTGAAATCAAGATTTTGGTGCCTTCACAAGAGTGGAGGTGCACAACAGTACGCTCCTCAGACAGCCTGCAAAATTGTGGCAACGTGCCATGTTGAACAACAGAGTAACCAGGTGCGGACTCCCCATCACTTTGAAAGAAACTGTTTGTGACGATGAGGATCCTGAACCAGCTCTTCAGCAGCTTCGAGACCAGAGTACAGCAGTGGAGGGAACATGCCGACGGGATAACATTGCAACAAATTACTATAGGGGGAGGCGACCGGATGAGGCATCAAGGCAGAAATGAGACTCAAGTAACCCCCGGAGCTGGCCGTCTCGATCTCTACGACCCTTGACTCGCCGCCACCGCAAGAAACTTTGAGACGACAGACGAAGAGAGGAATGGGAATCGGACCGGCAGGCAAAATCAAATGAGATCGGAGAGAGCAGAGGGCGGCACCGTACCACGACCATAGCCGACCACGTAGAGCCGAGCAGAGGATTCCTGAGGACCCGAACACTACACCGGTGAGTGCCCCCCAAGGTGGAAAGTAGAGGCTACTCACCAGGTCACCGGGATGACAATCACGAAAGCAGGCAAAGTGGAAAAACGGGCGAACTTGGTTGCCTGACTGTAGCGATTATGGGCCATCTACAAGGGCAGAGAGTATTATGCACGGATTTCCCTTCCTTTCCCATCCACAGAATGAATGGGTATGAAAGTGCACTGCATAAGGGTCCACTAGGGGGCAAGCAGAACATAAGGCACTACAACTCCCAGAAGCCTTACGCTCGTCACACCGGAAGTAGAATCCGGCATTGTGGTCCAAACGGACACTACAAAGCCCCTCCTCTGTATGAGATCGGGGCTTAAAAAACTTTCTGAACGCTTCGAACATTTCTCCGTTGGATTACTGAGACTCTGCGTGTGCATTCAGCCTGCCTCCACCGAGTGATCTCGTGTTCCTGAACTCTTGCAAGCGGAAGGTATTTCCCCGCGGGATTGCAAAGTTTCAGTGGGTGCCTATAGCCTGCCTCCATGCTGCGACGGTCCACGAGGCCTGCCTAGTGAAAGTAACTGGGAAAGCGCATCTGTACTTCATAGGACCAAGACGCCGTTCAGCGCGCTATTATGTCAGGTATTTAGGTGCGCGTAGAAGCGCTCTCTTAAAGCCCGTTTTTTCATTGTCTTATTTTGTGAATTACCCTTGCTGATTTTGGTTCTCTTTTACGACCACGAATGCTTCATAGGAAAAGCATTAGTGTTTCTGTTGGTGCTAGCTCCAGAGACTTATCAACACCAGTGCTACCCCATATCTACCCTCACAGAGAGAGGATTGGAGTTACCAATCTGATGTTCTGCAGTGTTGAGAGTGTGAGTGGAGAGAATGTATCTTTCTTCATCTTGGTATGATTGTACCTTCTATTCTGTTTCTTAACCCCTGGCTCCTTATCTCATTTTTGCATACAGTTACCTTCCAAGGGGACTCCGAAGCTTCCAAGTGGAATGTTGTAAATTCCGAAAACGGAAGCGAGACTAGGAAGGGCAGTCTAACCTGCATTGTTTTTTATTTTATCCACTTCCCTTTTCCCCGGGGTGCATTTGCGCATAGTAGTGTTTCATCACTCTGTGTGGGGGTGCGCTCGGGGGAGATGGGGGGCCTGTCTGCCTATCATCGTTCCTGCTGACTATCTTCCGAGGTTAGTGGCTGCATACTATTTTGTGCTACTGACATTCGCGACAGATTGTTAAGCTCACGACTATTGTCGGCCTGAGCGATGGATACTAATGCGGCTTTGACCTCACTGTTGGAGGGCTTTTCGGCTCTCCAGCAGGAAGTACATACCTCACGTCAAGAAACCCAGGAGTTGAGAAGCGAGAGAGGTAGCAGGCATCTCTAGAAACGGCAAAACTTATACTTTTGGAAAGGGCTCGTATATTAAAGACTGGACTCTTCCCCCACCTGCATCTTTCCCAGAGGGAGGTTCACAGGGTACAGGTTTTTTTTCCGTCCCAGCAGCAACCCCTCCTTCCCAAGGAGCCATTCCCACTGTCCATGTAATACAGAACCCTGGTATCCCTTTGGCACCTCCGGAACGCTTCTATGGGGATCCAAAGAAATTCGAAACATTCCTCAATCAAAGCAGACTCCACTTCCTCTGTAAACCCGCCATTTTCCAAGATGACGCATCCAAGACATCCTTTATGATGTCATATATGGGGGGCAACGCAGCTAGCTGGACTATTCCATTGATGGAGCGTAATGATCCAGTACTACACAACTTTAAGGACTTCTGTACAGAGTTGCGGAAATTATTCGATAGAAAAACCCACATGCTGTCTCTGTACCGAGAACTGCTCACCCTTCGACAAGGATCACAGGACTTACTAACTTACATCACTACCTTCAACCGTCTCTTGGTAGAAACCGATTGGCCACAAGAGAAACGGACGACTCTCTTCTATCAAGGGTTACGTAGTGAACTGAAGGATGTCCTTTCCCAAGTAGTACAACTGCCTCAGACCTGTGAGGAATTGATAGAACTCACGGTTCAATTAGACCATCGGGTACAGGAAAGAAAAGGGGACAGAAGCCGCAGAGAACCGCGTTACTTCATTCCCAGACCACGACCACCCCTCGAAGAACGCACAAAGACGTCGGATGGGTCTGAACCCATGCAAATCGGCGGAAACCGAGGCCCGCTTACCATGGAGGAGAGAGAAAAAAGGCGACAGCTAAAACTCTGTCTCTATTGTGGGAAAAGCGGGCTTTTCATCAGAGAGTGCCGAGCCCGGGCTAAAGGTCCTGATCGAGGTATTACGGCTAGGACACAAGCAACAGCGCAACAGGGGAAGGAAAACTGAGGAGCCCAAGCATGGACGGGATCTCCACCTTGGGTTCAGGACCAGATAAGATCCCTTCACTTCTAGCCAACACCATTCAACCATCTGTGGCACACTTGAATGTGAGTGTTACCTTATGGGTTACCACAGACAGTCCTCTAAATGTGTCCGCTTTGCTGGATTCCGGAGCCACCGGGAACTTCATAGACCAGCAATATGCCTGGAACATTGGAGTTCCATATGAAAGAAAGAAGAACCCCGAAATCGTGAAAGCAGTAGATGGGAAATCACTGACTTCTGGACCCGTTGTTTACCACACCGTTCCTCTATCCATGCGTTTTGGTAAGAACCATTATGAACTCATACAATTCGACCTCATTGATGCCCCCACTTTCGCCTTATCTTAGGTATGCCCTGGTTGACCCTGCATGACCCTGTTATACGGTGGGCAGAACGTACTGTATCCTTGACGTCCTCGTTTTGTAAAGAGCACTGTACCAAACAGTCCCTACTCAAGGAAGACACAACAGAAACTCAGGCTGAACTACTAGCCATGGGATGCGGAGAAGTTGGGTACTGCTGCTCAACCATATTACCGGAGGAATATGGCGACTATCAGGCAGTCTTTGACAAACAAAAAGCAACCCAGTTACCACCCCATAGACCCTACGACTGTCGTATTGATCTTATTCCAGGAGCCGACATCCCCTGTAGCAGGGTATATGCACTCACAGAACCAGAGACACAATATCTTAAATCCTACATAGACGAGAACCTTGCTTCTGGCTTTATCCGACACTCCACCTCACCAGCTTCTTCTCCGCTTTTTTATCTCGAAGAAGGATTGTGAGGAACTAAGGACATGCATCGACTACAGAGCGATTAACAAGGTTACAGTAAAAAACAGATACCCTTTGCCCCTAATACCAGTGTTGTTGGACCAATTGAAGGGTGCACGGGTTTTTACCAAGCTAGACCTACGAGGCGCCTATCACCTGGTACGAGTCAAGACAGGAGACGAGTGGAAAACGGCCTTCAGAACCAAATTCGGGCTTTATGAGTACCAGGTGATGCCTTTCGGTTTGTGTAACGCCCCTGCGGCATTCCAATACTTTATGGATGAAGTACTACGAGGGCTTCTGGAATCTATTTGTATCGTTTACATCGACTGATATTCTTGTCTATTCAACCAACCTCCAAGAACATATTCTTCATGTGAAAACAGTATTGGACCGACTTCAGATGCACTCCTTGTTTGCCAAATTGGAAAAATGCCTGTTCCATGTTGAGGAAGTCGCTTTTTTGGGCTATATCATCAATGCTCGAGGCTTCCAAATGGACATGGGTAAAGTGGAAGCAATAACACAATGGAAGGCACCCCATCATGTGAAGACCGTACAAAGCTTCCTGGGATTTGCTAATTATTATAGACGTTTCATCAAAGACTTTTCCAAGATTATACACCCCATATCCAGTCTGCTACGGAAAACGTCCCGTTTGTGTGGAGTAGAGAAGCAGACCAAGCATTTGAAGCATTAAAGAAACGATTTACCCAGGCACCCATTTTGCGTCATCCTGACCCCTGTTTGCCGTTTGTGGTAGAAACGGATGCATCACAGTACGCATTAGGAGGAGTGTTGTCTCAACGACACCCGGACACAGGACAACTGCATCCGGTTGCGTTCTATTCCAAGAAACTTACCCCTTGTGAGGTAAACTATTCTATCTCCGATAAAGAGCTGCTGGCAATCAAACGAGCGTGTGAGGAATGGAGACATTACCTCCTTGGGGCACATCACACTGTCGAAATATACACTGACCATCGGAACCTCCTGTTCCTAAAAACTGCTAGAGCCTTAACTCCACGCCAGCTGCGATGGTCCCTGTTTTTTTCCGACTATGATTTTGTTATTAAATACAAACCCGGTCCACAGAACGGTAAGGCAGACGCATTATCCCGACAGGAAGAACCCACACAACATCTCAAGAACGAATTGGAGGAACCTCCTGCTATCCTCCCTGCTTCTGCCTTTCGGGAGAAAACCCTTGCCTTCATTACATCTCAGGATTTTCTCGAGGACGTCAAGGTGTCTCTAGCTAACATAGATAGCCACACATGGATACAAGAAGACCCTGATCATAGGAGTACCACCGGGGACCTGCTTTACCATTACCATGCTCTGTACGTGCCACAGACAGCTCTACAGTTACAGGTGTTAGCTTGGGCTCATGACTCTACGTTAGGAGGACATTTAGGGGAATACAAAACCATCGCCAGTATGGAGAGATCCTTTTGGTGGCCCACACTAAGAAAAGACACTAAAGAATACATAAAAAACTGCGCCGTTTGTGCCCAAGGAAAAACCAGCCATTCTAAACCTGTGGGTTTCCTACGACCTATACCCATACCTCCTTTCCCGTGGCACACGGTGTCTATGGATTTTATCGTTGAAATGCCCCCTTGTGAAGGATATACTACCATCCTAGTCCTTATCGACCATTTGACAAAAATGGGACACTTCATTCCACTAAAGGGACTGCCCACCTCTTTCGAACTAGCATTGGTTTTCCTTCAGCATGTGGTGAGAGCACATGGAATACCGAGAATCCTTATCACAGATAGAGGAACACAGTTCACTTCACGTTTCTGGAGAGAGCTTTGCAAGACTATGAACATAGAGGCCCGTTTGTCCACCAGTTACCATCCTCAGACCGATGGAAAAACAGAAAGGCTCAATCAAACCTTGGAACAATACTTAAGATGTTTCACTCTTCAAAACACTTCCGACTGGTATCCCCTGATTTGGATGGCAGAATTCGCATATAACAACGCTAAACATTCCACGTTGTGATGTTCACCATTCTTTTGTCTCTACGGTTTACATCCGAACATGCTTCCCTTCGATTGGCCCGTTGTGTCCAAACACCCCACCATACATGAACACCATGCCCATTTGAGAGCAATACTCACTGAGGCTAAGCACCAGTTAGCCCTATCCCAAACGATACAAAAACGTTATGCTGATACAAAGAGGACTCCAGAACCCGTATATCAGGTGGGAGATAAAGTATGGCTGTCCACAAAAAACTTGCATTTAAAAGGGGTAGGCAAATTGGCTCCAAGATACATAGGCCCTTACGGAATTGAGGAGATTATCAACCCTGTGGCAGTTCGTCTATCCATACCCCACTCTTGGCACATACATCCTGTGTTTCACGTGTCACTGCTCCAGCCGTGCCCAGTGAATTTGAGATTACCCTCTAAACCCGTTCCCCTTGAAATAGACGGGCAGGAAGAGTACGAAGTTAGAGAAATTCTAGACTCCCGAATGATCAGAGGCCGTGTACAGTACCTAGTGGACTGGAAAGGGTACGGGGTGGAGGACAGAACCTGGGAACCCTCCGCCAACCTACATTGCCCCCTCCTGTTAGAACGCTTTCATGCGAAGTATCCCGGTAAGCCAGGTCGACCGCCGAGACGTCGATCCTTAAGGGGGGGTTCTGTAGCGATTATGGGCCATCTACAAGGGCAGAGAGTATTATGCATGGATTTCCCTTCCTTTCCCATCCACAGAATGAATGGGTATGAAAGTGCACTGCATAAGGGTCCACTAGGGGGCAAGCAGAACATAAGGCACTACAACTCCCAGAAGCCTTACGCTCGTCACACCGGAAGTAGAATCCGGCATTGTGGTCCAAACGGACACTACAAAGCCCCTCCTCTGTATGAGATCGGGGCTTAACAAACTTTCTGAACGCTTCGAACATTTCTCCGATGGATTACTGAGACTCTGCGTGTGCATTCAGCCTGCCTCCACCGAGTGATCTCGTGTTCCTGAACTCTTGCAAGCGGAAGGTATTTCCCCGCGGGATTGCAAAGTTTCAGTGAGTGCCTATAGCCTGCCTCCATGCTGCGACGGTCCACGAGGCCTGCCTAGTGAAAGTAACTGGGAAAGCGCATCTGTACTTCATAGGACCAAAACGCCGTTCAGCGCGCTATTATATCAGGTATTTAGGTGCGCGTAGAAGCGCTCTCTTAAAGCCCGTTTTTTCATTGTCTTATTTTGTGAATTACCCTTGCTGATTTTGGTTCTCTTTTACGACCACGAATGCTTCATAGGAAAAGCATTAGTGTTTCTGTTGGTGCTAGCTCCAGTGACTTATCAACACCAGTGCTACCCCATATCTACCCTCACAGAGAGAGGATTGGAGTTACCAATCTGATGTTCTGCAGTGTTGAGAGTGTGAGTGGAGAGAATGTATCTTTCTTCATCTTGGTATGATTGTACCTTCTATTCTGTTTCTTAACCCCTGGCTCCTTATCTCATTTTTGCATACAGTTACCTTCCAAGGGGACTCCGAAGCTTCCAAGTGGAATGTTGTAAATTCCGAAAACGGAAGCGAGACTAGGAAGGGCAGTCTAACCTGCATTGTTTTTTATTTTATCCACTTCCCTTTTCCCCGGGGTGCATTTGCGCATAGTAGTGTTTCATCACTCTGTGTGGGGGTGCGCTCGGGGGAGATGGGGGGCCTGTCTGCCTATCATCGTTCCTGCTGACTATCTTCCGAGGTTAGTGGCTGCATACTATTTTGTGCTACTGACATTCGCGACACTGACCTCAAGATGGCGGCCCCTTGGGACGGAGCCGCAAATCGGGAGCTGGCCTGCCTCTTTCCACCGCTGAGAGGCCCCAGCCTTGTAACGGCTGCTACCGCAACCCCGTGAGGCACCCTGCAGGGTGAAAGCGTCTCCGTCATGGCGGCGCTCCTAAGGCAAACCTTCGTCACCTAGAGCAATAGGTTGCGCAGAGGAGACTTCACTGCTGCGAAATGGCCGCTCAGAAGCAGAGTGAGGCAGCGAGGCGGTGAGAGACCACTGGGCCCCTGTGAGCACATGAACGGGCGGTGCACTGAGGGTGATGCGCAACCAGGAAGCCCGCTTGATTTCCCCACTCGTACCTGAAAAGAGAAAAGGTATTTGGGGCATGTGAGAGATTCAGCAGGAGGCAGACAAGCTTATCCTAGTCACTCCTGACTGGTGTTTTTGCCAGTAGAGCTTCACTCTACTGGCTTCTTATTATGCTCTGACAGCGGCGTTGAGCTCCCCATGCCTAGACCAAGGAACTACGTTGGCACGCTCGGCTCTCCTGGGGTTGAGCTGGAGGGTGTGGTGGGCGACGTTTCCCAGGAACACCGGGACTGGTACGGCCGATGGAACTGTTGACGATGCCCCCCGGGCTGAAACTATATTGAATGTTTTACTGACCGCAGAACCCGAGCAACATGACCGATGCCCGGTGGAGCTGTTTAGGCAGCTATAGAGGAGTTTGGCTCTGGTTCACCCCCTCGACCGGCACCTACCCAGCCGGACATTGGACATAGTTTTTCCTCGTCTCTCCGTTTTGTTCCCTCCCTTCCTGCCTCCCCCCCTTCCTGCCTCCCCCCCTTCCTTTAGGTCACCTACACCCTTCCCATCCTATACTTTCACCGACACAAGTGGTGTTTTGGATTGTTGATCCCCAGCCGGTTTGTTCCTCCTGAAGTACTTTCCACTTTGCCGGTATGCCTGACACGATCTGCATTCCTTACCCCTTTTTTACCATTGCCCCTCTACCTTCCATTTCCCTTTTGACGTGTGTCTCGGTTACCCTATGAGCTAATAACATGTTAATATGTAATCACTGTTTTTCTCCTTTGTTTTTTTCTTAGCTCCTGTAATTGATGTTAATTCTGTAACTTGTAACTTGCTGATCCTCATGTAAAGCGCTCTGATACCTCCGGGTCTAGCCAGCGCTATATAAAACTCTGCAAATAAAACTACTCAAAGTAAGTTCTATGTGACAATAACCTCACTGAAATGATGAAAGCAGAGTTGATGCAGCAAACTAAAGCAACCTTTAATGTCATGCTACTATATTCATTGTTTAAGTTTTAAACTGTATGATAATCAAGTGGACAGTAAAGTACAAACAAATGTTGGTTATGTCACCAAAATAACTACAACCATACCAATAAGACATAACAATATGATGTGTCCCAAACTGCTTTCTGTGGCTATGTCCAACATGGTCTGCCCATACTTGTTCTCCTGCATGAGTACGACTGCTGCTGCATCGCAGGGCACGTACATCACTGGCAGAGATGCTACTAACAATTGAGATGTCCTCACTATCCTGAGGGGCATCTCCAACACCATCTGCTATCTGTGCGTTTTGCAGCACTTCAACTGCAGACATGATCTGCCTTAGTCCCCTGGCAACGTCATTACTAAAGTGTCCTATTTCCACCTGCTGGGTGACTGTTCTCCTGGATAAAGTGGAAGTGGCATTGGCCAAATGACTAATGGAACAGGTTAGGCCATCATTTTAGCCGCATCGCTATGATCTCGATGCCTTTGATAGGCACGGTCAGCCCCCATGTGCGAGCATGATTCTTGCATGGCAGTGGTGAGGCTGACCACATTGGCGCTCATGGTTGCCAATTGTGTCCCAATGTTCTCAAATCCAAATTAAATGCATTGCAACATGTTCTCACTCTTCCTCATCATGAGTTTCATCTGCTTGTGTTGCAGACGCTGAATTTGGATCATGGATGCCTCGTGGCCTCCAAACAACTGTGCATTGGCTTCAGAAGCTACAGCGTGATGTGCCTCATGGCACCGACTGTGCCAATGCCTTTAAACAAGCTGCTGTTGTTGCCTCACACATGGGTGCTTGATCAGACTGGTTGGCAGAGTGACTTCGTCGCCCTCCATTAATGCTGCCTGTGGTGACAATGAAGGCAAAAGACACACAAATGATGAACGGAATGGGTAACAAATCAAACATTCACACCCCCCTAGTCAAGAGATCTGGGTTAAATCCATCATTCTTTTGCTCACCATGCCACCCCGGTTTAGACCCAGCCATAAGCAAATCAGTCTTGAACTTGCTCCTTATGGGAACAGTTCAGCCCGAACTGCAAAGCCAGGTTCCCCCTGGACCAGAAACAAGCATCCCGGGACCGGTTTCAGGGTATCACACTTCATCAGCCAGGCTAGCTTGAATCTAGTGGCACAGTGAGCCCGGGACCCACATCTGGGCATACCCGGGGCACTTACGTCAAGAAAGCAAAAAGACACAAATGATGGACATAATGCAGAACAAATCAAACATTCACCCCCAGTCAAGAGATTTGGGTTAAATCTATTGCCGGGGCAACAGTTGTTACAAATTGAACTTCCTGTTTACCAGTAGGGACCATTATTTCATATATCATAAATGCAAGAAAATGGGCCGAGCAGAACAATAACGATAGCGTAACTAGAAACAGGAAACTTAATAGTCTCTTTTTGAGCTCCCTCGTATGTCTCTCCATAATTGTATACCCTTGTATTCAGTACTGTTTATTAATTTTTGATGACACGCTTGGTTTTGGATATTTGTACCTCTATTGACCACATTCTTTACAATCACATGGCCTTCAGATGTTACCAGCATGTGTGAGGCTCCGAGTCCAGTCTTTCAAGACTGTTGGTTGGACTAAGAAGATTGTCTTACAGGTCTTGGACGCAAGTTATATCTGGGCTTTTCAGTATGCCCTGCATGCAGTAGATCTGATATGCGCTCTGTCTGTTCTTGACACGCCAGTGCAGGCGCTTTCTTCATGTGGCTGGCATGTTTTTATGTCCCTGGTATTTCACAGCTGTGTTAGTAACCAGCAGTACCTGGGTGGGGCCCTTCCATCTCTGCTGAGGACAATTAAAAATTTGCAAACATTCGTGACAAGAATTTTCAATTCTATTAAGGACACGGAGGTGAGGATTATGCTTCTCATTTCTTTACTACTTAATCACAGCAGCCAATGAGAGAAAAGTTTCAATAACACTACATTACCCATGAATACCAACATGTCACATGATCAACCATAGAGCATAGACCTATATAAGCTCTAACTAAGGTGACAGTATCCTCTTTCTTTGAATAAATCCAACAGTTAAGTCAGTCCAACCAAACAACTTGATCACGATGATCCAACTTCCACCAGAGAATCTCCTCATGACGAACCAACTTGGGGCCCAACGGGGCTCAACTCTTGATGTCACGCTTGGACAAAACGAAGCCCAGTAACTGCTTGCCATAAGGGAGGCGTTTTTCCTCGCAAACTGCAGAGTGTGTACATCGTAAATATCTGATTCATCACGCTTTACTTGCTATCTGCACCTGAAATCATAAAAGGAAAGACCGTAACTCTGGCCTCAATACATATGTCATCCACCATGACAATAAGAAAAGGGAAGGGAGAATAGAAGAGAAAATGTATGCAGTACATTAATGCAATGTAAACACATTAACTTGGGTAGGATAATCCTCGCCTCCGTGTCCTTAATAGAATTGAAAATTCTTTTCACGAATGTTTGCAAATTTTTTATCCGATGTCAGGACCGGAGGCTCCGATTATGCTTGTTCAAAACATAGTCACCACTACAGAAGCCACATCAACAATAGGTTTGTAATAAAATGATTTAAAAGTGGTCTCTGTTTGTCACGAATACAAGAACTCCTCAGGATCTGGGCGATGCTCAAAGGGGTCCACCTCCTGACATCCCCAAACTCTGACTGAACTTTACCCAGAGTATTGAGGCGATTAAGCGAGGGATAGGGATAGGGTAGGTGCAGCGTGGGAAAAGGGAAGACCTGTAACAAAATAAACATATGATTAGTAGAATACACAAGTCTAACTACTCCCATATATTCTCGCTAATGCTGCTCCAGTACCTGTTAGGGATCTTCCCCGGCTGCTATGAAACCTCTCTGTTTAGTAAGATACCTCTCTCACCGCAGGCAACAAAGCATAAGCACCTAGAAACCAAACACATCCCAGTTAGTATACCGTCAACCTTTTCAATTAATATAAATAGAAAAAATATCATCCACATACATACCCTCTACCACACACCCTTGAAACCAGAAGAAAAGTAAAGGCCAACTCCAGTAAAAAAGGAAGTAACACGACACTTGGTGAGGAAAAAGGTCATTCTGCCAAAGTCCTGCGAAAATCCAAGAATACCCCTCTCCTTCTGGACATCCAGACGGGATACAGAATGAAAGTACTCAGTTGAATCTCACCAATGTCACGAAGGAAAGCAATAAACAACAAAAGAAAAAGCGGTACCTCATTAGGATGATCCTGGCACGAGACACCATATAAATCCAACACAATCCTTCCCTCTTAGATTCAAAGGGAAAAAAGAAGAAAAAACAGCAGCCGGTAATCCTCCACGGTTTACTTGGGGAGTCAGTAAACCCTCGGAGGCACTTTCATCAGAGGCTCGGCGTTTTCCCGCTGCAGCCGCGGGCGGGGAAAACTAAGTTCAGGACGTTAACGCTCATCCGAGCGGTTTTGGCAGAAACGACCCGACTCCTTCCTCACGATCTCTGCCACAGAAGAAATAGGGAAGTGAATATTCGGCGCCTCGGACGGAGTGCGCATAATCCTTCGGTACGAGCTGAAACCAAGCAGAGCAGCCGCTCTGCATCCAAGACTTCCTGAACCAACGAGAATCACGTACAATGCTCCATGCGTTACACGTGGTTTTCAATCCCTCCCAGAAGGACGGCCTTCTGGGAGATGTAGTTCTACTGACGCTGTTGTTTTTCACCTGAGGTAGGCGCGTCGATTGATCAAAGCCTGACAGTACGTCCTCCTCCCATGCGCCTCCTAGATCCAGGTTTCCCAGGATTGCTGGAATAGAACAGACGCACCGCACGAGGGGCGTTTACACCGGTACACGGCTCCCAGGAATCGTCCTCGGACGGATACCCCTTCCAAGAAATAAGATACCACAGGCGACCCTGGCGGTACCGGGAATCCAGGATGCGTCGTACCTCATATTCCAGCTGCCCATCCCTCATCACAGGAGGCACCGCCCTGCGCCGCGCACACTTCGCCGGTTTGAGCAGACCACAATGGAACACCGGTTGTATTCTCAGAGATGCTGGCAATTGCAGTTTGTATGCCACGGGGTTGACCCTGCGAAGAATGGTGTACGGGCCAATGAACCGGGGATGAAAGATGCTGCGACACCGGAAGCGGATGTTCTTAGTGGAGAGCCATACCCGATCTCCCACTTGATACGTAGGCCCTTCTTGTCGATGGCGATCAGCCCATTTCTTGTAGGTCTTTTTGGCACGGTCCAGATTCGCTTGTATCCGTCTGTGTATCAGCAGGAGAGACCCCACTTGTGCCATCACCGTAGGATGATTCTGTACTTCACTCGGTATAACCAGAGGCAGGGTGGTGGCATAGAACCCTGTGTTCGCTCTGAACGGTGTTTCCCTGATAGAGCTATGCCAAGCATTGTTATAGGATAGTTCGGCCAACCATAACAAGGACACCCAGGATTCGGTTGCTTCCTTAGAATATCACCGCAAGAATTTCTTTAAAGTTTGATTCAACCGCTCTGTTTGTCCATCGGTTTGCGGATGGAAGCTGGTGGACAGAGCGGCTTCCACATGGAGAGCCTTGCACCACATACGCCAGAACCTGGCAACGAACTGGGGTCCTCCATCAGATACAATGACCCTAGGAAGTCCGTGTAATCGAACTACATGTGTTAATAGCAATTGAGCTGTCTGTCCCGCAGTGGGAAGATTCTTACATAGAATAAAGTGACCCATTTTGGTAAGACTGTCTATGACAACCAAAATTGCGTTATACCCTTGATCCATTGGTAAACCTAGGATGAAATCCAGACTGATCGTTTGCCACGGTTGTGAAGGCGTGGGCAGTGGCATCAGTCTCCCCTTGCTTTTGTTGTGTTCCCCTTTTGCACGAGCACGTCTCACATTGTGACACCCATTGTTCCAACATCTTTAGCCATTCTGTCCCACCAGAAATGACGCTGGATTAGGTGTAGCGTTTTCTTATGTCCAGGATGACCCGCAAGTACAGCGTCATGACACCAGTTGAAAGCCTTCAACCGGAGTGTGTGGGTAGGCAAGTACAGTTTATTGTCGTGCAAAGGAAGACCATGTTTGAGGATCCGATGAGTGCTTTGATCCGCCCATCGCCGCCACTGATCTGGGGACCGGTTGGTCGTGACTTGTTCGAGGAATTGTTCCACGGTAACCACACACAGGACCTTGTCTGGATTCACGATTGCCTCCGGAAGATCTTGTCGAGGCGTGTTGCTCTCTCCTTGTCTGGACAAGGAGTCCGCTTTTTTGTTGTCTGATCCGGGACGAAAGGTAATCAAGAAATCATATTCCGCGAAAAACAGCATCCACCGCATCTGTCTCTGTGAGAGATGTCTAGCTGTCTTCATGAACTGAAGATTTCTATGGTCCGAGTAGACTGTGATGGGATGTCGGGCCCCCCACAAGTAGAGTCTCCACTCTTGGAAGGCCTTCTTAATGGCCAACAGTTCTTTTTCGGCCACTGTGTAATTAGTCTCTGCGGAGTTCAGCTTCTTAGAAAGGAAAGCCACCGGATGCAGCTGTCCTGTGTGCTTATCCCTTTGTGACAACACTGCGCCGACCGCCACATCAGAGGCGTCAGCTTCTACTACGAACGGTATGTCGACTTGTGGGTGTCGCAGGATGGGTGCGGTACAGAATGCCTTTTTTAGTTGAGTAAATGCCTCCATGGCTTCGGAGGTCCAGAGAAAAGGTGTTCCTTTCCTCAACAACCTAGTCACTGGAGCGGCCAACTGAGAAAAGTGAGAGATGAACCTCCGTTAGTAGTTGGAGAAACCCAAAAAGCATTGCACCTCTCTCACACTCTTGGGAACAGGCCAATCCTGAACTGCCTCCACTTTTCTCTCAGCCATTCTAAACCCCTGAGGACTCAAAATGACCCCCAAAAACTCAACCTCAGTCACGCTAAACTCGCACTTGCTTAGCTTGCAAAACAAGCTATGTTCTTGCAGTCTTTTGAGGATCAGGATTACGTGTCTTACATGTTGTTCCAGAGAGACTGAATAGATCAAGATGTCATCAATGTATACGATCACGATTCGATCTATGTAGTCCTTGAGCACATCATTGAGGAAATACTGGAATGCCGCCGGGGCATTACATAGCCCGAACGGCATAACCAAGTATTCGAACAACCCGTAACGTGTTTTGAACGCGGTCTTCCACTCATCCCCTTTGCGAATTCGCACCAAGTGATAGGCCCCTCTCAGATCAAGTCTGGTGTAGATGTTGGCCTCCCTCACCTGATCCAGCAATACTGGAATGAGCGGCAGCGGGTATCGATTTCTCACCGTATTCTTATTCAACAAACGATAATCGATACACGTTCTTAACTCGCCATTGGCTTTCGCCGTAAAGAAAAGAGGAGAGGCGGCTGGAGAGCGAGAAGGGTGAATGAAGCCAATGGAACTAAAATGCTCGAGGTATTCGCGCAAGTGTTTGGTCTCGGGTTCGGACAACGCATAGACTCTGCATGATGGAATGATGGCTCCAGCCACCAGGTCTATGCGACAATCATAGTCGCGGTGCGGGGGTAAGACCTCGGCCTTGACCTCACAAAAAACCTCCCGGTAGACGGCGTATTCCGGAGGTGGTTCTGTCTCTTTCTCTGCTGCAGTAGCAACATGGTATATCTGGGCTAAGGCCAATGTGTGTGAATAGTTGTCTTTCATGCACTTAGCTAGGCATTCCGTTGATTGAAAACTAATGGTTTTTAGTCTCCAATCCATGGTAGGGTTATGTTGCCATACCATGGCATGCCCAAGATGACCTCGTATTGAGGTGCCTCGATAATGTTCAGTGTTATGTCCTCCACGTGATCCTGAGGATCTCCTTTGAGGACCAATTCTACCACTTCTGTGTGTTCTGTGATGGGACCTGACTTCAACGGGGTGCCGTCAACCGCTAACACCCTTTCAGGCTTGTTGCTAGGCACTCTTGCTAACCCCAGTCTGTGCACCAAACCACAATCAATAAAGTTTCCGGTGGCCCCGGAATCTATCATGGTCCATACCTGATGGTTTTGTTGTCCCGTCCTAAGGATCATGGACAGCACTATGTGTGACTCGGTGCTTTTTACCTCAGTGACCGCTAAAGACGGCAACCTCCATTCCTTCTCTGATGGTTCTACTGTAGGGGGCTCTGTCTCGGCAGCGTCTCCTTCACTGGAGGACCCTAACTCCACGATTGCCACTCTTTTATTGGAATAGTACGTATTTCTTTTCTTGGGTATCAGAGGACAATCCCTCACATAGTGCCCCTTCTTCCCACAATACATACAGAGGCCTTGTGCCCGGCGGCTCTCTCTCTCCGTTTTGGATAACGGGGGTCTAATAGCTCCCACATCCATCGATTCAGGCCCTGGTTCCATCGAGGAGTGAGAGGAACGACTTTCATGCTCCATCCCGACCACAGCTCTCTCACCTCTTCTACGGTCCCCTCCCCTCTCTGCCATTCTATGGTCTAATCGTAATGTGAGATTTATTAAGTCGGTGCATGTGGTGGGTTGTGGATCGATTTGTGCTAACACGTCCTTCATCTCATCCCTTAATCCCTGGTAGTAGAGTGACATCCTTTTCTCCTCTGGCCAGGCGGTTTCTGCCACCAAGCGTTTAAAGGCCGTCATATAGGTAACTAGGTCCTTTTTCCCTGACGAAGCTCCAGCAGCTCTCTATCTGCGCTAAACGTGGTAGCCCGGCGATCGAACACTCTCTCGAACTCCCTCCGAAAAGCCGTCCAATCCGTAAGTAATGGATCGTCGTTTCTGACCAAAGGAACCGCCCAGTTGGCAGCATCCCTGTCAGATACGAGATGGCAAAAGCCACCCTTGAAAGATTATTAGGAAAAGATGCAGGTTTACAGGAAAAATGTAGTGCTATCTGGGTCAGAAATGTTTGGATTTTTAACGGATCGCCAGAGTACCTCTCCGGACTAGCCAAAGGAATGGGCGGCGGAACAGTCACCTGTATGTGTGGGGTAGCTGGTGAAACATCAAACGGATTCCTAGACTGTCTATCCACCCTCTCTCTTAGAGCCGCTGTCTCAGCGCGGGAAGCAACCAATTCCTGCTGTACCGCTACCAATGCTTGTAACACCTCATCTAAAGACGCCATCTTTGTGACTGGCCCAGACCGGGAGGAGTATATTTCGTGGGTACGTGATTCTGTCACGAATACAAGAACTCCTCAGGATCTGGGCGATGCTCAAGGGGTCCACCTCCTGACATCCCCAAACTCTGACTGAACTTTACCCAGAGTATTGAGGCGATCAAGCGAGGATAGGGATAGGGTAGGTGCAGCGTGGGAAAAGGGAAGACATGTAACAAAATAAACATATGATTAGTAGAATACACAAGTCTAACTACTCCCATATATTCTCGCTAATGCTGCTCCAGTACCTGTTAGGGATCTTCCCCGGCTGCTATGAAACCTCTCTGTTTAGTAAGATACCTCTCTCACCGCAGGCAACAAAGCATAAGCACCTAGAAACCAAACACATCCCAGTTAGTATACCGTCAACCTTTTCAATTAATATAAATAGAAAAAATATCATCCACATACATACCCTCTACCACACACCCTTGAAACCAGAAGAAAAGTAAAGGCCAACTCCAGTAAAAAGGAAGTAACGCGACACTTGGTGAGGAAAAAGGTCATTCTGCCAAAGTACTGCGAAAATCCAAGAATACCCCTCTCCTTCTGGACATCCAGACGGGATACAGAATGAAAGTACTCAGTTGAATCTCACCAATGTCACGAAGGAAAGCAATAAACAACAAAAGAAAAGCGGTACCTCATTAGGATGATCCTGGCACGAGACACCATATAAATCCGACACAATCCTTCCCTCTTAGATTCAAAGGGAAAAAGAAGAAAAACAGCAGCCGGTAATCCTCCACGGTTTACTTGGGGAGTCAGTAAACCCTCGGAGGCACTTTCATCAGAGGCTCGGCGTTTTCCCGCTGCAGCCGCGGGCGGGGAAAACTAAGTTCAGGACGTTAACGCTCATCCGAGCGGTTTGGCAGAAACGACCCGACTCCTTCCTCACGATCTCTGCCACTGAAGAAATAGGGAAGTGAATATTCGGCGCCTCGGACGGAGTGCGCATAATCCTTCGGTACGAGCTGAAACCAAGCAGAGCAGCCGCTCTGCATCCAAGACTTCCTGAACCAACGAGAATCACGTACAACGCTCCATGCGTTACACGTGGTTTTCAATCCCTCCCAGAAGGATGGCCTTCTGGGAGATGTAGTTCTACTGACGCTGTTGTTTTACACCTGAGGTAGGCGCGTCGATTGATCAAAGCCTGACACTGTTGACCAGCTGCATTCATGATATCTGCAAGGCTGACCCCCAAGGCAAAAAACTTTGAGGCCATAGCCCCTCGAGCCGAGTGGGCTCCAAATTTAGACACATCAATGCCCGCTTCGCCCATGAGCCAATGCACCCATCTCGACAGGGTGGCTGAGGTCACTGGGCGGAAGGGTTTTTGTAGTGCAATCAATAGTTGACCTCTCATGTCTGAACGAAATTCAGCAGTATTCACCTCATACGCTTTTAGACATTGCACAACACACAGCTTAGGGTTATCTGGAAAAGCTGGATATGATACCGAAGAGGTATTGCATTTAGTTTGTTTTGTAATGGAAAAAGTAACCCCTTCTGGGGAAAACCTGCGTCCCACTAAATCCAAAGCGCGGACATCTGACACTCTTTTACATGAAATAAGACACAGCAACATGGTCAATTTGGCCGATAATTGTTTCCTCGATAAATACTTTTTGGAAGGGCATGATTCTAGAAATTTTAAAACAATGGACATGTCCCATAAAACAGAGTACTTAGGGCAAGGGGGTCTGACCATCCGTATACCTCTAAGAAGTTTGCACAACAAGGGATGCTCTCCCACCGGTTTACTGGATCGAGGCCTGCCAAGATGGCCGACCAGAAATTATTTACAGTTCTATAAGCCATTCCTCAAAGAAGCAATGGAGGATAAAAAGTTGACAACTAAAGAAAAATGTGCGTTAACGAGATTGACTTCCCGTTCACTGCACCAGCCACACCATCGTTTCCAAGCTGATGAGTATCGCTTGTGGGTATTAGCTGACCAGGCCTCGCTGATAAATTTGTTAGCGTCAATCGAAAGGCCAGGGACATTCCATCTGTCACGGAAACCCGCCAAGCTACCAGAGAGAGTTGCTCTGACTCTATCATTGAATGTGGAGATCCCTGAGGGTCCAGCCACAGGTTCCATCGATGTGGAAGGAGGACTGGGGATGCACATGACATTTCCAGAAGTATTCAGAACAATACCTGCGCTCTCCAGAGTGGGGTAATCAATACTAATTCCGTCCGTTGACGACGGGCCTGCGCCAACACTCTGGGGATCATCATAAATGGGGGAAACGCATAACAGTGTTGTTGGCCAGATCTGGGGAAAAGCGTCCGTGGCCACTGCCTCCGGATATGGACACCAGCTGAAAAAGGCTGGGATTTGTCTGTTGAGGCGTGAAGCAAACAAGTCCAGATGACAGGGACCCCAAAGACGGTTCAGTGCCTAGAAAATCCGAGGGTGGAGTCTCCAGTCGCTGAAATCATGCAGATATCGGGATTGCCAATCTGCCACAGTTTTGTTGCGATCCGGGAGATATTCCGCTACTACAGAAATTATATGTTGTAGGCAGAAATGCCAAAAATCCTTGGCGACCTCCGCTAACACTTGGGACCTCGTCCCTCCCAGCTTGTTCACATATCACACTGCTGATACATTGTCCATGCGAAGCAAGATACAACAGTCTGTCTTCCAAGGGGAAAGACTGCGAATTGCAAATGAGCCCGCTAGAAGCTCCAGGCAGTTGATATGTAAAGACAGTTCGTCCTGGGACCAACGACCCCCAGTGGAGATCTGTCCACAACGGGCTCCCCAACCCAAACGGCTGGCATCCGACTCGATCACTACTTCGGGAGTGGAACTGAAGATGGCTCTGCCATTCCAAGCCTCCATGTGGTCTAGCCACCACAACATCTCCAACCTCGCCTCCTCTGAGAGGGGAATCTGTTCTGCATAACCGAGGCTTTTCCGGAGATGTTGAATTTTTAGTCTCTGAAGCGCCCGATAGTGAAAGGGACCTGGGAAAATTGCTTGTATCGAAGAGTCCAGCAGACCACCACCCGGGCTACTGATCTCAATGATACAATCTGCTTGTTCAGAATCAATCTCAAGTCTCTCTTGATTGATCTGACCTTCTGTGCTGGGAGGAGTAACTGGCATAGACGGGAATCGATCTGAAACCCTAGAAACACTATTGATTGTGTTAATGCCAGGATCGATTTCTGAGTGTTCACAATGAACCCCAAGCTCTGCAGGAGTGTGATCAACCAGTCTAGGTGAGTTACTACTAGTTGCGGGCAACATGCCATGATTATTATGCCGTCTAGGTAGATGATTAGACGTACTCCCCGAGCTCTCAAGGATTTTACCACTGGTCGAAGGAGTTTCGTGAAGCACCATGGTGCCGATGAAAGACCAAAGGGGCGAACCTTGTATTCGTAGAAAACTCCTTGCCAGCGGAACTGAAGGAAGCGCCGATGTAGCGCGAAAATAGGGACGGACAGGTACGCGTCCTTCATGTCCAAACGGACCATCCAATCCCCTTCTTGGAGTAGGTCGCGAAGAAGATGGATGCCCTCCATCTTGAAATGTCGATAGACTACCCATCCATTGAAGTCCTTTAGATTTAACACCAGTCTGGATCCGCCGCCTTTTTTCTCGACTAAGAAAATACTACTGGTAAACCCCCTGGGGTGAGGATCCGTGGACACTATGGCCCCTTTCTTCAAAAGAGATTGTATTTCGGCGGAGATAAAATCCTGCTCTTGCCGGGAAAAATACATCTGTGGGGGAAAAGAAACCTGACAGGGGGAACTGTAAAGTTCTAACCTGTACCCCTGTACTTTCTCTAGAACCCAAGCATCCTGTGAGATTGAGTGCCATTCTTGCAAAAAGGACTGGATCCTGCCCCCCAACACTACTTCTGAACATAGGATCAGTCTCACCTGTGGTTCCGGCATCCTGGTTTCCACCCTGGTTTCCTCCGTATCTGCCTTTCCTATAGCGGTTTCTGGAGCGTCGGGTTGGGTAGAACGATGAGTTGTTGTTGGCGTTTTGATAGCCCCCGCGCTGCTGGTGGTATTGACCATGAGGGGCACCCTGATTGTAACCTCGGCCGAAAGATCGCCCTCGATATTGTCCGACCCTGCCAAAAACCAGCCGGAAGGCACGCTGTAGGGACCCCTGCGCTTTATCTAGACCGCTAAATGTAGCGACAAACTTTGTGAGTTCCTTGAGAAAAGGGTGTCCAAATAGTAGGCCTTGGGCTAAGGGACCAGATTCTGACATGGCGAGTTCTGATAGCTTAGGATCGAGCTTTAAGAGAATAGAGTGTCACCTTTCGCTGGACATCGCGCAATTCATGTTTCCTAGCTGGCATATAGCCAGTTGAGCCCATCCTTTAAGCTCCTCTGGGTCAATAGCTAAGGCAGATTCTTTTGCCTTAAAATCCAACTCCAATATCTTTGTCAGAGGGCTCGTCATGTCGAGGAGCTTATCTTGGCACGACCGCCATGCCCTATCTATGCCCTTCTTGGGGTCTTTTGAATACTTCTTCAAATAGGTCACCAAAGTGGGGTCCACCTCTGGTGTCTCCGCCACCTTACCTGGCAGGTCTGGCCTCGGGCATTGGGAGCGCAGCCTCGTTCTAACATCCTTGTCGAAAGCCTGTCGAAGGTGGGACTGGCCATAATCTGTCACCTCCTGAGGTGGTAACCAGGCAGTGGAGTTAGGGTGTATAATCTCTGCCGGTTCGAACGTGAGCAGCTTGGGTTGTGAAGGTGGGTCCACATGATGCTCCTTTTTTGAGCGTTTAGTCGGTCTAGGGGCTTCGTCTTGGTCAGACGTATGGTATGATGAGGTATCCCTATTGTCATCATGGAGGGATTCTGTGGATGCCATCTCAGGAGGGGGGGCGTTATAATCGTGGTCACTGGACATGGTCTCGGCCAGTTTGGCAAAGTCTGCAGCATGGGGGTTTCTGGAACCTTTCCCACTGGGTCTGGGTTGTATGCTAGGGGTGGGGAGCCAGCCTTGCTGTTGGGCATAGCCACACAGGTGACGTTTCAACGACTCTATGGCCCTGACTTGGGCTTTATTAACGGAGTGCTGCACCCCTGCATCTAGTGAATTAACGAGGTCCTACTCCAAGGACCCAGAAGGTTCTTCATCAAAGTACTCTTCCTCTTAATAATATTCTGCCATGGTGACAAAACTGCAGTGCAGCTGTATAATCCCACACAAAGGAGGACCAATGACCCAACTGTAAAGGGTTAAGAATCCAAATCAGGAGCAAATATTGGGGGAGTGGAACAACCCCAAGCAAGCCAAAAGTATCGATATGGGGTGGAGGGAGGGCTTGCTACCAACCACTCTAGGCAGAGCCTATGCCAATTATGCAGCCCTGCAATTTAATATAGGCAGGGCGTCCCTGGGAGCGATCTCGAAGGCGTGGGATCTGAGGGCAGAAGAAGCGCTGCTCCCGGGTCAGTTTAAGCCTTTTTCGACTAATCAAAGGCACCAAAATGGTCACCGCGCATGCAAGGGGCTTGCTCCCTTCTCCCTCTCCACCAAAGTATAAACGCGGGCGCAGGGCGCCCGGTCGGGAGGCTGAGCGCTCCCCAAAGCGAAGCGAGTGCGAATGCGTCGGGAGACAAGAGCGGCTCCACTGAGGACGCGCTCTGAATAAAGCGGAGTCACTTCCCTCCAATCAAAACACAATCAAGGTATCATTAATCTTAAAGTATTAACACGATAACAGCGTAATCATTAGCAAACATAAGAGTTATAGCAATAAGTAGACATTCAAAGAAGTACAATGAAATAGCACTTAACTAGCTGCGGAGCAGCAAAGAAAGAGGACGCTGTCACCTTAGTTAGAGCTTATATAGGGCTATGCTCTATGGTTGATCATGTGACATGTTGTTATTTATGGGTAATGTAGTGTTATTGAAACTTTTCTCTCATTGGTTGCTGTGATTAAGTAGTAAAGAAATGAGAAGCATAATCGGAGCATCCGGTCCTGACATAGAATTGTTGCACTGGAAGTTCTTAGTAAACACCCAGGGCCATATGTACGAAGGCATTTTGAGTTTCCTAACGGTGCGAATGCCATTTCGGTATGTACAAAAGGCATTTGCGGTGGTGCAAAATGAAATTTCTATCTAGTAGAAATTGCATTTTAAAAATCGCTAAAAGGGAATCCCAAATAGGGATTTCCAAATAGCGACTCGCTAACACTATGTACAAAGGATTTCCTAATTGTAAATAGTCGCAAAATGGCCATTTAGGAAATGCAATTACCATCAATGTGGATCTCGTGGTAACCGGGTGCAAACTAAAAATAAATTACCCAAAATGCACCTGGCTCATTGAGAATGGCGGCTCTGTATGTCTTGGCGAGGAGGATGAGGATTTTGGCTCGTAGGCAGAGACAAGAGAGGATACTTAGGGTGAGGGTCACCCTTTTTTTTCAACAGACTTAAGAGAAGATATATATGAGAAGTACAGACTCAGTAGTGAGGTAATTTTGGAATTAGTTGCTTAGTTACAACCTCAGCTACAGACCCCAACAGTCAGAAACAATGCAATCCCACCACATGTGCAGGTATAGTATTGTCTACACTTTTGGCTTCAGGCCAGGGACTCAAATCAGTGGCAGGAGGAGTGTCACAAAGTGCATTTTCTAGGTTTTGTCACAGGTTTCTGGACATCATGGTTAGCAAAGTAAACAAATACATATGTTTACCAAACATGGCCCAATATTTGCAACAGATCAAATTAATATTTTATATGGTAGCACAGTTTCCCACTGTTATTATCTATGTTGACAGCACACATATATCCATATGCCCCCCTTTCCAAATGAATTAATATACAGAAATATGAAAAGCACCCATTCACACAATGTACAAGTAGTGTGTGATGCCTCATACATCATAACTGCCATTGTAGGCAGATTCCCAGGCAGCACCCATGACTCCTTCATGTTTTCCACAGTGGAATACATAACCGACTGTCTCAGGGTGAATTTGGCGAAGGCTTATTACTTGGTAGGAGAATAGGTGACGGGAGAGGCTTGGTGGTCATTTCCAAATGTGATGGGCGGAATAGTCTTTAGTTGCAATTGGCTGATGCTGAGCTCTCTTTATTGGCAGTGTGGTTTGGAGGCCGAAAGTGTAAGTAGCGTTATAAATACACGAGACTGAGAATAGTATCCAGCTGAAATAAGCAGCACCCACACAGATGAAACAAGCAGATGAGCAGATGCTAAGTCACGTCTGATCTCCATGGTTGCGAAGATAGTCAGAGGAATTATTAAAATGGACTAACCATGCAGTTTTCATTTTCTATTCACCTGATGGTCAGTAAGAGTGTGGGATTCTGTCTAAACGCTTTGGGTCAGTTACCCCAAAGCATATCATTTGAAAAGGCCATCTAATTCATTTATTAGGAGCTCAGCGGTGGAAGTCAGAGCTCCCAGTGTTTCTCCCAAGCCTGTTCATATCCCTCCTCCTCTTACGTATATGCTCACAAGTTGGTTGCATTTCCTTCCTTGTCAGCTGGGACTTATCAGATATGATTCCCCTCGTTTGTCTCCAAACCGATCTGCACTTGAACTATGTGCGTTCTGCCCTTCCTTGACTACCGACCCGGAACGCATCGGAGTCTGACTTTAGACTTTCCCTGACCTCTGCTCTCACCCGCCTGGCCCCCAGTTTTCTAATTTGTCTGAATATTGCTTTCCAACTTCCTTGACCCCTGTTATAAGATATCTTCACACTCCCGTAGATATGCTGCCCTTTTAATTTTTTTATGCAGCGGTACAGCACATTAGACACAGAGTTCTGCCCTCATACTTCTGAAGTGATCTATGAATATGTGGAGAAAGAAGCACAGGTTTAAATATACAAACATTGTATATTTGTATGGAGTGATCTATGTACTGCATTAACTTGTGATATTTCGGACTCCTGTTTGCACAGCTCTTTACCTAAAACAAATGAGCCTATGTCCTGGGACCATACACGTCTGCATCTATAAGTGCATCGAATGACAGAAGGTGTGCATTTTATTATATGCATGTACTAGGATCTGCAGTTTACAGTGAATTACACAAAATATGCTAGAAGTTATCCCATTGCTGGAACATTAACATTTTCAGATTGCCTCGTTTGGCGTTTTCGCCTGGAATGATCTAGAGGATATCTCTTTCCCCATAAGTGTGCGCAAGACTTCTTGTGTCTTGATTTTGACAAGATTCCCCTTGTTGTGCAGCTTAGGTGGCTCTATGTTTCTGAGGACCCCATTGTTGTGTTTATTCTGCACTTCTCAGTCTGCCAGAGTGTCAGGCTTCTGCCCTCAGGGATGGATGATGGTTTTTTAACCAAGAATATCAGGGTTTAAACAGCATTGCTCTTTTTGCCAAGAATGAACCGCCGCTAATCTCTTACCAAGAAAAGCGAGCTCGCTCTACTGATATTATATCTGACATTCACTACTTGTGTTATTATTTTGCTTGGCCTCTTCCATGTCCTCTAGTATTTCTTGTCAGGCCCCTTACACTTCACTTTCCTATTCACTGAGGTTTCCCACCCCATCCCTGTGGCCCTTTCCTCTGCCTAATCCATTCCTCACTGACAATGTTTTTAATATAGAGCCATTTATACTGCCGTTTCTAAGAGCTATATGTAACAGATGTTACTGTTAATCAATTTTATGGTACTTCATTTACTGAGCTTGGAGGATGGAAAGTGGGGCCTGCCATGTCAGGATTTAAACTACAAATCACACTAGTCGTCAGCTGCAAGCCTTAACATACTGAGCAATCTTGCAGTGTGCAGATTGATTTTCTTTCCTTTTCTAAAAGGATCACAAGCAATGGCACCTGTCTCTCCCTTTGTGGCATTGTTCAGCCACCTATTTCCCCTCTGTCCCAGGATTCTCTGACCTCCCACACTTTTATACGCTGCACCTAATCTGCATGTGTTTTATTCTCATGCTTCCCATGCTCTTGATACTGCATTTCCCCATTTATCGAGGGTTCCCATGTCATCCCTACCTCGGTGTCCTAGCCTTATGCCAGACACCGCCTCCCTAAATGTAGTCATAGGATCTCTTCGTAAGTCTCTCAAACTGTTCCTATGCCCCTATTCTACCACGCTTCCCACTGTCCTTCATCTTGCTTGCTGGTCTTTACTTTCACCAAAGTATAGCTGGTGAGTCCTTTCTATCTCGTTTTATCTTCCTCAACACCTTCATGTCCACTTCATTGTTAGATATTTGTCCCATGGCCATCCTATCAGTGATGCAGCTAGTAAGTTACTGGAATTGCCACTCTCTTTACTAGCCTGACCAGGGGTTCAGTATTTGCTTCGTCTCGCATGATCAATTTTTGTGGTGCTTTTTACAATTGACATCTACCCTATGATGTTTTCTCAACCTGAGAGACCCCCAATACTGCTTTTTTCCACCTGAAAGACCTGCGTACTGTTTTGCCACCTTCCTTTGACCTGGTCGTTTTGTCACAGAAGTAGGTCTTCTACCAAGATGCATTGCCTGTTCCTGCTGATGGCTAACCTCCTGCACCAGCATTATATTACTTGCATTCTCTTTCAATGAAGAACACACACTTCCAAATAGGATTCTGAGAATGCCAATGCTAATGGGCATAAACCGATATTTGACTTCATACTTTGTCATCTCTGCACTAGTCACAAAATTAAGCCTCTCTTTGTTGCTGCTTTGACTAACACTGCTCATTTAGAGCATGCTGGCAGGACTGTGGTTGGTGGAGAGCCAGTTGCCAGGGCTTCTGGAGTAGAGGAAGGAAAGTGGATTGGTAATGGGGTAGGTGTGCTAGCAGTCTGTTAGCAAAGTACAACTCGCAAAGGGACTAACGAAATGCAGATAGCCTATCGGGAAAGAATGCAGGGCAACAGATTAGTAGTATTTAGCAACGCAATGGAGCAATTTGGGGTTCAGAAGGGATATTGGAGTGGTATGGACTCTATAGAGAGAGAATGGAAATAGGGACATAGAACTTGCAGTGGAGGCCAAAAGGGGACAAGCATGAAACATGTATTGTGCGTGGTAGAAGAGGGGGGAGTGGAGCCCGTGGAGCTAGAGAAATGGGAAATCACTATTCAGTCTGTAACGAGAAAAGCGGGTATGGGGCTAAGCTTATAGTGCGAAAGAACTGAAGCGAAGGGCGATGGAACATATGACGAGTAAGTGAAATGATTACGTACCATAATTAAGAGGAATGACAACCAGTTTAGTATCTATGGTGAGAGGAATGTGGAAGCTAATTGACTGTTCTAAGAGAGTGTTTGGATGGTTGCCTATTACTGATGGACAGAAGCACAGGGTAAGTTTACTTAATAGGCTGCTGCTGACTAGTGAAACATCTATGCTGTCCCATCTAAATGATTTAGGTAGTAGCTGGGTAAAGTGGATTTCTTTTCATGACAAGAAGATTTCTGTTGCACTTCATCCCCTGGACAAGTACATTTTTTCAAAAATTCCACACCCCGACAATATAAACTGTTATCCTAACCAATATTCTATTCTTTCTTAAATTGAAATATTGATTATTGGATTCTAGCAACTTTTAATGTTGACACTTTAAGATTAATTCTTACTGAATAAAAAAAAAGAAATCTTTTAAAAAAATAGAAAATAAAACTCTTTACCTCACACAACCTCTCTTTATTTACTGTACTAAAAGTGTTTTAATGATTTGCTATTATGTGTTTAATGTAGATGATTGCTCTTTTTTACTTCTACTTGTCAACAAACGTCCATACGACCAATGGCAGGAGTTATTTAATGATTATACCCAAAGACTGAGATATAGAAAACCTTGCTCCATCACAATCAATCACAAGGGGTTGCAAATTGGCATCTGCCTAATGAAAATTAATTAGGCAGGTCGTTCTGCAACCCCTGCGATTCAGTATTTTGTGAACCGACCAAGCAGTACATATATTACTTTGCAAAATACTATTCCATTCACAAAAAGTATGTGCGGAATTTGCAACTGCGACCACTTTTTTGCAAATGGAATAATAATACACACGGACCCTAGCTTTCATAAGGCGATAGATGCCCATCGTGTTCACTCCTTGTTTGCAGTTCTACCCAGTGTAAGCACCTGTTGAAATCTGCATATGGCATAATAAAACACAATTTAAGCGGTTTAGACAACAGCTTGGTAAATAGTGAAGTACCTCTGCACTTTGCTTGGCTCCTGGCCAATTTGTCCACACTGCCTAGTATTTAGACAGCCACCAGGTAAATTATGAAGTTTTTTTTCAAGTTATTTGCCAGGCCACCGGCAAAAAAAATACATAATTTCTGCTATTTAGCCATCTAACTGGTAAATATTAAAGTTTCCTTGCTACTTGCCAGGCTGCTGCTCAAATAATATAGCATTTCTGTTACATATACAGACACATAAATAATTAACTTTATTTGCATGGCTGCTGGTCTAACTGTACATTTCTGCTGTTTATCCAGCATATGGGTAATGAGGGAAGTTTTTTTTATTTGCTTGGCTGCTGGTCAAATAATACAAAACCTCTGTTATTTAGCCAGTTGCCAGGTAAATTGTGAAGTGTCCTTGTTATTTGCATACTGCCTGCAAAACAGTGCAGAATTTGTACTATTTAACCAGCGGCCAGATAAATAGTTACGTTTTTCTGCTATTTGCATGCTCTATTATTTTGCCAGCAACCTGGAAAATAGTGACGTTTCTCTGCTACTTTCAAGGCCGCAGGCCAAATAGTAAATAATTTCTGCTATTTAACCAACTGCCAAGTAAATAGTAGAGAAATGTCACTATTTACCTGGCCACCGCTACTTAATCAGGCTACTGCGTTCCCAATAACAGCTGGCGTTCTACATAAAGACACCTATTTCCACAACTATTTTTATGGCGTGGATCAAGTCTTCGTAGAGGAACGTCACAAACTGAAGCTCCTTAAATTTGATTCTTTATGTGGGCTAAAGTGAATTCCAGGTTAATACAGCATATCTCATTTTTATGTTCGATTACCGAAATTTGATGTGCGTCAGCACTCGTTACATTATTTCACAACAGAAGAGCTAAAGTAACTAACATTGTCTAAAAGAGCATTACCTTTCCATGGACAACTTTTAGCAATAATTATATGGAGGATTAACATGAGCAGAAGGATATACTTCGTGTGTTGACAGTACTCTAGTTCGCCCCGCCCTCCTCTCTGAATCCCTTCTGTTTACTTATCAGCCCCCTCCTTTCGTTTCAGACTAGATTTCTCTTTCGCTGCCATCTGTTGTTCTTCCCTTGTCTCCTGTTCTGCCGTCCACCGCTTCTCATTTCTACCTAAACTGAACTGCCAACTTGTACTTCCTGGAACAGTCGTCACGAACGCTTACTCTCTAGCCCTCTCGTGCCACTCTATCGCCTTTTCTCTTCTACGCCTTCCCCTTGTATCTTTCCTAAACCAATGGGATTGCGGAATAACTGAGGACAGCCGCTCACTGGGGGTAGCAGCTGTATGGGAAGGTTTACTCTCAAATAGTCTGATCCTTTGGCAGTGACGTGCGTAACACGTGGTTATGAACTCTGGGTTGTGTTTGAGTGGATCATGGTAGTGTTCCTGAAGCTTGTATAGATGCAGGTTTATCACTGTAATTCCGTCACGGACCTGCAGGATCGTCATGGCCGAGAGAGAGGAAGAGAACTTGCAGAAGCAGGTGAGCAACTTAAAAGATACAGCCTCGTACTTACCAAGTGGCCCAATTTCATGTGTGCCACATTCACCCAGCCCTGGTAGCCGCATCTGCATGCTGGGCTCGTAAACCAGTGCCAGGATGCAAAGTACTGCAGTGGCTGTAATGCTTCGACTGGCTTAATGTATTACACTTGATGTTGGGTGTCCCTTGCCAACTGTGTAGCTCATACATGCCAACATTTTGGAAGAGGAAAGTGGGATATTTAAAAAAAAAGAATCTGGAGAATGTATTTCTCCCATTGACTTATATTGTGGCCTGCATTGGTCTACCGGCATGTATGGGACTTGCAAGTGTGCTGCTGCAGGATCGAATATCAACAATTCAAATATACGTTTTTTCCATATCTGTCAGGAGCACAGAGAAATCTCTATGTCAGGCAGAGAAAGCGTGACAGAAATGTGATGTCCTTGCTTGCAGAAGCAGGTTACTCTCAGTGCATAATGCAAGTTACTGTCAGTGCATAATCCGAGTCACACCAGACCAGCCCCTACCATCTGAAGCTCGTTTAGGATTTGTGTTTTTGCGTGCAGAAAGTGGAGGCGGGAGACTAGCCTTGAAATCAGCAGTCTCTTGCCGGTATCAGGAGAGTTGGTATGTATGGTAACTTGTGCTTTCAACAGGCCCGGCTCCAAGAATTTTTATCTGGATGGGCCAAGGATGCATTGGGGTGGGCCATGGCAGGCTCAATTTTTGTTGCTTCTGGAGGGAGACTACAAGCCCTGGGTTCCATCATATCTACTTCCAAACAGGCACAATACAAAGTATAGATTCTGAGTTTATACAGAGTATGTAGAGAGTTACTTGAAAGTACTAGCCGATATGTGTACATTGCACATTGCCTTTAACATAAAAGCCTTGAATTATGGATCTCCAAATGAGGGTGCTATGCTGCTTTGTAATTAACTAAATATGCTACACATGAGACCCATTTCAACTCTCTCCCCCAAGCCAAAGCATTCTGATTTAGCAATCTGTAGGATTATTGAGCAGCATGAGTCTCTGCATGGTTTATGGTGACTGAAACTGTCTGAGGTATGTTTGTTGAATTTTATTTTTATCATATGTTTTTCAAAATTGTCCTGTCTGAGGGAGTGCTTAGTTGAAAGAGTGATGCACTGCAGTGTGTACTACTTGGGGAATGTTAAGATATTGTGCATGAGTGCTCAGAGTGATGCTCTTATCTTTTTTTCTCTGCAACTAGCATGGCTTCCAAGTTTTCCAGGTTCATGTTAGCAAGGCCAGTCCAGTTTTGTTTTTTAATTAGAATTCTGGGACTTGAATTCTTATTTAAACTAGTATACAACTAGAACTACAAGTCCCAGAATTTTAAGAAAAAAGTGGGACTAGTCTAATTAGTCACGCACTAACTTGTGAAACTTGGTAGCAATTAACTTGATGCATAATAGCAGGAAGGAGTGAGAGATGGAATGCATAAAATGTACAATATCGGATTGAGAAGGTCTCATTAGGATCCACCAAGCTACAACAGATGAGTGATAAACGACTTGGTCTCGATTAACAATAGTCCTGGTACACCTCTGAATAATCCCCCAGATTAGGCGAGCACCCAGCAGGCATGTACTGTGTACATGCCAGCCATGGCAAATAATCTTGATCTCAAACAGCAGCGATGACAAGTGATCCAAAGGAGTGCACCAGTTACAGGCAGCCAGAGGAGATTTGTCTAGGCTCCATGCAGGAGCAAGAAGAAAGTACAGCATTGACATGAGCTTGATATAAGAAGGTAGATACATGGTTTTGGATTAATCTAGCATCAACAGAGGAGCAATCCAATGCATAAAAGGGTTGAAGGGGTTATAGGCATCCAGCATATATACACTATGCATCCACCCAAGAACGACAGTGGGACGGCTTAATGCTTGCACCAGATACAGGTAGTCATTGTAAATTTAATGCATTACTAGTATGACCCTCCTTTTCTCCAGTGTCAAACAATATAATACACTCTGTGGTAAGGTGTCCCTTTTCAGGTGGGTTATATGTGCAGTAAGTACTCAATTGCAGCCTGCAGTCTGAAACCTATATTCATTATAGTGATGTAGCTGACAGCAAGGAAGGTAGCTTTAATCACAAAAACGGCTCATATTTCTTGGGAAAACACATTTACAACACTGTCTTTACCAAGCAAAGCCTTTACAGCGAAGCCTTTACCACACATGCTTTTATCATGCATATGCCTTTACCACGCATGATAATTATAAGTAAATTAAGTAAATATATTAGGGGGTAAGGATAGCTTTAGGGGTGGGTAGTGGTCAATTGAGTTAAGGGTAAATTTTGGGTTTAGAGTTGGGTAGTGGTAATGGATGTAAGGGTGATTTTATGGTTTAGGGGTTGGGTAGTGGTAAACTGAGCTAAGGGTAATTGTAGGGTTTAGAGGTGGGTAGTGGTAAATTGAGTTAAGGGTCATTTTAGGGTTTAGAGGTGGGTAGTGCTAAAGGGATGTAAGCAGTTTGTGTGTTGTAGTCTTAGTCTGCTTCTATCAAATTAATGAGACCACAACGAATAGCAATGATTTGTGAGTTTAAAGTGTAGGATTGGAAGCAATGTCTGGTTACAAGGAGGGAAGTTGTCACCCTACATACAGACGATGGCTTCTGATTCCTTCATATTTCCATGGGAGAAAGGTTCCTAAACAGAATGGGGCCTAGAGAGAACTTCTGGAATTGGGATTCAAATCTTCAACGGTCCGGGTTACAATCCTCCTGTCCTTTGCACGGGAGTTCAAGGACACAATATTACGTGGAAATGTTAAAACCACATTTCTACCATCTCAGACTACTGAGTAAAAGGAGCAAGAGTAGGTTAACATAACAGAAATCTACACATTAACCATGGTCTAGCTCAGAAGAAGTCCTATCCTATGAGATTCAGGATGCCATTGAAATCATCACCACAAGCAACAGGCCTGCAACTGGCTCACAGGTCAACCTACATCAACTTTAGGGTGTTTGCCTCTTTCACAAGAGTTGGTTGCCACTTCCTGCTGGAGTTCAAACCCTATGCCCCTAAGTAGGAGCTACACTCCTTCTTCCAGACTTGAACAATCACCCGAACATACAATTACCTACAAATGGCAACCACCGATACTCTATTACATGATCTGTGCATTTCCACCAATGAAAGTCCAAAGAAGCTTATTAGAATTGGTCTGTACTACTTATGACGGTGTGTCAAACTTTTCATCGATAAACTCCAATTTTCATTTTGGAATTTAAATTGTGAGTGTGGTGTGCCAGAGCACCTAAGTTCTGCATATGTCTACTTTAATTATAGCTTTCAATGGAATGATCAAGGGTGTAATGCAGGCCCCTGTAGCCCATGTGGTACAGAGGAGCCCCCGACCCTTCAGGGGACCCTATTCATCACTAATCCAATGAATCTCTGTGAGATATGAGAGGCACATTCTGCATGGGGGCCCCATCATTTTATGTTACGCCACTGGGAATGATCTGCCTCCATTAGGGTCCTGGCGATCTCACAACACCAGTCTGCCGACCCCACTGCAGTCTTAAAAAGGCGCACTGTGTTCCCACATTACAAGACCTCCAATAGTTGAGGAAGAAGTTACAGTGTTTGGCTGTAATATGAATCTCGAAGAAAAAAACCATAAAAAGTCTCACTTCGAAGAGGCTTCATCTCCGGTATCTGCCAGTGTGTTATGGGTCCTAGTGCAATGAAGAAAATGGGCCCCCTATTTAAACTGAGAAATACTGCAGTAATCAGGGTTCTGTGGCTCCTTCTTGCCCTGGCCCCCGGTGCCTATGCACCAGCTGCACCCTGGTATCTCTTGTCTTCTGCTTACCAGGGTACCTGTCCTATCCTCACTCCTCACACCAACATCCCTAACATTCTCTCAAAATATTCAATCTCTGTAAAACAGATCAAAGCCTCACAGTCTATATCCTGCAGCTCAAAATTCAAACATTTAGGGGTGTTACATCCGACACATAGGTTTGCTGTATTGCCTGTTTTATTCAGGCCTCGCTGGAAATGTAATGTCCCAGCCGGCAGAAAAATTTGTAAAATCACCCAAGGCCGATATTGTTTCCCCTTTCACACTTAAAACAGCAAAAAAAATAGGAAAATGCACTTTTAAATGTGTTCACAGTTGCACATTTTTATGTGAATGATAATTGAAGTTAACAAAATCAGAAAAGGAATGGTTTAAATGAAAACAAACCTCTTTAACATTAAGTTTTATTGATGGGTCATGTCTGAGCCTTTGCAGAACCTTACAAATGTGAATAAGCAGTATTTTTCTGTGGAAATGTGTCAGCCTACCCAACTCACCCCCATGTAGCTATGCCCCCTCACACCAGTATGTACTTACCTGCTTTGATCTCTAAAATCAAACGTTTCCCCCCAGCACGATCTGATCAGGTGCAACAGGATGGCGTTCCAAACAGCAGTAAAACATTTCTGCAGCTGACAAAAAGAGAGCATATGGAAATCCAAATTACCCCATCCGTGCCCTGAAGAGAGGAACAGATTTACTCCCCGCTCCGTTTCCCTTATATACCTGCATTCGTAAGAGGAGACAAAGACCACCTTTCTAAAAGGAGATGCCTGATTGGGTCTCCTTTGAGACAGAAAGCCTGGCCCAATCACGCAACTCCAGTAAGCAGGGACTGGAAAACACCGCAAGGTTCAGCAATGACACAGGAGAAGTTAACCGGTGTATTTTGCATTGGCATTTCTACCGTGACTGGGAGGGCCAAGGGTCATGTTTGGGTGGGCCTGGCCCACCCGCTAGAACCGGGCCTGGCTTTCAAGTAAAGTGATTGGGCAGGAGGGCTGTCTTTTTCCGTGGATCGTATGGTCTAGTTATTAATTTAGATTTTACCACCCCCTATCCAGCCATGCCAAGTACCACGCACATGGCTGTCAAGGTTTCATATTGCTTGTGTGTGACATTTTCACAAATCCGTTGCAGTTATGAGCGACATTCAATGACCAAATGTGTGACACTTAGAGTGACACTTTCTTGCAACCAAAATCAAGCAATAAAATCCAGGAAAACAGATAAATATTAGAAATTACACCCATTTGACTGATGAGAAACTCTTAAGAAGATCTTGAAACTGCTGCAAAGCACCAGAAATGGAAGGGCAGTAACCTAGTGCCCTTGTAACCTGATCTTACTGTAAAATCAATGTTGAGTATCTGGTTTGGAATCAGACTGTCGGCTCAACTATCTTGTCCTTAGCTTCAATGGAGGCTACAGTGCTGCAGACACCTGTGATCCGATATTAACTGTGGAGGAGCTCCTGGGGTAATACTGTGCTGATTGCTGTCTTGAGAGCTGTGCACTGCTGCATTGCCACCTGCTCTCACTGTGACAAACTCATGCCGGTTCCGGAGACGTGACTGGACCCAAGTCAATCAGGGCTATGCCTGGGCAGACCGCGCAGCACGTGTCTGTCGAGCAGAGGTCAGTAGGAGGTGAGCAGGTAGTCTTATTCTCAAACACCGGCTCCTCCAATTTAATAGGTTGGAGGGGGAGAGGAGAACAGTAATGTCTTGTTACTTACCGGTAATCTTCATTACCCCGTTTAGGGTCCTCCCCGTCCCAGTCCTTACTACGTGAGGCAGTCCTGCCTCCACCCAGCCAATCACAACGCCAGTATTCAAAAACTTACATAAGCCCCTCCCACCTACCGCCATGCCTGTTATCAACAAGACTCCGACACAAACACAGCGGGAGGGAGGGAGGGTCAAGGACTGGGACGGGGAGGACCCTAATCGGGGTAATGAAGATTACCGGTAAGTAACAAGACATTACCCCCTCATGGGTCCTCCCTGTCCCAGTCCTTACTACGTGAGGAACTCACAAGCAGAAAACCAATAAAAAACGCAGGATACCAGGGATCCATGCAGAGTACAAATACTTTAATCAATAAAAGATCAATGAACAACAGCGTTCAAGACGCCAACAGAAAAACTGTCAGCAGAGGCATGTAAAACATCAAGCCGATAATGTCGCACAAATGTGTGATGAGACTGCCAGGTGGCCGCCCTACAAATCTCCTGGATAGAGACCCCCGCCGCCTCAGCCCAGGAAGCAGACACAGAACGCGTCGAACGACCCTGCACATGAGACGGAGGAGGCAAATCCAAAGACTTGTAAGATTGGCAGACCGCCAAACGCACCCACCGACTGATCGTGGAAGTGGAAACCTTCTTCCCCTTAGCCACACCCCCACAGGAGACAAACAGGGTAGGAGAAATCCGGAACCCCAGGGAACGTTGGAGGTAAATCTGGAGAGCCCTGCGAACATCCAAGGAAGGGGGAACAAGGGAATCCCCCTCAGTAGGCAAATCAGGAAGAATCACCTCCTGCTGCAAATGAAAACTTGAAGAAACCTTAGGCAGGAAAGCCGGATCAAGCCGCAAAACGACCCGATCCGGGAGGAACTGCAAATAAGGAAAGGAAGCGAGCAAGGCACCCAACTCACCCAACCGGCGAGCGGAGGTAATGGCCAACAGGAAAGCCACCTTAGCGGACAGCCACAACAAATCCGCCTCCATCAAAGGCTCAAAAGGGGGCAACTGCAGACCCCGCAAAAAGTAGGTAAATCCCAAGAAGGAACGAGAACAGGAGAAACCGGCCGACGAAGCCGAAAGCTCCGAAGAAGCCGACTAACCAAAGGGGCAACACCCTCCAAGGAGGCCCCAGGACCCCGACAAGCACGAACCGCCGCCCACTGAGCAGACAACGTGGAAGGGGAAAGGCCTTTCAAAAAACCATCGCGGAGAAAGTCCAACACAGAAGTAGGAACCCCCAGTACAGGATCCACCCCATGAGAAGAACACCAAGAAACAAAAGAACCCCAATGACACCATAGCACTTAAGGGTCGAAGGGCGGCGAGACAACTGGATGTCACGAGCCACCACCGACGAACAGCCCAAAGACTCCAACGTTAACCGCTCAAGAACCAAGCCGTCAGCTGCAAACGACGAAGACAAGGCAGAGACAGGAGCGGAAACTGAAGAGGAGACGGACACAAAGGAAGCCGGACAAACCGACCCTCCGCCAGCCGCAATAGGAGAGGAAACCAAAGGCGGCGAGGCCAGAAAGGAGCAATCAACAGGACCAAAACTTTCTCCCCCCGAATCTTCTGCAGCACCCTCGGGAGGAGGGGAATGGGAGGGAATGCATACAGAAGGCCCGAAGGCCAGGGAATCGAAAGAGCATCCACCGCCCAAGCCTGAGGACACAGCACCTCCGAACAAAACCGGGGCAGGAGAGAGTTGTGAGGAGACGCAAAAAGATCGATCCATGGAGTCCCGAACCGAAAGCAAAGGGACTGGAACAGAGGAAAAGAGAGATGGTACAGAACAGAAGATGGAAGGTTGCGGCTCAAAGCATCCGCATGAAAATTCAACTGTCCCGGAATGTACACCGCCCTCAAGGCCAACAGATGAGATTCCGCCCATGCACAAATCAAGGAGGCCAACACGTTCAGAGACGCGCACCTGGTCCCCCCCTGACGGTTCAGGTAACAACGAGCCACCTGGTTGTCGGTACGAACCAACAGATTCGTCCCGAGGAGATGAACCTGAAAGAACTGCACCGCCTCCCAGATGGCCGCCAACTCCCGCCAGTTCGAGGAACGGGCGCCGTCCCCCCGAGACCACCGACCCTTGGCTTCCAAGGAACCCAAAGAGGCCCCCCAACCCCAAAGACTGGCATCCGTCGTCAACAAAAGGGGAGGAGGAAGACAAAACCGCACCCCCTTCTCCAGATTGGGAGTGCAAAGCCACCAGTCCAAGTCCTGAATCAGAGCAGGAGAGAGAGGAACCAGAGCCTCGTAATCCGCCCGGGAGGGGTCCCACGAGCCAACAGATGAGTCACTAAGGTCTTGAGATGGAGGCGAGCCCAAGGAACCACAGCAGTGGTCGCAGCCATCAATCCCTGGACCCGCAACCAAACACGAGCCGGGGCAGAGGGACGACTCAACAGATCCCGCAACAGAGTCTGTAGGGAAAGGATCCGAACAGGAGGGAGAAACACCGCCCTCAGAGAGGTGTCGAACAGACCCCCGATGAACTGAAGTCTCTGAACAGGATCCAGATGAGACTTGGCCAAATTCACCTTGAACCCCAGCTCCTGGAACAGGGACAACGTAGCCTCCACCGCCAGAAGAGCCTGAGGAAAAGGCGAAGCAGAGACTAAACAATCATCAATATAGGGAAACAGGGAGAAACCCTGATGTTGCAAAACCCCCACAGCAGGAGCCAATACCTTGGTAAAAGTCCTGGGAGCAGTGGAGAGGCCGAACGGCAGAACCCGAAACTGGAAATGCATCCCCTGGACCGCAAACCTCAGGAACCGCTGACTGGCAGGATGGACCGGAACGTGAAAATAGGCGTCCTCCAAGTCCAGGGAAGCCAAAAAATCACCCTCCTGTATGAGGGGAATGACGGACTGCAACGTGACCATCCGAAAATGATCCAACCGCACCAATTTGTTCAGGGAACGGAGATTCAATATGGGGCGGAAGGAACCATCGGGCTTTTGAACCAGAAACCGACAGGAATAGAACCCCAGGCCCACTTCCTCCACTTGAACCGGCACCACTGCCCCTTTCCGTAACAACATGGCGACGCCGGACAACATGGCAGATCTTGGCACGAGGTCTCTTGACAACGGGGTAACCAGAAAACAATCCAGAGGGGGAGGGCCCCGGAAGGGAATCTGGTAACCCCACCTGATGACAGACAAGACCCACTGGTCGGAAATCAGAGCTGACCAACGGTCCAGAAACAAACGAAGACGAGCCCCCACAGCTACATAGTCACTTCTGTCCTGCACCAGAGGGAGGCTGTTGCTGTTGCTGCTGCTGCTGAGGCCGGGATTTATAATAGAACGCGGCCCCCCGACCACGGGCCCGACCACGAAAGGGCTGAGAGGACAAAACCCCTTGAAACCCCTGCTTCTGGAAGAAAGACCTTTTCTTAGGAGCAGGCTGAAAAGGCTTTAACAACTTCTTTTCCTCCGCAGAGCGCTGCACCATCGTATTCAAAGCATCCCCAAAGAGACGGGGACCCTCAAAAGGCAGTTTATGGACTAAGGCCTTCTGTGCAGCCTCAAGACGCCAAGGCTTTGTCCACAGAGACCTCCTTCCAGCCACCGCCGCCCCAGCAGCCGAGGAGAAGGCCCATAAGGAATCAAAAGTGACATCCGAGAGGAATTGCGCCAAGACCTCCATTTGAGCCAACACAGGAGTAGGGTCCCCCTGATCCTGAAGACAGTCAAACAGCTTCTCGAAATCCTTAAGCAGGACCTGCGATGCATAGGCCGCATAAGTGCTAGCACGCACCCCAAAGTGAGAAGCGGCGTAAGAACGTTTGAGAGCAGACTCCACCTTACGCTCCACCGGATCAGACAGGGAAGCCTCCTCCGAAGACAAAGAGGAAGAGGAGGCTGCCATAGATGCCAAAAGAGAATTAACCTTCGGAATCGCAGGAAACTGGGAATCAAAGTCCACCAGGCGATACCGCTTCCCCATGAATCGCGGAATACCCTGCTTATCCACCTCAAGCCACTCTTTTGTGAGGATATCCTTCAGGACATCATGGAAGGGGAGGTCATCCACCACAGAGGAACTATACTGTGGGTAAAATCCCTCCTCAGCCAGGGATTTAGGGTCAAACCCAAGCACCTCTCGAATATGGACCAGCATGTCAGAAAAAACCTTGCCCTGGACGTACTTTCCCTTAGGGGAATTGTCCATGTCCTCCTCATCATCCTTAGCCCGCTTAGCTGTAGGCTCCAGCAGCGCAGACTGGACCGCAGAATTAATCAAGTCCTGTAAATCTGCCCTAGAAATCTGCAAGACGTCGTCCTCCTGCAGATCCTGAACATTATGCTGCTTTGAAATCACTTTAGCAGGCACAGGTGAAGAAGCCCCTTCACTCATGGCGAGAAATCCAGTGGCAAACAAACAGGAACTCACCACACAATCAAAGGAAGTGCCCAGCAACCTCCAATAAATACTGCCCGTAAACACCCAATCACGCAAAGGTGAAACTGGTGAAGGAAATAAAAAAAGGGCAGCCCCGTAGTCTCCACCCACAGCCACAGATCAAAAGATAATGGCTGCGGGGGCCGGACGCTGCACGAGAGCCCCAGCGCCGGAACGTCCCGGGGCCAGGAAACCACAAAACTCCCCGCCCCAGCCCAGCACATGAACGGGGAGCGTCCCTGACCCCAGAACAGGAGCGCGGCCGACCGGATTACCGGAGCGGCCGCGCCGATAAAACAACAAGAAAACAATGCAGAATACACAAAAAACTGCAAATCAAACACTCACGGCACCGTCCTGAAGGAAATCCAGACCAGGAAACGGGAACCGGGAGCACCAGCGTTCCAACCGCTGTCGGAGCAGAAAAAAAACAGGCATGGCGGTAGGTGGGAGGGGCTTATGTAAGTTTTTGAATACTGGTGTTGTGATTGGCTGGGTGGAGGCGGGACTGCCTCACGTAGTAAGAACTGGGACGGGAAGGACCCATGAGGGGGTAATTGGTGCTTCGCGGACTGGGGCCCGGGCGGGCAGGAAATTGAACATCCTGCTACAGCCTGTGCGACCAGACCCAGCACACAATAGTGTTAAACGTGTGAGACTCACTCCTCCTCAGCCCTGATTAGGTATGCAATTATCACTTGGTAAGCAGCAGTCATGTCACTTTCTGCTGTTCCCAGTTCTTTCCTCACTCTGCGAGCAACAAGTCGACTTATCAACAGCTTTAAAAAGCCTGGAGGTCCTGCTTAATACACACACACAGACGTACACCTCAAATAACTTCCTAGCACCCCCCTTTCACTTCCATGCTGTTCACTAAGGTGAATGACCAGATGACGTCCGATACTCACCTGTCCATAAATTCGGCCTAACATCCGTTGCTGAGCTTATAAAGGTGTCCATAATGTTAGCACTTTCGGGTCCCTCCCACGTTGGCTGTCGAACATATTATATGAATTGCGCCTGGAGGTAGGAGGTACTCTGTGTAAAATTACTTTAGATTGGAGGATTGCTACACATCAGCCAATCTTAGTGCGCCATAGAGAATTACGTAGTGTTGATTGGATTTGGGGTCCGCACATGCCTTTGTTTTGAGTCTTTCTAATGGGTGCCTTCATGTTTGGAATGAACTCGGTTTGGTTAGGATTCACTCAGAGCTGTCGGCTGCCTGTGCAGCTCAGCCACAGGCCGGCTTTGCTGCCCCAGCCCTGTCCCTACGTAACTTCATTGAGCACAGTCACGGATGCCCGCATCACACTGCTGTAATGCAGTGCGACCGCCGCAGTCACTATGTAGTTCACTCAGGCTGAGGCTCAGCCGCGCGCTGCACGCATGTGGTCATGATGCTAAATAAGTGTGATAATGCATTTTAATGCGGTGATGCGGACCACCACATTAAAATATGTTAGTCTGAGACCAGGTCGAAGTTTTACCTTCACATTTAATCTCTAAATTGGAAGTAAAAAATCTACAGCTATTCTCATTTGGTGCTAACCAATTTGAAATATTGTATTCTTGCAGGTTAGTACCAGACCGTGTGGAGCCCATATGCCATGCTAATTTAATTTACCCGAGTTAGTAGGGTGCTTCCCACTATGAGCAATATTGCTGTGCATATGGATAATAGATTTGTCAAACTGCATTCATACTCATGGGTAATATATAATCATGCCATTTGTGTACAGTTTCATTCCCTTATTTTGGGATGTCATCCGCTATATTGATGTGTAAACATGACTGCAGGCCTACCATGTGTATTGTAGCAGTGCAGTTTTAAAATGCAAATTCAGCCTGTCAGATAACCCTTTTTGAGAGGCCAAACCTTTCTATTAAATATTAATAAGTCCTCCCCAAGCAAGCCTTACTGCCCATAAAGAGGAGTGCATGGTATGTAAAAGTAGGACATGGAAAAGCTTCATCTTAACCATGTCCTTACAGTGAAAATGCCTCAAAGGCACTTTTCACTGTAGCAGGGTTGGCTGTTCCTTAGGAAAGCATTGGGATACAATATTACATTTAATAATCTTATCTCTTGCTAGGAAAGAGCTACAAAATTAATTCTTGGGCTTTTTGAAACATGTATTACAATCTGTGTTCACTGGTGTAATTGTAGGTGCAAAAATATTTTGAAAAAGGTACAGTTTGAAAGTTACTTTTCTGTGCCTAAAGCCTTCAGAGGCCTGTTTGCATGAGCTTCACCTGTGCCATTGCAGCTGAATAGCCCCTTTGATAAAGTGTGATCTTGCTGCCAGAGCTGGGACAAAGGCCTTAGTTAGGGGGAGGTCTTTTGTTCCTTTGGCAGGATGACCATCTGGACTGTGCCCAGGAACATGATTAAATTCAAAGAGGCCTACCCTGTCACAAGCAAATATTAGCTGACACCTTTGCAGGGCCTTTCTGTGCCCTCCAGTCAGCCAGGCGCCAATCCCAGTGGGAGAAGAGCGGTTCCCAGAACTGGTTAGAGTGATCACAGAGTAAGGGTTGCTCGTTTCCCTAGCTAGACCTATGGAGTGGGCACAAGAGCTCTGCACAGTGGAAGAAAGGTTCTGCCATCTTGGTTTTAGAGAGGGGCACTGTGGGATTGTTTGCAGTAGGGCACACAGGAAGTGCTGCAAATATGGGTATGGCTACCTCCTGGGAACACTTAGCTCATTGTTTAGGGAGTAGCCAGAGGTTTACCACATACAGGCCAGGCATAAAAGTGACATTCCCATTACACTCCTCTGAATACGTTCTGGACCTGTTGTCTGTGACCTGAAAAGAGGCCTGGACTGGAAATGCTCCCCCTCTTGTACACAGGACAAAGAAGTGGACTCCAAGGGTCATAAGGCTGATCTCATGTTCAAGCTACAGGGACACAAGCTATAAGAGCCCTTTTGTTCTTCGGTCCAGCTGACCTGCTCCAGCTGGACCTGCCCTGAACTCTGCGGCTAGCCTCTGCTAGAGTGAGTCTTGACCCACCCCAAGTGATGTCCCTAAGGTCCTGGACCCTTGGTTTGTGTCAAAGTGTACTCCTAACTTTTCCAGAAACCTATAACTTAGAAACTTTTTTTGCCCCAACGATCCCTGGATGACTGGGACAAACCTGCCAAGCTGATCTAACTAAGGTGCGTGGCTGCTGAGTGAAAGATTGCTGTAGCTCCCGCGTGGAGCTTTTCTGCAGCAGCAAATGCTTTTCAGAGGGACCTCCTGACAATTGTATCTGGAGCCCTGTTCATCTACAGCCCATAGCCTTTCTCTGCTGAATAAATCCAAGCTCCATGAAAGTGATCTAGTCTGGACATGGAAATCTCCACTGGGCGAAGGTGTCAAAAGTATCCAGCTGGCAAAGGACTTTCTCTGGGCCCGAAATCCAAATTTCTCCTGCTCTGACCTTTCCCACCAAAAGTCAACAGCTTCACACAGACCTCGTCCAGCGGCTGTTTGACAACATGGAACCCTCTTTGGACACAGCCTGCTGCCTTGCCCCTTAAGCCTGAAGGTAAAACTTCGACCGGGTCGAACCTGGTTTCGGTATCCGACCTACGGTCCATCGCAGTCAGCGTTAACTTGTGTCTAGGTACCAGTCAAGCGCACCCAGTTGTCTGTGGTTGGTGATTAATGCTTTTTGGTGCTATTTTCACATTTAAACTTTAAAAATTCACAACTTCGGTTTCTCTTATCGGATTTTTGTTGTTTTAGGAGACGTCTCATTATAGAAGTTGGTATTCCATGATAGAAGCATTGACATAATTTAGTTTTGATACAACAAGGGAAGTAGTTGCCCTAAGGGAATCCTAGATATGGGAAAATTCAGCAGAGAATCCACATGGCGTGAACTCTAGACTTTGTTCCTCGGTTAACTTGAGCGTTCATTGTGAGGAATGAAACCAAGACAATTACAAGGTTTGATCAGGCCTCCAAAAATCATAAAAATTTTACTAGACCTGCAGGTCTAGTGACTTGAATAATCTACTTGACCTAATTGTAATGCTCTTGACCCATAAACTGGTTTCAAATGATGTGATCCTGGGAAAATATTTTAATTCAGTGAGCCGCCATTTTCTTAATTATCACATATGATAGCACCTTCAAATATGCAAGTTCAGCATGTCTGCTGTACAAAAAACTATTTTGTTTGATTTAATAGACTAAACGTTTGCTCCCTACATAATACAAATCTAGCCACATATAGGATACACATGACCCCCGGCTTGCCTCCTAGTTCATTAACAGCAGGCAGGCATGTTTGTCAAATCATGTTTAATACCTATCACTTTTAATAAATACATAACAAAAGCATGAAGTGGTAGCACACTGTAATTTGCAATCAGCAGATTTTACATTGAAATGGCCACAACATTTCCCACTGATATGCGGTTTACTGATAAAACATATATAGTGTACAAACAATAATATTTGGAAATCGAGTTTCTGTAACACTTGTCATTTGTACATCACCAAGTCAAGTGTTCTGATTTGTTTTGCTCCTATTTAAATCCTTGTTTGCATTGCACTTCTCAATTGCAAAAAAAGAGCTTTCATAATTCCTGATATATTTTGAAATATTTGTACTTTTCATTTGCAAGATATTTAAATGCTATGTGTTAGAAAAAAACCTGATATCTTTCAGCCTTTTGTTTTACAATGATTTTCAGACAGCTCACTGACAAAAACCTCTAACTGTAGTCAGAGAAAGAAAAATAAACTCCATTTTCCAAGCAGCAATTAGTAAAAAGTCAAAGTGACATTTGACCTCTTTCCTTAAAAAGACAGCTAATGTGTCAAGATTTAAAGGCATATTTCTTGCTCTTTCACGTTCTGAATGAACAGAACACCTGCTCCTCTCGAGCTTATGGTCACTCGCCAGAACAGACAAGTAGGTGCTAAAAATAGCTCGACCTGATAAAATCTGACACGCCATTGCGAGTGAGCGAGTAGATTTTTCTCGGCCTGTTGATACTTCTTTTGAAGTGTTGGTGGTGCTCCTATTTCTTTGGGCCAGATTGTCAATGGGCTGTAGTTGTTCCGCTCCATGAATTTTAAGATCACAGTTTTAGATATGTGCATTCATGGTGGTTCTTTATCATCCATTGGACTGTGGTTCTATGGCACTCACATTTTTTTAAAACTTTAAAGTCATGGGTTTTTCCAGTGTAATGATTATTTGGGTATCGTTGATGTCGTTATAGCATGTAAGGTACAAAGATTTGATGAGTCCTGGGAGAGGACTGATGTAAACATTGAAAAACAGTAGTGAGATGATTTATCGATAAGGCATACTGCCTTGTTACTGTATGGTCTAGAGGTTAATGTAGGTATGGATATGATGCTTGATCTTGCTATAAGGTAGGAAGAGATCCACTTAAGGATGTTTCAGTCAATGTAATTTTCTTTAATCTGTCTAATAATGTTTTTCATGATGTATAGTGGCAGAGGCTGAAAAGTGATATTGCTGCTGCCCTGTTTCTGCCCACTGTCATTTTTTGATCATCACAAATGGAAATCAAGCCAGACTCCGCCTCCCTTTCTGTATGGAAGCCTGTTTGTTGGTGCGATATTAGTAAGTTTTCTTCCAGAAAGTTTGAGATTTTTGAGAAAGCTGCTCTTTAGTTTTTCGAGGAACGAGCCACTTGAGAACGGTTTGTAGTTGTTCAGGTCAGACAGATCCAGGTTACTTTCCTCAATAAGTTGTAATATATAGGATGTCTTTAGTTCTGCTAGAAACATGCCTGTGGTTAAAGAGTTGTTGATTATATTCATTGTTACAATTGCTACTGGGGGTGATGGCAGAATGTAATTGAACATTTGGGGGGACAAGGATCAGGTTGTAATGGTGAACCAGCAGGTCCGCTGGCCTGTATCAGGTCATGGAAATATCAGAAGGGCTAGTTCCTGAAATGAAGTCTCAGTAGGAGATTTTCCTTTTTGGAGTGTTTCCTCTACCTTGATGTTCAAATTGAGAGCTGGTTGTTTGTGTAGTAGATATAGATATAATGTTTTTACTTTCTTAAGTGATTTGCCATTATGTTGTATATATCTTGTGACTGAGGGGTTGACACAGATGTGCAATCCGGATTGTGAAATTTTGATAGCATTTTGTAGTCCTTATGTTGGGTAATTGTGTCAGAAATTCTGTTTGAGTAGTGGGCTGATTTTGCTTTTTTTGATGGACTATTTCACATATTGTGTCTTTTGAAACGTATTGAGTCTTGATTACTTTTTGATTTGTACCATTGGCACTGAATGTTCTACATTTGTGCTTTTCATCTATTTTGTCTCGTTTCTTTTTTTGCTGTATGGTGATTTTGATGGGGATTAATCTGTCAGAGGCTTTGTTTATACAGTCAAACAATTTTTCTACTGTGGTCATCTGTTCAAGGTCTAAGTTAGTCATGAGGATTTTGAGCTCTTTTATGTTGAATTTGTTCATTGTATGTAGGTAGTCAAGTGTGAAGGCGAATTATTTATAATTCTAGTTGGAACATTATAAATGAAAAAAATGATGTGATGAACACTTCATGAAAGGCGTCCATACCTTTAATGTTGAAAGATTCTGGTTTGCACAAGATCATGTCTATTGTATGTCCTGCTATATTGGTAGGTCTAAAGTTGAGTTGATGGAAATTGTGAGCTTCCTAGCCAGTTGTCATTTTATTTGTTTATGACCTTTTTTGTTTGCCAAAACACTTGCTGAAGTCGCCAACAGTGCACAAGTTTAGGGTGTTTGATGCAAATTCTGATATGTGGTCTAGGAAGCTTTCTGTTAAAGTTCTGTTTATTTGCTGTGGTCTTTCTATATAGTAATAGAAATGTGCAGGAGACAAGTTGGGGCACTAACCAGATGCTGGTTGTCATTTCTGATGGGTCTTGATTTACTCATGCAAGTGACGGGCAGCTCCTGCACTGTGAGTTCTCGGTTAGGGAACAGTTTGGGGCTTTGGCTCTTGTTTATTTTTTTGGGCTCTCTTTTTATGATGCATTCCGCCTTGCAGGCTAAATACTTGTATGGCTATTCACTGCTCCGTCACCCAGGCTCAACTGCCTGCACACTTAATTTAGTTGGTTGGGAGTTGTAAGCAGCCGCCTAGTTATTCGGTGGTACCTTTTAAAATGAAGACTTTGGGCTGGCATGTACAGCCCTTTTAAGGAAGTGGCAGCTTGATGTGCTGCTGCTGCTATGAGAGATGCCAGCAAAGGTTTGTGTTAATTTCAGATTCTGCTTATTGTAAGTTGGTGGCGGATTGGGACCTTTTTAACATGCATGTGCATGAAGATACCATCTCGTTTCATATGGTCAGACCTTAGTAGCTCATGCATTACATTCATTCTGAAGATTACTGGTTGCTTTTAAGCATACCGGTGAAAATGGGTGAGTTATCTGGGATTGCCCTAGACTGCAGGTGTTTTGGAACAAAGTGGGGGAGGTCCTAGCAGCGGTCATGGGAGTAGAGGTCCACCTGACACCCAAATGGGTGCTTCTTATAATTGCCGGTGAGGAAGTCTGGACTAAATACACAAGACTATGGGTGACACTAGCACTCTGGGTGGCCAAACGAAACGTAGCAAGGAAAAGGGGGGCAGTAGAAATGCCAACAATAAAAGAATGGAAAACAGACTTAGATTGGTGCAGACAGGTGGAACAAACTATATATAAGAGCAGGGGGTGCTCGAAAAAGTGGGAAAAGATATGGAGCGCCTGGCAGATTTACAGAGACCTATGAGGGTGGAGGGAGAGGGACAGTGTAGGCAGGAATGGCGTTGCCTATGTAAAGTTAAATGTGTTCATGTGCTTGTAACAAGATATGCAGTAATTCTTCATAAGTTTCCTGATTGTAATAACCACTGAGCTTATGTTAATAAAAAGAATAAAAAAAGAAAATGGGTGAGTTGGATTTTTGTTCAACTTTGATGCTGGAGTTTCTTTCTGTACTCTTCTTTGATTCCTGCTATTTGCTCTCCTTCTGTGGTGTGATCCATTCCTGCTATGGGTTCTGCCTCTTGAGGTGGCGTTGGTTCCTGTAGTATGCTCTACCTCGCTTATGTGTGGTGGATTCCTGTCTGTGAATTCTGCCTTGATGTGCACTATTTCACGTAAGTGGTGTCTGTGTGCTGTGATTTGAATCTGGACTCTTTGGTACTAGCTCAGTTCATGGTCCTAGGGGCTGTTGTGGCTGGATCTGGTGAGAGTCTGACTCCTTCAAGCTCACTGGAATGTTTTTCTTTCCCAAATTGGCTCTACAACTGGTGTGCGAATGGGCAGATCAACAAAATGATCTAAATTGAGGTGTCTGACTCTTCTCACCAGTCAAAAGATATAGGTCTAGACATAAGTATCCTAAGAGGAAGCTCTTTTTCTTTGTCTTGTCAGAAGCTTCATTCTAAACCTTCTCTGAAGGATTCACCACCCAGGGTTACGACTCGAGACTCTGATCAGGCTGTGACTCCTATGTCTGCTTTGCAACTTTAGTCTTTAATTGAAGCCATGATGCAGGCTGTTTTGAAGAAATGCCTGCCTGTCATAAAGCCTCCTCACCCTGCTCCTTTGTCTTAAAGTCCGCAGTAGGGAGGATGTAATGTCTTTTATTGAGAAGTTGATAATTTTCGATGCTGAATTTGACTTTTAAGACAGATTTGAAAGGGGGGTAATAGTGACTAAAGTGATGGCTTGCTTTAAAGATAACAGGGCTCTTAAGGAGGTTTGTGCTCAAACTACCTCCAAGACTTCTGTGGATCAGGTTAATGATATGTTCAGTTAGTACCAGTTGGTGGTGTGTGATCCTGGTCACCCGTTGTAGGAAAGTTGGATCTTTCTGGCATAGATACACCCACGTTTTGCCCGGTGTCAGTGTATTTTGACCGTAGTTCACTGGGATCCTGCTAACCAGGACCCCAGTGGCAGTGCTCTCTCCTCTAAATTCCATGGTAACTACTTTTTACACCCCACAATTGGCATACTGGGGCACCATTATAAGTCCCTAGTAAATGGTACTGAGGTACCCCAGGCATTGGTACACCAGGGGTCTCCCATGGGCTGCAGCATGTATTATACCACCCATGGGAGCCCATGCAAACTGTTTCTGCTGAGCTGCCATTGCAGTCTGATGAAATGATGCTTGCACCTGTCACTTTGGATATAAAGTTTCCCTTCTATCCCGGTCACTGCAGTTTAAACGTATGTCACACCTAAGGCATGCCCTTCAGTCCAAGGGCAGGGTGCATGGTTCTAAGTGTGTGGGTGTCCCTGCACAAGCAGTGGTACCCCTACAAACCCCGGACTCCATTCTCTGGCCTTTGTAAGTGCGGGACAGCCATTATAAGGTTTGTAGTGGACACTGGCAAGTCGAGATGTTCAACTATATAATAGCTGCCCCGAACCTGGTCATGTTTGGTATCAAACCTGTTGGAATCATGCAACTACACCAATTCCAGTGTTCGTTGCATGTACTGGGGGCTCCTTAGAGGACCCCCCCATGCCTACCTGTGTAGTCTTGCAGGGTCTGCCTGCCAGCCAGCACTGCTGCAGACCCTAGACAGTGCTCTACCCCCCTGCTGATGAGCTTAACATGGGCAGCTGAAAAAAGGATTTCCTGCAAAGGAGAGGTGCGACACCCCTCCTTTAGAATTGGGTAGGGTGGGGGTGCTTCTGAGCGCCACCAGACTGTATTGAAGGGCACAGTTGGTGCCCTCCTTGCAAAAACCAGTTTTGCCCAGTTCAGGAGCCCTTGGCTCCCACTCTGACGCGAAACCACACAAAGGGCAGGGGAGTGTGCCCCCCCCCCCCCCCTGTCCAGCCCCTCCCTAGTGGGGCGCCCAGACCTCCTCCAGGTGGCCACTTGATTCTGTCATGTTGAATCTTGGCCCCTGGGAGCATCTGCCTGGCTAGGACAGCTTAGTAGCGTCCCGGACTCCCTCTGATAGGCGAGTCACCACAGAAGAGGTCCTTCCCCTTTTTAGGGTTACTTAAGGGCTCCCCTGAGGGTGGGTCCTTAGATTCGTCCCAACAACAACTTCAAGATCTGACTGCCTGTCGTCTGAAGACTGTTCAAAGACTCTTTTGCTGGTGGACACTGGAACTCTGCTGTTTTTCAAGCCAGGATCTACAACAAGACTGCTTTCAGTGGGAAGATTCCTACTGCATCTTCATCCCTGTGCTTCTTCAAGTTCTGCAACTCCGTGGCCGTGCATCCTCCGAGTCCCCATGGACTCATCCTGCAGCCAAGCCAGAAGGAATCTCCCTTGAAGTGAAGGAGTCACTTCCTGCATCCGCAGCCTCCTCTACGACGACGACCGGTTTGCTGATCCTGTTGTCCCATGGACATCGCCCGGCTCTACAACACAGGTGGTGGTTTGTTACCTTTCCAGAGGCCTGACCAGTCTTTCCTGCAACTGGGGTGACTGTAATCCCTCTCCATGGGAACTGCCTGTGCACCGTGTCTGTTTGCTGTTGCCAAGGCTTGTTGGCTCTCTCCACAAAAGATCTTCAAGCTCCAAGAAGCCTCAGCCTCCATCACTGCACAACTCCAAGAACGACGTCCTGTCTGCAACCTCTGCATCGTGGACCTTCATCTCCTGTGTGCTGTTGTGGCTTCCCTGCGACTCCCTGTGCCCGCTGCCAAAGGATCCTCGAGGGGGCTCGATTTCTGCTGGCTCTCCTGCATGCTGAGGGCTGGCTCTGACTTCCCCCTACTGCGTTAGTCCCACAGCCCTTGCTGATCTGCAACAAAGCATTTTCTCCCGCGAACCATTGTTTGCATTTGCCAAGACTTGTTGGTGGTCCTGCTGGCCGCTGACCTTCCTGCACTTGTCAACCGGCGTGGGACAGCTTGTAGATGGCTCCTGTGCTCCTGCATCGTCGCCTGGTCTCCACAGGTGTTGCCTAAACCTCACTGTGCTACAGCAAGAACCTCCAACAAGGGCTGGTATTGTGCTCCTGTGCCTCCTGGTGACCTTCGGGTGGTTTCGACTCTGTCCCCTCTGCTTTCAGGTTCTTCTCATCTGGATTCCACATCCTGGTTCCACCGGCCTGGTCCACGAGACTCTGTAGCTGCTGATCTTCCACAAACTTCCATTGGCTTCTATGGACAGTGCTGACACCACTTCATCCCTATGCACCTGGGCTCCCTGGTGTAGGTATCCTGGTTCCTGGGGTATCCGTGGGTGAGGTGGCTCTCCAACCATCCTTGATCCAAGTGGTTCCTTCTGGGTCCTTTGGAAAGGGTCCTAGAACTGTAAAAATCCAACTGTGACTTACCCTGTTTTATCCTATGGATGTTTGACCCAGTATAACCACTCTGCACCCTGGCTCCTTGCGGTCCCTGGCTATTCACCTTGGGTGGTTCCGTGTTTCTCCTGGGTGCCTCCGTTCTTGGGTATTAGTACTGTTTTGGTACTTACCTCACATTCCACTATTTAGTATATGGCTTGCCCCCCACTTGGGCCCTATGTGTTTTCATATGCTACTTACCTATTTCTGAAGTATTTGTTGTGTGTAGTGGATATCTCCGGATAGGAGATATACCAAGTTAGTGTCTAGTGTGTGTTAATAAATACAAAGTATTTTTATACTCTCCTGGTGTGGTCTTTTCTTGTGTGAAAAGCTTACTGACTGGCTATAGTGGTAAATGCACCTGCTTTGCACCCTCCTCAATAAGCCTTAGCTACTCTCCACAGCTACCCCTTGAGTGCTCTGGTTTTCAGGGACCTAAACACTATCACTGGACTCAGAGCATAGTGCCTCACCATAGGTGGATACTATATACTGAGCCATCCTCCTACAACCCTCTCCTGTCCAGCATTCTTCCATGATCCTGAAGGAGTGGACAGAGCCAGAAAAGCTCGCTGATCCTAGAGCCTGGTAAAAACTGTACTCTCCAGGTGGTTTGAAAAGGTGTGCCGTGCTATTTTAAAGATTGACTCCTATTATGCTGTGCCTCGCGGAGCACATGAATGTGGCAATATAGATTCTGATCCTATTGCTAAAAACATGAAGTGTGCTTTGAAGAAGGTTGCACACATGAATCTCATATGCGGTATGTTCTAACCCTTGGAAATTGAACATTCTTCTTTGCAGTCAGTACAAGTTCATTAGTGCCATATTCAGTACCTCTGTTTAGCATATATTTCTTCCACCTGCAAGGGCTGTGAATCCAGGAGAGCTCTCTCAAGACAAGCTTTAGCCTCCATTTCCTCCGATTAAGACTCTGAATGCCCATCGGAGGAGCTCTTTGAACTAGGCTTCTTCTGTTCAGAGTCTGTGTCCTGCGCAGAAGTCCAAGATGTTTGGAGAGAATTTAAAGCAGCCTGGATCGGAACACAGTCCTTTGCCAGCCAGATTCAGGGGAAATCTCTTCTGTTTTGGACAGAGCCTCTGGTCACAAAATGTATATCAATAGGCTGGGGGTGCAGCAGTTTTTCCTTCCTAGCACAGTCATTATTTTTTGGAAAGGCATGCCTTAATTGTCCACAGGCTTTGTACCTCCAACGGCAGGAGAATCAGCAAGGCAATGCTCTTATTTGAGTCTATTCTATCTTTGGTAGGCATCTCGCTCAGTCTGGAAATGTTCCAAATAACCACAAGGCATTTGGAGATCCCATGAATTGGCATATTTAGTTCCCAATAAAATGCCCTGCTGCCTGTATTTATTACTTGGGTATGTGAAGGGGCCTGGGGAATGAATGTTCTCTCGTTCTAAAGGCCTCCGGGATAGTTATTTGGTTTTCCCTGTTCCCATTTCCGTCCAGACTTGTACACAGGTCAGGTGGGAGGAGTTTCTCGGCTTTCTTGCAGACCTTTTTTCCCCCCTCATCTGATGATGATGTCAATCAGGTCAGACTAGAGTGGCCCATTTCAGTGTATCCTGTGCTTTTCGGTGACCAGTTCTGTCTGTCAGTCAGTTGTCCTGTTTATTACATTTGACAGCTTGGTGGATGAACGGCTGGATCTTCTAAAATTAGGTATGTCTAAATTGAGGTGGGAGGTGCTTCATACTGTCAATGTGACCTTCTACAATAAAGATTTACTCACAGTGTGTGTTAGGCTGTTGCTGTTTGAAGCTGCCCACTGTTCTGCCCAGCACTACGCCTCCCTAAGATACTTGAAGTGATTCATCTCTTCAGGCAGTATTTTCAGTTTTTGCAGAGTACAGAAATTGGCATTTGGGAAGCCTCATTGAATACCTTCTTGTTACCAAGGGATAGGGGGCCAGCCGGACCCTCTTTTACATGTCAAATGTTTGGTATCCAGTTTTAAGAGGTAAGATTGCATTTGATAGGGCAGTTTCCATTTCTGCTGCTTAATCTAACAAAGTATTGTGGTCAGCTCTCAGGAGCCCTGCTTCCATGTCTACTGTGTCCGTTTTTGCATCCAACAATTCATGTGTCTGATAGCATGGAGAATGCACTCAGGTTTATCCAGTTGCGTGCTGTTCATGTCCTCTTCTAACCATATTTCTACAGGCTCAGAATTTTGCAAGTTCATTGTAAGCTACAAGTTTCATAGGGTATTATTTACTCTGTTTTGGTTTGGCCATCGTATTTACTTTATCCTGAAAATTGACAGTCAGAACTCTTGCCAGTGATCCTCTGTGCATCAAGAAAAATCTTACTCCCTGGGGCCTCTGTGGTGCACTGTTATCACTTAGTGGCTGCTCTTCTAGTACCAGTGAGCCTTTTAGCCTCTTAGAGACCTAGGCATGTATGACTAGGTGCGTAGATTTGCATAGCGGTTGGCCCAACCTGTGGTTAATGAGTAACTAAAAGTATCTCTACTGTGGGGACAGTTATTGTCCTGATGTTCCTACCAAGTTTTTATCGTACGTTGCGGTGTTTTGTTATTTTTTCAGCCTTGTGTGCTCAAGGGCTTGGCCTGTAATGCTGGTTTCCAGTTGTAAGCCTCAACAATGTATCAAGGCAGGAAAGTGTTCAATCCCACTAACATGCAGCACAGATCACAGTAAAGGCTCCCCATCAAAATATTGGTAAAGTGGAGCTGGTGCCTTCCTGTTTAAGGGTCCTCTGGCGAAACACATGCGCTATGGGCCTTGCGACAAAAATTAAGATTGATTCAGGTGGCCAAGAAATCAGGGCTACCCTACCTTCCAATTAGCCTTACAGGCAGAAAAAGGGAACTGTGCCGGCTACGCACTGTGGACCATCCTGCTCCCCTGCCCACCACTCACTGTCAATACCATCCAGATGGAGTTTATCTCCATCACTTGAGACTCATGGAGGGTGGGGTGTTAAACAGGAATGCCATGGCGCAGCCCCTCAGCAATCTGGCTCTATCCACTTACGGCTGCTGGGATCAGCTTCTGGTGTTAATCTAATCTGGTTCAGTGACTCCATCCAAGCTGCCTCACATTTCTGTGCCACCAGGCACTCCTCCTGATTGATGCACACTTTAGGCAGGTCGGAAGCACCATCTTGCTTGGAGCACCCCTTTGCACCTCATGGCTGAGTAAGGCCAGTCATTGCTCAGGTACCCCGAGAGGGTCGACACATTTGGGGATTTTGACAGAAACATTCCTTCGGGCAGAGGATGTTCCATAGAACATGACCTAGTTCATTAGCTGGTGTCCATTCCCGTCAAGTGAAACGTTTATTTATTACTTTTTTATTTTATCAAGGCAGCAGACATGAGTTACATCACGCTGAAAGAAACAAATAAACACACCTATGAAGATCTTACTAAAAAACTAATGTTGCAGTACACAGCTCGGGGCAATAGGTCAACCTACTTTATCCATTGGCTCTCTTGCACTGTGAGTGACTGAAGGTTTAGTGCTCACGTACGCAGCTACCTGAAAAGGAGTGTCCTTCATTGGCAAGGCCGGTTGCTGGGCCACGCCTTTTTTGTGTGTGTATTTTTGCCATAATTCTTTGCATATTGCCTATGTTTGAAAAAAAAAAGAAAACAATTGCAAGCTTGCAAAAAAGCTACATTTATTGGGCTTCTGAATGCTTGTTTGCTATGACATGAACCCTGCTGTGCTTCTAGCTAGACCTAAAAATAACCATAATTTCCTTTTGAGAGAAATAGATCATCGTAAATATCCTTAATGGGCTGAGTGGGAGAACCACCTGGATTTTAAGATCTAGTTTGATCAAAAACCAAGATCTGATGACGACACTCATCCGTTGCCATGGCTATATTTTGCCAATCACGAATAATTGGTTGCTTATTGCCTTTGTGAGTCAAATAAAAGACACAAACTTGCCCCTCTGCGTTCTGAATTTGCCAGATTCTAGAAAGGCACACTACTCCATTTAAAGGTTTGATGGTACCTTGTACCAGACATAGCCTGGATCAGCAGGGTGTATTTATGATGTTCAGCGAAGGACTAAATATGCCTTAAAATGTTAAATTCGCTGGTTAGTATCAGTGAGTCTCTAAGGATGGCCATCTCAGTTAATACCTCCTCCTAGACCCTCAGCAAATCTAAATTGTGACCATAAATAAAATGTTTTATAAATTTTTGTGTATCACATGCTACCATAATCGGATCTCAGTGGCAACCTGGGTCAGATTTGTGAAATATTACCAAATAATCAGGGCTAAATAATAAGATGGCTAAATAATAAGATGGCCAACATTTGGCCTAAGCTCAATGGGTGGTAGTGAAGACATCTCTTCTGAGTCAGTGGATATTTGCCATCCCCCATATGCTACCGATATCTCCTGAAAGGAGGCAGTGTACTGGTTGAGATGCTACAGTTTAGCCCTGTGACTGTCTGGCTTGTGTATTTAGTCTCTTGACATTGAGAGTAGCAATCCGGAGTATGTGAAACACAATACATCACATCTAACATTCAAATACCTCAAGCTCAGCTGCCGTTTTCTATATTCTCCCCTTTATAACCCTACACCACCATTACCGTATGTCCTTGATCCAGTCCTTGACCCTGCTCCTTTATACACCACCCACATCATACCTCCCTCCTGCCAATTATTAAGGTACCCATATTGTCCTTGCTAACTTCTCATCATACCACAATCCTGTTCCACTCCAGGCAAACCTGCTCTGGCGATCTGCTGTAGTGGAGTAGGGAATAGAAGCCCCGCCCACTCTCTGCCCATATTTGCCATTGGCTTGTGTCATTGTCCGTCCTAAATGCTGGCTTCTGATTCGTAAATAGGCTTCTTAGTCCCTCCTTAGTACCGCCTCCTCTTCATTTGTCACCTCCCATGGCGACTGGCCCCTTTACTTCGGTTGTTACACGGTACGTATTATTTAGACTGTGAGCACTATTTTCTTTATCCAGGTTCTCTTACCGCGGGCACGACGTGCTTTGGTGCCTTCTTTACAACCCTGCCCCCCTCCCTCCCGTTGTCGTGCATTTTTTAACCCTCCCGTTGTCCGTGCCTTCTCCCCCCCCCCTCCCGTTGTCCGTGATGCCTACCATTTGCAATAGGTTTCCCATTTACGCGAGTTTGAGCTATTGGCATTGTAAATGACAATGCCATTTATTTATGTTTTGGTTTTTAAAACATAAATAAAACGCATTGTCATTTACAATGCCAAAAGCTTAAACTCTCGTAAATGCGAGACCTAGTGTATTGCAAATGCTTTTTCAATATGTCCGGCAGCTCACACTCCCGGGTACTAGCAACCACCTCTAATTTCCAAGGCGCGTAGCGTCACAGTCATGGTCATAGCAATAGAAGAAAGACTGTAGCGGGATGGTTTACGCACTGTAAACCGGCTAATTGTAAGATCAAGCATGGCGGCGGCGGCAAGAGGCGCCCCATTCTTTTCTGGTTCATTGAACTGCAGTGAGCCTAACCAGGGCTTTAAGTGGGATGAAAAAACTGGGGGGGGGGGGCTCTCAAAGGGGCGTGGCCAATGGAAAAAGGGGCGTGGCTTAAAAACACGTAAAGCTAAAAATTTGAGTTTAGCATAGAAACCGCACAATACAAGTCGGGCGGCACACTGTCATTGCATCCAGATATATGAAACAACAAGTAACATCATACCTACAACAAGTCACGACTATTGGCTTTGCCAATGGTTGTTAGTTTCAAAAGATAAATAAGCGAAACTATGGCTTGTATATAATATTGAAAAAGCTTCGATTTACAGCCCTGGTGACACCATGACATTGTTGCTGCTCCTGACTTTCAAAAAGAGAAGGGAAATCCCGAGAGAAAATGACTCTCTTTAAAGGATTTCCCTTCCCCTACAACGCTCAAGTCATGTGGTAACTTCTCCACTAGTGAGAAGTAAGCACTGTGAGCAGCGCACATCGATGTGCCTGCTGTCACTGCAGTCCGGGAAAAAACGGACCGCCTGCGCCAGGGCACAAAACCAAGCACGATAGGGACCCGTTTCGAGGCCTCCTTAAAAAAACTGCCGGTGCTCAGACCCAGTGAGACCCGGCCCACTTAAAGCCCTGAGCCTAACTACCGCGCGCCATGGTAGACTAAGTTGAAAACTTTGTCAGTCGCCTTTTTCAGGCGTTTGAGTCCGCAGCCATGCACAAAAAAACGCTGTGGGAAACGGGTGAACGAGCGGGGAGAATCACGGAGCACAGCCAGTGGTAAGGCATCGCACATGAGGTGGGAGCAAGACCCAGGCGCACCGGCATTGTAGGTGCGCGCAGCAGTCAGGATTAAATGGGAGTGCTCAGGCACAAAATACGGCAGCTGTCGTGGGGCGTGGTTTAGTGGTTAGTAAGTATAGTCTAAATTAGAGGGTGGGACCTCCTAGGAAGTGGGCGTGCTAACCGACGATTCAGACCAGCATGGTACATCATAACTTCACTTTTCGTTATTGATTTGTTGTAAGGCAAACATTACATTACAAAACTAGAGCCGAACACCGGTCGTTGTTTTGCATTGTATCATTTAAAATCTGTGGCGGGAGGAGACGTGGAAGTGGGTTGGGAAGCGATTTTGAAAGCATGGATTTTTATTTTGTAAGTAGTACGTAGGGCTAACATTAAGTGAAATAAATGGAGCGAATGATGGTTGTTCATACGATATAAACTATAGTCTGGCCACTAGAATTATGCAGCTGGGGATGGCCAAATTATGCGACATGAAAAGGCAAATTATTTGGGGTATAGGGTCACATTATATGATATTACTTGAATATTTTTCATTTTTGCACTTGTTACATTGTATGGGCATAGGTTTCAGTAGCAGTAAGCAACAGAAAGGTGCCCATTCAATCTTTGCAAAGGGTCTTCCACTGCATACCAGTACGTGTCGCTGCTTTTCAGAAACTTGAACCGTTTTAGCTAGAAACAATTTTTTTTCTTAAAATCTGCAGATCATGCAGCAGATGATTGCTTATGCGGCAAATGCTGCAAATCCATATTAATGCTGGGAAAACACTGCAGCCGCACAATCACATAATTTCAGTGGCCCGGACCAAATAGCAGTGGTTCCCAAACTTCTACGACCCTCGACCCAACGTTTTACAACAACAAACTTCTGCAACTCAATTACCTTTTAATGGATATGAGGCGGGGCTAATTTTTAGGTCGAGCCTGGGCAGCGCATGTGCTGCTCTGCAAGACATGCTGTATTAGAGTATGGACTTGAAGCTCCGCCCATATTTTTCATTGGCTTGTGTCGTTGTCCTTTGAAAATGCTGGCTTCTGATTAGTTAATAGGCTTGTTAGTCCCTCCTTAGTACTTCCCTGTCTTCATTTGTAACCTCCCATGCATACTGGCCCTTTTACTTCTGATGTTACACTGTATGTCTTATTTAGTCAGTGAGCACTATTTTCTTTAATGAGTTTCTCCTACTGCAGGCTTGACATGCTTTCCTGCAACATTCAGTGCGCCATGCGCGCTTTCACATGCCAAGCAGCCCGGGACAATGGTGGCCGCTTCTTTGCAAGGAAATATGTCTCTCATATACAAGAGTTTGAGCTATTGGCATTGTAAAAGACAATGCCTTTTATTTATGTGTTAATTAGCAAACCAGATAAATAAAGGGCATTGTCATTTACAATGCTAATAGCTTAAACTCTCGCAAATGCGAGACCTATTGCATTGCAAATGCTCGTTAATAACTTAGATTGTTGACAAAGGGCTAACTTCAAAATTAACTTTAGATCAAGCTGCAGTACTGTTGTGTGGTCAATGATGATATTGTATAAATACAAAAGAGGTAAGACTTGTTTGCTTGCCACCTTCCATATCAGTTGAAAGAGTTCAAATGAGGTTGCTTTAAACATCTTAATTCTGAGTCCATTATTAGGTCGAGCCTAGAAAGCGCTTGCACTGTCAGGTGATCTGTTGTATGTACTTTGTGGGCGCTGACTCCTCCCACTGCTTTGGATTGGCTTTTGTCCGTGTCATCCAAATAGCGCAGCCTGCAAATGGCTAATGGTTGGTGCATGTCCCACCTTTTCTCACAAGTTAACTCCTATGGAGTATTGCCATGGGAGCGAGCAGCGGCATGCAAGGACGGTTACCAACTTCTCTCAAGCCGGAAAAAACTAGCTGTTGAGCTCCGATCAGAGCTGCTGCGACAAGGGTGGTCTGTCAGTGTGATTTAGTGCCCAATGTCTTTCTTTCTTTTTGCTATATTATTTTGGGAAGGCTTTTGTATTTGTACGGCGTAAATGTTAATTTGTTTATTTTACGAAGGTTCATTTTCTTTTCTTGTGTGGCCGCGCGCCTTTTGTCAGTACTACGGCCGCCGCGCATAATGTTTATACTTTGCCACAGCGAAAACGTGAAGTTCGTCAGATTTGAACATGTGAAAGAACATATATTTATTGACTTATTCGTACATAAACCTCCGTCACACCTCTGAAAGTACTTTATACATTTTATACTTTAAATGCTCAAACTGGACACTTAAAACAGGGACACTTCTTTTGCTAACACTACTCCCGTTCTCACATGCATTATGTGTCCCTGCATGGGCGGAGCGGATGATCATTGTGCACACAGTGCATGCCTCGTTCTAATGCCTATGTGGATTGGCTCAGCCCTCATTAATGGCAAATGGCCACGTGGACAGCAAACACTAAAGGCTACATTGTCTAGGCTTTGATCCACCGAGGATAAAAGGTGGATAACGGCGTGCTTCCCTCACGCAGGAATTTTGCAACAGGCACTCACCCCACCGTGCAATGTCATTCTCTCGGAGCTCCCAGGTCGAAATCCCTCACATCAACTCCTCCTGCTCTTTGCCCGTCACCACTTCATGTGACCTCTGCTGTCAGCAGGGTGCCTGGGGGTGCGGCCTCCAAGAGCACCACTTTCTTGTGCTGTTTGCAGGTGTTGCACCTGGTCACCAGGCACCTATGGGAGGCAGCATGAGACACATAAGATACTGGCCGCACCTAAGCTTTATTGTCGGAGCAATCCAGCGGGTGTTATCGTGGGCAGTGCCTCCTCAGTAATTGCATCGGATGCACACTCTGCCGCAGTATCAGAACAGGAACCACCTCAACATTCCCTGTAGTGTGAGTCCTAAACATTTGTTAACAGAGTGAAGTAGGCTCGTGGTGTCTCAGCTGCATGTATCTGTCTGTAAACTGTGGGACACGGGTGACAACCTCCGACAGCTCTGGGGGATGAGACCGAGACTGGAGAAATATGTGTACACGGTACAGAGTCGAATCACGCAGAGTCCAAGCCCACTTAGCTCGGAGGGTTAGTGCACCTCCTGCAGAGATGTCTGCTTAATCTTCAGATCACAGGATCGACTTCTGACTGGGCGTTCACCTTTGTCACTGAAAGGGAGTACCATTGAACCGAGTGATACTTTTCTAAGAACTCCTGGTATTGATAGTACTAAAAGCCCACGTGACACTGATCGGGTGAAAAATACCTGTGAAAACTATCAAGGTAATGCAGTGCTCCACCCCCGGGAATCAACACAGAAGACGGACACCATGGTCCCGGTGTCTGTGGTGCCACAGCCTGGCGCTCTCAACATGCCTGCTGTCGTCCAATCTGAGGTGGATTAACTTTAATTTCCAAACTTACTATTACTGCACAGTGTCGGTGTGTGGCCTAATATGTGACTGACACTTCCCCCAGCTCAGTCAGCCTTTCATACCTAATCCTGATATATAACGGACTCTTCTACGGCTCTGCCGGCTTGTGCTGCATGGCTAAATACGTATATGGTCCCAAAGGCGAGACCGATTGCATTGCAAATGCTTGTTTTTCTCTCAGCACTTGTTACTCTACATCTGAGCATATCCTGGTCTCTGCTGGTATTGCCTTGTTTGGCTGATTCCTATATTTCTTGAAACTTGGCCTTGTTTGGAGTCCTGGAATTTAAAAACAGATGATTAAGAAGTATTTGTTGTAACCTTTCTCTTGTTGCCTATGGTATGTTCCGTCCCCCCCCTCCCCCTCCCCTTTCCTTGGTTCCTTCCACCTGGAGCTGACAATAGAATGTTGACACCTTGCTGCAGTTGTGGAGGGCGGATGGCCAATAAAGCAGTACTTCTACCTACTCTGGTTCCTGTCATTCATACTTTCAACACTGGCGAAGACTAACTGCGAAGGGGGCAGTTTTGGCCATCTCCCCTCTGTGTGCTCTCTCAAGTTACTAATACTTCAAGTTAAGGAGCGTATGAAGAAACAAGAAAAGGAGCTTACCTGGTCGTTATGATGTATATGCCAGGACTTATTCAGAAGGCGTATTGAAGAATAAACAGAGTACAGTAAGGCAGCTTCGCCGTGGACTTTACCGCTGTTCATCTCGCAATCCCCTGTAAATTTGGCGAGATTCAATACATTGAAGTACAGTACTTTCCTGTTTGCGTTGTGACCGGCCGTGCCTCAGCGTTTGTAGCATCTATTCATTGAGGCGTGAGGTGCAGAGGAGACCTTCGGACTGGCGGGTAACGTGGTCCATGACAAAGAAGGTAACGGGCACTCAGGAGGAGTGGGCTTTCATCGGAGTCGAAAAAGTTGCGCTGTGGTCGCATGTCAGCCTCTGCCTGACGAGTGAGGGGTGAGCGTCTGACAGGATTTGTAGAGGCCCCGGGGTGAATTGTAGCAAAGCTGTTGCCTAACCGGGGGATCGCGTTATCGCAAGGACAAGGAGGGGTGTCGAGAGCCTTGAGGGAAAGCGTCGCAAGTCATCGCGTCTCGAGTGAGGGGTGGCGACTGTTGTTCTCCGCCTGTGGGAGTTCAGGAGAGTTCCTCTGAGGAAAGGCGGAGAGGCGCTGTTCGTTCCCTCACTCCGGCGAGCTTCTCCTGCTTCTGCGGCGTGCAGCGCTCTTCACATTTCCCATCCTGTCAGCGTTTTTCCAGAGTGTGCAGAGCTGAGACACTGATCTCCTGAACGTGCGCGCTATTTGTCAGAGCGCTGGTGCATTACAGTTAACCTGCCTTTGCCGTGTCAGTTTCAATAGATGTGGGAAATCGACGAGTGGAGTTGTGGCATTGCGAGCCTTACAGCATGAGTTCAAGTGGAACTGTAAGTAAGGAAAAAACGATAGTAATCCATTTTTGACTGTCCATTGTTTTTGTATTTTCCTCCTGGCATACGTGAGTCTCCGTGGTCCTGCAGCACCTTAATTATCTTTCACTGGTTTTCCACGTGCACTCCCTTGCCAGAGTCATAGTTGCCCCACAGCTCAGCACCACCTTGCGGGCTACTTTTCTCACATATATTTCAACACACTTAAACAAACTACTGCGAGGCAAGGATATAATACTGTGCAGCCTATTTATTCCAGTTGAGTTTTCCCCGCTTATATTTGTAAAGTACCCGCTGGCAACCCTACTTACCCACTATGATGGCTGCAGCCAGCATGAGCCAACCCCCATCCTTTTTAAATGAGGTTGGAGAGCCTGAGATGAGCTGGAAAGAGTGGGTCAAATTGTTCGAGTCATACCTTATTGCCATTGGTGGAGAGCGCTTCACTTCTATGCGTAAGCAGCACTTCCTGCTTCATAATTTGGGAGTATATGGGCGCAAAATTTACGAGACCTTACCTGAACCAGAAAGTGAGGGAGGTGAAGCAGTTGTGGGTATGGATATTTTTGGGAGCACCATGGTCAAACTAGAGACACATTTTGGGGACAGAATAAATGTAGTGCTGGAACGACGCAAGTTTTTCGGCAGAGCACAAGGTAAACAAGAATCTGTAACCAACTATATTGCAGCGTTGAGAGGTCTCACCCAATTGGGCGAATTTGGCAACCTAACGGATTCACTAATAAGAGACCAGTTGGTGCGGTGCACTAACAATGTGCGCATTCAAGAGAAACTGTTGGCCAAGAACCCCAATCTAAGAGAGGCAGTTGCCATCGCAAAATCAGTGGAACATACCGCCAGGTGCATCAAAGAAATGAAGACCACAACTGATGTAGTGGCCAGTATTCAGGAAGAGGAGGAGGACAGCGAAGTTTTAAAAATAAAAAGTAGAGAAAAGTTGTACAGCAAAACCCCTGGTAGTGAGAGAAATCTAAGGTGTTTCAGGTGTGGTAGTAGCAATCACCTTGCTAATAACATTCATTGCCCCGCTAAAAGTGTTACTTGCAAAAAATGTAATAGAAGGTGACATTTTGCCAGGGTGTGCAGAGAAGGCGACCCCCATGTCAAGGAGGGTGGGGGTGTAGAAGGATCTTCGGGTAAAGAAGTAAAATGTGTACTGCCTATTGAAAGTAAGTATGTATTGCAAGTTAAAGATTGCTCAGGAAGTGTCAATATGATTTATCCAAAGTGTGATGTATCTTTGAATAACACAACCGTAACCATGTTTGCAGATTCATGTTCCCCTTTTACGTTGTTGAACAAGAATGATTGAGTGCTTTGAGGACAAAGGAAGGAACACGTTACAGAAAGCAGACATTTCACCCACAGGTTATAACAGGGAGCCCAATCAATCAATCACAGAATTTGTAGAGCGCACTACTTACCCGCGAGGGTCTCAAGGCGCTGGGGAGAGGGAAGGGGGGGATGCTGCTACTGGTCGAACAGCCAGGTCTTGAGTAGCCTCCTGAAGGTCAGCAGGTCTTGGGTCTTTCGTAGGCTTAGTGGAAGGGTGTTCCAGGTCTTGGCGGCGAGGTGTGAGAAGGATCTGCCGCTGGTGGTTGTTCTTCGAATGCGGGGGACGGTGGCGAGGGAGAGGTCGGCGGAGCGGAGCCGGCGGTTGGGGACGTAGAAGAGGAGCCGTCTGTTGAGGTAGGCTGGGCCAGTTTTGTGGAGTGCCTTGTGTGCGTGGGTGAGGAGTTTGAAGGTGATCCTCCTGTCGACGGGGAGCCAGTGCAGGTTCCTCAAGTGGGGGTGATGTAGCTGTGGCGTGGTACGTCGAGGATCAGTCGTGCGGAGGCGTTTTGTATGCGTTGCAGTCGCTTGATGAGCTTGGCCGGGGCTCCCGCGTAGAGGGCGTTCCCATAGTCCAGTCTGCTACTGACGAGGGCCTGGGTGACTGTTCTTCTTGTGTCTGTCGGGATCCACCTGTAGATCTTGCGAAGCATGCGGAGGGTGTTGAAGCAGGAGGAGGAGACTGCGTTGACTTGCTTGGTCATGGAGAGCGTTGAGTCGAGGATGACTCCCAGGTTGCGTGCGTGGTCGGTGGGTGTCGGGGCTGCTCCCAGCGTCGTTGGCCACCAGGAGTCGTCCCAGGCTGAGGTGTTGGAGCCGAGGATGAGGACCTCCGTTTTGTCCGTGTTCAGCTTTAGTCGGCTGATCTTCATCCAATCGGCGACGGCCTTCATTCCTTCATGGAGTTTGGCTTTGGCGGCGAGGGGGTCCTTGGTGAGGGAGAGGATCAGTTGAGTGTCGTCGGCGTAGGAGATAATGTTGAGGTCGTGTTGTCTGGCGATGCGTGCGAGCGGGGCCATGTAGATGTTGAACAGTGTTGGGCTGAGGGACGATCCCTGGGGTACGCCGCAGATGATCTCGGAGGCTTCGATCGGAAGGGTGGGAGGCGGACTCTCTGGGTTCTGCCGTCGAGGAAGGAGGTGGTCCATTCCAGGGCCTTGTCTCGGATCCCTGCGTCGTGGAGGCGTGCGCGTAGAGTGCGGTGGCAGACAGTGTCGAAGGCGGCGGAGAGGTCCAACAGGATGAGGGCTGCGGTCTCACCATTGTCCAGCAGGATCCTGATGTCGTCGGTGGCGGCGATGAGGGCAGTCTCAGTGCTGTGGTTGCAGCGGAACCCTGATTGGGATGGGTCCAGGATGCTGTTTTCTTCGAGGTATCTGGTTAGCTGTTTGTTGACGATCTTCTCGATGACCTTGGCTGGGAATGGAAGCAGAGAGATGGGCCGGAAGTTCTTGAGGTCTCTCGGGTCCGCCTTGGGTTTTTTGAGTAGGGCGTTGATCTCTGCGTGTTTCCAGCTCTCTGGGAAGGTCGCGGTCTCGAAGGAGAGGTTGATGATGTTGCACAGGTGGGGTGCGATGGAGCTGCTGGCTTTGTTGAAGATGTGGTGCGGGAAAGGGTCTGACGGGGAGCCGGAGTGTATTGTGCTCATGGTCTTGATGGTGTCCTCGATGTTCACGCTGGCCCAGGCTGGCAGGGGTCGTGGTCGATGGTGTGTGGCGGGTCGATCTTAGTTGGGGTTGTCTGGGTGTCGAAGCTGTCGTGGATGTCGGCGATCTTGCGGTGAAAGAAGGTGGCGAGGGAATCGCACAGGGGTTGCGACGGCGGGATGTCGTTGGTGTTGGAGCTGGGATTGGAGAGTTCCTTCACGATGTTGAAAAGCTCCTTGCTGTTGTGTGCGTTGTTGTCGAGGCGGTCTTTGAAGGAGATTCTCTTGGCGGACCTGATGAGGTGGTGGTGGTTACGGATGGCGTCTTTTTGGGCTGTGTGGCTGTCCGGTGTCTTATCGCTGTGCCATTTCTTCTCTAGTTTCCGGCAGGTGCGCTTGGAAGCTAGGAGTTCCGAGGTGAACCAGCTGGTTCTTTTGGTGGTGTCGCTGTAGGTGAGCTTTTTCAGCGGGGCGAGGGTGTTGGCACAGTCGTCCATCCATCGTCTGAGGTTGCAGGCAGCGTCGTCGGTGTTGGATGGGTCGGAGGGAGGGCTGAGAGCGAGGGTTGCCCGGAGTTGGTCTTCGGTGACTTTGCTCCAGCAGCGGCGTGGGATCTGTTGGGTGCGGTGGTGTGTGGTGGGTTTCTGGAAGGTGAAATGGATGCAGCGGTGGTCGGTCCAGAGGAGTTCCGTGGTGTGGCTGAAGGAGACGTGGGAGCTTGAGGAGAAGATGGGGTCAAGCGTGTGGCCGGCGGAGTGGGTCGGTGTTGTGACGAGCTGGCTCAGACCGAGGTTGGCGAGGCTGTCGATCAGGGTGGTGGAGTTGCTGTCGTTGTTGTTCTCCAGGTGAAAATTCAGGTCTCCGAGGAGGATGTAGTCGGTAGAGGTCAGGGCGTGCGTGCTGATGAAGTCAGCGATGGAGTCGCTGAACTGGGGTCGGGGCCCAGGGGGTCTGTAGACAAGGGTGCCTCTAAGGGTGGTGTTGGGGTCCGTGTGGATCTGGAAGTGCATGTGTTCGGCGGTGCTGAGAGTGTCGTCGGTGCTGGTCGAGACCCTGATGGTGTTCTTGTGGACGATGGCGATTCCTCCTCCTACTGCGTTGATGCGGTCTCTGCGGGTGATCTTATAGCCGTCTGGGATGGCTATGGCGATGTCGGGGGCGGAGGAGTCGTTCATCCAGGTCTCTGTCAGGAAGGCGACGTCTGGTGATGATGTGTCGAGCAGGTCCCAGAGCTCGACGGCGTGTTTGCGGGCGGAGCGGGTGTTCAGCAGGATGCACCGGAGGTGGTTGAGGTCCTTCTTGGCGGGCGCCTCGGTGGCTCTGAGGCTGGTGTAGCTGCAGTTCCGGCAGGTGAAGGGACCATGGGTGCGATTCGGGGCGGCCTTGAAGCAGTTGTGCGTCCGTCCGGGGTTGAGAGCGTGGAGTGTGGTGGCATCGTATCGGCGTCGGTCCTCGTGGCTGGGGCGGGGGGCGCGCGGTCCAGGGGTTCTTCTAGGTATGAAGGAGATGCGTATTGAGTTCAAAGGCAGGGATACATATGGGAAGGTATACATTGTAGAGTCCGGATCCAACCTGTTAGGTTGGCAGCACCAGAAGGAACTGGGCATCATTCTGGATCCCAACAAGGAAGAACAAGTTCTACTGATGGCAGGTAACCTGGGTGGTGGCAGTATTTGTGACGAGTTTCCAAGATTGTTTCGGGAAGAGCTGGGCCTTTTACATGACTTCCAACATAAAATAAAACTCAAGACCAACGCCAAACCAGTGGTACATAAGCTGGGCCCTGTACCACAACAAATGAGAGAGCCCTTGGAGAAAGAGCTTAACAAACTGTGCAACATGGGAATCCTTCAACCTGTGGAATGTTCTGAATGGTTGGCACCAGTCGTGATCGCAGCCAAGGCCAGTGGAGAAGGCATCCGTCTATGTGTACACTTGAGGAGCCTCAACGAGAGTATATGGATAGAAAGACACCCAATGCCTAACATAAATGAGATGCTCAGCACCATGTCCCAAGCAAGGTATTTCAGCGTCATCGACCTTTCGATGGCTTACCACCAGGTGGACCTGCACCCAGAATGTAGACCACTCACCGCATTCATAACCCCTCATGGTGTGTACATGTTCAGAAGGATGCCTTTTGGATTAGCGTCCGCTGCGGCGGTTTTCCAGAAGGTCATGCAGCAAATTTTGAAGGGCGTAAACTGCTCAATGTGCTTCCAGGATGATATCTTGGTGTATGGTCGCAACGTGGAGGACCATGACAACACCCTTCGACTCGTTTTCAAAAGACTCATGGACGCAGGGTTGACAGTACAGAAATCTAAGTGCAAAATAAGGGTGACGTCAGTCGACTACCTAGGACATTCAATTTCTGAAGAAGGATTTAGACCTAAAAGCAACCTTCTCGGTGCTGTGAGAGACGCTCCATATAAAAAAAAACAAGGAGGAACTGGTTCATCCAAATGTGAACCAGTGCGAGAACTACTAAAAGTAAACAAGGAGTTTGAATGGAATGAGCAACATAAGTGTGTGGTGGATGCTCTCAAGGAAGAGATCTTAAATTCGCCAGCTTTAGGGGTATTTCATCCACATAATCAAACCATCCTCACCACAGATGCATCCAACAAGGGATTGGGGGCCACCCTATCTCAAAGAAATGGAAAGGAAGAAAGGATTATTGCCTTCGCATCCCGTTGCCTTACAAATGCAGAAAGAAATGACTCCGTAATTGAAAAGGAGGCCCTGGCATGTTTCTGGGCAGTGAAGCATTTTAAATTTTTCCTGTGGGGGCTGAACTTCACCATTCGTACGGATCACAAGCCTCTCACTTCCATCTTCACGGTGAAGGGTATGGAAAATTGTACTCCACGCATTGGGAAATGGATTCTGGGCTTAGAGAATTTTAATTTCAAAGTGGAGTACGTCTCTGGCGAAGACAACAAAATTGCAGACTTCTTGTCTAGAACACCCTTGGAAGTGGAACAACCCGAGGAAATGCTTGACAGCCCCATCATGGTTGTAGACGACCCTGCCATTACAGAAGAAGAATGGAAGAAATGCATGGAGGAAGACAAGGATTTGGGCAGACTGAGAATTGTATTGAGAGAAGGGTGGCTTAGTAAATGCAGTGATCTGGAAGCAGAACTCAAAGACTTCTGGGAAGTCAGGAATGAATTGAGTGTCATAGAGGACAGAGTCTACCGTCAAAATAAAGTTGTACCACCTGTGGGTCTCAGAAGAAGAATAATGGATCTGGCACACGAAGGACATTTGGGACGCAACATTACCAAGAATAGAGTTTGTGCGAATTTCTGGTTCTCCAGGATGGACGCCATGGCAGAACAGTTAGTGAAGGACTGTGTCAGTTGTGCCAGAAGTGACAAGTCTAAGTCCTTACGCAAGGCCCCTTTGTCCCCTGTCACGGTGCCCCTTAACCCGTGGAGTAAACTAGCCATGGACATAATTGGACCCATGGACAACCTGGGTGTCCAAAAGAGGTTCATGTTGGTCTTAGTTGACTACACCTCCCATTCGGTTACTCAGAAATTTGTACATCGCATAAACACTAGTACAGTCCTGGATTTCCTCAAAGACGTGTTCTCCAAGGAGGGCATACCTTCCACCCTTATCACCGACAATGGTGTACAATTTAAGTCTCAACCTATGAAGGAGTTCTTAGACAACATGAACGTCAAACATGAGTTGACGGCCTTATATTGTCCTAAAGCCAATAGCCTGGTTGAGAGGACAAACAGACTAATGAAGGAGCACATCCAACTGGCCACTGCCAACGGTCATGACCTCGGAATCATCCCTACGTGGCTGTTTGTGGGCATATCACACCACGCCTAACCTTGTAACAGGGATCTCCCCTTTTGTTTCCCTCAGGAGGAGAGAACCTTGCACCAAACTTAACCCTAGTTGATTGGGTGGAGGTAGGGCCGTGAATACTAGCCCCGAGGAGGTGGGTAGGAAGGTTGACCTGCACCAAGCTAAGTACAAGGAATGGTACGACAAAAAGAATGGGGTCAAAGCCCCTATTTGGAGAGTAGGTGATGTGGTGCAGATCAAGAGAAGTGTGAAGGACCCTCACAGCCTAAGTAAATTCTACCCTCCGTGTCACATTGTAAAAGCATTCAACAATGTAGTTCTCCTTGACAATGGGCAATGGTGGAGTTGTGACAAAGTTGTCAAGTCCCAAATGTTTTCATGAAATCGTATCCCTAAGTTTGCTTCTTTTCTCATCATATAGGGAGGGAGGTGTGTTGTAACCTTTCTCTTGTTGCCTATGGTATGTTCCGTTCCCTCCCCCCCCCTCCCCTTCCCCTTTCCTTGGTTTCTTCCACCTGGAGCTGACAATAGAATGTTGACACCTTGCTGCAGTTGTGGAGAGCGGATGGCCAATAAAGCAGTACTTCTACCTACTCTGGTTCCTGTCATTCATACTTTCAACAGTATTCTTTTTGGATATTTTGATTTTTCTTCAACTAAGTGCGCTCTGCATCTCCCGTGTAAAATCCACATCTGACAATGTAAGGAATGCTTATTGTAGGAGCTAGCTCACGAGAAGCATATGTCAGACCCTTGTATGTTCTCGTTAATGCTAGGTTGCTGCATAGTCCGCCTTAGCTGATGGTTTTCAAGATTCTAACCCTTTTTGGTTGTTAAATCACACCACAAAACTTCTTCGGTCTTTGTCACACTGGTCTTGCTCTTTCAATACAGCCTTATTTTGATGAGGAGAATAGCTAATTGTTTGTGCATTCGCTTCCATTATCTCCTAGAAATAGACAACAAATTATTTTCTGGGTAGCACCAACAAGTTGAAAATTACTTTTATTGTGGAGGCCACCAAAGGCATTGTCTCTGGTGCATTTGCCCTGGCCACATTCTGTGTCATCACACACTAACTGAGCCTCTGCTTCACTTTCCGTAGCGTCAGGAGGTTGATTTAAATGAACACCAGACCTTGCAAAATCTTTCCCAATCATATTTATCAATACCATGCCGTAGTTGTAGAGGAACTCCGAGGCTCAATTGAACAGTAAGTTTCACAGAGCCATGCGGGCCCCTGGCCCTCTGCTCTGTTACTTTAGCTTGTGTTTAGCTATTACCGTCAGCCATTACGAAATGGTTGGTAGTAGTGGTTTATGATCGCACCTCTTGGAACAAATTTCTGTGGCAAGTATTTTTTAACAAATCATCAGAAAGGTTGTTTAGGTTGGTCTTATCTTGATACCCAACACCCTACTACCGGGGGTGACAACACACACTGGTCCCAGGATCCACTGTGTAAACAATATAAACAAAGATATCGAACCACTCAGTAGAATTCCAAAACTTCAAAAATCAATCAATAAAGTAGGAATTCTTGTAGATGTTTCAAATCTGTAGTTTATTTTAGAAAGTAATCGGGTATCTGTGATCATCTGTACATGGATATTGAAAAACAGTAGAAACAGCCGACACGTGTTTCCTCACATACTGACTTCTTCTAGGCAGTAAATTATGTATAGACATATGATCAGTCAGATGTTACTTAAAAAGGATTCAGAGGCAAATAGCAAAAACAAAATTGCATTTCAATTTGGTGCCCAAGGAAGGAAGAAGCTCCATAACCTGTGTTCAGAAAAGATAAGTAAATAACCAATTCGGAATACAAGAAAAAATTGTGATGTCCCAAAGTGTTTGTGATGAACAAGCTTTAGTTAGTTCTATAGAGATCCAAAAGTAAGTATGAATACTCATAGTAGTGATACCAAAAAGTGTGCAGAAAGTGTGGAGTTTTTTAAATAATACCCCACAATCGATACTGTAAATGCCAATATCCATCAGGTGAACCAATAGCGGAAAGTTACAAACAGTAGGACAGGAGCGAGAAAAACTACTGACCTAGGTAAGTAAAGATATGATGGTAGACAATTCACAAGTGGAGAAATCTGGAGTGTAGAAATCTTGGAAAGCAGTTGTTATTCAGGTTACAACTGCTTTCCAAGATTTTAACTCTCCAGATTTGAGAGACCACCATTTTTTCTTATCTTTTCTGAACCCTTGTTCTGGGACTTCTTCCTTTCTTGGGCACCCAATTGAAATGCAATTTTGTTTTTGCTATTTGTTTCTCAATCTTTTTTAAGTAACATTTGACTGATCATATGTCTATACATCATTTACAGCCTTAAATAAGTCACTATGTGACGAAACACGTGTCTGCTGTTTCTGCTGTTTTTCAATACGCATGTACAGATGATCACAGATACCTGATTGTTTTCTAAAATAAACTACAGATTTGAAACATTTACAAGAATTCCTACTTTATATATTGACTTTTGAGGTTTTGGACTTCTACTGAGTGCTTTGATATCTTTGTTTATATTATAGGACTTTGGGGGTGGGGGCACTTAGTCTCTCATGGTGTCAGGCAGAGAGCAAAGCAAAGTCCATTCCAGGTCCAGTTGCCACTGGTCAGATGGGAATCTTCACAGAAATATCCTCTTCTGCTTTTTTATATTCCTAGGGCTGCCCAGAGGATCAGCCTTATGATACTTTGAGATCTTACAGTCCTTGGATTTCAAGTGGAAGGGGGTCTATAATCCTCTGGTCCTTCTCACAGATCACATATGCCTAGTGCAGCAGGTTCAGTCCACCTGGTATCCTTTCATGAATCCAGCAGTGTCGTGAGGAAGGCTGGGCGAGGGTCTAGCTTTGTACGGTTGGTGGTGGACACCCTAACACACTCCTAGTTCCTCTCTGACCAGTGGAGTAAAGGTTCACATACCCTGAACTACCTACATTTGCAGTAGTTCCTGTTGGATTTACGGCAACGAGGGCCAAAATGAAATGTTTGGGGCATATCCATAAAGGTGAAGGTCTTCAGCCACACTAAACTTGGACTCTGAGGCTGGGGAGTGTACAAATCCTAGTGTCCTCCCACATCGAAGACTAAAATCCAGTTTGAAGCAAGCACTGTTCCTACAAGAAACCCAGAGACAGACGTCTGGTAGGACAAGAGCAGGGTCCTTCAGGAGCCAGGCAGGCAATACACAAAAAGTGTCCTGGCATCCTGTTTGGTCCATTTGAAGAGGGCAAAACTTTTACATGTGCTTCACACAGACCTGTCATGCGCGATTTGAAACTGGAGTGTCAACAGGATGGGCACAGCCCCCACCCTGCATAGTCTGTTGAGCTATACTGTGTGCTCTTGGGAGGAATTTCAAACAATCTTTACACTTCTTCCTCTGCTTGAACACTGACTGGCTGGCTTGGGTTAATGCTAATTAGCCTCACAGCTCGGGCAGATAAAGGGTAACATTCTAAAAGTTACTTTTCCTTTGTAGTTATTATATGGTCCGTGTTAGACTTGGCATCTTTTGGTGTGTTTCCCCTGAGTTTTTTGCTTTCTGACCTCTCGGTTTTTGACTCTGTATGTGCTGGCTTCGTGTTTCTGCGCACTTTTCTCACTGCTGATCAGTGGTAAAGTGCAAGTGCTCCTGTGGTAAAATGTGTTATGGATTGGTGTTTCCATGATTGGATCTTTGATTTACTTGTTAGTCCCCAGTAAAGTGCACTGAGTGTGCCAGGGCCTGTAAATCGAATGCTGCTAGTGGGCCTGCAGCACTGATTGTGCCACCCACGTGAGTAGCCCTGAAAAGGTACCTCAGACCTGCCATTGCAGAGTCTGCGCGCAGTTTGTAACTGCCATGTCGACTTGGCCAGTGCACACACTGGCCGGTCCCTAACCTTCCCTTTTCTTGCATGTCAGACACCCCTCAGGTAGGCCCAAGGTACCCCTGTGGGCAGGGTGCAGTGTAAGTGAAAGGGGGACATGCCCTGGTGTGTGTGGCATGTCCTGATAGTGAATTACAGCCAATTTCGTTTTTCACTATTGCAAGGCTACCAGTTCCCCATAGGATAGAATGGGAGGTTTGTTTATAACATCTTATAAACCTAACTGGCCCAGGGAATTCGGTAAGAAAATAGAATTTAGTATGCATGAACTCAGAATCTAAAGATGCATCTTTTAGTGAAGGTGATTTTTACATTCTGTGTTTGAAAATACCACTTTTAGAAAGTAGGTATTTTCTTGCTCAGTCATCCCGTGTGCCTCTGGTGGAATGTGGATTGCCTGTCTGGGTTTTGGATGATAGAAGGCTGGGGGAGCAGGAGGGGCGCCAGATGGTCTAGGTAGGTCAGGAAAGGGCTGAAGAGACCTGGGTTACGATGGGGGAAGGGGGAGGAGATTTCCTTGCACCTCAAAGGGCCTGCTCTGCCTCTGACAAATGCCGTCTCCACCTCCTGCCAGGAATTCACACCAGAGAAGGCAGAACTGGTCCTGACCGGGCACAGGCCCCCTCTGCCTAAGAGATCAAAGGATTTTTGGACATAAATGCTGGGTCCCAGACCCCTGAACTTTAGAACTCATCTGGACAAGAAGACTGCCAAGAAGAAGAGCCGGAGAAGCTGCAAAAGGAACGACTGCTTTGCTGGGTGCTTTTCTGGGCTGACCTGCAGTGGCTGCTTTTGTCTTGGGTAGTGAAAGGCCTGGACTGGACTTTCTGCAACCTAAATTTGTGAGTCTCTCCAAGGGCTTGAGGTAGAGCTTGCCCCCTGTTCACGAAGTCTCAGGAACAGCAAAGACTTCAAGTTCTTCGACCCGCAGCACTGGGGACTGTGTGTTTTGTGCTGCAACCCGAAGAACACCAACTCGACGACGTCTACGACGCCACTGCCGACTCCGTGTCCTGAAGGCAACGCAGAGGGCACCGCAACCCTGGTCTCACCGACGCCGCCACCGAGCCGCTGCTTGCACCGCGACCTGTGGGCACCGCACTTCGCACCGCCTCGCTTCACGCCTCGCTTTGGCACCGCAGAGGGCACCGCCGCAACACTGCACCGCGACCCTGGTCTCACCGACGACACCTGTTGATGCCGCCACCGAGCCGCTGCTCGCACCGTGACCTGTGGGCACCGCACTCTGCACCGCCTGGCTTCACGAGGACGCCTTGGCCTGCCTGACGCCGCCACTTCCCGCCGAGATCGACGCCGCTGCTTGCTCCGTGGTTCGGGGGCACCGCTCGTAAGTTACACGACGCACCGCCCTCATCCCAAACCGCAGCCTTGGCCTACCGACGCCGGCGCCATCGACTCCAGTTCGTCAGCCGACGACAGCGCTTCAGCAACGACGACGCCGCTGCTTGCACCGTGATCTGCCAGCACCGTGACGAGCACCGCCTTCATCTCGCACCGCGACCCTGGTCTCACCGACGACGCCATCTGATGCCGCCACCGAGCCGCTGCTCACACCGCGACCTGAGGGCACCCCACGCCGCACCGCTGCACTTCGCACCGCAGCACCCGACGCCTGCCGACGCCAGCGCTCCTGACTCCATCAGAGAGGAGATCGACCTGCAACGCGTGTGACTTTGAGGGCCCCATCGCCCTGCATCTCTGAAAGGTACTGTTTGCGGGTCTTCCCGACACCGTAGCTGGCCTGCAACCCCGTGGTCAGCCAGAACTGTTTTGGATTTGTGTGTTCACGACGCCGTGGTAGCCGGGATGGCGCTATCCACACAAGGAACTCTTTTTAATCAGCGTATTTTTGAATTGTGAACTTTTAAGTATAGTATTGTGGTTCTTTATCGTTTTTGGTCTTGTTTTAATTATATAAAAATATTGGATATTTTTCTAAACTGGTGTGGTGTCCTTTTGTAGTGCGTACACTGTATTACTGTTGGTTATGTGCAAATGCTTTACACACTGCCTCTAAGATATGCCTGGCTGCTCGTGCCAAGCTACCAAGGGGGTGAGCAGGGGTTATTTTAGAAGTGTAACTCCCTTATCCTGACTAGAGTGGTGGTCTTTGCCTAGCTTTGGCCCGCGCCCTAGCCTACCAAGAATCCCATTTCTAACATTGGTTGTCAGCGGTGAGGATAGGACTTGCGTTTGCACTTGACTTACAGTGATTGGTGTGCACTACTACCATATCGCAGACCATTAGGTACCACATACTAACCCGTTTTCTTTTTGGCCGATTTTTGTTATCTTGCCAGGTGAACTTTCTACTTCACCATGCCGGAATCAATAGCATCATCCGTTGCATCCATGGACATTGCCTTTGAGGAGGATAGGTTGGAGCTCTACACTGTGAGAGAATTGAAGTCCGTTTGCAAAAACCTAAAAGTCCAAGTCAGAGGCCTCACTAGGAAGGACGAGCTACAAAAGGCGCTGAGGGCCTGGGTAGCAGCCAGAGACGCAAGTGGGCAATCTGGTGACCTTAGTGGAGAGGCGGGGGAGCCTAGTCCTAGGGTGGATGTGCTGTTGGGAGGGGGGGAACCCTTCCGACCAGGCAGCAGGGGCCTGTCCCTAGAGGAGCTGGAGGACAGGCGGGAAGCAAGGAAGTTCGAGTTGGAGAAACTCAGGATGGAAAGTGAAAAGGAGGATAAAAGAATAGCCATGGAGGAAAGGAAGATGATATTAGATCATGAGCGAAGTCTTAAAGAACTGGAGCTAAGGAATAGAGCCAGTTCAGATTGTGGCCGCAATTCGTCAAGACAGGCAGACAGAATTGTGCACATCCCTAAAAATGTAGGCAAAGAATTCAAAAAGGGGGATGACATACAAAGGTGGTTTCAGGGGTACGAGGCAGCAATTCACATGAATGGGGTCCCCGAGGAGAATTGGGGAGCAGGATTGGGGCCTCTCTTCCCAGAAGAAGCAAGGGATACGTTATTAGCTTTGGGTAAGGGGTATCACCTCACCTATCCAGACATGAAGGACGCCCTTCTCACTAAGTATGGTCTTACTCCTGAAAAGTACAGGGACCAGTTCAGGTCCAGTAAGAAGTCTGATGCCAACACTTGGTTGGAATGTGTGGATGTGTGTTGCCGGTGACTGGATGGCTGGGTGAAGGGCAGTAATGTGACAGATTTTCAGGGACTCTACAATTTGATTGCATGGGAGCACTTGTCTAGTCTATGTTTTGCAGTTCTGCGCCAGCACCTAGTTGATAGTAAGCTGACTGACCCCAGGAAGCTTGCTATGGAGGCGGACCGCTGGGTGAGTACCAGGGTCCACAAGAAAGCGTTTGGGGGAGACTCAGCCAAAGGTGGGCAGGGTCCCCAGCAGAAAAGTGGGGGGGACAAAGGTAAAACACAGGAGTTCTCTAAAGGGCCCCAAATTAACACCCAGGGTAAAGGTTCCCATCCCCCGGAGATAAGAAGCCAGGGGTCTCATCAGGAAAGCCTGCTGAGACCGGCCCCCGCAGGTGTTTTGCATGTGACCAGCTGGGCCACATGAAGGGGGACCCCAAGTGTCCAAAGGGGGCTCAGCCACCCACCGGTGGGCAGTCCAAGGTGTTGGCTAGTGTAGCGCTTGGGGAGGAGGAGTACCCCCAGGAGGATGGGGATCCCGCAGAAATGACCCTCTTCTCACTAGGGGACAGTGAGATGGTCCCAGGACACCAGGTGCCCCCTAACACAAAGAAATACAGCACCTGGGTGACCATCAATGGGAAAAGGGTAGAGGCTCTCAGAGATACTGGAGCCAGTGTGACCTCAGTCCGGTGTCACCTGGTCTCTGAGGAGCAGGTAGTCCCAGGGGCATTCCACCAAGTAATTGCTGTAGACAATTCAGAGCGCCAGTGTCTGGTGGCGCAGGTTCCCTTCGAGTGGGGGGGTCTCAGGTCCCTTGAGGGTGGTTGTGAGCCCTTCCATGCCTGTAGATTGTCTGCTAGGTAACGACCTGGAGCAGTCCTTATGGAAGGATGTTGAGTTCAGGTCTCACTTGGAGATGCTTGGGTTGCCAGAGTGGGCATGCGTGTCCACTCGGTCAATGGCGGCCAGAAAGGGTGATCAAGAGGACTTGGAGCCTGAAACAGTGGCCCAAGTCCCTGCCAAGAGAAAGGGCAAGGGGCGCGGGAAACCGGCCCCTGAAGTTCCCACGGACCGGGAGGAGGCGGACCTTGAGGGGGACGCCCCGGTGCCTACCGGGGAACAGGTAGCTGAACTGGGGGACATCTCTGAGCTGACCCATTGGCAGCAAGAAGGGGGTCCCACTAGGGAGGAATTCTGCAAGGAGCAGAAAGAGTGCCCTTCTCTGGAGGGTCTGCGGCGGCAGGCTGCAGACCAGGCAGCAGGTGATCAGTCCGGATCACATTGGATCTACTGGGAGAATGGTCTCCTGTACAGTGAGCCTAAGGTCGCTGAGCCTGGGTCAGCCCGTGTGCTGGTGGTACCCCAGCGCTTCTGGACCTTCCTACTGGGTCTGGCTCATGACGTGCCTTTGGCAGGACATTTGGGGCAGGACAAGACCTTTGACAGGCTTGTCACCCACTTCTTTTGGCCCCAAATGCAAAGGCAGTCAGATGGACATTGCAGGTCTTGCCAAACTTGCCAGGCAAGTGGTAAGAGTGGGAGGAAGGTCAAAGCTCCTCTCCAGCCTTTTCCAGTTGTTGGAACACCCTTTGAAAGGGTAGGGATGGACATTGTGGGGCCACTGGATCCCAAGACAGCCCTGGGCAACAGGTACATCCTGGTCTTGGTGGACCATGCCACCCGGTACCCGGAGGCAATCCCTCTCAGGACAACGAGGACGCCAGTGGTGGGCCGGGCGTTAATGGGGATCTTTTCCCGCGTGGGGTTCCCCAGAGAGGTGGTTTCTGACAGAGGGACCAACTTCATATCCAAGTATATGACATCCCTGTGGAAGAAGTGTGGTGTAACCTACAAGTTCACCACCCCTTACCAGCCACAAGGTAACGGCCTGGTGGAGAGATTCAACCAGACCTTGAAGGGCATGATTAAGGGTCTAACAGAACCCATGAGGCGTAAGTGGGACGTCCTATTGCCATGCCTTCTCTTTGCGTACAGGGAGGTGCCACAGAAGTCTCTTGGGTTCAGTCCCTTTGAGCTCCTGTATGGTCACCCTGTGAGAGGACCTCTGAGTTTGGTCAAGGAAGGCTGGGAGGCAGCTCCCAGGAAAACTCCCCAGGATGTGTTTAGTTACATGCTGGCCTTCAGAAACCAAACTGCCCGCTTCAGGAAACTCGCTCAGGCGAACCTGGAAGCAAGCCAGGAAGAAATGAAGAAGTGGTATGACCAGAATGCCACTCTGGTCGAATTTCAACCTGGGCAGAAAGTGTGCGTCATGGCCCCCGTGGAACCTTGTGCCTTGCAGGACAAGTGGACTGGGCCATTTGAGGTGGTGGAGCGCAAAAGTGACGTCACCTACCTGGTGGATTTGCAGGCTCCAAGGAACCCTTTGACGGTCCTCCACGTGAACCGCCTCAAAACCCACTTCGAGAGGTCCGAAGTGAGCATCCTCTTGGCGACAGATGATGGAACGGAAGAGGAAAGTGAACCTCTCCCTGACCTCCTGTCTACCAAGGAGCACGATGGGTCAGTGGAAGGTGTGATCCTCTCCCCTACACTGAGCCCAGAACAGCAGAGCGAATGTCACCAGTTGTTGGGACAGTTTGCCCCCCTGTTCTCCCTGACCCCAGGTGTCACTCACTGGTGTACCCATGACGTGGACACTGGTGACAGCCCTCCTGTGAAACACAAGATTTACAGGTTGACTGACCGGGTCAAGGCCAGCATTAAAGAGGAGGTCTCTAAGATGTTGGCGTTAGGGGTGATCGAGCCTTCCAACAGTCCTTGGGCCAGCCTAGTGGTCTTGGTCCCAAAGGCTGCTGCACCCGGTGCCGCTCCAGAACTACGGTTCTGTGTGGACTACCGTGGGCTCAATGCCGTCACCAGGACTGACGCACACCCCATCCCCAGAGCTGATGAGCTCATTGATCGGTTGGGAGCTGCCAAGTTCCTCAGCACGTTTGATTTAACGTCTGGGTACTGGCAGATCGCCTTAACCGATGGGGCCAAGGAGAGGTCAGCATTTTCAACCCCAGAAGGACATTACCAGTTCCGGGTGATGCCCTTTGGGTTGAAGAATGCCCCTGCCACCTTCCAGAGGTTGGTCAACCAGGTGTTGGCTGGGCTGGAGGATTTCAGTGCCGCCTACCTGGATGACATCGCAATGTTCAGTTCCAGCTGGGAAGAACACTTGCAGCACCTCGGTGAAGTGTTGAAGGCGCTGCGGAGGGCAGGCCTCACGATCAAGGCCAGTAAGTGCCAGATCGGGCAGGGTTCGGTGGTGTACTTGGGACACCAGGTAGGAAACGGCCAGGTGGCGCCCCTACAGCCCAAGATTGACACCATTCTGGCTTGGGAGCCCCCAAGACCCAGACAGAGGTGAGGGCCTTCCTAGGACTCACCGGGTACTACCGGAGGTTTGTGAAGGGGTATGGCACCATTGTTGCCCCCTTAACAGAGCTGACTTCCAGGAAGCAGCCCAAGAAGGTGATCTGGACTGAGTCCTGCCAGAAGGCTTTTGATGCCCTGAAGGCCGCCATGTGCACGGCCCCCGTGCTCAAGGCACCCGACTTCTCCAAGGAATTCGTTGTGCAGACTGACGCTTCAGAGCATGGAGTGGGAGCGGTGCTCTCACAACTGAACGAAGAGGGCCTAGACCAGCCTGTAGTCTTCCTTAGCCGGAGACTACTCCCCAGGGAGCAGAGGTGGAGTGCCATAGAAAGGGAAGCTTTCGCTGTGGTCTGGGCGCTGAAGAAGCTGAGGCCCTACCTGTTTGGGACTCACTTCCGGGTTCAGACAGACTACAGGCCCCTCAGATGGTTGATGCAAATGGGGGGTGAGAATCCGAAACTGCTGAGGTGGTCCATCTCCCTACAGGGAATGGACTTTACGGTGGAACACCGCCCTGGCACAGAACACGCCAATGCAGATGGTCTGTCCAGGTTCTTCCGCCTTAGTGAAGAGAACTCCCAGGAGGTTGGGTAGTTCTCCCTACTTTCAGCTGGAGGGGACAGGTGTTAGACTTGGCATCTTTTGGCGTGTTTCCCCTGAGTTTTTGCTTTCTGACCTCTCGGTTTTTGACTCTGTATGTGCTGGCTTCGTGTTTCTGCGCACTTTTCTCACTGCTGATCAGTGGTAAAGTGCAAGTGCTGCTGTGGTAAAATGTGTTATGGATTGGTGTTTCCTTCATTGGATCTTTGATTTACTTGTTAGTCCCCAGTAAAGTGCACTGAGTGTGCCAGGGCCTGTAAATCGAATGCTACTAGTGGGCCTGCAGCACTGATTGTGCCACCCACGTGAGTAGCCCTGAAAAGGTACCTCAGACCTGCCATTGCAGAGTCTGCGCGCAGTTTGTAACTGCCATGTCGACTTGGCCAGTGCACACACTGGCCGGTCCCTAACCTTCCCTTTTCTTGCATGTCAGACACCCCTCAGGTAGGCCCAAGGTACCCCTGTGGGCAGGGTGCAGTGTAAGTGAAAGGGGGGACATGCCCTGGTGTGTGTGGCATGTCCTGATAGTGAATTACAGCCAATTTCGTTTTTCACTATTGCAAGGCTACCAGTTCCCCATAGGATAGAATGGGAGGTTTGTTTATAACATCTTATCAACATAACTGGCCTAGGGAATTCGGTAAGAAAATAGAATTTAGTATGCCTGAACTCAGAATCTAACGATGCATCTTTTAGTGAAGGTGATTTTTACATTCTGTGTTTGAAAATATCACTTTTAGAAAGTAGGTATTTTCTTGCTCAGTCATCCCGTGTGCCTCTGCTGGAATGTGGATTGCCTGTCTGGGTTTTGGATGACAGAAGGCTGGGGGAGCAGGAGGGGCGCCAGATGGTCTAGGTAGGTCAGGAAAGGGCTGAAGAGACCTGGGTTACGATGGGGGAAGGGGGAGGAGATTTCCTTGCACCTCAAAGGGCCTGCTCTGCCTCTGACAAATGCCGTCTCCACCTCCTGCCAGGAATTCACAAAAGAGAAGGCAGAACTGGTCCTGACCGGGCACAGGCCCTCTCTGCCTAAGGGATCAAAGGATTTTTGGACATAAATGCTTGGTCCCAGACCCCTGAACTTTAGAACTCATCTGGACAAGAAGACTGCCAAGAAGAAGAGCCGGAGAAGCTGCAAAAAGGAACGACTGCTTTGCTGGGTGCTTTGCTGGGCTGCCCTGCAGTGGCTGCTTTTGTCTTGGGTAGTGAAAGGTCTGGACTGGACTTTCTGCAACCTAAATTTGTGAGTCTCTCCAAGGGCTTGAGGTAGAGCTTGCCCCCTGTTCACGAAGTCTCAGGAACAGCAAAGACTTCAAGTTCTTCGACCCGCAGCACTGGGGACTGTGTGTTTTGTGCTGCAACCCGAAGAACACCAACTCGACGATGTCTACGACGCCACTGCCGACTCCGTGTCCTGAAGGCAACGCAGAGGGCACCACCGCAACGCCGCACCGCAACCCTGGTCTCACAGACGACGCCTGTTGACGCCGCCACCGAGCCGCTGCTTGCACCACAACCTGTGGGCATCGCACTTCGCACCGCCTCGCTTCATGCCGAAGCTTTGGCACCGCAGAGGGCACCGCCGCAATGCCGCAGCGCGACCCTGATCTCACCGACGACGCCTGTTGACGCCGCCACCGAGCCGCTGCTCGCACCGCGACCTGTGGGCACCGCACTCCGCACCGCCTGGCTTCACGAGGACGCCTTGGCCTGCCTGATGCCGCCACTTCCCGCCGAGATCGACGTCGCTGCTTGCACCGTGGTTCGGGGGCACCGCTCATAAGTTACACGACGCACCGCCCTCATCCCACACCGCAGCCTTGGCCTACCGACGCCGGCGCCATCGACTCCAGTTCGTCAGCCAACGACAGCGCTTCAGCAACGACGCCGCCGCTGCTGGCACCGTGATCTGCCAGCACCGTGACGAGCACCGCCTTCATCTCGCACCGCGACCCTGGTCTCACCGACGAAGCCATCTGACGCCGCCACCGAGCCGCTGCTCGCACCGCGACCTGAGGGCACCGCACGCCGCACCGCTGCACTTCGCACCGCAGCACCCGATGCCTCCCGACGCCAGCGCTCCTGACTCAATCAGAGAGGAGATGGACCTGCAACGCGTGTGACTTCGAGGGCCCCATCGCCCTGCATCTCTGAAAGGTACTGTTTGCGGGTCTTCCCGACACCGCAGCTGTCCTGCAACCCCGCGGTCAGCCAGAACTGTTTTGGATTTGTGTGTTCACGACGCCGTGGTAGCCCGGACGGCGCTGTCCACACAAGGAACTCTTTTTAATCCGCGTATTTTTGAATTGTGAACTTTTAAGTATAGTATTGTGGTTCTTTATCATTTTTGGTCTTGTTTTAATTATATAAAAATATTGGATATTTTTCTAAACTGGTGTGGTGTCCTTTTGTAGTGCGTACACTGTATTACTGTTGGTTATGTGCAAATGCTTTACACACTGCCTCTAAGATAGGCCTGGCTGCTCGTGCCAAGCTACCAAGGGGGTGAGCAGGGGTTATTTTAGAAGTGTAACTCCCTTATCCTGACTAGAGTGGTGGTCTTTGCCTGGCTTTGGCCCGCGCCCTAGCCTACCAAGAATCTCATTTCTAACAGTCCGTTTTATCCTTCTTTAGTGGGCACCCCCTTTTGGTTATGAAGCTCTTTAGAGGGTGTTGTCATTGGTATTTTCACCTACTATATTGCGTATGTTTGTTAATTTGTGACTAACATTCAGTAGTGTGTGTAATGAAGTACTATTCCTTTTTAAAAGACTGACTGGACAGTGATTTAGTGTTGTGTTGCTGAGTTCTGAGTCTCCCAGCACCTCCCCTGAGTAAGCTTTTGACAGCTCTGCCTTGCCACCTTGAGGGTCGAGTGCTTTCAAAGGTAATTGGTTCCCCGTTTTTGCGGCTGCAGGACACCAGTGACGAAAGGAAAGTTCCCAGTTCTTACAATTGGGGCTCAGTTCCCCCTGTCTGCACTGGTACGCTCCAACCCAGATTTATCTCACATTGCATCACAGATGTTTATTTGTATATCGAAATGGAGCCCACCTTAGGGTTCTATCTCTAGGATTCCCATATATGACAACAGAACCGCCGTGGCATGGCAGATATGCTGCCACAGCCTTTTTTTACTACCCAGTTGTGTTTTTTGATAGGAAAATACCTGTTACAGTGGCTGCACCTCCAAATACAGGACTAATGGCTCTACAGCTTGACATTAATATTCCCACTTGACCTATCTGCATGAATTATAGGAATTAACCCAATATAGTCACTGACCCAAAAGCTTCTTTCAAATATGTATTACATTCTTCTTAAATTACTTTTAATCATATATATTTAATATTTTATACATACATTATACCGCATTTTTTCTTCTTTTATTTAAAAACCATCCACACTGCACTTCTTTGTCCCATCATAAAAATGACATACAATGACATATAGATGACCAAACAATTGCATCAAAAACAAGGACTATGGCCCTATGTGTGTTCAGTGTTTTAAATGTCAATTCACATGCAAACTGTACAGGTTCCGGTGATAACCCCTCATTTTTGGCAGTGTCCCCTTCACAATACTTGGTTGGGGCCCTCACGTTCTTGTCAGTGACTGGTTCATTCAGTGGTGCAATGTTTATGCGGGCATTAGGTAGGACTTCAAAGTCACAGATGCGAATTCTTGTAAATGCTGAGTTTTATTCTGTTTAGATTGACGAGATTGAAGCACTGTCATCCATCTATGGAGACGAGTGGTGCGTAATTGATGAAGCTGCAAGGATTTTTTGCATCCGCATCAGTGATCCTGCTAGCCTGTGCAAGTGCAGCCTTTGCTTACAGGTAACATGTTTAATACATTTGAAAAGCATTTTAACTGACCTCTTGCTGCTTGAGAAATGTCTTTGTGAATGCTGAGCAAGGAATTGTGCGACTGATGTTTCAAACGTTTCTGCAAAACATTTTGCTAAATGTTACATTGTGTATTTACTCGCAAATGCATTAATGTGATATGTAAATGTACAGTATTTGTAAAGCGCGAACAATTACCCGAGGGTGTCAAGGCGCTCGGGGCCGTCGGGAAGATTAAGCAAGCTATTTCCCAGAGTCACATGGTGCTGGGCTGATCTGCCGCCGGCACCGGAGATCGAACCGTGAGCCCCCGGGTTCCGGAGTCAGCTGCCCTGGCCGCTGCGCCACACCTCTTCCTAGAATGCTGTTTCATAACTAATAAAAATGTTAATGTTCTGTAATAACATTGTTGTAGCAGAATGAAAATGAACTTTGATTAGAAGAGGTTAGGGAAAAGTCTGCAGGTAAACATGTTTCTTAGTGCCTCCTTCTAGAATGCTGTTTCATAACTAATAAAAATGTTAATGTTATGTAATAACGTTGTAGCAGAATTAAAATGAACTTTGATTAGAAGAGGTTAGGGAAAAGTCTGCAGGTAAACATGTTGCTTAGTGCCTGGCATAATATTTCCTTTTATTCATAATACACCTTCACACTCTGAATCACTCTAGGATTTATTTCAAGTGATAGCCCGCCACACCGCATACAAAATATATCTGCCTTCCAAGACTGCAATCACTTTGTCAATTCCAGTAATACTTGATGCATTTCAAGCTTTGTTACTGAAATGTTGCTTCCTTTCTGGATCACGCCTGCAAGACAGCGCATGCACTGTCTGGTGTAAGATGTATTGTTAGCTTATAGTGGGCTTAGAACCCACCCATTGCTTACCATTGGTTGGCTTCATTGTCACTCTGATTTGCTTGCTTGTTTATTTGTTAGTATGTGTGGGCTTCCTCTTTTTGCGTTTGTCTTTCCTCTGGAGCATGGTGCATTACTATGTCCTTACATTGCATTCTTTTTCAGGGGCTTCTTTTTTTTTTTTTTAAAGCAATGTACAAGAGTGCATGTGTTTTCCAGCTGTCTCCCACGTGTGTTTCCTCCCTCATCTGTCCGTTGAGTTCCTTTTCCCATTTGCTTCGCCCTCGCCATTTGCTACCACCCTCTCTGCGGCTTGCTTGTCCTTTGCTTCTCCCATGACATTTGCTTCCCTCTATGCGCTTTGCTTGTCCTTTGCTTCTCCCTTGCCACTTGGTTCACTCCCTAAATCTTGCTTGTCCTTTGCTTCTCCCTCGCCTATTGGCTTCCCTCCCTGCGCCTTACTTGGTGCTCCTCCCAGCACTATCCTCTGTGTTGCTTCCCCCACCCACACCTACCTTGTTGCATCTTCCCCGTGTTGCTCCCCCTTTGCCTCCCGTCCCCCTATAAAGGTTACAAGTAAATAAACATTACAGGAAACCTACATTTATTTCCACATGAGGTACTGTATTTGAAGTGGAGGCCGTGCTATGTTTAATTTAAATGTAAACTCCCATACACGTCAACATTTTGATACTGGAAAGAGGGAGAACCAAAAAAATAAATAAATAGGATGACTGTATTTTCCCCTTTGACTTAGGTTGAAGCACAGGCAATTTTAGGCGGGATACTGCAAACACGAAGCCATTTAAAAGGCTTACAAAATCGGAAGTATCCCGCCTGAATCGGGTGTGTACTCCGCGTTTTCTGCCCTAGTTGAAATCGCTTGCATTTGGAGCTGCTTTGAAGCATATATGAAAACAGATTGAAGGCAGCGGCGTATTTGAAACCAAACGAATAATGGAGCCAGTCTGCCATCCGCTGGACGTAATAGGAATAGCCTTTCAAATCAACTGTTCGGAGACTGTTACTCACGACTAAAAATGGATGAGCACTTGCATAATATAGGCTCTTAAAATCTCGATGAAACAGAACGGTGTCATTACTATAAGTAATCATTTTAGGACCTTTAGCTTGCACTCTGTAGACAGCTCTCCACTTTAAAACTTGACGGCTGAATTAGGGTGACCAGATTCTCCAAACAAGAAACCGGGACAGGTCATAGACATAGAAGTAGGACTACAGTTTGCAGTAACCATCGATATGGACTATTTGACAGCTGTCATAGACATAGTAAAAGGACTGCAATGACAGCCGCCTCCACAGACACAGATGAAGAATTACAGATGACAAATCAGATGTGTGACACAGACAGCAATGGATTTTTAAGCAAGCAGCATGTGCATTATAGGATGTAGGGTTTTCACTTTCACAATGCTAAGAACGGCCCCCAAACTACTATCTTGGAAAAATGGCTAAAAAGCTTGCTCCAGGCCAGAAGCCGAGAAGGGGAAGAGGAAGAAGGAAGAGAAAGGAAGACAAAAGGCACTATGATGCAGGAAGGGCTGAGGAGGTAGGCCTGTCTGTGTTTCTGAGATGAGGGGAGGGGAGGGATGAGAGAAGGCCTGCCTGTGTTTCTGAGATGAGGGGAGGGCTAAGAGAAGGCCTGTCTGTGCCTCTGAGGTGTGGGATGGGCTGTGACTATAGGCCTGTCTGTTCCTCTGAGATGAGGGGGAGGGGGAACTGTGGCATTTCTCAGGTACGAGGCTAACTCTAAAATAGATGCAGTATGTTACTGGTGATGACTGCTCTGTGCACGCTGCTGTCAAACATAAGTGTCTCCTGTTGAGCAGGTTTAAAAACGCCTCTAGGCACTGTCTATGCATCCATTCTTTGCTGTGATAAAACCCAGGGCATCATGGTGCTTAAACATTTCCCGAGTGCATTTTGGGGAGTGTCTTTCTTTAGGGGGCAGTTACTGTCCAATTACAAGCCAGCATTTCTGGTCGTCTGGTATAACCATCCAGCGCCCAGCTTCCTCCAAGGTAGGCGGTCTGAGTAGTGTGGAGAAGGGCACTACAGCACGGACGTGCTGTAGGTCACAGCAAGCAGAGCTCGCCTCTTACCTTGTGTATCTCTCCCAACCATGTCCCATGAGACAACTGCACCCGCAGACGTCTTACCGCTTCTATGTCACACAGAGCCTTCAGATGTAGTAGAAATACTACCCGAGCAGGCTTGGAGGCTGCAGTAACTTGACCACATCACCACTCGCGCACGACACCCGACGCTTCCCCCCCCCACACTCCTTTCAACCACTCATGCACCCTGTGCCCTCCCAGCGCTCCCAAACAAGGCAGCGCACTGAAGTCCCATACAGCGCTCTACAAATACCAGGTGACATGACAGAAGTACCCAGGCTTTAAGTGGGGTGAAAAAGCTGGGGGGGTCTCTCAAAGGGGCGTGGCCGATGTAATTAAGGGTGTGGTTTAAAACACATAAGCTAAAAATATCTGTGCTTAGCATAGTGTCCTGCCCGAAAAATGTGCTGCTTCGGTCATTGTATCTAGATAAATAATTCAACAAGTAACAATACATCTACAACAAGACAGGTCTTTTGACTTTGTCAATTGTTGTTAGCTGTATGTGCTAAATAAGCAACAACTTTGGCTTAGTTGTAAATAACATTGAAAATGCTTCAGTTCTAGAATGATGAGACTGTGAAAGAACTATAACGGGTCTCTTTGATGGCAGTGAAGGGCGGTACTGCTGCAGCAGTAAGATTTTTTTTCACCCTGAGAGCAAAAATGGAGAGACCGATAGAGACCCGTCTCTGCACCTGTGCGTAGCAGAGAAATGTTCCGGTTTTTAAATAGTCTCGGTGCGAGACACTATTTAAAAACCAGGACATTTCTCTGTTTAACTCGGGCACTGTACAAAAACTGGGACATTTCTTTAATGTGAAGCAAAGTGTCGGGACACTGTTCCAAAAACCGGGACCGTCCGGGGAAAACCGGGACGTCTGGTCACCCTAGGCTGAATGCGAGCCAGGATTTCACTTTACCTCCATGAGATAAATTTGTATAGGAATTATTCACATCTAAACCATTTACCAGGGTTATCCTACAAATTCGAGGGTTCGCTGCCCCCAAATAACGAAGTAAGGCCATATGTATCAACACTTGTAATAGCGATTACCTAATTGCGATTTTTTGTGAATCGCAGTTAGGTAATCACTATTACAAATGTATGAAACTCCAAGAGTTTCATAGCGAATCGTAGGGGGTCCCAAATCGACCTACCTCAATAATATTAATGAGGTAGGTTGCAATTTGCGACCCCCTAGGAATCGCTAAAATCACCGGGATGGTGGCCTGATGGGGTCCGCACACCACCATGTCCGTGATTGCTTTAAATAAAGCAATTTTTTTATGCAGCACGTTTTCCTTAAAGGAAAACGGGTTGCGTTTAGAAAAAAATTAAAAGTTTTCTTTTAATTTTTTAAGAGTAGGCTGTGGCCGTGGGAAAATAGTGTTTGGTACATTGGGAAAACCTTTTTTTTTTCTGGTCGCAAACGGCCAGATTCTGCTAATGGAGCCGTTTGCGACCTTCAAACGGGTACATAAATGTGGCCCCCACACTACCACTATTAGTGCTTTTGCGACCCCTTTTCCATTTGGTAGTGGTTTTAAATGGCAGTCAAACCGGCATTATTCACAAGCATTTTGGAATTTCACGTGACTGATAAAACAGACTGCAAATCTCCTTTATTGTATGCTGTCAGACACGGAATGCTTTTCATTGTGACCTATTGGATAAGTCAAATGAGTCCCAGCAGTTAGCCCCCTGCTTTTTTTAAATTAGAAAAAAAAAACTTTTATGCTTTTTTTTTTCTTTTTTTTTCTTTAGTTACGGATCTGCGGAAACTAAAAAGAAAACCACGCACACGTGACTTTGTAGGTGCTAGAAAACGGCGAAGGCGTCACAATTATTAGCACAGCTAATAAGTCCCAAAGAAGGGTCCCATTGGCTTTGCCAGCGCTTTTTTATTTTTACAGCGCAATGCGGTAAATGGACAACAAGCCATGACATTTTTTTTTTTTCTCAGAGGTGGCGTAAATTGACTACATTTTAAAATTCTCTGTAACCTCTGCAGTTGTCTCATTATTGAATTTATAGATATTGAACTGTTGTCTGCAGTGCTGGAAAGTATGGGGATACCGCTGGATCGTAGTTCCGGTAGCTAATTCTGGACCAGTTCTGGGATCCCACCGACCCAGGGAAACCTGCTGAATCTGCCCTGGTGTAATGTTCTGATACTGGGACATAATTCAGCAGCATGCATTCAGTTTGGCGCAGCAACCTGAAAGCCGCGACGGGGCTTTATTTTAACATACAGCTGGACCCAAAATAAAGGCCTGATTTAAAGGCCCAACAGAAATCATTAGGAAGAAAGACAGTGACCACTATGCGAGACAGGGTAAATTGCAGAAATGTCAACAGGAAATAACCCCCCCCCCTACCTTGACCTATATTTCTTCTACATTACTTCCTACCTAGCTTGTACTTTTTATGGTCCAACACACAATTTTTTTATTTTTTTTTAAAGTGTTTTTTTTTGGCCAAATTTAATTGATACCTAAGCTGCATATATTCAGTGTCAAAATTTAACAATATAAACATTCATTAAGATATATATATTTTCAAAGACAATATGTGATAAATCATTCCAATATGACAATGACACACCCCATCTTTCCACACTTCACACATTCTAGCAAGCACACAATCAGACTCCTACATCTCAATACCATAAAAACAGTGTGACCCTGGATTATACACATCCCAGTCTCGTATATCTCATCTGTTATTTCAGCATTTTTGGCTGGCTTCCATGGGTCTAAAATAGCAGTTGGTGCACTTTTCTGTTCCCGCTTTCTTTGGCAGCCACCTTCACCAGGACCAAAACTCGACTGATCTGGTAGACAAACAAATAGTGATGATGAGACTAAACAAAACATTAAAAACAAGCACTGGCAAAGCAAATGGGTTTGACATTGTCTGCCAGCCTTTTGACAGTTCTTGTTTTGTCATGGTTTTTGCAAACTTTATTGTTCTAGAAGCTGCTGAGTATTTGTTAATTAAAAAAAAAATTACTAAAGGCAAAAAAAATGTGGGTCTAAAACAAAGCACACATTACCATACTACTCGCTAGCACTGAAGGGAATTAATTTGTTTGTGGATGTGCTGATTTTGAAAGGGCAGCATTCAGTAACTCAAAGTGAAGTCAGCATGTTGCTGAAGTGGGCTGACACATTGCCCCTTCGTGCATGCTTGAGTGAGTTTGAGAAAAATGTGAGAGAAATAACTGCAGACAAATGAATGAAGTGTGGCTGATAACCCCCAATAGTAACTATATCCTACACACAATTTTAGTAAAATCAAAAGGTCTTGGTTAACACAGACCTAAAAAAAAACAATTGTTCCACAGTTGGCCGGCAGCCTTATGCGTTTGAGAAAGAAGTAAAGAAGGAAAGAGAGAGTAGGCAAGAAAGAAAGAAAGAAGGAAAGAATGAATGAAGGAAAGCAAGAAAGAATGAAAGATATTATAGAATAACAGAAATAAGGAAGGAAATAAAGAAGGGAGTAAAGAAAAAAGTAAACAAGAAGGAAAATGAAAGAAAGCAGGAAGGAAAGCGAGGGAAGGGAAGATGGAATGAAAGAAGGAAAGATAGAAAAGAGAGATGGAATGACTGAAGGAAAGATGGAAAGAAAGAAGAAAAGAAAACATGAATGGAGAGCAAGAAAGAATGAAAGAAATGATAGAAAAAGGGATAGAAGAAAAGAAAGAAGTAAAGAGAAAAAGGAAAGGACAAAGAAGGAAAGAAAGACAAAGAAGGCAGGAAAGAAAAAGAATGATGGCAAGAAAGGAGTGATGGAAAGAAGGAAAGAAAGCAGGAAGAGAGCATGAAAGGAGAAATAAGGAAAGAAGGTAAGGAAAGGAGGAAAGAAAGACAAAGAAGGCAGGAAGAAAAGAAACAAAGATGGACAGGAAAGAAAGAAAACAGGCAAGAAGGAAAAAATCAAAGGATGGAAGGAAAGAAAAGAAGAAAGATGGAAAGAAAAGAAAAAGGGAAGTAAAGATAGAAAGAAGAAAAGAGAGAAAAAGAAAGGAAACAAAGACAAAGAAAGAAAGTGAAAAGAAGAAAGGAAAGAGTGAATAAAGAAGGCAAGAGAAAGAAAGAAATAAGGAAAGAAACAAAGGAAGAAGGAAGTACATAAAAAAGCGTTACAGGTGCTGCAAATTAAGCATGATAAAAGACTTTCTTCCTGGGCAAAGTTTACTAAAGAAACGTTGGTAAGATTGAGTCCAGAATAAACGTCTTCTAAAGAATTCTCCGTATATGAATTCTCACATAATGGTGAAGCTTTCGGTTTCTGTACTTCATGCATAGCAAAAATAGAGACTAACTTAATGCTGAACAGTTTCAAATGGACGTAATCTGTTATGCTGTGAAATGCTGGCAGTCAGATAAACAAAGGACACTTCAAAAGGAGTTTACAACAACATAGACAGGAACTGATAAATTGTGGAACGTGGCCTGTGTTCACATCTGGTAAAAACAAAAACACTGGCACTAAAGGAAACTACATTGTGTGCGGATGTGCTCATTGTAAAAGGGCAAAATACGGTCACTCAAAGAAGTAGGCTGACTCATTGCCCCATGCTGTATGCTGTAGTGGGCAGAAGCAAAATTTGAATGACACAACAACGGACCAGTGACTGAAGAGAGGTGGCTAAAAAGCCCCTATAAATAATTATATTATACAGATAATTTTAGGAAAATCAAAAGGTCTTGGCTCACACCAGACTTAAAAATCATTTTTTTTTTTTTAAACAACAGATTTTATTAGGTTTACGCAGTACCGAAGGGGCCAGGCCCAAACGGCGATGTACCGTTGAAATATATATTGTACAGACATTAGGTACTGTATTTCCCCCCAACTGGTCTGCCGAACATCAGACCCAAAACCACCCCCTCCCCACCACCACGCACCGTACAATTCTTCAACGTCATGTCACATGCATCCCTAAGAAATTGACATCTACACCAACATGATTCTGGTACATTAAATCGGCAAAAAATCATTTTAATATATGTTGGCCATAGACATAATTCAATGTAAACATAATTTATTACTTTTAAAGGCGTTTCTCGCCTATAGTGCCAACCAATTTACTATATCAGGTCTTTATAAGGCGATAATAACAGCTCTTTATCAATGATCCTCATGGATACGTGGTATCTGTTTCGCACCTTTTGTTTCATTCATATATTTATGAACTGCTATATAGTCTTATGCAATCTTCACCCAAAGTGTAGGAAAAAGAAAGTGCTAGAAAGAACAGCATCTTCACTGTATTCAGCACTAAAGTGTACCTCATCCCTTATAGCTACTTACTGAGCTTACTGGTTCTTGCTAAATGGCCAAATACTGAGTCATATAAGGGACCCAATAGTACTTGCTAAATCAGAAAAAAAAGGAACAGGAGAATCGTAGTGAGGTCGACATTTTCAAATAGTTAATGAACTAGGTTTTGGGGATGGCACATATCTAACTAACTCACTTCTTTCTCTCTTCAAGTTGTGGGGTTTTCTTCTTTAATATGATTTCACAGAGAGCACATGCCCAACATGATTCCTAGTCAATTGCTGGGGACTCCTGGACGAAAAGACAAGTCCCTACTAAGTTCTAAATCAGTTAACAACAAAACATTTTCTTCAGAGGATCCACCTAACCAATAGTTATTAGTTTACCAAACATCAGTAATCGATAAATCTACATATAGGTGCACACATCCTTTTGTCTAGCTCTATCATATTGTAGGATTAAACAATCAAGAATGGGCACTTTGGTTATATAATGCGATCATGCTGAGGTGCATATCCCAAGTGAAGGCAAACCTAACTGCAGTTATCCGAAGCATGAGAAACTCCCTTTTGTGAGAGTGAGCTATCAGGATAGGAATGTGAAGTGAAAAAAACCTGTCAATTATAGGATTGCATTTACGCCCATACTGATAGTTACAGCTTATGGCTGTAACATTAGACACATTTTTTCAGAATCCTTCACAATATGATCCAGAGTTGTTAATAGTCCTACATCAAAAAACCACTTGATATAGGATACTACAGTCCGTAGTAGCAATAAATGAATGTCTCCCAAATCAAAAGCGGTGGAGCACCTACAGCTGCGCCCCATATCTCATGTCACATACTCCTCAGGATATTCACTATATTTGCCAACCCAGAGTGGGACGTCGACTTTTTAAAGACCCGTGGCGCTTAGATTCCCCTTTAAAAACATTGCAACCGTGCGTCACCTAATCGACGGCCATATTTGAAGGTGTAAAAGTGAATAGTAACATGATAATCAGCAATGTCTTTTGTCAAACACACATTCCTATAAGGGGTCTACCTCCCTCTTAGCCATACTGTTCTCTATTTACTGGCTTATCAGTTACTCATCCATAACTGTATCACATAGTCCATAATTATTACCTAATCTGTTCCCCTCTTTATATTAAGGTGTTGTAAAATCTCTGGGTGGCATCTTAAAAAGAAAAAAAACCTTATATCTATAGATGTATTGATTTGCTCAGTGCACAATCTCATTCGAGCAAGCTGGCTTTCGTTACCCCAAATATTTATTTTATTCAGTTCTGTTTTGTGTGTCCAATTTAAATATTCAAAAGATTCTTCTTTATTATGTTTTCCCAAAACCGTTTTAAGATATTGCATCTCCCTTTATTTTTTCCAGAAACACCCACTTAAAGTTTGACTCTCCATGTTCACTTTCCACACAGTGAGACATTAGCAGTGCCTTCACTTTCCGAGTCCTAATAGCAGATTTGTGTTCTCCAAATCGTGTTCTAAATTCTTGCCCAGCTGTTCTTCCGAACCCTGATAAATAAACCTTTTGGGTGAATTGGCTATGTAATTCTGGAGAGAAAATCGGTATCCCATCAGACTTTTCAAAATGGCTTTCTGTTGTTCCCTATCACCTATTCATACAGACAGTAGTTATTTGTTTGGGTTCACACTGGCTGGTAGGAGTTTCAGATTCTGTCGTGCTCCTCAGGGATATATGGAGAGCCCTAGTATTTATAGTCAAGCATTGAAGTCTCAACTGGATTCACTGTTGCTTCCTCCAGGTAGCGTATTAGTGCAGTATGTCAATGATCTCCTTATTGCTTCTGATACGGAACAGGGTTGCAGAGATAGTACAGTAAAAATTTTGTTGCATTTGGCCCATCATGGGCATAAGGTTTCCCTCTCTAAAGTTCAGTATTGTCGACAGGAGGTCACCTACTTAGGTTACCTCCTGTCGAAGGAGGGTAGGAGGTTGACCCCTGAGCGTATCAGCACTATTGTTAAAATGCCCATTACACAAACTCAGAAAGATGTGTGCGCTTTTATAGGTATCACTTCCTGTTGCCTTCAATGGATACCTAACTATTCCCGACTAATTAAACCTTTGCTTGCATAAACAACAAAAGAAGTACATGAGCCTTTGCCTTGGACGCCCGAATGTCAGCAGTCTCTTGAGCAATTGGAAACTGCACTTTGTTTGGCTCCAGTACTTGTCACACCTAATTATGGCAAACCGTTTGTGCTCTATGTCCATGAGATGGCTGGCTGCGTGCTTTCTGTCCTAACACAAACGTTTGGGAATAAGCAGAGGCCGTGTGCTTATTTCTCAGCTGTGCTTGATCCCGTTGCAATGGCCCTCCTGAGTTGTCTCATAGCGGTCGCGGCTGTGGCCACTTCAATCAGGCAATCGGCTGGACTCATGTCTGACACTGACCTCACAGGAGTGGTACCCCATGCTGTGGATACACTTTTGAATAAGACAAAGACACAGCACCTCACCAGTGCACGTGTCATCGGTTATGAATTGACCCTCTTTGCTAAGCATATTACAATTAAAAGATGCACCACTCTGAATCCAGCCACGTTACTACTCCTCCCCTCTGAGAACAATGCAATTGATAAACATGATTGTATCTTCCGGACGTAAGAAGAGACAAAGGGACAGGTAGACCTGACTGATGTTCCCTTATCTGACCCCTAAGGAGAACTATATGTTGATAGCTCTTGTTTTAAATTACCAGATGGTACCATGACGACAGCTTATGCTGTCACTACGTTACGCACAGTGGTAGAGACATCACAGGTCCCCTTAAGCTGCTGAGCTTACTGCTCTTATCCAAGCTGGTGAATTGAGCGAGGGACTGGTTGTCAATATCTGTACTGACAGCCAGTATAATTGTGGGCGACTCTGGGCAGAGAGGGGGTTTCTTACTTCCCATGGTACCAAGATTCAGCATGGGCACTTCATATTGAGGCTTTTGTCCGCTTTAGCTCTCCCCAGGAAATTGGCTATTATTAAATTTAGTGCCCATAGGAAGAATACTGATGAGGTGTGGAGATGTAATGCTTTTGCAGATTAGGCAGCTAAGGAAACGGCCCGAACAGAGATGACAAATATGTTTGTAGCAGGTCCAGCTAGGTGGGTTCCTGAAGTTGTCATGTTCGGGAATAGCCTTGAAAGTGTAAAGGAGATACAAAGTGAAGCCACCATGGAAGAATTAGCGAAATGGCAGGAGATTATATCACAGTTGAATGAGAAAGTATGTTGGATTGATAAATCAGGGAAACAGAGATGGATGTTGCCAGATGCATATGTTCTTCCTGTGGTTACTATGGCACATGGTCCAGCTTATATCGGGGCCAAGGGCATTTGTAAGCTGTTAACCCCTATATGGCAGAATGGCAATATCTCTAAGACAGTTGAGCATTTAGTGAAATATTGCATGTTTTGAATGATGCATAATCCAGGGAAGGGTACTCTGACACCACCTGGTAATTTTGCACCACCCACTTTTCCTTTTGAGGTTCTTCAGATGGACTATATTGAATTAGAGGGATGTAACAATCTTAAATATGTTTTGGTGGTTGTATATGCATTCAGTAACTGGGTTGAGGCTTACCCTACTAAAGATAATACAGCCCTTACGACTGCAAAGGTGCTCCTGAAGGAGTTCTTTCCTCATTTCGGCTTGCCCCGAGTTATCTGGAGTGAAAACGGAAGTCATTTTAATGCGAAAGTGATCCAATTGATTTGTGAGTGTCTCCTTGTAAAGCAGAAATTCCATGCTGCCAATCATCCATCATAAGGAAATCGAGGATAGTAAAGACACCAGCAGGGAATACAGTAAGACTCGTTGATGTTTTGAAAAAGACAGTGGACTAAAGGATACATCAAAGTGGGTGTCACTACTACAGTACCACCCCGGATTGTTGTATATCGCTATCCCTAATTATGGCCGGAATCAATTTAAAATCAGCAGGCAGTAACTCCTACATCATAATGTACCCACCTAACCTATCTAAGAACGCAGCCATAAAATTCAAACACAATATAATTAGAAAAAACCCAGATACGCTGATCTCTGACCCTTCCTTCAATATAAAAAAAGGCATTATTGTAAATGACTTGATATTTTCACCAGAAAAACTGCAAAATGGCGCACTGCCATGACGAAGATGCTCAACATAAAAAATATAAGTAATATCCCACATGGTACTAAAATATTGATCGTCCCTTCACTAAGATTAAGAGCTGAACTATGCATAACTATCTACAAGAACGGTATTGTGCTTATACAAGCAGCCAACAACGAATTGAAAAAGTTTGACAACTTTTTTGCATCCTTAAAAGATTGTGTAGATAACACAAGTTCCCAACAACACCTGATCACACAAGCAGTCGCCCAATCTTCTACCAACGCAACCACCATAGACATCATAATATCAGAAGACCCCCAACAGCCACAACCTACAACTATGTCAAGAGACACCCTTGACATTAACTTTACAGATCTAGGAGAAGAATCACTACAATACGCTAATATCGTCCCCACATCATTACATCGGGAAACGTCCGTACCTCTCCCCCAGGATACGATTACTCCCACACATAGGACACTTAGTGGGAACCCCTATCCAGCAATAAAGGGCAGGAAGGCTAACCCTCCTTCCAAACCCCTCACTACGACAGTACCAATAGCATCTGCTTCCATACAAAACTCGTATCCTCCTAGCTCGAAAACAAGATCACAGGACAAATGGAGATCATCACATATCATACACAGGGGCGGCTCAAACACTCTACCTAATGAGAAAAAAAGGAACATTGAAACAAACACTGATCTGAATCTCCGGGACACAAGCAAAATACGAAATAGGCAGGTGCTAACTTCTAGTATATCTCCTCCTACACAAAGGGAAATCGAAACTCTTAAAACACAAGCAGACAATATGTCGCAGGACATTCTAAATGCAATACAAGTTATGAAGAAAATATTAGAAGTCACAGTAAGTACTCACTCCAAAGTCGAGCTCATTCAAGAATCACTGCATGAACTTCAAGGAAAGAGTAAATGGATAGCCATGCCATTATCAAATAGACATAATCGGCCAGTCAAAAATCTTAAATATCTATCGGATGATGAAACCCATGCCCTACTCCTCTCATATGAGTCTACATCCATCAGTAGAGGTGAGGAAATTAGATCAGTCCCGATCGATGCAAATAGAAATTCCTTGCCTAATAACAGAAAACTCAATCTTAATAACCTAAAACAAGTCCAGTTAACCGCCAGTATTCAAGAGGTGAACTCTGGTAACTCAGGGAAGCCACTTCTATGCCTACTGCTCAACTGTCGTTCTGCAGTAAAACATGCCTCAGACATTGCTGCCCTCATCATTAGTCAGGCAGTCGACGTGACAATATTAACAGAAACATGGCTCACTGACTCTTCTTCCCCTTACATGGATCTACTGGTGCCTCCACATTATAACATTGTGAGGCTAGACGGACTAAATAAGACAGGAGGTGGTATAGCTTGCATACAACGCTCTGATCTCTCGATAAGCCATCTACAATCCGACTCTCTTGAATCCTGTGAATACCTCGGTCTCGCTATAAAAACTGTAGATCATCAAAGATGCAACTTGCATGCACTCTACCATCCACCAGGCAATAATGCCCCCTTCATAGACCAGTTAATGGAGATCATCACTGCTAACTCTAACATTCACACTAATGATATATTCCTAGGTGACTTTAATTTACACTGGGACGATAATAATGACAAACAGGTCAACGTACTCAAAGACTTCTTAGCAGACCTAAACCTTACTCAAGCCTGCACACTACCAACACACTTGAAAGGGTCAACTTTGGACTGGGTGATCTCTAGAGTTAAGGCTACTACAATTCATTCAATTGTTCCTTGCGATTGGTCGGATCACCATGCCATAACCTTCTATATATCTACCATAAAGAAGAATAAGACCACGCAACCTGTCAAACTTAAACAGTGGAGTCAGGACACCAAAGACCCTAATATTGAGCAATTAGTAGCACGGTGTGAGAAGGATCTAAATCCACCTAACAACTTGATGAACGTTAGCGAACTCACAGATCACTACAATGCATCAATGACGAATATATTCAACTCCACCATGCTGCTAAGACTGAAAAGAATTACAGAGAAAGATAAAAATCCCTGGTTTAATGGGTCATTAAATGAAGAAAGGCGGAGGCTGAGACTAGCAGAAAGAAAATGGAGACAAAACCCATCATCCCCCCAGCTAAAAACTCTCAGGAAAACTAGAAACGACTACAACAAAAGCATTCTCAGATCCAAAAAATAATTTTTTAGATCTGAACTGGATAGTGCTAAAAACAGACCACGGAAACTATTCGAGATGTTGAAACAACAATCCAATAAATTGGCCAAATCTGCTCAGGAATCAACCAAAACCCAACTGAGCTGACAAAGCCAATTCTCTAGAAAGGGAATTCAGGATGGTGGCTGATACCTCTCTAGCCCACTATCGTCACAGAATGATGTTACCATGCACACCACTCAAGATATGATGAAAAATAAAGCACAATGGTCGACCTTCAAGTTATATGACCAGAATACCATTGCCAAAACTCTCTCAGATATCAAACCTAATAACCACTACAATGACCCTCTCCCCTCAAAATGCCTGAAAAGAATCAACCACATCGTCGTCCCCATATGGACAAAAATAATCCATGCCTCACTGTCTCAAGGCACCTTACCATAATGCCTAAAAACAGGTCAAGTCCTCCCCATCATTAAAAAACCTACAGGGGACCCGGCAGACCCAAATAAATTTCGCCCAGTGACCAATATTCCATTACTAGCCAAACTACTTGAAAAATGCGTGCAAAAACAACTGAGCCACCACATCACTAATTTCAGTTTGTTGGACGACTGTCAATCTGGATTCAGACCAGGCCACAGTACGGAAACAGCAATCTTACATATAGTGGATGATGCACTACAGGCTCTGGATCACAATGAAACATGTCTACTAGTTCTTCTTGACCTGTCTTCTGCATTTGACACGGTAAATCATGAAAAATTACTAGCCCGGCTTGAAGACAGGATGGGATTATCTGGAAATGTACTGAAATAGTTTAAATCCTTCCTACAAAACAGAACACAAGGATTCTTGGTCAACCAGGCGCTATCCCCACCATGCCCAAATTCGATTGGAGTTCCACAAGGATCAACATTATCTCCATCACTATTCAACATATATGTCGAACCCCTTACAGAAATTCTACGGCACGCAAACATCTCTTATCACATGTACGTAGATGACATCGCAAGTCACAAGGTTTGTTACAACCTTTACCCACACCCACTGTTCCATGGAATACTATATCTCTAGACTTCATAGTGGGATTACCTAAAGATCAGGGTCACACAGTCATATTGGTTGTGGTTGACAGTCTTACTAAGATGGGACATTTTATTGCATGTAAGACTTTACCTACTTCTGGGCAATTAGCCAAAATACTCCTGAGTCATATCGTACGATTGCATGGTGTGCCATCCACTATTGTGTCTGATCGCAGTTCACAATTCACTGCTCACTTTTGGAAAGTGTGGTGTGATGCATTACAGATAAAGTCTGCAAAATCCACAAGTTTCCACCCACAGACGGACGGGCAGACTGAATGTCTAAATCAAACGTTAGAACAATTCCTACGTTGCTATGTGAAGGACAACACTGATGAATGGGTGGACCTCCTGTGGGTAGCCGAAACTGCGTACAACAGTGCGATCCACCAAACATACCCCATTTTATAGTAATTATGGGTTTCATCCTCGATTTCTGCCCTTGATTCATCCCGGGATGGATCATAGACTGCCTGAAGTACGGGACAGGGTGAAGCAAATACAGCTCACCATCAAAAAGACGCAACTGAATCTCCAAAAGGATAAAACCCGCTACAAGAAACACGCCGATGTACACCGTAGGGAAAATCCTTCATACAAACCGGGCGACGTGGTATGGTTATCCACCAGACATATTAGATTACGCAAGTACAGTATCTTCAATCCTCACTATCTAGGACCTTACAAGGTGATGAAATGTATCAATCCTGTTTCTGTACGTTTGGCACTGCCCAAAACCATGAGACTATACCCTGTGTTCCATGTGTGAGGTCGTTTGCTGATTGGGTGTGTGCGCAGGAGATGCTTGGCACTGTCCTCTGGTGGTGCCTTGCTGCTCGGCCGCGCTGCCGCAGGTGGAGGGTGGGGTGCTGTCTAGCTTTGCCTCTGCCTGCCTTTGGGGTTCCGCTGGACTCTGTGCACACTGTGCCTCACTTTGGTGTGGTGTATACAGAGCCAGCTTCCTACAAGGGGGCATCTCTGGGATGCCCTCTGTGTGCATTTTTCATGAGATCGCACACTGGCATCAGTGTGGGTTTAGTGTGCTGGGAGGTTTGATACCAAGCTTCTCGGTTTTCAGTGTGGCCATTATGGTGTTGTGGAGTTCGTTATGACAAACTCCCAGCACCATATACTCTTAATGGCAGCTCTGCACTTACAATGTCTAAGAATGGACTTAGACACTGTAGGGGTACAGGGCTCATGCACCTGTACCCTCACCACTGGTATAGGGCGCCCAGCTAGAGGGGTGACTGATCTATGCCAGGGCAGTGGGTTGTAGGCATGGCACTCAGGGATGTGTGCCATGTTGACTCTTCACTTTGTTCTGTGCCGGGACATGCGGCCTGCAGGGGCAGTGTGTGAGTGTAATGGTACAGGACCTCTAGGGGTTGCACAGTAAGTGCTGCAGCCCTTGGAGGCCTTCTGTGGTCACAGTGCCCTGGGTACCTGTGGCCAGAGATGCCAATTGGGTTTAGGCTTCAATGCAGTTTTAGGGAAAGAACATATGCCCTGGGTACCTGATTAGCAGGAGCCCAGGACACACTCAGCCAAAGCACATCAGCAGTTAAGCAAAAAGTGGGGGCAACCATGCAGAAAGAGGGCACTTTCTCACAGCGAGCATCAAAGAAGCTGCTGCTTTTGGAATACGAATCTGACTCCCCTCAAAGGAGAGGAAGCTACCTGCCCGTTCCCCCCCCCCCTTCCCCCCCCTTCCTCGAGAGCCAACTTGGCACCTGAACAGGTAACAAAATTAACTAGTGAGGTAGGCATGCCACCTCCAGGCTAGTACCACCCTTAAGGTGGGCTGCTGTGAGATGGCCAGGATTTTTCAGAAGTAGCCATCTTTGTGATGGCATACGTAGGAATTCTGGGACATGGTTATGCCCACTTCCCACAGGAAGTGGTCATTTAGGGGGCGTAGTGACCTCAGGGGTCTGTAGCCCATTGTTTACTACCCTACACGCTCCTAAATTCAGTATTTAGGGGAGTCCCTGGCACCAGAGAAGCAGATCCTGACAACCTAAGAGAGAAGACTCCAAAGAGCCACAAAAGCAGAGAAGAAGCAGGTGACCTGGTACCAACCCTGCTGGCCTGTCTGCATCCATCGTCGAGAATGGTGCCAAAGTCGATTAGTCCTGCAACTGTGACTCCAGAAACTTGGGAGAACTGCTGCCTTCAAAAGACTCAAGACCTCCCGTGAACAGCGGACATGTTCCAAAGAACTCCAAAGGATAAGACTCTGAGGCCTCCGGCCAAAACCCGACACCCGAAGCAGCGACTGCATCTGTCACCTCCGGCCCGAGTTGAAGTGTGCCAACGGTGTCAACAAGGTTCCCCAGAACTTGAGTCCATCGTGGTTTCACTCCTCCTGGATTCCCTGACGTCACCTACAGACTCTGCACTCAGCCGCCCTCTACCGGAACTGCTACCGTAAGGGAAAAACCAGACGCCTAAAGACCACCATTCACCCATCGCTCCTAGGCATTGGAGAAGAGGACCAAAGGTGCCCCCCCCCCACGACCAATAACCCCCCTCTCCCCCCTCCCCCAGCGTCGCACGGCTTGAGCCCACTTGCTGGTTCAGCCCTACTGACTTCCTAGCCAGAGCCTGCAGCCTCCTTTTTACAGTGACAGATCCCCATTGAAACACATTAGGCTCCTGACACTGATTTGCATCCTGCACCCAGCCGCCCTCATGCCACTGGTGGTGTACTGTTGGTGCTGCCTTAGATCTTGCCCACCACTTACCTTAACTCCTGGAGATTGGTCCCGTAAGTCGATGTACTGTACCTGTTTGCAGAACCTGTTCTTCTTGCCATAGGATAACATTGCAAAACTCAGATATTGCGCTGTCCACTTTATAAAGTGAAAATTATTTATATTTTAAAGCATACGTACCTGAACGATTTTTCTCTGATGCCAAATCATATATAAAGGTACCTGATATTTTTATAAATTGGTGTGGATCTCCTTGAGTCGTGTTATTTATTAATCATTGTATGTATTTTTGCAAATGTCTTGCACTCATCTGTGTTAAGCCTATGTCTGCTTGACCACACTATAGCCTAATAGAGCATTTTGGAATTGCATAGCAAGCCCCTGTCCACTCATAAGGGAACCCCTCGACTCTTTACATGGTATATCGAAGGAAGTAAGAAACCTCGGAATAACCATGGACCCCAAGCTGTCGATGAATGCCCAAGTGGACAAACTAGCAAAATCAAGCTTTTTCACTATAAAAACGCTGCGACAAATTTTACCTCATTTGGGATTTCCACACAAGGTCCAAGCTACCATCTCCCTTGTTCTGTCCAAACTCGAATACGCCAATAGCCTCTACCACGGATCACCTTTAACGACCATGGAAAGACTACAACGGATTCAGAACTCGGCTGCCAGACTACTCTTGCATATCAAACCGCGAGACCACATCTCACCTGCCTTGAAAGCCCTGCATTGGTTACCGGTTGCCAGAAGATCCACTTTCAAGCTACTTTGTATCACCCACAAAGCAATACATGGGATGGGACCGCTCTTCATCAGGAATAAAATCACCAAACACATTCAACAAAGGAACCTACGCTCTAAAGGGGCATCTCGCCTCAAAATCCCAAGATACAAGAAAAAAACCATGGGTGGCACATCCTTCTCTGTTCAAGCAGCCAAACTATGGAACTCATTACCCCCCAACATAAGATCCACCGACAACCACCTTATCTTCAGAAAACTACTCAAGAATTGGCTCTTCCCCACATAAGCACCATACGCAAACAGAAATTTACAGCATATTCCTCTGTATATAAGCATTTATTTTCACTATAGATATGTACCTATCTTTGTGTATTGCTTTGTATAAACATGTATAATAATTATGTTGTTGTAAATAAATAAATAAATAAAAATCATCTTTGGTCTACATGTACTTACTTCCATTGTGCATCTATGTACCTTCCATGTACTTGGATCTGTGTGTCTGTTACCTTTCGCCTGAAAAAGCATATCCAATGCACTACCCTATTTCTCATCCTGTACCTCTATCAATATCTTTAATTTATATATACTCACCTCCTTTATGCATCTATATACTTTCAATGTACTTATGTATCTATATATTTATCACTTTCTTCTAATTTAGCATTTCAAATGCACTACCCTATTTCTAAGCCTATATTTCTCTCAATATATCCTCTGGCCCAACCTTCTGACTCATCTCAAACTTCTTTCTACTACTCTTTCCAATGCACTACCCTATCTCTCACCCTATACATCTATCAATATATTCTCTCCATCCACTCTCTCATTTATCCCAGACCACTACTATGATCCCAAAATAACCCTTTCTAGACTCTCTCCTACTCTACCCTCCTTGCATCATCTGACACCTCTTTTTACTATACCGATCCCCCAAAACAAACCTTTATAAACTCTCCCCTCTGACTCTTCCACTCAAAAACCCCTTTTTACTCATCCAAAAGCCTCCTCCTACTGCTATGACCTCAAAAAAAAAAAAAACATCTCACTCTTCTGTCCCTCCACTATCCTTTTCAATTAAAATAACAGACTAACACGTTCACTTCTCAATTTCCATATTCCACTATACTAATTCACCACTAATCCTTTATGGGTTCCAAAGTAGCGTGCTACTCGCCAATGAAGCGTTTCAACACCAATCGGGGTTACCAGCGCTATATAAACACAAACCTTTTTCCCTTTTCTACCCCTCCCCAACCCTTCTCAATCCAAATAACTGACTAACATATCCACCACTCAAATTACTTTCATGTTTCGCCATACTAATTCAACAGTAATCCTTATGGGTTCCAGAGTAGCGTGCTACTCGCCAATAAAGTGCTTCAAAACCCCATCAAGGGGTAGCAAGCGCTATATAAATACAAACCTCTTTCCCTCTTCTATCCCGCAACCTACCCTTCTCTATCCAAATAACTGAATAACACATCCACCACTCAAATTACTTCATACTTTACTATACAAATTTTTAACACTAATCCTTTATGGGTTCCGGAGTAGCGTCCTACTCGCCAGAAAAGCACTTCAACACCCATCAGGGGTAACAGGTGCTACATGAATGCAAACCTTTCTTCACTTTTATCCCTCCGCTACCCTTCTCACTCCAAATAACTGACTAATACCCACCACTCAAATTACTTTCATATTTCACCATACTAATTCAGCACTAATCCTTTATGGGTTTCCGGAGTAGCGTGCTGCAACACCCCATCAGGGGTAACAAGCGCTATATAAATACAAAGCTTTTTTTTTTCCCCTCTTCTATCCTTCTGCTATCCTTCCAAATCCAAATAACTGACTAACCTATCCACCACTTAAAATTTACTTGCATGTTTCACTATACTAATTCATCACTAATCCTCTATGGGTCCCGGAGTAGCATGCTACTCGCCAAAAAAGTGCTTCGACGCCTCGTCGGGGGTAGTAAGCGCTATATAAATGCAATTACAATACAATACAATGTATTGCGCCTGGGAGATGTGTCGACCCATTTTGATCCGAAATAATTAGAGGGTCTCCTCAGGACAATGAACTGGACTGGCCTTGTGTGCGGATAAAAGCACCTAGCTCCTCAGTGAATGAAAGTGAACGAGTATGTTGGAGCAACCTGGGCGCATTAGATGCTCTTCAGTCCAAAATTGACTTAAAAAGTTTCTTCCATGATTCGAGGGCTGAAACAATGTTTAAGCACGTCATGGGTCAGTCAGCTCAGCGTTGGTTGTGGAATTGCACAGCCAATTACTCATGATTCATTCCTTAGTGTAAAGGACAGCTGGGCAATACCTTCAAACAATCTGCCCATATTCTCTTTCCTAAAAATTACGAACTGGAACTTATCAACAAAGATACGTTAAAGATATTCATTTTATTGTCCATTATCACAAACAGGTGTTGGCACAACATAGATGTCTATCTATATATGTCGCGTCAGCCAAGGTTTAATGGTGGATTGCCCGGTTTCTCTGGCGAGCACTTCGAGGTGCCACCACCCGATCACAGGGTCCAGAGCCGACCTCCTCCCCCCCCCAGATTCTTGGGTCCTGATCCGCCCCCCTCACTCATCGAGGAGTCTGGTGGCCGATAGATGCCTTGCCTCTCCGGTTTCGGCGATCCCGGCGCAGGTCGTCCCAACACGGGAAGATCCTGCAGACCCGACTATTGAAGCGCTCCAACGTCCATGCTACATAGAAGGGGGAGGAAGATGCCCCAGGCCTCCTCGGGGAGCAGGCGAAGACGGCGGTTGAGCAACTGGGTGCTCTAGACGCCGAAGTGGACAGCCGCTGTATGCTGCAACAAACCTCCTCAGCGCACGAACGGGAGCGGCTGTTGAGCAATCGGATGCCCCAGACGCCATATTAAACTGACCTTCTCTCGCACTCTCACAGACAACCCTGATGTCTGGGGGCTCGACTGCTCTCAGATCAGACAGGTGTGATCTCGTTGGCCTGGAAGGCGGCCCCCTCACAGGATCGTTCCTAAAAGAGGCATCCTCTCTTATAATACCGATGGCATTATTATCTACCGAAGTAGGTATCCCATAGACCCAATTTAATTTTTTACGATCACCGCCATATTCCTTCCTTTTCTTCAATCAAAATGGCGGTCAACACCACATAAATAGATAAAGGACCAATCAATCCATTCTGAACACGAAAAGAGACATAGGACTACGTCTCAGAGTACATCACAAAAAATGAAAAAAGGACCTATCAATCTTTACTGTATATGGAAAGAGACATAGGACTACGTCTCAGAACTGATCTGTACATGGAAAGAGACATAGGACTAAGTCTCAGAGCTGATCTTTAGTCGGATAATTGGCGGCCATCTTCGAATGGCTTAAATGGCCACTGACTAATCTTTAGCTGAACCAGACAACATCCAATGGTACCCTAGTCGACCAGCACGCAGGTGAGATTTCTATCTAGCCTCATCGCTACTACCCAGCTTTGTACTACTGTCACCTCTACGCCTGCTCAGGCTTAACCCTAGTGTCTCCTATCTCTCCCCTTCCTTTTCACGTTCCCTCCAGCCTCACTCCCCCTTTCACTACCTCCCCCTCTACTACCTTCTACAGTAATCAACCCAACTCCATCCCTGCCTACATAAGCCACACCCCTTAGCCGGCCTCAAACTCACGGCCTCTCACAATTCCCCCCCTCTTCTCCCACTTTCCTTACCAGACAATATTTTCCAAATAAGCATGGATTCCACTATGGAGCTTGCAGGACAACACACCTATACCATTAAGTACCCACCTAACCTTACAAAAGAAGCAGCCAAATGTTTTAAACATAAACTTCTCAAATCACACCCCGAGACCCTGATCGCGGACCCCTACTTCTCTACAAACAAAGGAGCTATAACTAATGACATCATTTTTTACACGAAGAAAAGAGCACAATGGAGGAAAGCCTTCTTCGCTCTGTTCTCGGTTTCCACCTCTAGGAAAACATCACAGGGTCTCAGGATCTCGATCGCCCCCTCAACAATTTACAAAGCAGCAGCAACAATCCCCATATACCATTATGGGATCATCCTCATACAGTCATCAGACCGTAACCTGGACTTACTTGACAATATTTTTCCTCTTATCAAGGAGAAAGTTATGAGACCCTATCCCCCCACCCCAGGCTCTCACAACTCCAGAACGCCCCCTAATACCGCTCCTGAATCCCCTACAAGGCAATCACCTATTACTCCCCAACTTATATACACACCCAGTCCAGCTCCAGCAGATACTCTAGGTTGCGAAAATCACCCCCCCTACACCAACAGTACCCAACCTACACCTAATCCCCAAGTATGTAGTATATACTCCAATTTGAGCCCCCTAACCCTGAACAACAACAAAGCCCTAGCCCCTCCTCACATCAACTCGGTACACGCCTCTCCTCCTCCCTCTATCCCTCCCCCCTCCTCCCCCGATAACCACCCCTACCAGCCTACCCACTTAGGCCCAGGATTTTGTAACCCCCCAAGCCCCACTCCTGGCCTAAGACCAAATAATAAACACACAGCCCTCACTAGATCCCAGACTTGATGATATTTTACTCTCATTGCAACAAGTCAAAGCAGACCTCCAAAGTCTTCGGGCCTGATCCTACATCCACCAAAGATCAAATGGCATGATAAGGATTCGATTACGACCTATCATAGCAACCTCTCTCCTAACCCCCACCTGATGCAGTCACCATCTCCGAAGCTCTTGCTTCCAAAATGGAGAACTTTACCATACCCCAATGCCCGACCCGACCAGTCCGAAGGAAGGATCCTTTATTGACCAAAGATATCCTCTCCCTACTCCGCTCCTATGATCCTCCGCATCCCATTCATAACTCAGAGGGCTCTGACAACACAAATAAACATACCCAAATACAAACCATCCCCTCCAGTCCATATAGAGCTCCAAGACCCAACAATAGAGGAATAATTAAAGACAATCTTACGCGAGTCCCCCTCACACAAGAACCTCTAGCTCCTGTCAAGCCCCATCTCAAATGTATACTACTAAACTGTAGATCAGCCTCAAGACATGCGGCTGACATAGCTGATCTCATACTCGCTCATGAACCAGACCTCCTAATTCTGACCGAAACCTGGTTAAATGAATCGTCTACGCCTATCCTAGATATTTTGGTCCCCCCAAATCATGACATCACTAGATTAGACAGAACTGATAGACCGGGTGGCGGCATTGCCTGCATACATCGGAATAGTCTCTCAGTGAACAGATCTCATTCAACGGCATTATCCTCATGTGAATACGTGTGTATTGATATCACAAGCAACAACAGACCAGTCTGCTCCTTGCACACATTCTACCACCCTCCAGGTGATAACCTCACCTTCATCGAACAATTCATGGATATAGTGACTACAAACACAGGACAACAAAGTACCCAAATCTTCCTCGGAGATCTCAATCTTCATTGGAACGACCCTAGCGACTCTGCGGTAAATAGCCTCAAAGCATTCCCGACGGACCTCGACCTTACTCAAATCTGCAACAGCCCTACACATGACAAGGGTTCAATCCTAGACCTGGCCATTTCCAATGCAGATTCCATTCAACTCGAAACGATCCTCCCTTGTGATTGGTCAGAGCACCACTCCATTATATTCCTCAATAATGAATCGGTAAAGCTATATCTAGCACAACCTACAAAACCTAAAATATGGAAAAGGAATCTAAAAAATGCTAACACTAATCTACTAACGTCCTCCAGCATCAACGTCTTGCTACCCCCTGAAGACTTATTTGATGTTCAAGCTCTTACAAACCACTACTTTAAATCCATGACTACGGTAATAGACACAGTTGCTCCGCTACAACTTAAAAGGCTCTCCACAAAAGATTCCAAACCATGGTACGACAGCAGCTTCAATGCGGACAGACGTTCCTTAAGATTAATTGAACATCGATGGAGAGCATCCCCGTCCCTTGACCACTTTAAGCTTCTAAGAGCTACCAGAAACTCCTACTATAAAAACATCAGAAGGTCTAAATCAAACTTTTTTAGGAACCAGTTATACCAAGCTAAAAATCGTCCCCAAAAAGTATTTGAATTAGTCAAAGCACAATCAAATGGCTTACCATACCCCCCTCAAGTTGGACTGAGCGCATTACCCAGCTGCAAAGAATTTACCTCTTTCTTCCCTGAGAAGACAGAAAACTTGAAGATGGACCTACATAAGGCCTTAGTACGTCATACCTATACCCCCAAAGACACCCCATCACCCTCTCTGGCAACCCTTAACATATGCACACTAAAGTTCGCCCTAAAAAATAACGCTGCATGGTCCTCCTTCAAAACTTTTAGTGAAGACGCTATCCTAAAAGTGCTCACATCATTGAACCCTTCTAACCACTTCATCAATCCTCTTCCTACCAACTATTTAAATGAGTTTAAACCTTTGCTACTCCCACTATGGACCAAGATTATCTATGCCTCTCTGCTTCAAGGCATTATACCAGAAAACCTTAAATCAGGACAGGTGTCCCCCATCCTAAAAAAAAACAGCGGCAGACCACACAGACTTAAATAACTACCGCCCGATCTCTAACATCCCAACACTGGCTAAACTCCTAGAAAAATGTGTACACATCCAACTTGGCAACCACATCGACCAATTCAACCTGCGAAACCAATACCAATCCGGCTTTCGCGCTGGGCACAGTACCGAGTTGGCTATGACCCACATAGTGGATGATGCACTAAAAATCTTAGACCAAAATGAAGCCTGTCTTCTAATCCTGCTCGACCTATCTTCGGCATTCGACACCGTCAAACATGACAATCTTCTGGACCTCCTGAAATATAGAATGGGCCTATCAGGATCCATACTAAATTGGTTCACCTCTTTTCTCCAAAATAGATCCCAAAGATTCAAGGTCAATTAATCCTTCTCTATGTCCATCCCAGTCACATTAGAAGTCCCACAGGGCTCCTCCCTCTCACCTATGATTTTTAACCTATTCATGGAACCCCTCACCGAAATTCTCAGCTCCTCCAACATCCACTTACACATGTACGCAGATGATACACAACTGTACCTAAAGGTCACTTCTCTGAAGGACATCAGATCGCTTAATTTAACTCTACAAAAAACACAGATTTGGCTAGCTGAAAACCACTTGAAACTAAACACCCTCAAGACTGAATTCCTCCTAATTGCTCCTCCCAACCAAACAACCATCATAGAGGAATGGCTTAAAGAACTAACAGCGCTCAATTGCCACCCTCAAGTTATCGATTCAGCTAGATCGCTGGGATTAACACTTGACAGGAATCTAAACATGCAGAAACATATCGGTGTTGCAACAAAAGGAGAAAACATACAGATGAATATTTTGAGAAAATGAAAACCCTTCCTTCCCGCGAATGACTTCAAATCGGCAGTACAAGCTCTAGTAATCCCCAGACTAGATTATGAGAGTGCAACTCTCTGCGGACTTCCCAGGTCTACAACGGCCCCTCTAAGAGCCTCCCTCAATTCAGCGGCCAGGCTAAAAGAAACTGCCATAGTTCCCCTGACCTTAGAGCTCTCAGTTGGCTACCATTTGAAGCAAGAATTCAACTAAAAATCCCCTTCACCACAACACCTGAGCTATCTGGCCCAAAAACTGGAGCTCTCATGTGGTAACTGATCCTCCAGAAGTTCCAGCACTCTTCTTCTGAAACCACAACGATTTGCCAAAAAGAAAACATACAACCGGGCCTTCTCTAGAATCGCTCCAAAGATCTGGAATGCACTGCCCCCAGAAACCAGACTGAATCCCTCTACTGCCTCTTTCAAGAAAGAAGTAAAGTCTCTACTCATGAGTAAACTCACATGAACAACGTATCTAACCCTCTTAACGGATCTTGTCCTACTTTTTGTCTTTGCGCATACACCTTTGTAACGTTCTATAGCAGGACATAATTATGACATATATTGTTCTTTTGTTCATTTGTCTCCCCCTGTAAAGCGCTCTGATACCCGCAAGGGTCATGTTCGCGCTATATAAAACCTTCAAAATAAAAAAAAAAAATAAAAAAAAAAAAAAAATATATATATATATATATATACTTTAGAGCAACATTCCACGGTCTAGAATGAAAAAGCTGCACACCAAGTGATTAGCACCAAGATTTAATGTGCAAAACAACGCGTTTCAGCTATGAATGAAGCCTTTGTCAAGTTTACACAATGTGCTCCACTCACCAAAGAAATACGCTGAGAGTCAGAGGACATAGAGAAAAGACTTCCCGCAATTCACCATAATTCATGCTATTTCGAAATTTGCATCAAAATGAATAAAAACAATTCTTATTCAATAAATCAGTCCAGAATTCTCATTGCATAATTTCTCAATTCATTCGTGATACAATGTGTATATACAAGTCAGGGAGAAAACACTGGCACCACAATATTTTTTGCGTAGCTACGCCCTCGTGCATCTATGTTCCACACATCATGATGTGTGCAAAAGGCATATTGGCATGCTTCCACAGCGACAACTAGAAATCTAGGCTCCAGGTGGAAATGAGAGAGGAAAGTAAAACTGGTAGAATTAATTGAACGACCAGAAATTTGATGAGCATTCTTGACTGATTTATTGAATAAGAATTGTTTTTATTCATTTTGATGCAAATTTCGAAATAGCATGAATTATGGTGAATACTATTGTGTGCTTTGCAGTCATTGCGGGAAGTCTTTTCTCTATGTCCTCTGGCTCTCAGCGTATTTCTTTGGTGAGTGGAGCACATTGTGTAAACTTGACAAAAGCTTCATAGCTGAAACGTGTTGTTTTGCACATTAAATCTTGGTGCTAACCACTTGGTGTGCTGCTTTTTCATTCTGGACCGTGGAATATTGCTCTAAAGTATTATTGGATGGTTGCTGCTTCCATCGCTGGCACCGGCAACGCGAGGCGAGAGGCGGCGTATGAGCAGAGTCGTTCGTGGAAGAATATTTGAAACGCCGCTCCAGCACGTATCTTCTGACATGGTATCGCAGTGAAAAAACTCCAACTGTAGAAGCCCGCAGTTGGGAAAGCTCCCGAGCCGACATTACAGCGTGGGAATATGGCCGGTAAGGAGGAATTGTGGGGGTACGATAGTGATAACAGTGCGCGCTCTGGGTCTGAGGGCTCAATGGGCAGTTCTGTTACCCGTCCACAGCCGGCTTCTCGTCTTTTCTTCGCTTCTTTCTGAGAAACTGATATCTAGGACTGGCAATAGAACAGCGGAGGACTACAAACGGCTTGCGTAAACACTCACAAAAGTGCGGTGTTCTAGCAAAAGAGACATTGTTTGATGCTATTCTAGCTGGGGCAGGTGCATCATGGGTGCAGATCTGCATGCATGCCAAGTGTGACACACGTTGGAACTCTGCACGGAATCAAGAGGAAAATATGAATGATTGGGAATCGGAAAGGCATGCTGTTGCGATTTCCCTATTTAATGAGGAATTAAATTCCAATGAACTAAGTTCCAAGACAATTGTTACCTCCAGCATACAGGAATCATCTTTAACACAAAATTTAGTGTCACTTGAGAAACTTTCCAAACGAGAATTAAACAAGTGGTGGGAAGTCACCTCTCTAACCAACTACGTGGAAGTGGGACATATTCCCAGAGGCCTAAGAATCTCCATTGTTCCCACCTATGAGAATCCCAATCCCGAAATCCTCAATCAATGGGCAGGTTTTATGGCGAAAACTTGTAAAGGAATGCTGGGAATGTTAATAAAGTACCCCAAAATTGATTATACCTGACTCAACAGGATTTGGCTAAGGAGAGGCAAGAACTGGATAAACACAAAGCTGAAAGTACAGTAATTGATTTTCTCAAAGGTCTAGATGCCCGTTTGAAATCTTATGAGGACGCTATTAAGTTAAAAAAAACAACGCAAATTCTTATGAGATAAGAAGGATCATGCGGAGGGCAGAATTCTAACCTATGCCAAAAGATTTGACTGGGCTCAGAGAGATCTACGTGTGATTCAGCAACAGAGACAACAAGAAGCTGTGTCAACTGACTCCAATTCTGATCTTAGTTCGGACTCTGAAAGGCCAGTGGTCCCTTTAGGTGTGCGCCCACTAACGTTCATTCACAAATTTCAGTTACTGAAACAGAAGAAAAAGGAACAAACAACGAACGATCCCATCGAGAAGAAGGGAAAAGGACGAGGAAGAGGCAAAGGAAAAGGAAAAGCAAAGGGATCCGACAGAAACAAAGAATAACTAAAAGAAGGGGTGGGCGTATTGGGAGACTCATGATGTGCCTAGCGAACCAATCTGGCACTAACAATGAAAAGACTATTGTAAATCTGTCATTGAGAACATTGACACAAGACGAGGAATCATTACTTAAACTGGGTCTATCATTTTGTCCAACGCGGGATATGAATTATGTGGCCCTAAGAATAGATCTGTTCCTTTATGTCAGAAAACTAAAACTGGTGAAATTACACAAAATGGTAACAGTAAAACAAAGAAGGACTGGGGAGTGATCTCCACCCAACGTATCCTCTATTTTTACTCTGAATGATATTAATTCAATATTAGCGTTGCATGCTTTGGATGAGAACTTAACTGATGAGACACAAGAACGGAGCATCTATGAAACACTGAGGGAAATTGGCTGTACTCTCGATGGATCAATCAAGAGTGGTTTCAAACCGAAATCGAGATTTAATCCGAACGTTCCCCACGACAATATTGAGGCGTTCAACTCTGTCATGATTCACGAACTAACCAAGATGCGCAATAACTATGACATCAGAGGACATGACAATCTTACTAAGGAACAGAGGAGTGCCCTTAAACAACTAACTGGGGACTCCTCCATAGTCTTCAAACCCTCAGACAAGGGGGGCAGTATTGTTCTGATGGACATGGAGTATTACAGAACGGAAGCTCTCAGACAATTAAGTGACCTCACATGTTATGAGGAAATTAATTGGGAAACTTATAGACAATCAATCTGCACATACCATGACATGTTAAAAGACTGGTGGGTTACAGGATTGCTGGAACAAGATGAATATCTATTTCTAAAGAATGATCATCCGCGTACACCTTGTCTATACTTGCTTCCAAAAATTCATAAACATCCCACTAGACCACCAGGAAGACCCATTGTATCATCTAATGGGGGTCTTTTAGAAAACACCTCGATCTTTCTTGATTTCTTTCTGTCTCCATTAGTAGTGGATCTGAGATCGTATTGCCGTGACAGCACGGACTTCCTGAGAAGGATTCATGATGTAAAGTGGGAAAGCACATATTTGATGATATCACATGATGTATGCTCATTATACACTTGTATTGAGCAAAGGAAGGGAGTGGAAGCATGCATGCATTTCCTACAAGGCAGACCACTATCGATGTTGGAGCATACAAACATGGTGAGAGCAATGATGCTCTAATGTCTGGAACAGAATATTTTTCTGTTCGAAAAGACACTATGCAGACAGAAGTCAGGTACAGCTATGGGCACCTGCTTCGCCCCCAGCCTGGCGAATCTTTTCCTGGGCTGGTGGGAGGAGCAGGTGGTTTGGACAGACCTCAATGAGAAATACACAGAGCATATCCCCATTTGGATCAGATATATTGATGATCTGTTCCTAATTTGGGTTGGCGATGAGTGCACAGCTAGGGAATTCATTAATGTCTTAGAGAGAAATGACCTTAATCTTAGCTTCACTTAACTACGAGCAGAACCTACTGTGAATTCTTGGATGTAGCCATCCATATTGAAAAAGACTAATTACATACATCACTCTTTAGAAAAGGGACAGCTGGCAACAGCACTCTGCATGCGTTCAGCCACCATCCTGCCCCACTCATCCACAGTATACCCTATGGGGAGTTTCTTAGGGCACGCCGAAACTGCAGCAGGGATGATGTCTTTAACAAAGAACAGGAGAACATGAAATATCGGTTCATGAAACGGGGCTACTCACGTAAAATATTGACACAAGCTAGTAGAAAATTGGAGGGGATAAAGCACTTATTTTATGCTGTTGAACTTGAACTGCATATGAGAAATTATGCAATGAGAATTCTTGACTGATTTATTGAATAAGAATTGTTTTTATTCATTTTGATACAAATTTCGAATTGCCATGAATTATGGTGAATACTATTGTGTGCTTTGCAGTCATTGCGGGAAGTCTTTTCTCAATGTCCTCAGCGCATTTCTTTGGTGAGTGTAGCACATTGTGTAAACTTGACAAAGGCTTCATAGCTGAAACGCGTTGTTTTGCACATTAAATCTTGGTGCTAATCACTTGGTGTGCCGCTTTTTCATTCTGGACCGTGGAATGTTGCTCTAAAGTATTATTGGATGGTTGCTGCTTCCATCGCTGGCACCGCGAGGCGAGAGGCGGCGTATGAGCAGCGTCGTTCATGGAAGTAAGTATATATATCTATATATATATATATCCATCCATCCATCCATCGTACTGGCAGTCGCCAGTAGGTAGTTATAGTTAGGACCTCATTTCTATTCAAAAAGCGTTTTTAATTTTGCCAATATCTTTGGCGCCGTTTGACGAATCTTCGCGAAATTTTCCAGAAAAAAAGTTCACTTGGGTCAGATCCTGTCTTGAAAGTTTCGGGGTGATTCATCAAGCGGGGGCCGAGAAAAAAGGGGGGTCCCAAAACGCGTTTTCCCCATGTTCATTTCCATAGGAAAAATTGGAACAGGCTACAGCCCGAACTGCTGAACGGAATTACACCAAATTTGGCAAAAAGGTTGGTATTGGTCCAGAAAGCGACCTTTTTTTAAATGGTGTAAATCCGTTCAGTAGTTGCTGAGAAATTCAAGAAATAAAAATATCGATATCTGAGCACCGAGGAGGGTTCGCGGACCCTCCCGGGCACGAGCTTCCCTCTGATTGGCTGCCAACACGCCAAACCAGGAAGTGTTGGCAGCCATCTTGTGACTCGGTAACCAAGTCACAAGAAAAAGGGGGAAAAAAAGTGAAAAATGAAGAAAAGGGGGCAGGGTAGAAACACCCTGACCCCCTAGGCCTGCTCAGGGGGTCCCACTAGGACCCCAAAGCCCAAAAAAGCATTTTTTTTCCATAATTTCGGCCGAATTCGCGCTGGGTATGCGAATCCAACCGAAATTATTTTTAAAAAACGAAGCGCGGGCTCCCGCGCTTTGTTACAAAGCCCCCGTGTGGGCCAGGTCCCGGGGGCAATTCTATTTATGGTGTGGGGGCCCCCACAGCCCAGGGGACCGGCACCTCCCCGGGGATTTATGATTTATGCGCGGGGGCATGCGGCCCCGCAGCCCTGAGGACCACCACCTCCCCGGGCCATAATTAAAATAAGGGTGGGGGGCCTTGTGGGACCACCACCTCCCCGGGGCTTTCTTAAAATTAGGGTGGGGGCCTTGCAGGCCCCCCAAACTCCGGGGACCGCCACCTCCCCGGGGCTATAACGAATAATTAGTGTGGGGGGGCTCGAGCCCCCCCCCACACTGCCCCGGGGACCACCACCTCCCCGGGGCTTTAGAAATGAAGGGAGGGGACAGCGCGGTCCCACTCCTGGAACCCTTGAGGGCCCTGGGGACCGCCACCCCCAGGGCTGGCTCCTGCAGTGTCCTGGGGTATCCACCCCCGGGACATTGCTGTTTGCAATGGCAGGACGGGAGCACGCCTCCCGTCCTGTCATAGCAAACTCTGCTTTGGTTTTTGGAAACCAAAGCAGATTGCTTTTCCACAAGGGGAACTGCATGTCAACAGCTCCCCCTGTGGAAAAGCAATGCCGTCTCCCGCAGGTGGCGGGGAGCCGGCGGGACCGTGGGGGCATTGGGGCTCCCCCCACGGTCCCCAACGGTGAGGCCAGGCCCCGGGGGATGTGGTCCCCGGGGCCAGAAGTGGCCTGGGAGGGGGGCCATGTGGCCCCCCTCCCCTCTAATTAAAAAGAAAAAACGGAAAGGCCGGCCCCGGGGGATGGGGTACCCGGGGCCATAATTGGCCTGAGGAGGGGGGCCACGCGGCCCCCCCTCCAAATAATTAAAAAAGTAATTTAAAAAAAAGTCTGGCCATGCCCCGGGGATGTGGTCTCCAGGGCCGAAATTGGCCTGAGGAGGGGGGCCACGCGGCCCCCCTCCAAATAATTAAAAAAGTAATTTAAAAAAAAGTCTGGCCATGCCCCGGGGGATGGGGTCCCCGGGGCCGAAATTGGCCTCGGGAGGGGGGCCACGCGGCCCCCTTCCTGATTTTTTATAAAAATGGGTCAGGCCCTGGGAGATGGGGTCCCCAGGGCCCCAAAAATGTAAAAGAAGGGGGGGGCCACACAGCCTCCCTTGTAAAAAAAAAAATATTTAAAAAAAAAAGCCGGCGTCTAGCCGGAGGCCACGCCCCCTTTCTCCACCACTCTGCAAAAGCGCCCCCTGGCGCGTTGTTAGTTGGGGAATTAATTCCCCTTGAATACTGAGGGTGCCGGGGGGCCAACTAGCCCACCAGGTACCTCCAGTATGCGCCACAGAGCTACGTTGCAGAGAGGTGGTCCGAGGCCACGCCCCTTTTTACACCACTCTGCAAACGAGCCTCTTGGCGCACTGCTGGTGGGGAGATGAGGTCCTCTTGTGTCCTGAGGACCTCAGGACACAAGTGGACTTCATCCCCCGAGCAGAGTGGTGGAGAAAGGGGGCGTGGCCTTTGTCCACAACTCAGCAATCCCACTGTGTGGGGCTTACTGGAGGTAAGAGGTAGGCTAGTTGGCTCCTAAAGGGCCCCCAGCAGCAAAGGGGACTTCAATCCCCATTCAAGAGCGCGCCAGGGAGCGCGTTTGTAGAGTGGTGGGCAAAGGGGGCGTGGCCTGCTACGAGTACTTACCAATGCTGCTGTGTGGGACTTACTGGAGGTGATAGGAGGGGTAGTTGGCCCCCAAGGATGTCCTTGGGGCCAACTACCCCTCTTGTTACCTCCAGTAAGTCCCACACAGTGGGATTGCTAAGACGTCTTCGGAGGCCATGCCCCCCTTTCTCCACCACTCTGCAAACGCGCCTCCTGGCAGACTACGGGATGGGGGATGAAGTCCAATTTACTCCTGAGGGAGTTTGGGGGCCAAGAAGCCCTCCTGGTACCTCCTGTAAGTCCTACGCAGCGGAATTCCTGAATGCTGGTCGGAGGCCCAGCATCCTTTCTCCACCACTCTGCAAACGTGACTACTACTTAAAGAAGCATCTTTCTGCACCTCTGACTTAGAGGTAGTTTTAATCCCCCTGCCCTATTATGTTCTAGGGCCTTATAGAGGAGGTCATGCCAATCACAGGGGTACCCCAACGCATAGTGTTCACTAGTGTATGTAGGTGTTTTCACTGTATTCTAAGTGTCTTTTAGCATAGCACTGGTTCTAGGCCTGGTTAGTCAGAGTCAGTTACCACCAGTACCCCTCAGCAAAAAGTTGGGGGCACAGGATGACTTTGCAACAAGGCCTCTTTCTGCTCCTCTGTTGGTTCTTTCTGCATATCTCTTGCTTCTTCCTGCACTTTTCTTCGTCTTTCTGGACTTCTGTTGCCTCTTTCTGCATTTCTCTTTCTTCTTTCTGTGCCTTTGTTCCTCTTTCTTCACATGTCCCACCTCGGTAGACCTAGTTAGAAATTATCATTTCAAAAAACCTTAGAAATTCACTGAAAAAACCATAGGTTTCAGGGACGTTATAGTTAGAAATGAGCATTTAAAAAACCTTTGAAATTCACTGAAAAAATCATAGGTTTCAGGGGCGTTATAGTTAGTTGGACATTTCACTCGTAAAACCAGAGAAATTCGGCCGTTATAGTTAGTTCAGCTAACTATAACTCGCGCACCCGCAATGCACTGCTGATGACGTCACATATTACATCATTCATGACATGGTCAGTGACATCACTGATGACATCTCAAATGACATCACTGATGACATCACTCACGTGATAATCTGATGCACCTCCTCACACCCTAATATAACCTTTGATACACCTACTCTAAAATACAGACTACCATTTTCGAAACCATAGACACCAATACCTGTTACTACATACCCACTCACTGATTCATAGGTCTACACACACATCCACTCATTCACCGATACAGTCACTCATACATGCGGTCACTCATCAGTACAGCACTATCATATGCACTCATACACCTATACAGACACTCTCACACCGCCACTCATCCATAGCGTTACTCACACACCTAGTCAGTCATGCAACAAATCAATCACACTTCCATTTACTCAACCTATACAGTTATACAAACACCACCTCTCTTATTCATACAAATACTAACACATACTTACTCTCTTATACAATCACTGATACAACCACACACTCATCCATACAGCCACTCTCACAATCAATCACTCTCACATATTGTTCATTTATATAATCCAACACTCCTATATACTGCCTTTCACATATGTAGTTACTCACACATGTACCACTGAGACATCCATTCACTCACCAACACACCATACACACACTCACCCACCCACCCGGCCCTTCACAGATGCACTCTTGAACCCATACACCCAGTGAATCACCCACTCACACATCCATGCACTGAGTTGATGGAGCAGGGGTTTGCGTCATGTAAACCTGCTCGGATCAACGCCCCAAGACAACATTTATTAATTGTGTGTTTTGTACTAATACGCATAACTACACACAAATACGGGGAAATGCTTTGCGCACGCGTGCATTGCAATTGAGATTAATGCATGATATGCTTAGGCCGCATATCGCTTTTTGCATATTAAAACCGACAAAGTGGAATAATGCTATTGCAAATAATAATGCTTGCACGTTAATGCTCATAAAAATTAACATGGGTTAGCGCAATGGTGGGAGGGAAACAGTGTAATTTTCATTTTTGTGTTATTAATATTCTTTATATTTCTCTTTCATCGTAGTTTTAAACATGGGCCTATGGTGAGCAGTTAGTTGGGTGTCTAAAGTTGACATAAGGCCTAAGAAAGGAAGCGAAAATGTAATCTGTATGTGAACTTTGGTGGGTGTCAGCGGCGGATGAAGGAAACCTTGAAGAGTGAAAGAAAGACGTGCAATATTTGAGGACATCGAGATGCCTGGGAAAGCTCAAACTGATGAACATTTTATGTCTAGCCGATACATTGTTTGAAATAAAGTTGCTAATACAGGGTCAAGCCATTCATCAGAGAATGTGACGCGATGGGGGATAGAGAATCGATTCATAAGCAGTGAAGTAAATCGTGAGAATGAGTTAAGAAAAAGGAAAGTATGTAAAGCCAAATGAAGTAATGGAGGTGTGGTGTAACACCCCACAAATTGACCAATGAGAAGTTGAGATTTTCCCGAATGTTGCAGATTAGTTCGATGGTCAGGTTGAGTTAGGGTATAATTGGGATGCTCTTAGGGGGTGTGGTTAAGGCAGCTTTCGTAGGTCCTGAGAGGCAGAGGGTGATCGTCGCTGTCCGTCGGTTAGAGGCCTACCTGTTTCCTGATCTTATCCTATCCCGGTTTCCTTTATCGGGTTTCCTTTCCACTATCCTCGTGGCCAGGGGGTGGTGGTTTTTTCCTCATCTTTAATTGATTGGTATATATCAATAGGGAAATTTGCAATGTCTGCAAATGTTTTCCTTTCATGACTCTTATGTCTCTTCATCCATCCACTCCATAATATTCACTGTGATTCAGATGTTTGTGATCTTGTCTGCATATTTTATGATATTTCTCCTATGTGTATTTTCTTTCCCTGTAACTTTGTACCTGAGATTTTCTTATTAATTACTGAAGATAAACAGATTAACGTTATTTTGAGTTTGTGATTATTTCCTCATGACAATTGTTAAGATTTTGGTTAATTAGTCATGTCAATAATTTACACTACTCAATAAATATGATTCATCGCCTAAGAGGAAAGTTGTTGACGAGATAGGTTAAAGGGCTAAAATAGAGAAGAAACGATTAGATAATCTGTTTTTCCCTTTAGAGGAGTAAAGAAAAATGCAACGACACACAAACCGCATCTCAGCGTCATTCTCGTAGGGTCTGTTAAATGGTGAGAAATTGTGTATTGTATGTTTGGGGCCCGTTGTCTGCTGTGTCATTCAGAGACCCCCGGTTTGGGGGCTGGATCAGAGTCCACACCCCCCACTCACCCACAAAGACACTCAGGCACCCATACAGATACTCAGACAACCAATCAATAACCCTTATAGACACTCATTTAGCTACTCACCAACCCATGCAATCGCATACACACCAACTGACAGACTGATACAGACATTTACACAGTTTAGTCACTAACCCATGCATTCACTAAGACACGTTTAATCACTCACTTATACAGACAGTCACGCACTTCCTAAATCATCCATTCAAACACTTATACACCCCCTTACTCTTCAATACACCTTGGCATATATATATATATAAAAAATACTTAAACTTTTCAGAAACACACAGTCACTGCATCATGTCATCAGTGATGTCATTTGAGATGTCATCAGTGATGTCATCAGTGATGTCACTGACCATGTCATGAATGATGTAATATGCGATGT